>JAJMLH010000003.1:0-680359 GCA_030569615.1 Ogataea rishiriensis | reverse complement strand
TTGGTCTCTAACTGTACATTGAAGGGTGCTCTTTGGAATGAAGTTGTAAGAAGGCCAATAACAGCGATGCGCGAACCTTGTTTAGATCTGACGACTCTTTTCTGAATGTAACTATGTCCACGGAGGGAACTTGGGGGATAATAACTGGTCTTTTCTGATCAACAGGGGAGCTCCTCTGTGGATCTCGTCAAGACTGGGCAGGGCATAGTAACAAACAGAAGAGTCGACTTATCGATGATGACATGGGGGAGCAATTCAAGTTGTTGGCTGACGAGCAGCCTAATTCCAGTCTGAGTACTTGGAAATGTGTAGTTGAGCCAGGTCCTAGAAGGTTTCAACTGAGGCAAGCATGAAGGGACACCGTGGGTCGGTTTGAAGGAGACGCCACTGGGGTTAAGGGTACGAGCCAGCCGGTAATAGGGGCTGTTCCAATTCGGGGTGATGTGGGGTTTGGAGGGGGGCTGTGTGGAAGCGAGACTTCGTTAGAGGTGTTTTGATTCTGAGTTACCAGCGATTGATCGAAGCTGTTCTAGTGGAAGATAGACGTAAGAGAGGCACCGTAGACAAGCTTGGATTCTGTTCTTGGGAAGTTGTCATTTTGGATCGAAAACGTTGGAGAAAGCTGTTGTACTGTCTGGGCACTATATCTGGTAGGCACTAGTTGTTGTGTGGATGCTAAGTTTGAGTGTTGTTGGGTTCCCCAAGATAAGTGTTGTTTTTATTCGCTGATGCTAAGAGTACCAAGCATCGTTGTTCAGTTCGTTTTATATATGGTGATTATCAGATTTCATGGGTCTATCTTTATTGATGGGAACGTAGACGTAGTAAGCATTGTAGTTCTGAACAGCTTGTTGACTGTGCTCTTGTGAATTTGAAACTTTGATTTGAACATGCTGGGATAAGTCGTCGTCATGCTGCGCTGGCACTGTATCTCTGATGAAGTGGTTGAATTGAGATTGTAGGCTCTTGTGATTGTATGGATGCGGAGTCTGGGTAGTGTGTTGTATCGATCGGCGGATCGTCAACAGTGGTTGTTTTATTTTGTTGCTGAAGGGAATAGTGACCTGTTTAGGCCTTTGCTTCTTTGATTCTTTGCTCTCTGTCTCGTTTTTTTTGTACAGGATGACAATTATATTCATAGGGGGTCTAACTTATTGAAATCATGTAGCAAGTACAGAGAATGGCATGAAATACGACTCCGACCCTGGTTCCTCATGGAAGGTGGAGGATCATGAAGGTGGATCAGATCCGTCATATAAAGACACTTTTTGGGCAAAACTGGTGGATGCACTACTCACTGAAAGGCTCAGGCCTTTTGTAAACTATCTATGAGGTTCTGTTCCTATAAATAAACCAGATGGGGTAGCCATTCAAATGAAGCAATGCCTCTCTTCCGCTGACTGCCCACATAAACACCCATTATAAAAAACACGAAATGTCATCACACTAAAACGGCTGCTTGTTCTTGAAAACTTCGCGCATGTTCTGAGCAGCCCCATAGGGTAGGCCAAATATGGGGTCCAGTGGCTTCAAAATATTCACTTCCAAGTTATCCACAACTTCGGGGTCCCTTATCTGGATGGGTTTGAATCCATAGGCAACCCCAAACTGAGTAGCCATTGCACCATCTGGATCAAACTCTTGATAATTTTGACACATGCTCAAGCCACACAAACAGTAGTTTGTATGGTAAAAATCCTGATTCTTTCCAGGCTTATCGCGCAGGCCAAACGGTTCAGCCTGGCAGCAACAAAGTATATAGTTCTGTAGCTTCATTCTGTCAAGAAGTTGCCTATTCCCAATAGAGATCTCCAAAATTGGAGCCAAACCACCTATCCAATGACTGTAGCAGCCATCAACAAGTTTGTTAGTCCTCCCACTTAACCCACCTTCCAACATATACTGCCTCTTTGTGGTCCATTCCACCAACAGGTCCAAGTTAATGGACTCTTTCAAATTCAATGGACTATCCAAAATACAAAGCGCGGCAACCGCACAAAAGGTATAACCTCCATGGGCCTCATCAAATGGAACTCCACCAAACCCACCCTCATAAGTCTGGCAAACAGTAAGCCATTGCTTTGTCCCTTCAACAAGTTTGTCGTCCAATATATTCAACAAGGATGCAACACAAAGACCGCAATATACAGCTCGCGTATCACTCTCGCCGCCGTCATGCATAATAAACGATCCATCTGGCTGCTTCATCTCCAAAAGCCAATGGTAAATCTTCTGTCTATCGAGTTGAAGCATAGCCTCTGCATTGTTGGACAAAGCCAACGATAAAACGCCTGCATAGGTGGCCGCCAGATGAGGGAGCTGAAACTCGCCACCTCCTATACCACCTGTTGTTTTATCGACGCAGCTCAATACCGACCTTCCGATTTCAACACCTAATTCCTCACTTATTGCCCCACCCAAAAGTACTTTGGAATTGAGAAGCCAGTAAATCATCCAAGGGTGAGAGGCATCTAATGCCGAAAACATCGGTGGTAGTGGTTTCCTCAAGGATATGTTCACAAACTTGAGATGCCCAGATCTATTGAGTCGTGGGAAGTTGTTCGATCCGTCAGCAAGCACATTGTCATATAGCTCCTGAACATCACATTCCACATCCACCTGATCCTCTATCGTCTTTGAAAATGGCTCGTTTAAAAATCGGTTTTCAAAATCGGATGTCTGCTCAACCATTTCAAGAAGTGTATCAAAATTCAAAGTGCTGGTGTGGATATGTTGTGTTGTTAAAGAAACTTTGCCTACCAAACTGGCCAAATATTTTAGTTTGTCGATACTTTCTGACATGCTGTGATCTTCAGTCTACTGCCTTTGGACCATTCGATATGCAGAACCAAATACCTTTATATGTAACAGATGAGCTCCTCCGAGCATCAATTGACTAGAATACTTGGTGATAGTGGGAGAAAGAGAAGCCACTGGCCTTTTGTGTTTCATAAATGCTTTATTCTATTGAGATGTCCAGAAGAGGAAAATCGCAAATGCTTTAAAAAATTCAGAAACATATCAAGCCGCACACACACCCCGAAGAGAGGAGGATGTCTGTCGAGGTTGAGGTTTGGCATGGCCCCAGTCCCTGTCGTCATTTGATGGTGCGGAATCATGTCTATATTACACGCACCGAAGAATGCCTTTTACGTCTGTCTCCTCTCAAATTGCAAGAGGGTAGTCATGGAAAATGGTCACACCAAGTCAATTTGATAAATGCCCAAAGAGTTTACAGGATCTATGCCGGCTTCAGCAGGTCACCTCCATTCCATCAAAGTTACCCCTTTATATGGATGGCTTTTCAACAGTAACAATACTTACAGGTAATATCGCGACGTACTTGGAGAACCACAGTGAGAACCACAGTGAGAACTAATACCAAAAACAAAAATGATCTTATGATACAGTCCGAAAGGACAGAAAAAGACAGGCAGCAAAAGCTCAAAGGTTCTAGTTTCAAAAGAGAACGTATACATTACACAGAATGCACCTACCAAAGAAAGAAGTAAATTCTTAATGCTCATTCCCCACCAAACAAATTATTCAAGGCGTTGTTTTCAACCGCAGGGTCGTCCATAACATCAACTCCATTAACATCCTTCTTGCTTCTCCTGGCAGCCTGTGCAATTTCAATTTGCTTTTTCCTATCCTTGGCCTTTTGCTCTTCGCTCACACCACCGCCTTGACCGTCTGTATTCGACCCGTTATTCTCTGTTGCAGTTTGAATCAGCTGCAAGAAACAGTTTCTCCTTTCCCTCAACTTCTTACAATTCATAAGCATTGCTTCAAACTGGCATAGATCTTTGTTGTTGATCTCTAGTAGCTTCTGTAGTATCACCGCAGGGTAGGATGACCTGTACCTCAACCCCATGTATAAAATGGTCAAAGTGTATGCTGCTTCTGGATGGGTGTCGACATAGAATTTGTCAGTTAAAACGTTTAGCAATGTTTGGATGACGTTTTCAGAAAGATAGCTATCGACCTGATCGTTGTTTAACTCATTCAAATCTTGGATCATATGCTTCACAATTAAAATAGCGTTGAATGAGCACCTTGTATCTTTAAAGTTGATGATGTGACAGAGAAGGTTCAAAAGAGGAGCAAGCAAATTCAAATTGTTGAAGATCAATTCCCTTGTCTTTGATTGCCTTTCATTCAAAGATGATGATGATTGTTGCCCCACGAGATCTATCAGCATACGATCGACCACCGCCGTTAGCTGTCTCAACATGTGCTCTTCCATCATTTCCTCGCTCAACTGCTCGTCCGACTCATTGCCTTCCAATTGGAGGCCCTTTTGATAAACCAAAGTCCATTTGCTCACCAGAAGATCGTCTATTTTGACCAAGACTTGTGGCAGCAACTCAACCATGAATGGGTCAAGTTGAGTGATAGGACAGTTCTTGATGATATTTCTGACAACCAAATTGATCATGTGTCTCCAAGAGTGCAAGGTAATACCAACAGAATCACTTGTCAATGCCTTCCATAGCATCGTTGCACTTCCAGGTATCTCGTACAAGGTTTCCTCAAGCTCGGATATTGAGCTCACAGTGAGATATGCATATTCCCTAGTGTATCTTACAATGTGGCCCACACTGTCTGCAAAGTCTCTTAGAGTGTGCATGGCCTTCACCGACTCATCCATAAATGATTCCTTTGATTGAACTGAAACACCCTGTTGCCAGAATCTCTCCATGCAACTATACTTCACAAAACTTTGTACCTCCGATGGGAGACCCTCCCAATTAGCCGGGTTGTGGTATGCCTGAATTTGATAGATCAATTGTAAAATGTGTGGTAATATTGGCTTGATCCTCGGTTTCCAAAGCTTAAGAAGATCCTGATAAGTCTCCGCTTGATGGTCCAACTTTTCAATGCTATACTGTATAAATATTCTGGTTGCTCTGATTGGAAAGACAGATGACCAATGATCTTTCAAGTTTTTTTTCAACTCTCTTCCAGCCTCATCCATTTCTGCCTGCAACAGATTGGTATTGGCAGTAATTCCTCTGGACTGGAAATACTCGGCAATTTTCACAATTCCCAATCTTTCCATGAACCAATGCAACTCTGTCAAGCCTTTCTCCGTTGCCGGATCAGACCAAGCAATTAGTTCCGGATCCACTATATTGCTGAAACGTTCAGCTTTGTTTTCAATAGAAGACCTTTGAGAAACAACAAGAAGGAAGGACTTGAAAGCAACAGCCTCATGATCGCTCAACTTTTTGCTTGCCAATATCGAGCTAATGGCATTCTCTAGTTCTGTTAATATGTGCTTGAGAGATTCTGGCATCAAGTATGCCAATCTATTCAACTCTGTACCACCGCTTGTTCTCAAGTCTCTAATCAACTCCCTTTCATCATCAGTGGCATCTGGTGGGTATTCATAAGTGCATGACTCCATGACTTTTTCCAAAACTTTGAACATGGTTCCAGAAGTATCCTTCAACAACGGGGTGAATTGGACCAATGTTTGAATTTGTTTTCTCAAAAGCATTGGATCTTTGACTTCAAGCAAGAGTAGCATTTTGCAAAGTTCATCAACCTGTTGGATGAGATAACCTTTGATCACTTCCATATCTTGCTCTTGGTACCATATGAGCCATCTTGAAATTCCCCTGACGCATGCTTCTATCACAACAAATTGTGCATATCCATAAATGAACGGTTCTGAATCTCTACCCTTGTATATTAACTTGGAGTTTGAAAGGGATTGTGACCCAATGGAGGAAGAATAGAATTCGTTTAGTCTGTTGGCTAACCATTGCAATCCATCCTGTGGCTTTTTGCAAATGATGATTCTTACTATGTCGTCGTTCATCTTTTTGAAGTTGCTCAAGAATGTGACAGATTCTGGTTGACTTTCAAAATCAATGTCGAGGTAGCTCTTGGCCACGCAACCGTCATCGCAGTCTGAATAATTGATCAGGTTGTTTGCACTTGTCTCCAAAAGTATAGGCAATACACTTTCAAACTCAGCCTTGTCGCTAAGCTCATCAATTCTGAGCATTGAGCACCAGAATTGCAGCGAAAGTCCCGCAATTACAAGCGATTCGTGCTTTGTTGTTTCCAATACCAACTTGTAATAATTTGCCACATCTGCTGTTTTTGGTAAGGAGAATTTGCTAGAACTATCTGCTGTCTGGAGGTATTCACTCAAGCCAACAATCATTTCAACAAGCTTCTTCATCAAGGTGTACTTGTTTTCATCTATGTCGTCAGAGTCCAATTCAATCTCTTTAAAAACTTTGAACAACATGGCTAGGCCTTCAGTCTGATATATTGATCCGATTACCTCGTTGAAGTCCGCCTCATCCGAATAAGCCCTTGTAAATAACACTTGCAAACAGTCAACAGTAAGAGTTTTGATTTTGATATCGTTCACTTTCAAGAGACTGCTCAACTTTGCTAGCACACCGGCATGTCTGAACGCCATGGGTAAGACCCAGTACAGACTCGTCTTGAAGACTTGTAAGATCTTGATGACAAAGTTTGAATAACTTTTGAATTCTTCATTGTTTGAATCCACAGATGGTGTGTTTACCAAAAAAGTAATACATTGGTCTAGCAATGTACACCATCTAGTTAGCCATCCTTCGCTAGATGCCGCAAATACTCTCAAAGATTCATTTGGCTCGTACTTCAACAGGAGTATCTCTTCCGATGTGACAACCTCGGGACATAGGGAGGATAGAACGTTGTTTCTTTGAGAGACGATAGGGTCATCCAACAGATACACGTCTTCAAACATTGCCCTGAATATTATCAGTGACAGTTCTCTAGTGATGGCACTATGATTCCACAATTCTAACAAGTTGGAATCCATGGAGGCCCAACTTTGGAGTTTTTCTTCATCTGTGTATTGTTTGCCCTTTAAAGAGATGACATCGTCCTGTTTGGACAAGCAGAAACCCCAACATCTCTTTGCTATTTCTACCCATAGGAATGCAATTTTCTCCTTCATGTAATGAGGGTCTGTAGAGGCAACTTTGGTGGCCAATTCAATGACCCAGTTTCTGACAGCTATTTGCTTTGTAATGTCCCAGTTTAAAAAATCCTTCGTAATTGCGTTTAATAGCAAGTTTAAACCATAATGCCTCACTATGAAATCATACTTGTTGTCTGGTAGAGACAACTGATAACCCCAAAAAGGGGATTCGGGGATTGCCTTTATGGTTTCAAGAAATGCTTGTGATTTGTGTCTATCATCGTTGGACGATCTTGGATTGTAGATCGTCTCTAGCGAGACTACTATTTGACTTATTCCATTGGAATCCATCTCAGATATGTCCCAAAAAATCTGTTATTGTTGAATTAGCAACTTGAGCTGACGGTTTGCTATCTTATGCACTTTCTCTGATTGTCAGGAATGCAGGCCTCTCTTTTTTCTTTCTTTGAATTGAGTAAGAACAGGCGAATGGGAACTGAATTGCAAGTAATTTAGCTTCTCTTTGGAATTGTTGGTATATGGGAACCAAAGCCTTCAATGTTGTTTTCTTCAGATACAATGAAACGCGAAAAACTATCGATCAATAGGAACGGCTCTTGTTCTTCTTCAATTGTGGACAGTTTTAAATGATGGAACACGCACGGCACGGCGAGGTTAGAGTAGAGGTGAAGAATGTCTACCCTTTCGGAGAATGTTTGGTGTATTGAAAGAGGAGATGGTTAAATGTTCAAACGATAAGAATGACAATACTGACAAGTTCTGGCTGTAACCAATTGTGAGCTTACAATGTGTCCGTTTGAAGTAGTCCTAGTTTGGGGGGTGCACAATCGAAGGAGATGCTTGTTTGGTGTAGGGAGGAATGGATCACAACAGGATAAAACTGGTGTTGACAAGAGAGAGAAGAGAAGAGAAAGAGAGGTTAAGACGAGAGCGCCAGGGAGAAAGGGGCCTTTACGTGGTTTGTCATTGCTTACGTGATGCATATTTATTCTTTCTCTCACACTTTTGTCCTTTCTCGAACCCATTTGAAAGCACTTGAAAACACTCATAACACTCATAATCCTTCAAAGAAAAGATTACTTTCAGAAACACGTCGCCATCTTGCTATTACTGCGTCACATAAACAACCGTTGGAAATGATGTCCACGAGAAGGATCCTTGTGTCTCCCTCTAGTTGCATCCTACGCCTACCGATACCCACAGGGCAGATCAATGCCTACAGGCCTCTGATATTAAGACACCACAAATCCACAAATTCCTCTCCAGCAAGGCCAGAGTTCAAGTTCAAATCAAGAAAGGTCAAAACCCCGGAACAAATTAAAGCCGAAGAGGAGGAAAGAAAATATCAAGAGGCCATCAATTCTGGCTCTTGGCTGAAGAAATGGGGAGCAATAACATCATCTTTTGAGTTCAATAAAAAGGCCACAAAGTACTACATAGGACTCTATATTATCTTTGTTGGATACGGTATAACCTACTTCCAGAAGTTGTACAAGAGAGATCTTGAGAAGAAGGATCTGCTCAACAAGAGGGATAAATTAGCAGAGACCGGCGATTCCCTCACGGAATGGGAAAAGTTGAGACTTCGAGAATTGGCGGGTGACTTGATAAGAACAACCGACTTGGAAAAACTCAAGGCTTACCATAAGCTAAGAGATGCGTACCTTGACAAACTGGAAGCTTGCACCAGCGATGAAGAGAAGACACAACTAGGTGAATTCAACCCTGAACCAACGGATATTGAGAAACTGGTCGATCTATCACACCAGCACTCAGTACTACCTCCTAAGGATCTAACGGACTTTTACGACGGCATTGCCGAAAAGTACGATAGCGAGATCTCAACAGAAGAGTTCTTTTCCGCAATGGGACGTAAGAGAAAATGGGTCATGTCCCACTGTAAAGGTGACGTTCTTGAAGTGGCCTCAGGTACAGGGCGTAATATAGAATTTATGGAGCCAACAAAGTTGACTTCTTTCACCTTCCTGGATACATCAAAAAAGATGATGGAAGTTGCACATGAAAAGTTTGTCAAGCAGTGGCCCGAGTTCAAAAAGGTGAAGTTTGTGATTGGTAAGGCTGAGGATTTATTAAATCTTGCTGGAAGTAACAAGGTTAAATACGACACTATCATTGAAACGTTTGGATTATGCTCTCATGAAGATCCAGTAAAGGCGTTGGAAAACATGAAAAAGCTGTTGAAGCCAGGGGGAAGAATAGTGTTATTGGAACATGGTAGAGGAAATTTCGACTTCATCAACGAGAAACTAGATTCCAGAGCTGCCAAGCACTCGGATAGTTGGGGTTGCAGATGGAACTTGGATATTGGAGAATTGATCGATTCATCAGGGCTGGAAATAACAGAGGAAAGTCGATTCCATTTTGGTACAACGTGGTGCATTGTTGCCAAGAGGCCTGGCGATGTGATTGATATCGAGGAGCTTGGATTCTTCGATAGATACTTCACCGTTAGAAAGACTAATTTTGATACATCCTCAACTTCTACTTCCTCAAATAATGGAACATCTGCATCAGGAGGAGGTAGCAAAGTTGCCGAGATGTTAAAGGAAAGGGCCAAAAAATTGTAGTTGTTGGAGTAGGTACATGGGCCTTCCGTTTGGACGTTTGTATATAGTTGCATTATGTTATTTGAATATAGAAGAGCTATTTTTGCTTCCCAAACCATATAATCTTCAATGCCGGACTGATCTAAATGTTGCAATCTATTTTACTGTTAGATACCTTGAGTTACAAAGTTTGTCACTTCTAATGTTTTATTCTCGAGACAGCTTTATTTTAAGATACATACATGACAACCGAACAGCAAAGATGAAAAATTCATTTTATTATCATATTACACTCTTCCAAGCACAGTTCCAAAAGCATGAATGCTATCTAACACTTCGATCATCTGAGTCCAGCTAAAAACTTCCACAAGTTATAACCGACTGGAAAATTGGAGCATCTAAAAAAGTACATCTCATTCAAAAATGAATATAACACTTTTCAAAAGCGCATTGAAGAAAAACGTTTTCTTCCAAGCCCAAATATACCATTATTCTAGAGGATAACCTATAATCAGACGCTTTTCAGCTGGGTCACTCCAATAAGGAGCCGATTCAACCTTTCTCTATCCTCCGTGAAACTTACTCCCAACTTGAAGTTCTTCTTGATTGCACCTAGATCGGCAAACTCTTTCAACGTCTCGTCGTCAAAGCTTACTAGTTCACCATCTATGTTCTCTTTCAAAATAGAAAAGACCTGTTCTTCGTCAACCTTGTCTTTGATGTTCCAGACTTTCAACACTATCAAACTTTCCGAGCTATCAGAAACACCAAAGTGGTTCAAGCATTCCATAATATTCCTCTGTGGTGCCAAGTCGAATATGATCTCTGTATGCAGGGTCTTGGACTTTAGTCGGTCATAACTATTGTCCAATAGACACTTATAAAGGGCACTATACAACTGTTCTAGAGATAGTACATTGACACCGTTAATGAATGCAAAGTCGTAATCCCTGTTACCCTTGATTAGCTGAGATTTGATCTCTGCAGTGTTTTTAACCTTGGTGAAAAAAGATGCTAGGATCTTGTAGTCTGGAAACTGTGACAGTTGGATGATTTTGTAAGTTGGCTGTGACATGATGGGAACCTCTGTACTCTTTCTAACTTGGGTACTATAGATAGTAAACGTAACAACCCGTCAAAGACACTAAACAATGACTTCTGGTCCTTTTGTTGCCGTGATCACTCAAGGCATCGATGTTGTCCATTGAAGTGTAATACGAGAGACCTCATCCACATCGAATATGAGCTCCATAGTAAACTGGGCGCGGATGATGTTGGATGCGCATGCTTTGCAGATCCAGATTGCTTTGGGATCAACACCAGGCTTGTAAAAACTATTATGGCCCCGGCCGATGCCAACAGTTTGACTGTTCTATCTTCAACAGATCACAGATCGCCTCTATATATCAAAATATTTGACTGACGAAGGAAACATACAATCTCAGCGTGGCATCAATTCCTTATAAGACGTTTTGATACCCAAAGATGTCGGATGTTTTTGACGACAACCCATGGAATACCACCAATTTACCCAGACCCTCATCGGAACCAACTGACAATGTATGGGATCCATCGCCCATGAACGACACAGCAAGAGTCGACAATGATACGGACTACGAATTGCCACTGGAAGACGACGTGACTGTCCAAGTATCGCCCTTCGAGGTGCCCGATCAGCTGCCCATTTTCTCTCCAACTTCAGAGTTTAACAGTGTTGAGCTTGATGAGGATGATACCAAGTCAAACCCATGGGCTCCCCCCAAGACAGAACTCGCATTGAACAACAACACACAATCGATTGATTCTCTTCAAAGCCCCGAGCTGGAACATCAAAACAAACCGAATCCCATTGAACTGAAAGCGAATGACAATATAACCCCTGTGACAGCTGTTGACAATGATGACACCGCCGAAGGGGTCGTCAAAGACAATCGCCTTTCGAATCTGTCAGCTGTCGAAAGCGATAGAATTACAGACGAGTCTGCTGCTGTATGGTCACAAGTGATTCATACACTGCCTGTTGAACATGAACCAGTGGTAAATGAGTCCGCAATTGACCCACAAGAAGTTAACATTGGTGTACAAGAGGACCTGTCAATACATTCCAGCGAAATCATCGATGAGGAGGATTTTGGCTCTTTTGAAAGCACAGATGTTGTGCCAAAGCAGCAACTACCGGAGCTCGAGTTGATAACGCCCATGGAGGAAACTTTGGCAACCCTATTTGTAATATCTACCACGGAATTTAATCCTCCTTCCACAGGTAGCGTACCATACACCAACTATCAGCTTCTGGAGAGTGATACCACCAACAAATATTACAGCTTAATGACTTCGAGCCATCGCCAGATCGCCCAGTCCAATATCGCGATAGCAAACTTTCGATCCAGAGACTATTTAAGTAGGAGTCAAATACATGCTCACATTTCCGAAATATCAAAAAAGTGGACCAGAATAGAGAAACGTATAGCAACCGGTTCAAACGGCGCGCAAAATTCTGATACTTCCAAAGCTCCACTTCAGTCAAACCTGTTCAGCTGGTCAAGCAAGTCGAAATCTTCCCAAGCGGCAGCAGAAGAAGAAGCCGAACGGCAAAACCTTGAAAAACAGCAAGATAAGGAAAAAACAGGCCCGTCAAAAACTGCTTCAAAAAAGAACCAGCAGATAAATCAAAAGCTAGTGAAACTAGCATACGGCAACGCTCGGAAAATCATTGATGAAAGGGAAGAAGTCTTGAAGCAACACAAGTTAAGGATGGAAAGGGAGAGGAAGGAAAGAGAAAATAGGCTCTTGCTAGAGAAGCAGAGAAAAGATGAAGAAATACAAAACTACAGGTCCCAAGCAGGCGATGGAGCACTGTCTCCTGGGGGTCTGAACAATCCAGACTCACCAAGGGGCGATGACATTGGTGCTCAGAACAAGAGTCAGAAGAAGACCATATTTGGTAGAATTTTTGGAGGAGGAAAATCCAAAATTGCGTCAGACAGTCTTTCTCACGATACGTTGAAAGCAGTCCTTCCAACAAGCCCCACCAGTAACGATGAAAATCTCCTATTTGAATTGGATACTCATAATGCAGGCAATCTCAGCAATAGTGCATTCGGAGAATTCAATGCCAGTGATGAAGAGGGGGAAGAAGAAGAGGAAGAAGTTGGAGGTGGTCTTGATGCTGGTTTGGGTGGCTACAACCAAATTTCCTCCAATGATAAAACAAGAAATACCAACGAAGGTAAACCTGAGGACAACACTCATGCTGATGATTCATTTGACGTGTTTCTAGAAGCCCCAACTACCGCTGACTCAATGAGTTTTTTTGAAGATCTACCTGGCTCGGACAAGTTGAAAACAGGAAAGGTGGATCCTTCGATAACATCTTCCAAACTACCAATACCTTCAAAAAAAGATTCAATGAAAGCTTCTCTTGATCCTGTAATATCGTCTGTTATTACTCCCACAGATACAATTACCAATAGGCCTACTAAGGAAAGCAGTGATGTCTATGGTGATGAGTCAGAGGATGATGAATTTTCGGATTTTATGTCTTCTCCACCACCACCAGAACAGATTCCATCCAAACCTTTTGGGGGTGTTATGCCGATGGGCGCAGCCGTTGCATCACAAAACATAGGACCATCGAAAGCCTCTGTAGGTTCGAGCAGCATCACCAATGATTCTTTAGAGGATTACGATGAATCATCGGATGACTCCTTTGGCGACTTCAAAAGCGAACCATCACAACCTCAGTTCAACCGTCTAGATTGTTTGCTCTCGTCATCGACAGCACAGACTACTGAGCAGGCCCAAATACCCCTGTTTGGATCCTTAAAAGCAAGGGCCCCCTCTTTCAATCGTCTTCAAATGGTGAACTCGCACGAGCATCAGCAACAGCGAGAAGTGGCTAATTCGGAGCCATCGGCACTTTCACAGACGAGACACAGGTCCGCTTCCGGTAGATCACTCTCGCAAAGTGGCTGTTTGAAACGGCAAGGTTCAAGCGTTCCAGAAGACTTGGTGCCGGTTTCCACTTCGTCAGTGTCACAGTTCTACAAGAGTTCCATAATGACAGACAGCGAAGATCGATATGGGATTTCGCGGTCTTCTTCGTTGAGGTCAAATAGAAACAGGGTTGTGAGTAATACGGTTCATGGTGGGGGTACTCCTCCAAAGAAGCTGGAGAACAATGGAGAACAACAGCATCAGCATCAGCATCAGCAACAGCATCAGCATCAGCATCAGCAACAGCAACAGCATCAGCAACAAGCGCCAAAAACCATAAGCTTGATAGATCTTTAAATGAAACATTTCCCCAGATTTTTGTAATTCTCGGCTCAACCTTGTAAGCGTGGCAGATAATCACGCAGCCGGCGGCGAAAGATGCCCAATGTGGTAATTGAGGTGCAGCTTCCATGTCTGGCGGGCTCTCGGGCGGACATTAGTGGGTCCCAAAAGGGAAGTTCACAGATCCGCCCACACTGGAGTACGCAACGGTGACAAGAAAAGATAAGTATGCCGTTTTTTTTTGATGAAAGCCCTTCAGAACATCACAATCACATAACCTCTTGCTTAATGCCCTCACACAGCTGGTCCCAGTGAGCAACGGTTACCTTTGTCAAAGGAGTGACCTTGATTAGTAATTTGAGATATGACCGATCACTCACTCTGCCGTTCATTTAAATCATCTCCCTTCGCTCATCAACTTCAAGAAGAAGTTAGAAACAGCTAGCTCTTCCCTGAAAAACTTCACATTAGAATCAAGCAACGATGACGAAGAACGAAGAAGCCAAAGAGGACATCAAGATAATGTCCATTGATCTCAAAGAGTCTTCTGACCATTCTTTGACTTCTGAAGACGATTTCGAGCAAAACTCTCCATTTGTTCCTACTGAATTTTCATCGGCTTCATCGACTCAAAAACCCTACAGAAGAATGTCAACTGTTTTTCACGAATCCCCAGTGCCAACTTCTTTATCACCATTACCAAGCTTTGCCATTGCTCCACCTATTCCTGAATCTCTGCCAACCACACAGAGTCACAAACTAGGTGGTTATTCGAACTATTCCGCAAACAACGACAGAAGTGCAACTGACATAGCTATTCCCCCACAGCAACAGTCAAACCTACCACTAAGCTCTTCTGAAGTTTCCCCAAATGGTGAACATAAGCCTTTGGAAGGCATGACCTTGTCAAATCCTCCAAAGAACAAGTGGAGGCTCATTTCAATCATTATATGGGCATTCACCGATGGAATGACCGATGGAGCTCCCGGTGCCTTGTTACCAACAATAGAAGCATACTATGACATCAACTATATCGTTGTCTCCCTAATCTGGTTGGCCAATGCAGTCGGTTATATTGTGATTGCACTATTTAGCCACAAGATGGAGGCCGTTCTAGGGAAGAGAAAGATGACATCTGGTGGGTGCCTCATGCAAGTCGTCATGTGTGCTTTGGTTTCCAGTGGCTCCAAGTTTGGACTTGTTGTGACTGGATTTTTCTTTGGCGGTTTAGGTGCAGGTACTTGCCTTTCTCAACAAAACATCTTTTTGAGTAGGTTCAAAGGTTCGAGCAAGTTTTTAGGGGCTTATCATGGTGGTTATGGAATTGGTGCATGTGTTGGACCTCTTGTTGCCACATCAATGATCAACGCTGGCGTCAAATGGAGCTTCTACTATTTGATTCTAGTTGGCCTTGGCGGGTTCAACTTCCTCAACATTTGGTTTGCATTTGAGAACTGCGATGAGGATCTGAAGCCTTGGGATCACTTCGACTCTAATGGGACTTCATCCGAACCAACCTCTCCTGGCATTGAACTTTCCTCCTTTAACGAGGATCAGCATATGACAATGATTGGCGGTGGTGGCAAGGTGTACTTTGACAGGCAGCAAACAGTTGGCACACTCGGTGCATTAGGTGTCGACTCAGAAACCATGGGAAAGGAAGCAGACAAGGGGGTTTTGAGACTGGCTCTTAGAAATCCAACCACTTGGTTTTTGGCAACTTTTGTTCTCTTTTATCAAGGGTTTGAAGTTGCACTGGCTGGATGGATCGTCACTTTTGTTCAGGATTATCGCCATGGAAATAAATCAACTACAGGCTATATAGCATCCGGGTTCTGGGGTGGTTTGGCAGTGGGAAGGCTCGTCATGACACATTACATTCACAAGTATACCGGTGCCAAGAGGGGTGTGACCATCTTGCTTCTATGCTCGATAGTGACTACTGCTCTAATCTGGGCTATCCCATTAGTGGCTGTTGAAGGTGTGATCGTCTCTATTGCTGGATTGGTCATAGGTCCAATTTACCCCTTGATGATCACCATCGCAGTTAGAACACTTCCAAAAAAGATCCAGGTTGTCTCCTTAACCATAATGACGGCATTCGGTTCATCAGGTGGTGCGTTGTTCCCATTCTTGGTTGGAATAATCAGTAATTACACAAGCACATTTGTGGTGATTCCAGTTGCTCTGGGGTTGATGGTTGGAAACATAGCCCTTTGGTTGGTTCTTCCTAACCCTGACAGGACTACAATTTCTAAATTCTGGCAAACTTTGTGGTAACACTTAAAATGCCTGCCGATTGTCCCATAATACTGGTTTGCCTCTAGCCACTACATTGCTCAAGAGGTTTTTTTTCGTATGAAACGTTTCATATGCTTCGTTGCTTATCTGTCCTGCTGGATGCATGATCACACTCGAATCATGTCTGCCAAATTACTGTCTAAGATTTATATAATGTCACTGTATATTATTGGACGGATATGTACAAAGTGGAAGTAAAAAATGAGAAAAGGAATAAAATGAAAGCATCAAACGTTCACGGACCGCTTGCAACTTCATTTTCTCTCATTAACATCAGGCGTGTAAGCATGATACCATATTTGTCTTGGAGGGTACTGTGTAGGAACTCTCATTTCCAGTGGGAACCTCTTACCATACTCGCTCTGGTTGGCCACCTCAAAGAGGTTAGGACTCACCGATTTCAAATCCTCGTTTGCCGCCCTGATACTTTCGTATTGCTTAACAAACTGTTCCTTTTCTGATTGCTTCTTCTGCTTTCTCAACAACGACCAGGCTTTTTGAACTGTTAGATGTTTGACGTAGTCCTCATTGCAGAGCTTTAGCAAACGTGGTTGTTTACGGCCAGCTGACATCACTGAGAGCTGTGTGACGACTCTTTGCAAGTCTGGGGAGAGGCCTGCCTTGACTCTCTTAAAACGAACCTGCTGGAGGTTGAGAGAGTTAGAGAAGGTCGCTAATGGTGTCGTTGATGCTCTTGGGATATGTCTAGGTGTGAACATTTTTTGCAATTTTGGACGAGTAGTACCGATGATGGGGTTGAGGATAAGATGGAAAAGTGAGATTCAACGGATGGTATGGATATCGAAGACAAGCTGTATTGTAATCAAGTGTTTGTCGTCTGTATGTTAGTATACGTGCATCAACTTTGTTATGACATTTGACTACTGTCGTTCGAGAGAGTCTTTAGAAAGTGGTTTTTTTTTCTTCAATACTGGACAGGCCGGAAAATTTGGAGCTGGAGGAGCATCCTGGCTGTGCAGTGCTCCTCCGTTTAATTCGTCTGTTTTGTCTCATTTCAAGCCTTAGCCTTTATCTATATCACCACTAACGATGCCAATCAGGGCGTAAATCCTACTTTCACAGTTGGAAACTAACTTCCTAAGGCAAAGGGGACCAAGAGATATACTATACACAAATGGCTGATCAAGCGCAGGCAGAAACTCTGACTCAAACACAGACCTCCCTTGCAGCAACTGAAGGTCATCCTCGCCATGGAGTTTACTCCTCAAACAACCCCTTCATACATCACAATGATTCCTCCGAGCTGCAACACATTGAACAAGGTGATGGAGGTGATGGGCATAGCCTGTTGGATCTTTCTGAGGGAGTCAGCCAGGTTTCGTTGGGAGGTACACTTGCTGACCATATAAATCCGTCGCACGGTCCTGTACTTTCAACAAGCCAGAGACCTTTGTTGAACGTCCATATTCCTCCATCATCCCTCGGGTCTTTGGAATCGCAGAGTTCAGCTCCTATAATTCATATTGAACCACCTACCCTGCATACTCCTGTGTCGAACGCTCCGCCCCCGCTTCCTCCAAAACCGTCACATATTCCACGCTCTCCTGTCCGACTGTACTCAACTTCTTTCAACAGTCATTCGTTTGAGGAAAGCAGTGCAATGGGGGAGCAATCATCCATGCCCACGAATTCCTCCCAGCGTAGAATTGCTGATACCTCTTCGTCGGTTCAATCCTCCCCCTCAATAAGTTCGGCTTCTTTTGCTGAATCCTCTTTGGCACAAACGAACAACTCTACAGACCCATTACAAGATGAACAGATTGCACAAACTGCGTTTGAGGAGTCAAGCATAGGGAGCGAGCTCAATCCTAACGTGCTCCCAACACCTGAAGAACAACGGAGACTTTTAGATGAGGCCCAAAGGCGGGCACAAGAAGAAGATGACGAACTTATAGCCAATATGCCTCCCTCACCAAACTATTCTTTGCTACCCACGTCAGGTGAGATAAGCATGCCGAATGGGTATGCGATTGACCCACTGTCTATTAATGAAAACACTCCAGTGGAGGATCCACCGGAGTATTCTCAGATGTCGTCAGACTTGGAGAATTTGATCATGAGACCGCAATTCTCGCAGACAGGAGGAAGCACAGTAAATGCCTCTGGATCGTTCCGCAGACCTATGAGAGCACCACCTCCACCACAACATCCATCGCTCAGGAGGGGGAACTATGACAGGCCAGCGGGTCCTCCTCCTCTTCATCCACAGAGGCCGCCACAGAGACCCCCTAGACCAATATCGGTGCAACAGCAATCTCCCGAGAGGCTCCGTCGTCGTGATGATAGGAACCAGACTTCAGCAGTCTCTGTTGGTGATGTCCTGAATCCTCCAGCTCTGCCACTACGACCAGATGACAGAAGAAGAAGAAGCAGCAGCACTGGAAGGAGGAGAGCAAACAGCATGCTAACCAGTCCTACTTTAGATGGCCATTATAGCAGCTAGACTTCTAGCTGATTTGTTTTCATCCTGTCGTTGAAGGTGGACCAGCTCTTTATCTGTGAGTGATGTCGTGTTGGCGAGGTTGTATTGTTTGCTTTTTATTTTTCCCCGTTTTAGCTTGCCATCTATAATTTATCTACGCAGAGATATATCGTCAACTGATATTTGTAAATGGGGTCATACATGGTTGCGGTCAAGAGAATTCTACAGAACTGGATGTTGTACCACTACTGCCCCTCTCACTTCGGTATTGTTATTTCTGTTTGCTATGCTGTGCAACACAGGTATAGAATCCTGTATTGATATAAGCCATTAAAGTCAAGAAGCATAGCGTCTAACCAGAAAAAGGGAGAAGTCTTTCACCGAAGGTTCAACATCACTAATACTTGTGACCACATAATATGTTACGTAATGGTAATTTTTACCGAAGGGGGAAATTTTCTTCATCGAGACGACGGCAGAAGCAGACGAGGAGGGCTGACTACGCTCGCTGCTGATTGTGCCATCCTTTCGAGCAAAACCACCTTTTCAAGACTTCCATGAATCCAGAAATAAGCTCTCCTTGTAATTCAAACGTTGTAATGCCTCTGATTTATCAACAAACAGACCCATATACATACAGCCACAGATATGAGTGAATCCATGGACGTTGACGAATATAGAAGAGTATGTTGCCACTGAATACTAGGTGTTTTTGTTATTAGCTAATGGCCAGCTAGTTGGAATCAAACAGATAGGATGAAGGAAAGAAATAGGAGATATCGATGAGTGATGCTTTACTCATTATTTGCTTCAAGTCAATTCACGGTGCTTCTAACCTTAACCCCCAGTCATAGATGTATTGCATTGTCAAGTTGTGCTATTTGATAATAATTAGAACACATATTTTCTTGCTATTGAGGAGAAATAGAAAACCACCCCGCTGGTGCCCACAACGGTGTTTTTCCAATGGCGAGAGAGAAAACGACACACATTTGTTGAAAATGGTGTTCTCTCTACTGACTAACGAATTAACGACTAACTAAACGAATCATTTGCCATTGCCATTTTTTTACAGGACCGTTCCAGATCTCCAGCAAGAAGAGGAGATGACGACAGACGCAGGTCTAGATCCCCTCCACGTAGGGGCTACAACAGAGATAGAGGTGAAAGAAGAGAAAGAGACTACTACTCTTCTTATAGAGGAGGCTCTTCTTCTTCATACCGCGGTGGAAGAGATTCAGGCTATCCTCCAAGAGACAGAGGTGGCTTTAACAGAGATAATCCTCAATTCCAAAGAGAGAGAAACATAAAAGAGTACGAGATCAAAAATAGCAGAGTCCATAGAAACTCCGTTTTCGTTGGTAACCTTCCATATGGTGTCCAGTGGTTCGATTTGAAGGATTACTTCAAGGAAGTTGGCGAAATCGTCAGAGCCGATATTGTCACTTCTCACGGTAGACCAAGAGGTATGGGTACTGTTGAGTTTACAGATAGATCCATGGTTGACGATGCCATTTCCAGGTTTGACAGAACCATGTTCAAAGGACGTGAAATCTTTGTCAGAGAAGATTTGCCACCTCCAGAAAAGGAAGACTCTCGTCCACCGAGATATGACGATAGGGAGAGAGACAGAGGTGCTAGAGATAGAGGTAGGGATAGAGGAAGCTTGGCTTCGAGATTGGATCCACCAAGAAGACAACAGGTTGCAATTCCAGAAGGGTGTGAGATTTTTGTTGGAAATTTGCCATTCTCTGCAAGATGGCAAGACTTGAAGGATCTTTTCAAACCGTGCGGTGAGATTATCAGAGCCGACGTGATGGAAGATCCAAGAGGTAAATCTAAAGGTTTTGGTACAGTTGTGTTTGAGCATCCTGATTCTGCAGTGAGAGCAATTGAAAGATTCCAAGGCTATGAGATGCAAGGAAGAAGAATCGACGTTAGAGCAGGAAGAGGCTCCAGCGGCCCACCTCCAGTTGAATCGAAAAATACCGAGTTTGTGAAGAATGTGGTTGGTGGTGGATCCGAGTCTGAAATCATCTACGTTGAGAATCTTCCTTGGGAAACTACGGAGTCTGATCTATTTGATTTGTTCGGTAGTATATCTGCCGTTGAAAACGCAGGATTGCAATACAACGAACGTAACTTGCCTTCTGGTAACGCTGTTGTTCAGTTCAAGGAACTTGGTGGTGCTGCCACTGCCATTGGTCAGTTAGACGGATATGAGTACGGTAAGCGTAACATCAAGCTATCGTATGCTCAAAAGGAACAAGTTTCCGCTCCTCAAGTGACTCAACAACAGCACCAAGGTCTACCAACAGGTCCTGCTTCTGAAAACGTTGGGGAAACACCTGCCGCATTTGCACCTGTCGAAGTCACTGCACCTGCCGAGCAAATTCAAGAGGATAACCCTATCGTTGCTGAAAGTGAGCCTGTTGCTGCTGCTGCTGCTCCTATCGAAGTTGACGACGATGAACCTATCATTGAAGAGTAGAGCCCATCTTTTCTGCTCAATCTTCACTTGTACTCTTTGTTATGGAGTCCCTTACAAAATAAAAAAAAAATAAGAGAGAATGTATTATTATAATGAAAGAAATATAGCCGACGTGTCCTTTTTTACTGTTGCTATTTCCATCCTTTGATCTTTTTTACTAATTTAAGCTTTTGCCTTCTTGGTTTTCCTTTTTGTTTTTGGTAGTTTATTTCAAGTATGTATTATTATAACCTTGCAAGGCCTACATGTAGATTCAATATGTTGAATTCACGATCGAGGCTGTGCTTTTTTTCAATCACGTGTGGCCCACAGGCTCCATATCTCTCTGGTGACGTTCAACTTGGCATCTCTAGTCATGAGCTCAAAAATGACGTGCAACACTTTCATTGACAGTTCATCCACATCAACTTGAAAATCACAGAAAGCCATTGCTCAACAATAAACTTAAATAGGAAATAATGCCCGATGAAGATCCTACTCTAGTGGCACCTACGGCCGAGCCACAAGAAGTCGAAGAAGCTGAGTTGACGAAGGAAGAGAGGTTGGAGGCTGCAAGGAAGAAGTTTGAAGAATTGAAAAAGAAAAACAAGAAGAAGAAGGGTAAGAAGTCAAAGAAGAAGGACGAAGAAGGAGAAGAAGAGGATGAAGGGGCTGACGGATCCGAAATCAAGGAAGAGACATCGGAAATAGAACAGGACATTAAGGAATCAACACCTGTCGCAACGGATACAGAAGCAAAGCCATACGAAACCGCTACATCTGTCGAAACGCCAGGCAAGGATACAGAAGTGATCACTGCAGCAGATGAACTGCCATCTACCGAGTCTTTACAAGCCAAGGAGGAAGAGCCACCGCTAGAGGAAATACTGTCGTCAAGTCAACCCTCTGAACACCAATCTTCATTCCTTTCTGAGGCACTTCAATCCCAAATCAATGACTTGACGCAAAAGCTAGAAGAGGCCCACATGAAGATCAAAAAGTTACAGTTGGAAAATTCAGATCTCAAATTGACCAAGTTGGATCTGGAACTAGAACTAAGCACATGTAAGGATGACTTTGAGAAGATCCAGACCGAGAACGTGCAGTTCACCAATGAAATAACCAAGCTGAAACAGCAGAAGCAGACTCCAGCTTTAAGAAAGACCAACATGTATCAACCACCACCACAACAGCTGGTGCTCTCTGATTCCGAGTCGGAAGATCTTCATCAACATCAGGTTGCTCAACATCAAGAAGTTCCTCTCGATACTTCAGACATATTGAAGCATACTTCGTCCTTCCAGAACTTCAATGATTTCCGTAACGTGAACAGATCCAACGACTATTTGGATATTGTTGACGTTAGAGAGAGACTGAGCCAATGGAAAGGCTGGAACGTGGATATGAGGGGTTGGAGAAGTGTTGGCATGGGTCCTCAACTCGAACTTTAGACTGTGGGGAGCATATAAATGAAACGAATCGAAACGTTGCACTAGTCTTGTGTAAGTTTAAATTATAATGTAATCGAAAATTTGTAATCTTGCTTGTTGTAGCTATTGCAGACAGAAAACATTGTTAAAGAAACTCAATGAGGAAGAGATTTGAAAGTATAGAGAAACGGCAGACCATAACAGATTAAAACGATAAGAATAGACAAGTTCCTGATCAGCACAACGACAGCGATACAAACATGATCACAACCGCTATTTCGCGAGCAGGTTTCTTTGATGTAAAAGAACACAGTCCCCACCTCTTTCAGGATCCAACCCGAAATTATAAAAGAAGCCTTCAGATGTGATCACCATAATATGGACCAGTCTCTTGCTGGCTGAGTCCTCCCCACTTCCGTCGGTATAAGGGACATCAGGAATGACGCCACCACTTGAATTCTCACTTGCAAGGCCCACCTCACCGGCATTTGACTCAGAACCGCTCAGTTCCATCTCCACATTGGAAACCTCCAAAGGACCAATCTTGCTGCCTATACCAACCACAGTCTTAGTCTCCTTTGACGCTGGGACCTTCAACGATGCGAAGTGTCTATTAGGCTCAAGTATCGAAGAGAATTTGGGAGGAAGATACGTACCCATCTTTTCAGCTGCCTTTCTGCCTAGACTCTGAGACGTACGCCTCAACATCCTCGCAACCGATCTTCTGGCATTGTCAACCAGTGGCTCCATCCTTAGTGCAGTAGAAGTTGATCCTGAATCTCCACTCTGGACAGATGAGTTAGAAGGTTTTCTCTTTAGGTATGCCGGCACAGATGGGGACGATGGAACATTGGAGGCGTCAATGCTTTCACCATCTACATCGTCATCTAGCTCGTCATCCATCACACCATCGTCATCATCATCATCTTCATCATCATTTATATCGACGCCGATATCCTCCTCATCATCATCATCATCGTCGTTGTCATCATCATCATCTTCGTCATCGTCATCCGAGCTGGTGTGATGGTTATGAGGGTACAAGTTGGGCGATGTTTTGAGCGGATTCGTTTCTCTTTTGGATTTTCTATTGGTAAATTTGACTGTGTTGGCAGCTTCTTCTTCACCCAGTCTAAATATATGAACAGTCTCGGTGGCAGAACTTGCAATGACAAACTTGTTGTCCGGACTGAAGGCCAAAGAATATATTTTTGTTGGATAAGTTCCTCTTCTAAACTGATACAACTTGATTCCGGTGACCACAGAGAACACTCTCACTATTGTACCTTTGTCACTGGCGGTGGCTAACAAGAGCCCATCTTTACTCAGTGTCATTGCAGCCAATGGTGTCTTATGAGCTTCTATCACTGTGGTGGGCTGCAATGTCTTTGCATCAAATATTATAACATCACCGTTTCTGATTTGTTGACTGTTGTGGTTGTTGGTGCCATCGTTCTGATTACCCGACGCCACCTTCTGAGGGGATGGGTACGCGAGATAGTTGTTTTCACTGGATGGTGACAGAACTATCAAGCCATTTGGATTGCTTGGAATCTCAATTGTATGCAGTAATCTCATGTTGTTAATGTCGTAGACATAAATGGTCTCCTCTAGTAAAACGACCAAGCGTTCTCTGTTCATCTTGACAGCCAGTATGGTGCCTGGAAATGTCAGTTCACATATTGTAGTTTGTCTCTTTGTATTTATTATCTTTAACCTTCTTGGCGACAAAAAGTGCTGTTCGCCTATCCCAACAATTGCAAGTAGAGACGAACAAAACAACATCTCCACAATTCCTATACTTCCAACCTCGATCTTGCTGAAGCATTGTCCAAACGGCTCACAGTTGTAGATCTTGTACCCGTTTTGATACCCCACCGATATGCAGGAAAACTCCTGGTTGAAATTTGCAAAGTTGACCGAATCAGTCACTTTAGGTTTTAGTTGTTGTAACATTTGCTGTTGTTGTTGGTTCATGTAGGCTGAAATAGCGGCATGGTTAGAGGCAGAAGTGACGTCCATTGCGAGGAGATTTGGCATTATTGTACAGTCTGATAAACTCAAGGTTAAGTTGATATATATGAAATCAAGATAAAAGTGTTGTTGTACCCCCAATTGCAGCGATAGATGGTTGGCTCGATATGTTGTTGTTGATTTAATGGCAGCGGGACGGCAACGAAGCTGTGCTCTCACTTCTTGTCAGTGGTATGTGTGTAGGGTATGTTGATCAACAGAGCTATGGTCTCTTCAAGTTTGAAGAATTCGAAACTCTTTCACTGAGTAACTTTTAATCAAGATGCGGATTAGAAATACATAGATCCTTTGTCTTCCCGAAACTTGCCTCTTTGTCTGTGTACTTGCAGTGCATGTATAGTATCGTACGCTTTTACTTGACACTGCAAGGCAGAGATCTAATGCTGCTGCGTGGAGGAGCGCACATGTGGTGGAGGGTGAGGCAAAACCGCCGCTCCGCACTTCTCAGATGACCGTTACAGTGTTGATCCACCTTTGGCTCCAAGTACATTCAATGCTCTACAAAGATTGAACAACTCTCTCTGGATATATATATTGTTATTCGCTGGTACATAATTGGTTCAACGGTTAGGCCCATGGATTACTGGCCTCCTCACCGTCCTGGACGCCATCCCATGTCTTATGAGCCGCAGAAACGGGAACGCTCAACTGCTTGAACAACTCTGTGTCCTTGTAATGGGTCTTAGTATGACTTTCCGAATTGCCAAACGCATTGTAGTCGCTGGAAAATCCATCGGCGCCTTCATTTTTGTCTTCATCAAGGTTCTCGTCAGCACCCTCATCCCCATTACCATAAGCCTTATCGGCATTCGATCTATCCTGGTCAATCACATCGTCAAGGTCGTCTTGTATCTCCAACGTGATGTGAGGTTGGTAAACCTTCATTTTTTTAGTGTCCACTCTTTCAAAATCAATACCATACTGGTGAAGCAGTTCAGCCAGGTTAGGCAACGTCACTGGGAACGTTTGTCCTGGATTCAAAAACATCTTATCTGTCGAGGTGTAGTATAAATGCTGTTGTTTAGCTTCGATAACTGTATGTTCTTTCAGGTACTGCTTCAAAACCTTTGGAAATTTTTTTTCCTCAACTTCATAGTTGTAATTTCTGATAACCTGTAGCAAATGTTGAGGACTGAGAGTATCAAATCTCTTGATTGTATCTTTCAACAACGGTAAATCATCCTCACGCAACCCAGACATTATCTGCAACCACTCCAACAGCTCAATAACTGGCATCATATGCAATTGACCAATCTTGAACAAGGGGTTATAATAAAATGACGAATCCATTGGGTCTTTAGGATTGTCGTGGAATCTTGCAACGCTTTTTAAGATTATCTGGGAATCTGCTATGCTGTCGGGATACTTCTCATCTTTGAAATTCACCGATTCTGGCTTGAATGGAGTTAAATTGTTCCTCCTCAACCAATCTTGAACATACGACAGGTTCAAACGAATTTGCAATGCTTTGGCTCTCGAAGTGTACTTCTTGTTGGCCAATATTCTATTGAAGATGGATGCACCGAGCCAATAAAGCACCGCAGAGAAACATTGCTGTTTGATGATATCATTTATGTGATGCAACTCCAACACGTATACCAATGCACCCATGGTCTGCACAACCTTCAACGGTGATGGTTTCATTTGATCCTTTAACGTTGGAGGATACAACATCTGGATAATCTCCTCGTATGTAGATTTTTGTGCTTTCGGCTTATGCTTAAACAGTTTCCAGTCTTTCTTGTAAACAATCTCATTTGTATCTGGAACGCTGTTGTAGTCCAATATACAAGAGTCAAGTAGTGGCTCAAGTTTGGAATCCAAGGAGAAGGCCAATTGAGATATCAAGGGTTGTAAGGTTGAAATTATGTCTTGCAAAGAGTTCGGATACTTCTTGAAAAATTTGCATGCTCCATCTCTGTAAATGAAGTAGTAGAGATGGTTCAAGCAAGATATCCAGTATCCAACTTGCACTATATCAACCTGTGATGCTTGGTCATTGGTATCAGGATTCGTTAGTTGCACCACTCCACTCTTAGTGTGTGTGACACTTCTAACTCTAGTTAAAAACAAGTCTAAGATTCCCGAAACAGATTCTGGACTTTCTAACTTGTTGTCAGCATATCTCATGCACTGATACACAATCGAAGCTGCATAAATCGACTTGTTGCTGTGTTTCTTGTATAGGTCAACGATGTAGTCTATCAAACTAGCTATATTATCATCACCAAATTGAATATACTGCTTTGGTAAGACCTGGTTGAAGTCAAACAATTCTGCAGAGTAGAGAGCCTCGTCATCATCATAGAACGAGTCGTCATCAATGAATTTGGAGCTTTGATACATTCCTATTTTGCTGTTGCTATTGTTGTTGCTTGCAGAATCGCTTTCGGTCACTGACAGGCTTCTAAAATCTGATGTTTGCAGCTTCAATTGAGCATCAAATGCATCTTCTTCTTCAACAGGATTGATTAGCTCCTCTCTATAGAAGGCATTGGTTGTTGAACTATCATCGGAAATCTTCGAAGTGTTTAGATAGTTATGCGATTTGTAGTAGTCATACACGACTGAACTTGGCTTTAGCAGATCAATTGCATTTTGGCTCGTTTTTGAGGCCTTCAAGTATGGGTCAGCACCTGAACCAAGCAATGATTCGACAGAGTCAATGTGTTCCAGGTACGTTGCCCACATGATTGGGGTATAGCCAATGACAGTATCTCGCATGTTGACATCCACCTTGAAGTTGACCAAGATATCAACGCATTCTTTTGCATTGAAGCAAATGGCATAGATTAACGGCGTGAATCCATTCTTATCCGTCTCATTTATCACACTTTGCGACTCAGGTGAGGACACGAGCTTTTTGACCAGAAAGTTATCACTCTCGGAGCATGCCAGACACAACTTGATCAAAAGGTCTGAATTATTACCCAGCAGTTTCAGCGCTTGTTTCGCAGCAAGAATTTTGGAATAGTTGATGTCCTTTGTGAGTAACTGAGATCCGCCTCCGGCGATCATGCCCCATGGGTCTAGATTCATGCTGTTTGATGGTGGAAAGAATGATATTGAATATTGAAAGTAGCTCCGGAACAACCGTCTTTTTTGCTTGCTTTTTTGGAGTCACACACTCTCAATGGAAGCTGTATTTGAGCAAGAGAACAAGTGAATAATAGGGGATCAAAACACTTTCCAAGATGATCGATGAATAAATAAACCGGGTACCTAGAACTTGTATAAACATGCAAGCCCTTTAACATCTTGAGCTCCGCCAACCAACCAGCTGCCCCTATCAATAAACCTTTTACGAGGCCCTTCATACAAAACGCACGCTCACAAATCGTGGAACGAGGCTGTGCTCTTTGTATGATCAGCCTTGCTATTGAGAAGAGGCCTTGCTTCGTTTCTGCCTTACAGAGATATCAATTGTACGTTGTCAGGTACTATTTTGACCATTTTTGAAAAGATTTTGACTAGCCTCGTATCTACGTTACATCGTACAAAGTCAATTTAGACACAATGTTGAATCTTCAAACGCCACAAGCAACATTGCGTGGAATCAACCAACATCCCTCGTCTCGTTTCTCCAGTCGCACGTTGACAGCCAGATGCACAGCCTGAGGTTTGGCTCTCTCATTGCCTGGTCCAAATGTGGAAATTTTGCTACTGGTTGATTGTGAATCTGAGACTGGAGGGATGATGATCACCAGTCACAGGCACACAACGTTGTGAGATTGAATCCTACACTGACATGAGATAAGAACAAACCACATCAGCATCATCCCATTTCGAACATCCTACAGTGCAGGCTTTATAAAGGTATCATTTTCCTCCAAAGAGTTCATCAAGGCTGATTGAAAGTTAAGACTAGAATTTATCTCGTTGATGATCAGACTAAACTGGCCCTAACTAACCCTTTGAAAAGAACAATAGTTGATAACAAATCCGAAAGCAACAGGAAAAACACACACAATAATGGCTTCCGAAATAGTGAGTATAGACAAGCGCAAATATTATATATTCCCAATTCTGTTAATGAGACTAACACAAACCGAACCTCCTATCCTTTGCTGGTTGTTCCACCCCCATCTTGAAGAACTCTGCCGAATACAACTTTGATGATCTGGAGCCTATTCCAATTGAGAACACGCCTCAGGAAGGCTCGATCTGTCAAATAATATACACCGAAGACTATGCAAACCTACTATCCTATGTGCGCCGTTTGATGCAAAATAACGAGTTTTCAAAAAGGGCGCTCTACTTGAGCACTCTACTGATAGCAAAAGTGCCTGCGCATTATACGATCTGGCAGTATAGGTATAACATTGTCAAACATCTCTCAAGTGAAGGTATGGAGATGGGGATCCTGAATGAAGAATTACGTTGGTCAGAAGAGGTTGCCTTGAGCAGTCAGAAGAACTACCAAATATGGCACTACCGTAGGCTGATGGTTGAGCTACTGCTAAAGAGTGGGAATGGTGACACTGAAGAATTGTACAATCCTAGTGTTGATTTTCCCATCATCGAAAAGATGCTACTTGAGGATCCAAAGAACTACCACGTATGGTCATACAGAAGGTGGCTCGTTGAACGATTCGAACTTTTTGACAATAAACTCGAGTTAGAATTTACCGAGGAGAAGCTAGACGAAGATGTGAGAAACAATTCTGCTTGGAACCATAGATTCTTTGTTAGATTTGGACTGTTCAAGTTGAAAAATGTTGCTGTTGGGAAAAAAGAGCTTGAAGAAGAATTGGCGTTTGTTGTTAGAAAATTGGAAATAAGTCCAACCAACCCTTCCGTTTGGAACTATCTTACGGGGATATACAGGTTGTTGAAGCTGAATATTACCGACTTGAAGGTTCTAGTTGAAAAATATACCAAATTGGACGATGGAACGGTGATGTCTCTCTATGCGTTTGAAGTTTTGGCCGATATCTACAAGGCCGAGAACGAGATTGAGAAATCTGCTGAAGTTTATGAACTACTTGGAGGAAAGCTAGACCCTATACGAGCCAGCTACTGGACCTACAAGAAAAAGTGTTTAACTGAAGCCTAGTTCTAACACGCTCTTTTGAAATTAAACATCTTTTTTGCATTCATACGTATTCGTAATACCCCACAGGTTGAAACTGTATGTTGGCTCATCGAGCCAAATTCAAGAGATCTGTTTCAGTGTGGAGCCGTTCCCAAACAGGAAATACATAAACATTTTCTGGTTTTGGCTTCACCGCCCGCCCGCGGCATGAAGAGCAATCAAACAGGTGCTACTCACACGCACAGCCAACCACCGCCTCCTCCAATAGCATATATATACAACAGGGATGTTTTGGCTTTGTTTTGATTTTTTTGACCCTTGTTTGTTTTTCTTATTTCTTTCTTTCTTTTGATTTGTTACCCTGGATAAACCTCCTTTCAAAGAAATTGATACATATTATTAAAGGTTCAACTCGAAATCACACGATGTCGTTAGGAAAGAAAACAAAGACCGAACTGGAAGATATTGCAAAAGAGCTTGACATTGACCTATCAGGTGTCAAGTTCAAGAAAAACATCCACGACAAGGTGCATCAGTTCCTTGTTGAAAACTTTGAAACGTTCGACAACACTGACAAGTACTACGAAAATGCCAAATATGCCTACTCTTCAGAGACTGGCAAGTCACCAAGAAAGTCGGATACCTCAACATTCATCGACTTGGATGAACAGATCCCAGACAGTGACGATGGCGAATCTCCAGAAATTGACGCTTCCATTTTGAATGAGAATGCCAATACCGACGATAACACCGATGATGAGATCGTTGAGGATGAAATTGAAGTTGATTTGGTCGAAACCGAAGAATCTTCTTCCGGTCTACTATGCAAGTTGGCATCATCCCTTCCGTTTGATTTGAAGAACGGCAGATTGGGAGCCGTTTGCGACTATTTTGAATTGAAGAATTTGGAATTGAGAGACTACTTGAGTGATCCATTCACCATCAACGACTTGACGTTCTATGCTGAAACTTTGTTTTTGTTCTTCAGCTTTTACGATACTGTCAAGGTGAAGAATGCCACTTTTATTCCTCTGTTGGTCAAGGACAATCTTCCTGCTGCCGTGCTAAAGTTTTCTGTCTTTGATGTTTCCATCTTGTACACTGCCACTTTCCTGTCCACCTTTACCACTTGGTTTGTTTCCAGTTACTTTTTGCCAAAGTTTGCCTCATACTACATCAACTTCACCTATGACTTTGAATACGATCCATTTGTCTCCTCTTTGGCCAAGCTTTTCTTTACTTTGGCTTTATTCAAGGCTGAAATCAACTACTCCGATTTTAAGGATGAGATCAAGTTTCAATTCTCATCTGAAGAGTTGTCTGTCTGTTATGCAGTCATGGCATTCAAGCATCTGCTACTGCAAAGTACAACCCTGCTAAGAAACCAGTTTGGTAACTGGGTTCTTATCAATGCCATTTTCACATCTGTTGTGGCATTGTACGCCAACTTGTCGTTCATATAAGCGATGAGCGATAAGCGGCAATGTGACTAGGTGAAGAAGACGGATGAACAAACATCTATCCGTTGAAAATAGCTACAATTAGGCTTTGATTGCGGTGAGGGGCAGTTGATTCGCTCTCTGTCAACATTGATAGTTTGATTTGGACTAGTCTGTGTTGCTTTGTACTTTTATACTCTTGTGAGGAACTTTTATGTGATGCTATCAGTGTTTTCGTTTCTCAAACTTAACCCTTGCTTTTCTTTTTACTTCGTGTCATTGTAAGCGCTTGTTTTCTGTGAGTTGTTATCCACTTTTTACTGATACTTTTTTTTTTGCTGATATGAATTCCTCGTTTTGTTTTACTCTTGGTATCTGTTTTTTATCTTCTCCCTTTTTTTGATAATTTTGTTTTGTCTCACTCCGATCTTCTCAATCGATTGAGATGATGTCTAGGGATGTTGATGTGTTTTATAATGTATAATCTGACTGTACCCTTTCATTAATCGTGCAGCAATACCAATTCAAGCGTATAAAGCTTCCTAAAATATCCGCACTTGAGATGTGGTGCCGTCCACAAAGTCCTTGTATATATCCCAAATTTCATTACTCACTTGCTCGATTGACTTGCCATCAACAAACAACTCTTTGAAATTTTCACTCCCACTAAACTTCTCAAACATCAACTTGACAGTTTTTTGAAACTCGACAACCTCGTAACGCTCATCACCAAAACCTTCTCTCTCCATGTTCTCATCGTTTTGAAACTTCAAAAAGATGGTCAAGTCTGGCATTGGTAAGCCCCTATCCGGATTCAAGCACCAGTCAAAATCCAAACCTTTGGCGGATGAATATGCCACACCGGAATAGACGTATCTGTCCAGGATGACAGTAGTTCCAGCTTTTAACAGTCTCCTGATCTCTTCTTCCAATTCCCATCTGTTTGCACTAAACAACAAATGTGACGTTTGATCGTTCATTACAAACGTCTTGTCGGTTAGGTACTGGTTGATCAGCTTACCGATACTGGTAGTCCTATCAGGGAACTTCATAAGGTGGTAGGGTTTGCCCAATTGGGCCAGCCTGTCAAGGAGCCTCCCAGTTTGAGTTGTCTTCCCCGTTCTATCGAGGCCTTCTATGGCTATCAACGCACCACGAGTTTGCATCTTCAATTGACTAGATGATGGTAGAACGACACTCTGTTTGCCTCCAACTCAAGTACCGTCTGGTGAAAACCCTCAAGACATCCCATCCAGACACGAAATAGCTCAACCCTTTATTGGGGTGTTTCCCAGCTGCTGTACGCGTGCCCGTGAGAGTCTCGCGCGGCTTCCCGGTCAGAGGTCTGACCCAGAGGTCTGACCCAGAGGCATTCATGGTAGTTGGCACATGGGCGTCTATGGCAGTCGAGCTGTTTTGATTCGTCGACATTGGGCATTCAACCAGAAAATTTGGCTATAAATGTCCTACAAGTCCAACTGAAAAAAAAATCAAGAGGAGGAACATCACAGATTAAAAAGGAATGAAGTTTTCCCAAAAGCAGAAATTAACCATGTCACATCAGGTATACGTAGGCCGTGATGGAAAAACAATAACAGCAGCACATTAGGATAACTTCCACGAATACCGTCTTGCAATCGGTGAAACATCACCCATATCTAAGATCAAAGTAAGTATGCCACTACAACCATCAACTCGATGATATCTACAATACAGATGTTGTCGTATGCTTTCAGATAATTTCCTTTTCTTCTCACATATGATGAAAGACATCGTGAATATCTACAATCTAAAATCTCTTAGTTCGAAAGAACAATGATTATCGAGCGACTTCCCACTGAAATGAGAGAAAAGAAATTTGCAAAGCAGATGAACGAAACGCTGAGTACGGCCAATTGAAAAAAGAACCTTATACTAACATGCTTTTCACTACAGATAAGCTGGCAATATTGAAGACTCCTGTGGGATCCCCATTTTTACGTTCAGGCGCTGTGACATGACTCTTTGTGGTGATCAACCTAGTACTGTGAATGTCAATGAATCCTCGGGTCCTGTTAATATACCCTGGATCACTTCAGTCTGTTGGGAAATCGCCCGTGTATTATCTTTGGTATCTCTCCGTTGCCTTTCGAATCTCCCGTATCTTTTACTTGTGTCTATTTCAAACGATACCTGTTTGCAACCAGAACATCTTAACTTCAACTTTGCAAAGTCACGGAAAAAGGGGAAGAAGACTGAATGAATGATTGTGTACATCGTATTTCAGCTCATAAAATCACGCACGGGGAGCCGCCCATTTTTTAAGTTCAACAGTTGATTCAAAGCAGATGAGAGCCAGTAAGACGTTTGATGATGGCCTCTGAGAAATTCTCTCGATCAAGACGTAAACAGGCGGTGGGTAAGAGGACTCCAAGTCAGGTTGAGATCAGAAAGTCTCGAACGAGAGACTGTTTTTGAGGCTATTATCAAACGTCTTGCTCGCTCCCATCTGCCATTGGATCAACTGTTGAATCGGTCAGATGTGACACTGTTGCTAGTTTGCAAGGTCCCCTTTAAGTGTGGAATCAGGGCGGCTTTGGTAAACAAGCCTGAATCTCTAAACGGTGATCTCAATGAAACCAATTACATGATTGCTGAGGTCTCCCATTATTGAGACATCTATATTCGTTCCACTTCAACTACGTTTTTGGTGGTCTAGCGGATGGTCTAGAAACTCAGTTTTTTCGTCGGAAAAAGAAGATCGTTCGCGAGTGTAGTCCTTTCTCTAAACATATTGATTTGAACGTATAACTGACAGATTCTTTGCCTTGCTTTGCAATCAATGTTTCAACGTTGTTACCAAAGTGGTTATTAGTCCAAGATACATAATGTCTCAACGCGCGATCAATGTCGCTTATGTCGATCCCAATGTAACCAGTTGTCCCATCAGTGAATGTAATAATACAGTTTTTATGTAGGGGACCACAAACATCTGAGTAAACATAAGAACATGGACTGTCGCTAGCAAATGCTGCTAGTGAATCTTCAATTGCATTAGCCCTTTGTGAATTTGCCATCGTACATATTTTGTATGGAATGTCTTTGCCTACCATAATCTCGAATTCCGCTTAGTGAACCCTTGAGCACAATTGCAATCCAACGTCTTTTTGATATCCTTGAAATGACCCCACTTTTGAATGTATGCTTGAAACAGATACCTTCAACTTGATATTAGTCGTATCAACACTATAGCCTACATGATCATATTTGATCTTGTATTTGATTTCAGGATGTTTGCAATCAACCAAAAGCTTCATTTTGTGTCCAACACATAACCTGCATCTTTGGGTGCCAAAGTGGATATCAACGTTTGGGTGATATCTCTAGAGTAACAAGAAAGCAATTCAGTATCAAAGAGGGTTAATGTACCTTTACCCTCACAACTGGTTTTCCAGTAGGCCCTGAAATCTGATATTCTTCAGAATTGAGACATCGAAATTTAGTCAACAACAATGCATCTGGGGTAATATTCTTGTTAAGGATGACAAATGTAGTATCGTCATACTAATTGAATAAACAACCTTTTTTGCATTAGACTTGCTGTTTGTTTGTTAAAACGGGTAGCATGTGAAATCCTGGTATCCCTAGGGTATAGAATGCATGGCTGTGCCTGTCATGGAGTACTACTTTCTAACTGCTATGAATCTGTTGAATCGTGGGAAACTAGTTTAAACAGGAATAATGTAAACAGATTATAATATAAGTACTTGTATATGTGACTGTGTGTGAGCGATGATCTCTGCTTAAAGGGTCATCATAAAAATTAAGTAATGACTACCTCCTCAATGAAAATAGATGAAATTAGATTGGTGTGTCCATTAATTGGGCATGATCATTTCCTTAACTAGCAACAACAATTGATTTAGCGAAAGTTCCATATGATAATTGATTTTTACATTGTTAGATACGTTATTTCAGGGAGATCAGTATTTTCTAATTTGGTAGACATTCTGGTTGTGAATTATCCTTACTGTGCTAGTTAGTTGCCTTTTGATAGTAGTGTATGGTTAATCAAACGGAGAACAATCAAATCGTCCTCGGATCTACTTGGTACTTGGCGTGACACAATTAATCCCAGGGCGTCAATTTCAGCAGCACTGCCTTGTGCGCAATAGTAGATGACACAAATAGGCAAAAAGCGGTGTAGATCTTGATCCGTTCGGTGCTGTCATTACTACCTTTGAATCCTCCTAATTCTTTGTTTATGTATTTCACTCCATTGCAGCAACACAGAAAGGAGGAGTAACAGGACTGACTACAATTGGCTATCACCTCTTCTTTTTGGCCACTGTGCTTTGTTTGGGAAATACTAAAGCACATGCTTGTTGTTTATCTGGACACCACAAAGTATAAACTGCCATGATCAAAGTTGAAAACAGCTCAATCTCGAGATCTGTAAAAATGGGGTATAAAGCTGAAGAGTTTCGCCCCTTTTGTTTCTGTCCACTTGATCAGTTTCTATTCCATTAAAAGTTTTCTCCTCTTTCCTCAAATTGAAGTACACCTCCACCTCAGTATCTTCACTAACTCATATTATTTTTAAGAATCATGAGAGTCACGTTTGTTTTATCGGTCTTAAGTGCAATCAAGCTGTCATTGGCTGCCCCAACCTTACCAGAGCCACAAATTCCTAGCAGTGAGCTAGCAAACTCATCATCCGGTATCAGCAACACCTCTACTCTAGGTATTGCCATTCAGGAAGGTGATACCTTTTCAGCAGTTGCGGACACCATCTACCTTTTTGGCGTTGAGAACCAAACCATCTATGATCAGTTGGTCCAGGCTGCCAAATACTCTGCGGTTGCTTACTGTATCGCCTCGAACACCTTGGAAACGGGAAAGTTGGAAGATGCATGTCCAATTACTTCCTGTACAGGCGACGACAGTAATACTGAAGTTGTGAATATCTGGAATGGACTTGTTCATGGTGTTACTTTGGTTGACCATGACACCAAGGAAATCATTGTTGTTTTCAAAGGTACCACTGCTCTTGAAGAGTGGTTGGTTGACTTCTCCTTCCCTCCAGTTGACTATGTCCCATGGGTGGTTCAAGCAGGCAGAAATACCGTTTCTTATGATTGTCCAGGCTGTCAATCTCACATTGGGTTCTACAAGGCCATCAAAACTTTCTACACCAGTGGTCTAGATGCCGTTCTAAAGCTACACAAAACTTATCCTGATTACAATGTGTTGGTCACCGGTCATTCTTTGGGTGCATCGTTGGCTTCCTTGGGAGCAATCGAGTTGCAAATGCTAGGTCTCAACCCTGCAGTGGTTACCTATGCCAGTCCTAAGTTTGCCAATCCTGCACTTGCAACATGGCTAGATGACCAGTACAACACTCAAGATTTGATTGATTCTTACAAGTCCCAACAGTTAAGCACCTTCCCTTCAGGTTCGTACACTAGGGTCACTCATCATGGAGATATTGTTCCTTTGCTTCCTTTGGATATCATGGGTTTCGCACACGCGGGATGTGAGGTTTACATTAAAGAGGAGGAGCTACCTCAGTCAATGGATTCCGTTGTCGTTAGAGGGTTCTGGGATATCGATACTGAGCGTGCTAACGTTCTTGATAAAGTTAGGGTTCTCTTCCCTGAATATTCCTTGAGAGACATTTATGATGAGTACATGGTTTTGGATACCCATAACAACTATTTCCTCATTGTCAGCAAGTGTATCTACTGGCTTGTTGGGTCTCTTGGTGATGACATTGGCGATATTATTGGAGGTGTTCCAATTGGCAGTTCATACCGTCGTTGGTTACGATAAATGCTCCCTTCACACATAAGCCGCAAAGGGATCACCATTTTTCAAAAGGTAAGTCACTTTGTCGGCATACAGGAATACCTGGTGTGAAATGCTGACAAGAAGTCAAAGAAATGATTGTTGTATATGTTTTTTTGTTTTGGGGAAGGGGAAGGGTAAAGAGTTCTTTTTTAAATTTTACAAACAACAATTATCTATCTATCTTTCATTTGCACAGCCTTCGTAAATCAGATTGACGTCGTTTAGTCACTTTAACAAACCGTAAACAAGGAATCATCCATGTATTGATTATCTAACCTCTAGTAGTCTATTTATTGCTTATCAGGTTACCTTCTACAGGCCGCTTCAGGCCCATATATCCTTCAAAAACAACAATTTCAGCCAACGGTCACGTGTGTGTCACGTGATCAAAATCACGTGATATTTGCACTAGAGCTAGTTTTTATTTGTTTGTTTTAAACAAAAAAATCAGCCCTTATGGCCAAGTTGGTAAGGCGCCACACTAGTAATGTGGAGATCCTCAGTTCAACTCTGAGTGAGGGCAACTACTGTTCTATTTTTTTGAACTTTGTGTTTTTTATTAAAACGCTAAAACTACGTTCTCTATCATTGATATGAAGGAAGAATAGGAAGGATCTGAAATTGTAACACGTTTATTTGATAGATACGGAATTGGTATGATACACATTGCAACTATAAGACACATGCAAACAATTTCAATTCAACAGACTTTTAATAGTTGAGCGTCTTTCACTACTTTTGAACAATAACAAAACCTTGGAAGCCGTGCTCACGTCTGCTGCGTTCCCACTCCCGGTTATATTGGTCGTTACCTTCAAGCTTGGGAAACGATCATTCTCATCGCCACCTGAAGCCTCATCCAACGAAGCCGAACTGGTGAACCTCGAAACATCACTTGTTAATGGCTCTTCATCAGGAATTTTGACTGGACTGGTGTAGGGCTTAAGCATCGAAGAGGTAACCGTGGGGAAAGGGTAAGAGAGCGGTGTTGCGGATGGGATTGAGCCCATTCGAGAGCCACCATGTGATTCTCCGGTATGACTATTAATCGAACGGTGCTTGCTCTCGAGATGAGACTTGTCCTCTGTGAATCTTGAATCAAAAAGAGCCGGTTGTGGGAGCGTGAACTTGTAGTCGGTGTCCGTTTGTGCCTGTGTTTGAGAACGATGATTTCCTTGGTTCAAAGAAGATAAGAACGGTTGTGGGGTGAACGACATCGGCGATGAAGTGGATGTCATACTATTCTGATTGCTGTGGGCATCGCTCCCACTACTTGCTGGTGACGGAAACGAGAAAATCGAATGATGCCTTAGCGATGCGGATTGCCTTGTCTTTCCGATTGAACTTGTAAGTTCAGGGGTCATCATTGGGGTGGGTATCTTGTGGATCAAGTTGGGTATGCTGAATGATCCAGATGCATTGTTTCCCCTTGAGAGTGGCTCATCAGCATCGTCATCATTATTATCATCATCGTCATCGTCATAGTCATCGTCCTCATCGTGTTTGTATTCTCCGTTTCCATCTTCCATCTGGCTCACTGAGTTGTCTCCGTATGTTGTGGTTTTGGGTGAAGACACCAATAGACTTTCGTTACCTGCTATCAAGGAGGATATTTCCCTTGAAACTGGATCCAACTCTTCGTTCAACATTTCTCCGTTGTTCTTCCACACTTTCATGAATATCTTTTCAAAATCAAAGCTTTTGTCAATGTTTCTATAATTCTGTAAATCCAAATCAAAATCCACAAATTTCAGAGCGTCGTTTTCATCAAACCACTCTTTGAAAAATCCTCTGGTTTCCATTGGGCCAAGCATTTGCAGCTTCAAAAGTTTGATTATGAGATGCAGGTATTTGATGTATTCCACGGTGGATTGAAGTATTGTTAGCTTGTGCATTGTATTCGAGTTATCGAAGCTGTTTTCGTTCAATCCTCCAAGAATGTTGAGACGACAGGCAGGTATCAGGAATTTCAACGCCTCAAACTCTCTATTCATCTTTATTCTCCTCTTCTTCTCAATAATGGAATGTTGAGTTTTGAGTTCTTTCTTCTTCCTCTCTATCTCCTCCTTGTTATCACAAGTGGACGACTTTCTTCTCTTTCTTGACTGTCCTTGCTGTTGCGCCTGCAATTCCTGGTTTGGAGGAGGGAAAGGTGGATCCTTGACGTGAGTCATTGGAGATATTGAAGGGGAATGCTGTATGAGTCTATTTTTGTAGTCTTCGTTTGGAATGAACGATGAAGTAAGATAGCTGGAGTTTATGGTTGTTATTGTAGGTGAAGAGTTTGAAGAGTTTGAAGAGTTGGCATTTGGGTTTGCTGGCAAAAGTGCAGGGGAAGGATTTGTGAGACCAGACTTTTGCATTTGGATGAAAGTTGGCTTGAAGATTGGAGGTGGTGGTAGCATTATCTTTGCAGTACTGGATAAGCTGTGGTTCTGAGTGGGCACTGTAGAAGTTGAAGTGTTTCTTCCAGAGTTCTTGTGTGATGTCTTCATTAGCAGTTGATTGATTGTTCAGGGATAATTAATTGTAGTGTTGTGGTTATACCTGGAAAATGTGAGGCGAAAAAAGCTATAGCTAAAGTGATACCACTAGTCGAAACAGGAACAGAGCGCTGTTTTATCTTTGATAAAGTTTCTCTAGACTAAGATAGAACAGATTCAGCATTGCACGTTCCTTCATCTAACAAAAGTTACGGAGAGATAAACGATAACTCTCCCCTGATATGGGCTGGGACTGGCACTTGACAACGTTTGTTTCTAGCGATGAGATCCTGAACACGGGTATGGACGTAGGAGGTGCTAAAGCGTCGTGTGGAGGCAGCTTTTCTTACATCAGCCAAGACGGGTGTAGTACGACCCTTGAAGGCACTATTGTGATCCTTTCTCTTCTCTTAAGTTTGCTTCCTCGTTGCTGGCATATGGTACTTCCCCGGGAAGACCCCTTTGCTAAGTGGACAGGGACGCCTTTAGCTTTTCGTTGTTACTATGCTCATTACGGTATGGCATACATGTGGTCGGCTCCCTTTCTTACCAGAGCACCAAAACGTGCAACGATTATACTATACGAACACATGTTCGCTGATCAGGGAAGGCGATCATGGTGCATCGTTTCGGAGAAATCAATGGCACGCTGCCACTTATACAAACACTGGTGTAGATTAGCATCCTACAAGCTACCATTGACAGCGAGTTTCGAATGACCCCACCACCTAACGGTTTATCATGAATAAGCGTTGGAAAAAGAACAAAAGAATGTCAACATGGACATTTTCTGTCTTCCAGAAGAGATCAAAGAAGATGTAGACTGCAAGCATACCCACTGCGGACGTTGTCAATCAGAATAACAAGGGTGTTGATACTGAAGTTACCATACGCATGGTCTAGCTGGCTCCTAATCTGTATATCATACTGTCTTGTGACTCGAAAGCATGGGATGGTGTTGATGGGATAGGACAGGTGCCATTTGCCAGGTCTTTGCAAAGCGGACTCAATTTGAGAAAATGGACCCCACGTGGCTACCATGTTTTTTCCTAGATCTCGCAGGCGCACGGCGAAGCCGGTGCAAAGTACAAGCCTCTATTTCACTCAACCTCCACCATAAGCTATGGATTCGATTCGAAAGCCCAGCACGTGAGGACTCTTCTTATACTGTGTGTGTGTATCCATCGAACATCCTATTATGATGGAGATGGTAATCTCTGTGTGGAATGGGGGGAAGTCCCGTGAGCGCCTAGAGCCATGGATGCTTACGCGGTTCGTGCGTGCTGTCAAAACTAGGCACGTGGGGCTGTTGCCCCCCCTGTTCATACTTGACCATCCAGCCAGACGATAAATATATACCTCGATGTTGAATGATAGGAAAGACGGGTAGTTTGTTAAACAACTAAGGGGAATGAGTATACGAAACTGTTTGACCTTTATCTATGAAGATCTATTGTTCCAACTTATCGCTGTGTTTTGTTCTGTGAATCAATCGACAATAAACACACCAACATTCAACAATCAGTGATCGAATGCTGCGAACTGTTAGATCAAGTCTTAAAACTTGCATGTGCTCTAGTCGAAGCTACCAAAAGAACACTAGGATGTACACTATAGTCTACTTTTAATAGCTGCTCTTGAACAGGTAAAAAAGAGAATTCGCTGTTCTCAAAACAGATCATCTGGCCTAGATTTAGCTTTTTTTTTGTCGTCCTCGATACTGAGGAGCGGCAGATTTATCCAAGGGTCCTTTTGGAACCAATACATTGAGGTTCGTTACAACGGTGTTGTAATAGAACAACTCTAGATTCTCGATCCATGTTGAAGTTCATTATAATTATTAAAAGGAACATGTGATAGTCTACTTTAAACACAAGGTAGACTTTTTACTATAGCAAGGGAAATTTGCTTGTATAGCTAGTCGGTATAAGGCGAGTCTATCTTATAGACAAAACACCCTATATTTACAACAAATGGAGCTTGGAAGAGGCAAGCTGAAAACTTTTTCAGCCATTTTGAAACTGGCAAACGTAAGATCCAAGTGACCGCAATTGTAACCGTTTATTTTCATGCACTTCTTCAAGCCTCGACAATAGCAACGCATGCATTTAGCGAAACTACCGAAACAAACTTTTTTTTTTTTTCGATACCTGCAATTGAAGGTTAGGTTTTAACAAACAGGTTGTTGCAATGCAGTCGTTTAGCAATATGAATCTTCAGGCAACATATCTGTACAATAACATTACCCTTTTAGTGCTTGGTATGGGTCCGATATTCCGAAACCTTAGGTTGAACTTTAAACCTAACGCCGTTCGAACAGATTTTAAAGTGAAACAGCTACTAAAAAGTTGACAGTCGTTCGATGCGGAATATAGTTTGAAAAGTTTTACAATGTGGAAATATAAGCACAGTCAATTAGCTGGTCTGACTTTGAATTAACTCAGCAGCGTTGGAATTTCATCCGTCAAGAACATATAATCAAGAACTTTTGTCTTCAACTTGTCAGAATGAAAAATATTTTCCATGTGTTGCAGACCATCCTCAAAGCCCCAACTGAACCCATTCTCTAGAATGACAGAACTGACCATTTATCAAACTTGGCTGTGGAGAGTAAAAGTTAAAAGACTATGGATGCTTCCAACTGTTCAACTTCAGGTTGAGTGTTGATATGTTGCATCAACTTTGTCGGAATGCCGTTCAGCATTGCGGCATTCCACAATCCAAGGTCTGTTATGGCCAAAAAGCCCCCAGATCGATCACCAACTTGAGGAGACCTTCAGCCTTACGCGTGGACAAGCCATAACGCTGATGCTTTGCGATGTTTGATGCATCTGTCTCGTGCATATATGTTCTCACCAAGTCTCCCAAGGTAACGTTTTGTCTGTTTTTCAACGGCATCACCAAGAACATGCTGGCTTTTGCAAACATCAAGGGTCGTTTTTATGCTATATCGCATTAGCAAAACGGTACCGAGAAGCCATTTTCCCCGGAACCCAAAAGGACAATCACACATCGAACATTAGCTTCTTTCCAATTTTTAAGCTTTGGAAGCGATGGGCAGTGCTAGCAGATCTTCGGTTACCACTTGCATCATCATTTCCAAAGACAGGCTGAAGATTTGTCTACCAACAAAATGTAGCTTCTACATTGTTGGTTGTCATGGTGATTGTTTGAGCTTGGTGTATTCTAGGAGCGCAATTGACCTGGGGCTGCTTTTGAAAGCATTCATGGGATGCTTGATGGCCTGTTGTTCAAGTCTCAAAGATAAGTGGGTCTGTTAGGTCTTGCATGTAAAACTGCGAAGTTGCGAAAGTTCGCAACTCTCGAAGTTGGGTCCGAATCAACAAAGTTCATACACATGCTGCACAATCTTGCATGAAGCATATCGAAGAAAAACAGGGATTGGGTATGCAGAGTTAGAGCTGTACATGCAATATGTAACAATAAACTGAACATGCAAGGTCTATTCATAGAAAAAAACAAAAAGGAATAATGCAGTGTTTGTGCGTTTCTGACGGCGCACTACTTAATATAAATTTAACCCGTGGGTATAGAGAAACAGGCAACACTAGTTTGGCCCTCGGTAGAATGTGAAGTCTCAAGCAAAAATTATTATGCCAAAGAGATATTCAGGGCAAATTTTTGAGCTCGCGTAAGTTGAGCGTCGATACGCATCAGCCTTGTGTTCCAAAGTGTATCAAACCAAATCCTTACCAAATCCTTGCCAAAGCCAAGTGCTTCGATGGAAGTTGTGCCGGTCGGCTTGACTCGAGTAATGCCTCTTTAATCCACCGATCAACATTAGTGGCGGCAATCTGGGAAAAAGCCGTTCGCTAAAGAACAAAGATTATATAGTCCGACAGCAGCTATCTGTGAAATTTCTCCGTCTTTTGAGAGAGATAGACTGGGCCATAGATAGAGGCCTGCTGATTACTTCACGACAAGACAAATGGCATCGACAGTGCAGCCAAAAAGAATGCCGCGGTGTTGTGCACTGTCTTCATTGATGCATACGGATTTTGCAAAATTTGTAAGACTTCAGACTGGCTGGGTTTGTGAGTTGAGACGTACAAGGTGAAGAAATTTCGCGGTTTGGGGGAGTTCAAAAAGTCCTTGCGTAGGAGGCCGAACAGCGCTGTGTAGCAAACAGATGCTCGCGAGTACACTACTCAGATCTAATGACAAGCTCATGATCTAGAGAGGACTTACAAGAGTGCACTATCAGATTGAAATACAGCCTAATGATGTAATGAGTTACCGTCCCCCCCGCGGTTAATCTGTTGCCGATCCCTATTCTACAAACCTAAAAACGTAGAAATGCAACAGGTACTAATCACCAGTGGGACAAACCCAGGCACTTTGGGATGTAAAGCCGCATCAACAGGGCTAGGCTACCTCCCCCTGCTTCAGAAGCAATACCCATCACGTTTATGGGGGGCTTGCGAATTGGCAGAGGTTCAGGATGATTGAACAGAGGATGATTGTGTAGTATGCGTACGTGGTTGGGAACATAGAAGTGAGGTGCAACACTTTCTTCTTCCGGCAATATAGTAAGAAGTGCGTTTGTCGTATATGCTGTACGTGTAAGCAAGGGGAAAAAGGAGATCATGATGCGTGATCAACGTTGATGTGCCTGATAGAGCAGCCTGATGGTTTTCAAGTAGGGCGATCCCCCAGTTAGACTCTCACATTCCAACACAACCCAGACCTAGACAAAAGATCAACAAAAGTAGACTTTGAAAGAAAGGGTTCTGTGAGAGTGCATATCTACAAGGAAAAAAGCCGAAAGAAGCAATAATAAGGTCCAACTAGAACATTCAGAGTTGTGTTGCAAAGGCTGCTGCCAACCGACCGAAGCAAACCCTGCAGTGTCCCTCCCTGCCCAGTCCAAAGGGAAGGAATGGGTGACCATGAAAGTATAAATAGCTTGCTTGTACTTCTTCTCTCAGTGTTGGGCGGTAGCAGTTGCTGAACTGGGTAAGTTGGTCCACCGGCAACCCGTGGCCCTCCCTATCCCTTCTCCATTATTTTAAATCAGACATAGAAAGCTTCATGTTAAAGGACTACCAACTAGTATACGACATGATGATTCTCGAACTACTGAATGAACCAAGAAGTGTCTTTGAAGAAACAAGCAGCATGTAATAATTAGGATGTGGAGAATCACCGCTAACTTGACTCCTTACGTACTGAGAGGTGTCCAGATCGAGCCACCACTACATGCAGCTTGGCTAACCCTATAGCCTTTATCAAATGGGCAAAACTCCTTTGGAAGATTCATGAGGTGCCAATTAGATAAGGAGGAAACTATCGTTATTTGAATCTTTTAGATGGGGAAGAGCAACTTCTTGTGGTAGACTCACTGCTTCAACCGGCCATTTTTGGATTCTCTCTTGCACAGAGATCTCAAGGTAAAAAATTTGCAACCGATAATGGCCAGCCCGAATCAAACCTTACTCAAAAAAAAAAAAGAGATTGGAGAGAAAGAGTGAGTCCTTTCCGTAGCGCTGTCTCTCCACTTCAGAGGTTGGCCGATTGATTGATTCATAGATGCTGGTAGGAAGCAGTACGACATTGTGCAACATGATACACACAACTGCATGACCATCTATTATTGTAGGCATTTTGAGTGCAGCACGCACAATGCACTCTGAAAACTTGCAACACTACTACATCTTCAAAGGGATTGGGACGTACCATCTGGTGGTGGTTGGTAGCCCTTTGGACTTTGTCATATGAGGTGATCTGTTACTCTCTCCACGGTCACCGCTGCTCGGATCCTTCACAGCTTAATACGGCTCGCCGTACCACACACAGCACCACGCATCCGCGCGGTGCTGTTTTCTCGTGAGCCGTACGCCGTGCAGGAGGTTCTGTTTGGTTCGCTGACCACTCGTCCCCAGTTGGAATTCGCCATGGTGATACCGCGCACAATGTGCTGCGATTCTTTTCTATCGTGTGTGCTAAAACCTTCACTGTATATGCAGGAGAACAATACAACACTTATTATTACCGTATACTTGTTGTTCATCCCGTATTGTTCACTCCAAACCCAAACAGATGTTAACTCTGCATTTCTAAGTAATAACTTTATTCCCCAGAGACAATAAGCGCACAAGCGTGCATCAGCAGCTGTTGCAGTTGCAGTTGCAGTTGCAGTGGCACGCACATCCGCCACTTATCCACCCAGGCAGAGAGACAAACAAAACAACCAAACATGGTGCTGCAGATGCAGCAGTACGTACTACCGTGCCAGGAAAGGTAACAGCTGAAAGAAACTAACGTTGTCTTGAGGTTTGTGTGTAAAACATGACTGTGGGTTTTTGGACAGATCGAAGTGTCTTTCTGTTTTCTCTCTCTCTCTCTCTCTCTATGTCTCTCTGAGGTAGGTTAATGGCTTCTTCCATCTGTTCACTTTTGCTAAAGAAAATTAGTCTTGCTGATATCTGTTCCTCTCTATACAGCACAGTCTCTTGTCTTAACCTGCTGGGCGCTCACAAATCCATAGACTGTTGTCTCTCGTACTATCAAAACTAGTTTTGGACAGACATAACACTCACAGCTTCGTCAATTTTGCCTTGTACGAGAAAGTGAGAGAGAAAAGAGACACCAAAGAACTATGGTAAATACCCAGCAATCGCTTCCTAATGATGGCAACAGGACACTTGTAGGATCGCCCCAAGTCGAAACAAGTCATCATATCACTTCCTCTTCTCAACACTCACAGTCACAGTCACCACAGTCACAGGGACTCGAAGCCCAAGAGAGTCATCACTCCTTCCCCCAATACCAAGGCTCAGAATACTCGTTGCCTACAAAGTCTGTTCTGCCGCCTCCACAGTCTCTTCACAGACCGTCATACCAAATAGCAGATGGTCTACACCAGCAGCGTTTTCCCCACCCTCCTCAACATCAACCCTACCGTCAGACCACCCAACATCGGTACCAGCCCGAACAACATCAAACTTATGGGTCAACACAAGGTCCCGATAACCGTCCCAACCTGCTTCACATCACCAGCGCTCCTCCCTTGTCCCAACGTGGTAACATGACAATAGCTTCTCCGGTACCATTTCAAAGTTTTCCCCAGTTTCGTAGATTCGGCTCTCCAGTTGGCAATCAAAGGTACCAGCCAAGCCCTCCCACTCTGGGACCAGCTCATAATCAATCTTACAACTCTTCTAGAAATGCCTATTCACCGCTGCATCCACCATCTCGTTCGGCTCTCCACATTTCTCCTGCCCCACCTCCATCCCATGCACAACAACAGTATCATCATTCTACTCCAGATCAGGCACACCACCAATCACAAGGAGGATACCCACACCCTTATTACCCTCATGGCACAGTTCAACAGCATCAGCATCCCGATCCCCACTATCAGCATCAGTATCAATACCAGCACCAACAAGAACCCCAGCATGAGCAACAACACGATCACCATCGCGAATATCAGCACGACCATCGGCAAGAGCACCAGCATCATACCCAGCCAACAAGTTATCAGGCAAGTCACCCACCACGGGAAACAAGACCAGCTGGATTTGCCCAGTATCATGCCGCCTCCCCTGCCGCTCCTGCCTTCCCATCACAGTCCAGGGGTAATGAATATGACCCGGCCTATCATGAGCATCATCAGCATCATCCAGGACAACCTCCATCGCACCATCTATATCCGGTACACTTTCATGCCCAGAATCAGGGCCATTCCCAAAGTGATACTTTGTCACCATACACGAGACCCCCGTTGTTGACCCAGCCGAAAGCCGTTCAAACGGACGAAGCCGAAAGAAAGAGATTCAACTCGGACACTACACACTCGAAGGATTCAATTGCAGGCTCCTCCTACGGTTCTGGTGGTGCGTACAAACGATCAAAGAACAACCTGAACCATTTCGGGCTCACTGCAGGATCCTCACGTCCTCAAGGAAGACCCTATTCCTCAAACATCGACAGCAGGTTCTTGTTGCACGACGACCTATTCTCTCTTCTCAAGCACATCGACAAAAAGGAAAAAAAAGAAGTGTTGGTTTACGACTTTGCTAAAGAGACTCAGACTCTTGCTCAAACGAGCAACTTCGAGAACGACAGCGTAAAGCGTTATGTACCGGAAGATATGAACGCTGACCTGTTCAGAGGAGACGATGCCATCGACAGAATGGATACACTGTTGGGTTCCAAAAGCTTGGGTACAATGATCTTGAATACGAACAAAGAAGCAAAAGAACCAACTTTGAAAGTGATCTTCTACTCGCCAGATAGTGCAACTACAGACTCTTCTTCTTCTTCCTCTTCTTCCACTTTGCATCCTCAGCAGCAGCTGGAACAGCCACCACCTTTGAGACCATCGACTATAGCCTCATCTTCCGCAACAAGTATTTCATCGCTGAAATTTCTACTAAACGATTCTCGAAATGACGACAGCAATGAAAGCAAGAACACGAGTGGCCCATCAACATCAATCAAGGCGGAAGATTCTCCAAATATTCAACCTGCAGAAAGCCAAGAAACCGATGGAAGCACAAAGGATAACGCGTTCAACCTCCATACCCTCGTTGCAGAGAACTTCAACCTGGAGCAGTACAGGTATGTCAACATCATCCGTGATAACAACGGTCGTATCCTGAAGTTAGAAACGATAGAACCACCGTTCGAACAGAACCTGGTGAAGGATGAAAAAGAGAAGGACAGGAACTCTTCTGTTGCTACAACAAAGGTGGATAGAAAATACCACTATACCAGTGAATGGTTGAAAAGGACCGTTTGTTATCCGAGATACAAGAGCAAGATGAAGATCCATCTGTTGAGATGTACCGACGATTTCATCCTCTACAACAACTTGAAGATGCTACTCTGGGACATCGCAGAGGAGTACAAAATTTTGGCCAGTGCAGACTCTGGCAAGGAAGAAGGAGACCCTACAAAGAAGGAGAACAAAAATCTTGGCTCGTCGTCCGATGGAGATGGTAGTAGAGGTACTATCATCGATCCTCGGGTTAAGGCCAGGCTATTCAAAACGAAAAAGGTTTACATCAAGATGTTCTCCTAGGTCCTACAGTTGTGCCGTTTTCCCAACACTAATCTTTACATTTCACGGAAAAATTCCAGCATTAATAATATGTACTTCTAAAAAGATTTTTTTCTAGATTTTTAATAAAAGTTGATCTGTATCGATAGTTTATCTTTGGCCCGAAAACTTGGTTGAAGCAGTAAGTAGGCCCTACAGCGTTTTCCCGTACATGCGTCCGCAAAAAGACTATTAGAGGCGGTGAAGTGTTTCGTTACGTTTTCTTCTTCAGATGGGTCTGTATATACACAACCAACCATCCAATGACTATGTTTTGACGCTAGTCTGAGTTCTGCTATCTATACCAGGGGCAAAAAACAAACCCTTATTGTGTTGTGTGTATGGGTACAAACGGCAACTCTCGCTAAGTCACTTTTTGGTGCTTGCCTGGTTTCTTTTTGACTTCTGCAAGGAACCCTTCTGCAGCAACGATTACGCCATATCTTGCATGGTAGGCTTAGATGGCTGCAGCACACTAATCTACAGGTCTGGTCTGGACGGGGACCACAGGAAACTTTGATGAAGCATATTCATTCAATTGGTATTTATTAGAAAGAGTTATATTATATATATGCCAACTTTATACACTATGCTACCTTCAATTGCGCTGAAACATATGTGCTGCCGACGGCAGACGTAATTCATCTGCATAGAGATTGATAACTATAACAATTACTTTCTGGGTCGGCAAAAACGGCTAAATTCGTTCCAAGGCCCTTTCATGTATAGTGATTTCGGTGAGACCAACGCCGTACATTGAAAATTAGCGGCAACGTTTTGAAACTTTACTATAAACCTCACAGTATCGATACCGCTACATGGTCGAAAAAACAGACACCGTTGCTACCACCGCTCGCCTGGAAGAAATCCCCAAATCAACAAGTGTATCAAGCCGGCTTATCTCTTGATCTCAGGACAGAAACAAGCGATGCAGCCGTTCGTCGAACACAATTAGCAAGAGCTTGACAGGTTGATCTGCCATGGCTTCGCTTGAATTAGCATGTATCATCTGCATCTGTTTCCAACATAACTTCTTGACATTGAAGATGCATTTCATTTTGTGTAACGTGTAAAACGACTTCGTCTTGTGCAAGACATGGCCAACGATTACGTTTTTGACTCCGTCTCACCCCCAATATCCTCAGAGATGCTTTCTTTGCCGTTCAAAAGTCTCTCAGTCTGGCCCACCTTGGGCAACGCTTTGCTGAATGGGTCCACTTTTTGAACATATGATTGTCCCATTTTTGCCTCACTTACGGTGGCATGGCTACCTCTTGGTTTCGGTGATACGCTTCTTGCAGAACGGGCGTCTCTAGGGTTTTCAATTGCCTGCTCTTTCCTTTGCCTGTAAGTATCTCTCCTATTTGCACGTTCTTCAGCTTCACCTTTTCTGTGCAACAGACGGTTTTTAAACACCGTGACCTTCCTTTCGATTTCATCATCGTCTAACTCGTCATTCTCTTCCAGCGTGTCACGATACTCCATAACCTTAACTTCTATTCTTCGTTTTTCCTCATGAGCCAGTAGTTCTTGATCGGGTTCGACCTCCCTTCTATTTTTTCTTTTCTCTTCTAGCTGGTTATACTTTTCCCTCCTGTAGAAGTGTCTGCCTTTTGTGTCGTCGTTCCTCTTGGTTTCGTGGACGTTGGAAAGATTTCTTCGGACAAACCCGTTCGTTCCTGAGCCTTTGGCGGTATTCAAGCCTATACCGTTGTATGACATGGTTCAGCTTTGTTGATCTTAGTGACAGACGGTACACCTGAATGAAAGGTCTCTCTTGAAAACCTGCTAGGTGTGATGTAGGGAATGGCAACTTTCTTACTCTTGAGTATAACCTGGTGGAAGTGTATAATCCTCTATATTTATCCATCTATATATGTATTATATACAGTGGAAAAAGACCACAACAGATGTGCATTCTCCACAGCCTTAAACAAAATCATCAGCCACATTTAATTACCAGCCACAGTACGCCACCGATCTTGAACGCGTTGCTATTGCCATCTACCCCTATGTGAAAAATCCGACCCGTAAGCATATTTCGAAAGGTATTTTCATTTCGATGCTACTCGATTCGATTTGAGAAGGTCCAACAGAAGATAAGATTGAAACCCCTGAATCTTTGAAGAAGATGTCACAGCAGTCGATAAGCAGATTTTTCAAGGCCAAGACGAGTCCCACCAGGGCGGCTACCCCTCAACCACCATCTCAAAAGTCTTCGTCCCCAGTGGTAGTCTCATCCCCAGATGAGATTCTCATTCCGTTGTCTTCACCAGGGACGCCAGTATCACTTCGAAGCATTAGGCCCACAAGCCCCGTGATACCCAGAATAGACACACAAGAAGCTAGAGATATAGACGTTTTCAAGTATGACAAAACATTGCCTGCCCACGGGATTGTGGATCGAAGGGAGCACGAGCGGTTTGTCAAGGTAATCAAGGGGTATACAAGTAGAAAGCGTTCCTTTGGCCATGCCGACAATCAGGATGGTGTGAACTCTGATGAGGAACCGGCAGCCAAAAAATCCAAGGGAAAAAGCAAACTTACGCCGTTAGAGCAACAGTTTGTTGATCTTAAGAAGCACCATCTCGATAAAGTGCTCGCCATTCAAGTTGGGTACAAGTACAAGTTTTTTGGAGAAGATGCAAAGATCGTTTCGAGAATCTTGAGTATCATGTTGATTCCAGGAAAAATGTCCATCAATTTAGCAAAGTGTCCACCAGAAGATCTACAGTATTCGAAGTTTGCTTATTGCTCAATACCTGATATCAGGCTACACATTCATCTCAAAAGAATCCTAAGCCATGGCTTGAAGGTTGGTGTTGTTGAGCAGAACGAGACTGCCGCTATAAAGTCCAACTCAGCGAACAAAAGCAAGCTTTTCCAACGGGGGATTTCCAAAGTGTACACTTCCGCTACCTATATTGAAGAAGACCAAGTAAAGGATGGTAACTACATTATCTGTTTGAAAGAGGAAGACTCCCAAAGTGGTCGATTATCCATTGTGGCTGTCAATGTTTACTCGGCTGATATTGTTTACGATGAGTTCAACGACGATTTTGCAAGGAACGAACTAGAAACAAGACTTTTACACCTTGATCCCAAAGAGTTTGTGCTCGTAGGGGAAATCTCGAAGGAGACGAAAAAGTGTTTGGACTCTTTCAAAATGTTTACCAGAAATGAACAAGAGACTATACGCACTAGTTACTGTCATTCGAAGTCAGCGAATGAATCAATTGCTACGTTGGATCACTACCTGAACGCTGGAGCTTTTGCATTGATCACACAGCTATCCACCACTCTACAAATATGCTTTGCAGAACTTGTCACTATTTTGGAGGAATTCCAGCTGGAGTCTGTTTTTCAACTCAAGGATAACTACATTCATTTTAGCCAGTTGAACAAGAGTATGCTCTTGGATGCAACCACTTTGAGGAATCTAGAGATTTTTCAAAATAGTACGACAGGAACAGAGTATGGTTCCTTGAAGTGGTTGTTGGACCATACAAACTCCAGATTTGGCGGGAGAATGTTGAAGAGGTGGATTGGAAAACCATTAACAGACAGAGAGGAAATTCTAAAAAGAGTCACAGCGGTGGAATGCGTCATCAGTAATTTCAAATCTATTCCGATAGAACAAACTTTGAAAGCGTTCAAGAATTCCCCGGATCTAGAGTTTGCCTTGAGTAAGATTCACTATGGAAGATCGAAAAGGAAAGATACCTACTTTTTTCTAAAAAAGGTTGATGAGCTTTTGGAACTAGGTAATCTCAAGACTGATCTGACTAACTTTGAGGCACCATATCTGACAGAGATATACCAAGAGATACGAAACGTGAGCAATGGAGAGTTGAAAGAAATGAAGAAGCTCATTAAGATGATTCACTCACCTGCTGCTATTGACGATAAGGGAGGCAACGGAAATGAGCATGTGCTCAAGTACTTCAACAGCAATTTTTATGACTATGGACTGATAGAGGCCCACTTGGATGCTATAGATTCGATTGAATCTGAACTCAATGTGGAGCTTCAAAAGATAAGGACCGTTCTCAAAAGGGACAGAATGAGTTATATCAACAAGAATGGAGAACCATACTTGGTGGAAGTGAGAAACAATCAAGTCGGTTCTTTACCCAAAGACTGGGAGAAAGTCAATGGTACAGCATCGGTTTCTAGATTTCGTACGCCTACCACAAGGGAACTGTACAATCGAATGCTGTACGAAAAAGAGATGTTTGTCAATACCTGCAATGACTGTTACACCCGTTTCATCTCCAAAATTGATGATTGCTATCCTCAAATAAACAGATTGATAAAAACAATCTCAACGCTGGACTGCCTGATATCTCTTGGTGCAGCGGCGTCAATCCAAAAGAATTATTCAAAGCCTGTTTTCACGGATGTTCAGCAGATCAAACTCTATAACAACAGAAACCCAATCTCCGAAAACTTGAACTTGGATGTCACTTCGGGAGTGTACATTCCAAACAACGTCCACATGACTGTTGACAGCGGAAGAATCTCGATAGTTACAGGACCTAACATGGGAGGTAAGTCTTCATTCATTAGACAGGTCGCATTAACTGTCATAATGGCCCAGATAGGGTGCTTTATTCCTGCCTCGCCAGGCAGCTGCCTCGGCATATTTGATTCGGTCTATACCAGAATGGGAGCACAAGATGATGCGATCAAAGGAGAGTCCAGTTTCCAGGTGGAATTGAATGAGTGTAGCAATATTTTGAGGAACTGCACTTCTAACTCTTTGGTTTTGCTGGATGAGGTTGGTAGAGGTACCAGTACAGTGGATGGATTCGCCATTGCTCATTCGCTGATGAACTATCTTGTGCATGATCTAAAGCCATTTGTGCTATTTATCACTCACTTTCAAAACTTGAAATCCTTTGATAGGTTTCAAGAAGTTAGAAATCTTCATTTGGGTTTTAGTGTTGTTCCACTTGCTGCGAACATTGGTGAAGATGATGATGGGATAGATACGTTGATGTTCACCTACAAGTTGACAGAAGGGTGCTGTGATCGGTCGTATGGTATCAACTGTGCCAAGTTGGCAAGACTTCCTTCTGAAGTTACCAGAAATGCTCAAATTGTGTCCGGCGAGTTTGAGGAAAGTTGGAAAGTGAAACAGGCGATCAATCTGGCGACAACGTTTGACAAGCTCAAGAGACATAGGGATGTCAAAAGGCTATTCGAGATCATTGATGATTTAGATTAGTGTGTATATATTTATAGTTAATTCCTCGTCATCACATTCACTTCATTATCGGTGTAATAAAGTTACCTTATTCGGTATAGGTTTGTCAGCTATACGTCAATGATAAGATTTGAACTCTAATTTTTTGTTTGGGATGACCCAAAGTGTACAGAAAACATATTTACAACTTGAATATAAAGGCATCCAAATAGAAACTAGACAAGCCAATCTTCAAAGAGCAAAGGTGATAAAGCCTTTACATCTTCAAAAATCTTCTGCTTGACCCACTTCCACTGCTTCCGTTTCCAGAGTCTGGAACGGTCAATGTGTACGAAACATCTCCTAATTCACTTCCTTCAAATCTCATAACGTTCGCATCGTCATTGTGATGAATTGTCACAGAGTTGAAGTTGATAAAGGGGTCACCCTGGGAATCACTTCTCACACTACCAGAAGTGGAAGCTTTTCTCTTTGATTTGAACGTTCCAATTGAAGATTTCGTAGTTTTATTATTAGAACTCTTGCCATCCTTGTTACCGTCCTTGCTAGAGTCCCTCTCCTTTCTCTGTTTCTTTTGAGTGAAAATTGGAATCATTGGAGGATTTTGGTTTCTCAATAGTGCCCACTGAACATTCTTAAAGAATGCGTGAGTCTTAATTTCTGATGCCCCGCTTTTCGCACCAAGTCTTTTGGTTTCATCCTTGATCAATAGTTTCTTGATCAGAGTCTTGCAGTTGCTAGAGATGGAATTGTAATCCTGAAATTGGATCTCATTTTTGAGAATGTTAGAGAACGTCTGATTTCTAGTTGATCCTTTGAAGGGGGTTATTCCAAATATCATCTCGTAAATGAAGATGCCCAAAGTCCACCAATCAACTGCTGATGTGTGTCCTTTACCCCAGATCACTTCCGGTGCAATGTACTCCTCCGTACCAACGAACGAGTTTGTCCTGAATCCATTGATACAGGCATTGGTATCTAGCTGGGGCATATTTCCAGAGGATCTATGCGACGAAATTAGTTCGGGTCTCTTGATATGATCTGTCTGTTTGGAAAGATCAAAATCACTCAACATGATGTGACCAGACTGATGCAAAAGGATGTTTTCAGGTTTCAAATCTCTGTAGATGTATCCCATCAGATGGAGGTATTCCAAAGCAGCCACCACTTCTGAAGCGTAAAATCTTGCGTCGTTTTCCGATATGCACTTCATCCGTCTTGTTTGTAATGCTCTGAAAAATTCGCCTCCCATGCAATACTCCATACAGAGGTACAGGTGATCATCAGACTGGAATGAATGATATAGCGGGACAATGAATGGATGGTTCGCGGTAGCAAGGACTTCCTGCTCTGCCAATGCCCTCTTGATTTTGTTTCTGTCAACCATTTCTTTCTTGTTGAGGATCTTCATGGCGTAGAGTTTCTTGGTAGCCTTTTCTCTGACCAAATAAACCTTACCCACATCACCTCTTCCCAAGAGTTTCAACTTTTCGAAAGACTGAGGAGACACTTCGATGCTTGTGACTTTGGCCGAGTTACTCGCATAGTTTCTTCCAACACTTGCAGTCGAGTCGCTATGTCCTCTGCTTATAGTTATCTCGCCAATGTGTCTAACGAGATCTTCATTGGAAATACCGCCTTGTTCAGGTGCCGTCGCTGGAGGAGTAGATAACGCTGGTGACGATGATGGTGAGTCACTCGAAAGCTGCATCAAAGAGGCGGCTCTTCTAAGCCTCTGATGTATCGAGGTAGACTTTGACACGGATTTGCTGGACTCCTCCACTATTGTTGGCTGGTGACTATCATCATGAATCGGGACGTTATGCAAGGTTGTTGTTGAGTTGTTAACACTATAGTCATGCTTTAGCTTGACCTGAAAGTCATCAACAGGATTTATGTAGTCTTGGTCTGAAATGTCGCACTCTTCCGATGTTATAGGGGGAATTTCAACGGGCAGATTTTGGTTTTGAGAAGACTTCGATCCTCCGGCACCGGTAAAATGGCCTAGGGTGAATGGTGTCAAACCAGGACTTGAAGGCGATCTCATTCTTCTAAACTTTTTCATCAATGAGTGACCAGAGGCCTCCTGATTCAAAGGCTGTGACTGTTGAGCTTTATTATCATCATCTTCCGTTCTCACCGTGGCAGAAGAACCCGCTTCACTGGCTTGCTGTTGCTGTGGTTGAGCGGGGCTGCTTGGTAGAGGGGAAGCACCCTGCTCCTCCGATCCCGTCATGTTCCCACCCGTAGAGAATTTAAACAACTTTTTGATCTTTGTCAGTTTCTTCGTCTTCAAAACGTCATCAAGTTCATCTTCTAGTGGTGGTTCCGCCATCGATCCAACGCTTGAAGTGATCGCTGGAGTTTCATCAATATCATTTGCATTCTTTTGTACAAAGTATCCCGCGGATGTTTCTTCTTCGTCTATTATAAGAGGAGTCCGAACACTCTTTTCAAGGGTGAATGGTTCGTCTTCTTCGATCATTGGAGTTTTGATGAGTTCTTGTTGTATGATTCTACCATTTGGACTAACAACCGTGGGAAAACTTCCGCCTGTGGATCCACCGCCATTGCTGTTGTGGTTACTGCTTGTGTTGCTATGGCTGATGTTGTTGATATTAGAGCTGTTGTTGAAGCTGCTCCCACTGTTGTTACCACTGCTATTGTTGTTGTTATTGCTGTTGTTATGGCTGTTACCGCTGCTACCGTTATTTGCGTTGTTATTTATGCTGTTGTTGCTGTTATTACTGTTGCTATTATCGAGACCAAAAGTGAACAATCTGCCTATTGACAGCTTTCTGGAATTGGATCTCGATCGTGCCTTTTGTGAGGTGCTGTTTGCCATTTGATGGGACTGATCATGCTCAGAAGCATGGGATCCGCTGGGAAAGACATAATGTGGTTGATGATTTTGAGTTTGAGAAAGTGAGGATGTCTGATGGTTGGCGGTAGAAGATGTGTTGGCCGCTGCTTCCCCTAGTGGGGTTGGCAGAGAGTGAGCGTCTGGTGATACCAATGAGGAAGACTGGTGTTTGGTCGTCGAGGACATAATGCAATGAATGAAGAGAAAACGGGAAAATAAAGGTGCGAGTCAATGCAAGGCGAAGATGGTTCAGTTCAGACTGGAGATGGACTTAGGGAAAATATCGGATGAGAATGGGGTTGTTGTTGTCGTTGTTGTTGTTGAAAGACAAAGAGCAAGAATGATTGGAAAGGGTGAATGTTCGTAGCAGTAGCGCTATTCGGGATATCCACCTAAGAGTAACACCAGAGTTGGTACCTTTGTAAAAGAGGATTCAACTGCACTCTTGATATATCAAAATGATTATGAAGAATGGTTGATGAAAACCGGAGATCAACATTGAACAGCACCCAGATGTGTCTTCTTGTTTAGCACTAGCATAGCGTAGATGTACTAAGCGTGCCAAAAGTCTCCGGATCGCTCTGCTGTGTTCAACGGTGTTGCACCGCCCGCAAATATTGAGGGGGGGAGGCTCAGACGACCGCTTTAGAGTGTGGTTGCACTTTTTCGTTCTGGGGAGTTGTACGTCCTTACACATGAGGTATGGATGATATTATTATTGAAAACAAAGTAATTTATAGATGTTTATAGAGAGTTGGGAGAGAAATGAAACACAGCGATGCAGATAAGTGTAGGGGAGCCGAAAGGTAAATGGCCAAGAACGGCGATAGAGAATGGCCTAAGAATGGTGACCGAGAGCCATAGCGAGAAGACACTGAAGTTGAGCACTTGAACTAATCTCCCTTATTCGCACCGGTCAGAACAGCGGTTGCATGGCTGGAGATCGGGAGCTGTCATTCAGCAGTAACCAGATTTCAAAGAAGAACGGAACCGTGCAGAGATTGATTCAAATTGAGCTCAATTTCAAAGTCAGAATAACAGTTTCTCGGTACCTTCAATAGCTCTCCGTATGTCAAAATCTACGGATCAATAACAGCTAAGAGAGAGAGAGTATTGTCACCACCAAGTCATGCTTTATTGGCCCATTACACGATCATCTAATTGGCCAAATGAGGAGGCAACAAGAAGTTAGCGATAGAGTCCTTGATGTAGTAGACATGTCCACAGTTTCCGCAAGTCATCTTTCCTTCTGTTATATTCGTTTCTAATAGCAAGCTATGTAGATCCCTCAAAACGGCAAGTTGTTCTTCGCTGTTGTTGATCTCTTCTTCGTCCAGTGATATCCTTGGCTTTTGCTGTGGCAACGAATCGTTTCCTAGATCCTTTGAAACTTGCAAAATGGCATCCCATTGTAAACGTTCCAATAACGATTTGATGAATGCAGGATTAAATTCTTGCTCTTCGAGTTGTAATTCACATCCAGAGAAGTGTAGAGGGAACGAATCGTTAGAAGTTGCACACGATTTGATAGCGCACTTCACAAAGTTGGTTGTTAAAAACTTCATGTTGATATTTGTTTGAAAATCTTGATTTGAAAGTTTTCTCTTCAGGTCAATCGATGTTATCTCTCCAACACGATTCTTTTATAGACCCAAGCAAAAGTGTGCTTTCAAAAACAGCCAAAGATCAGAGAGACAGAAAACACACAAAAAAAAATCTCTGAAAAATTTCAGTTTTGGTCATACAGATTATTGGCTGTGCTACAGTAGATCTCTGGTTTATTTCAACTTTCAATAATCCTACAAAACTAACGGCCAAATAAATATTAAATTCTTTCGTACATTCCCTCATTATACACCAACCACTTATAGGTTCCTACTTTGGCTGTAAAATTCCTGAGAGGTCATCCCGCTAAGCTCCAGCATGTTATCAAGTAGTTTCATCTTCTCAAGGGCATCTGCAGCAGAAACAGAAGCCACAGCATCATCATTGCCGCCCTTTGCGTCTTCAACCTGCTGTTTCAAAAACTCTCTGTAAACCCGAACCAACCTGAACTTCCTTTCCTTGTCCCACTGTGAGACTTCACTGGATGCTTGATCCTTGTTGTTCTTCTTTAGTCCAATTTTAGCGGAAAGCACGGCGTTGACAAACTCAAGTGGTTTACCCGAAGCAGCACAAGACGAAAGCAAGCTCAGGAACGAATTGGTGTCACTGATCATCCTTGTTATCCATTCCGTATGCGCTGGGATGCCATTTGTAACTTCTGCGATTAGGGAACCCAACGATATCCATCTGTTTTTGCCTTCTGCATCTTCCATCATTGTTGCGAATTTCTGCCTTGATTCTTTGTCCCTGCTCAACTTTGCCAATGCATATTTCTTACCAACTTCAAGACTCAGTCTATCGAGTTTGACCTGCTCTCCCTTTGGTTTATGGTTCAACTCGAATTGAGTCAGAAGACCGTTTAGCATTGTTGCTTGCAAATCGTGCAGTTTGAACTCCCCGAGTTGGTTGAACACCCTTTGTAAGATTTCTAACCTCTCATCACGGGACACGCGCGAAGACTCAAGGGTCGTTTGTAAGATCTTGCAAATCTTCAAAACGGTTTCGTTTTCGAGTCTCTTTTGTAGTGATGATGATGCCTGTGCTGTGAAAATGGAATCCAACTGTTTCGTTATCTTTTGGGCATCTGCAATATTCATTGAACTATCATTTTCTTGTCCATAATTGGTGGCAGCATCGTATCGTATTCTACAACTCCTAACGGCACGGGTAGACTTGTTGGAAGGTACTATTTTCGAACTGGCATCAATGAACGATTGTTGCCAATCTTCCGGCAAAGCAGATAGAGCGTCCTGTTGTTTGAGGGTGTTTGTTACTTCTTTCATCAGTTGACTGGTCATATGAACCTTCATCATTTTCAGAGGTAAGCCTCTTATCGATAAGTCTCCTCTCTCTGTATCCTTTGATATTATTGTTCGCCTATATATTGGGGCTCCACCTATGCAGTCCATCAATTCTTCTGGTGATGTGGGCAACGACGCGTCTAGTTCTAAATGTGTATAAACAAGTGGTTCCAATGGTTTGAGAGGTACCACTGTTGGATAGTGTGTACTGTCTTTCAATGAAGGGATGTTGTCACTTTGTTCGTACAATGTTGGTGGTGGTGGTGGTGCTGGTGCTGTTGCAACGTTGTTGTTATGATTGGTGGTGGCTGTTTCTGAATCGGCACCTCTGCCCAGTAGCTTGACCAACTTGGAATCCAAAACTGATCCTCCACCGTTTATCTTGAGACCATTCATTATGGCTGTTCTATTTAGTCTAAACGTTGAAATTTCGTCGAAGTCAAACTGTGAGCCAGACTCGCCAAGGGTATCATCCCTAACGACTTCGATCGATGTAGTAAGTTGCCGCACCAAAGGTGGTAAGAGAAGAAAGAATATTATGTGTGAACCAAACGAGACAAACTTTAGTTCGTCCATGACTCCCCATGCTGCTGGATTGAATCTGTTGTTGTATCTGTTGTTTGTTGGAGCCTTTGGCATGGCTGGTCTCTTCTTTAGTTGTTGAATGGTGTGAAACATGCGGGATCCATAGCCTGTTGGAGAGACAGACATGCGTGTAAAAGATGGTGTGCATGACCCTTTAAAAGAGAATGCTGTTCCATTGGAGAAGGATAGTTTGGGCATCCTCCACCATGAAGCCATAGCTCTCTTGGAACAACTCATGGCGTGAGATTGAGTATATTTTCTCTTGTTCTTTTTGGAAGTGGAATCAGCGGCTGAGCTACTTCAAACAAGACAATGCGAGAAAGAGAATCTATGGTATCAGAAAAGAGATCTGGTTTCACAAGTTGATGTTATCCTTTCTGTCTGGAATACAAACCAATGGTTCGATTTATTTGAAAAGAGAAAAGGTGACGGTCAGCGTGAGAGAGCCAATGGGAGCCTTTGCAGAGAAGTAAGCATTATGTTATTGATTACGTGAGAACTAAAAGCATACCTAAAGGTCTATCGACGCGTCGCCGGTTTTTGAAAGATTTGAAGATGAAGATGAAGAAATACATTTGGGGATTGGATTGGATTGAAATGAGTTGAATTGAATTGGATATGAAGGTTGAACTTTGATCTCACGACAGCTGACCCTCTCATCTTGAACTACTTTTCTTTTCGCTGACCATTACACACACAAGCATGGTGTCGCATCTATACCTCAAGGCAGAACTCAACAACGTCACCAATCTCATACCGGTGGACTCTGCAGATGCTCCATTCGAATACACCTTCAAGATCCAATGTACTTCATGCCGTGAGACACACTCCAAAGAGGTTTCGATAAACACCTACGAGAAACATGAGATTCAAGGAAGTAGAGGAGAAGCCAACTTTATCTTCAAATGTGGTTTCTGCGGCAAGCCTTCAAACGTTGAAATTACCAAGCCTAAAAAGTTTGAGCATTACACCATAGAACAATCCACCCAAAAGATAGCCATCTTGGATATAGAGTCAAGAGGGGTCGATCTTGTTGAGTTCATACCCATTGGTAACTTTTCTTGTGTTGGTGGTGATGCCGATGGGAACATAAGTGGGACAAGATTTAACGATGTGGATCTAAGTGAGGGTGAGTGGTATGACTACGATGACAATGCAGGAGCGGAGGTTTCCATTACTGAAGCCATCTGGAGTATCGAAAAGAAAAAATAGATGTTTGTTAGTTGTTCCCATGTTATTAGTTAATATATCGTCCATACTATACAACAAGACAAGTTAAAAAGATCAAAGATGGTACTAATATCAGAAGAAGTTCTCCATCGTAATGCTTTACATGCCTCGACCCATTGGAGCTGCTGCTTGTACTTTCACCGCTGGTATCACTCTTTCCAACCGTACTAGTCGAGGTATATTTGAAACCGTCCAAATCGGCCGTCGTAGCACTGATCAAAAACGCAGCTTCCTGATAGATGCGATCCGCCCATGGTAGACCAGTTATGAATGCAACAGCATTGGCCTTTTCAGATAAGCCTGTACTGTAGGAGGTCAACGCCTCGAAAGTTTTGGGGTTGTAATTGTCCGGATCGCTTGCAAAATCTAGAATCAATGCAGCCATCGCATACTCAAATGCACTGTATAGTGTACCTGTTGTTACTGGGGATGAGTAGAATTCTTGTAATTGGTATGATAAGTCAGAGGCATCGACACCATTGGCTGTTTCACTTGACGAAGCAAAAATAGTTGATGATGAGGTTGCTACCGTTGATGCGAAAACAACGGTGAGCAGTAGACTGGGTTTCTGTAGCTTAAGCATTGACACTTGGGAGAAGCGGGAGGTACAACCTCGTGAACTACACTACACTAGAAAGATCTATGTTCAGTTAAGTAGAGACGAAGATAGATTCAAAATGGGGAATGGGGATCATAAAATGGGGCAGCAATACGAACAAGCGTCGATCGACGCCCTTATATCGTTAAAGACCCGCAGCTTCAAAAGTGCCCTTCCTGTACGTTTATCAATATCATTTTGTCCTGGTTCTCCCCCAAATACGCCTGTCAGATTGTTAATGGATAAAGAAAGGATCGGTTCAATCCATACCCAACAGAACGGTAGTATGGTGAATTTAGAGATAAGTATGGACAAACTGGGAAACACTGTAATGCCAGTCGATGACTCACTCTCAGGCATCAATGATTCAAACGCCTCCTATTTGGATGGCTCGATGGGGTCAACCTCGGAGCCAATCCTTATCACAGCAAACCAACAGCAACAACGGCAACAACAGAAGAAAAGGGTAACAATTTCAGATCTTCCAGTAGAGCTTCTAATAGTGGTATTTAGTTGTTTGGAACCATATGCATTGAAGAACATATCCTTGGTTTGCAAGTCATGGAACAGACTCTCCAACGACAACTCGATGTGGATGAAGATATTCAACGAGAGATTCTCCAATTTGACAAACATCAGTTTTCCCTCCGCCTCACGTTCAAAGCTATGGCGTAACGAGTTGATCAGAAGAGAAACGGCGATCAAGAACTGGAGAAAGGGAAAGGGATCACACAGCAGCTACTTCATAGACAACCTCTATCACATAACCGATATCCAAGCCGATTTCAAAAACAACAGATTGATAACCTTCAACAAGAATACAGGCAATCTGATATGTTGCAACTTGAACAACGGTACAAACGTGGATTTGAATGCCTCCTCCATACCGAGTGGTACCACATCCTTTGCCATATGCAAGCATTCTGTTGTCTTTGGTAGATGGGACGGTACGGTCTACGGTTCGCTTCTCAACCATAAGAACATATTTCTTCCAGGGGTTAAAGAGTTAAAAGAAGGACAGCATGATAGTATGGTCACTTGTACTAGTGTCAATGGATCAGAACTTGGGAAGGAAGGAAAAGTTGGGGCTGTTTCCGGTGATGAGAATGGGAGCTTGATTGGTTGGGACATCAAGAGATGCCTGGCCATCATCAAGGTGAAAGTATCCCAATACCCAATCATAAAAATAGAATCTAACTACAAAGATGTCATTGTGGTGTTGAACGGCATTGGTGAGCTATTCGTTGTGAACGGACTCTTCAAGGTGTTTGACAACGAGCCTGAAATTTTGAAGATTGCTTCCAACCATGTGGCTGGTAACGACTTGATCTCCATGAAGATGTATGTCGATTATGGAGATCAAAATATTGTGTTGATCTACAACAACAAGGTGGAGATACTATCTTACAAACCAACAAGTTTTGGATCCGTAAGAATTTTTGAGGTTGGCCACTCTGCAGAGGAACCGGGACAGGAAATCGAGGGGCAACAACAACAACAGCAAGGGAATGGTCAACGCATACCAGACATAATATACCGCTCCTCGATAGAGCAAAATCAAACCCAATATATACAGAGAGACCCAAAGATAGTGGGATACGACCCTCTTCTACTTGCACTTCTGCTCAAATCGGGGAAGGTGGTTGTGATAAACATTAGGGCCACAGAGTATCGGATCAAACCAACTCTAGAATTTATCCCACGCTTGGCAACAGAAGATGAGGATTACCAGCGTGTTGTCGAATCAAGGCAGAACAACGTGGATCTACCTCCATTGTCCGAAATAGCATTGAACTCGTTGATCATAATGGTTGGTTCATACAATGGCAGATTGGAAATGTATGACGTTGCCACTGGAGAACCATTAAGAAAGATAGTAGGAAAGGTCAACAAGAGACTCTTACAGGGAGTCATGATGGATCAGTATCAATTGTCCCCTGTATCCAACATCATTCTGGACGAGAGGTCGTACAGTGGGTTGGTCACTTTTGCATCCATCGTCCAGGTTTTCCAATTTGGCGATTTTTACAAGGAGCAAGAGATGAAGAGAAAGCAACTGTTCTTGCAAGGTAACTCTATGGGGAATAACAGTGGGAGTCGGAAGCATTCCTTTCATGATGTCAAAGTGTCCTTGGAAGACTACCATAGCGAAGTACACGAGAGTGAAAAGAAACTGGAATTGCTGCAGAAGTACAATGGAGACGAGATTTCCGACGAGGATGAAGAGTTGCAGATGGCTCTGGCATTGAGCGAGTCCATGGATAACCGTAGAGTTGGTTCCTCTCTTGATGTCATCCAAGGGGATGACGAACTAGCCAAGGCATTACAAAGATCGACAGAAGAGGCTTGCTATGTCACGTCAAGGGATAGAGGTATTGCTTCACAACAGATGAATCGTGGTTACAATGATGATGGTGATTGTGATGGGAAAACTTCATCCGTTTTTGATGATGACGATCAAGAGGATGAGGAAGATTTCAACAGGGCGCTTGAACTATCCTTGCTGGAATCAAATAGGATGTCAAAGCGTCCCTTGGTCGTGGATGAGCGAACCGTTGATGATGATGAAGTTGATGAAGAGTTGAAACTGGCATTGGAGATTTCCAAGATTGAAGTCAGTGGTGGTGTTGATTCAGGAGATGTTGGGTCGTCTTCAAGTTCGGCACTTTGGTCTCAATACTCCAATGAAATTGCCGGGGGTAGTTCTGTTGGATCGTCGTCATTTGCTTCTGCGAGAAGAGTGTGATATACCTAGACTCTCCAGGTAATGGGCAAAAGTCTACTTTTATTCTTGTTCAAAGACAAAATGTTAAAAGAGCCACATCCACAAAAGTGCATGTGAGCTCCAAGAAAAGTTTTAGAGGATGCCACGCTAGAAACAAAACACAAACAGACTTATTTGATAAATAGAACGGTGTAAACATAAAGTAGTGTACAAAAATCAGCGTCTAAAAATGTTAGATGCATCACCAGTCATCATCATCATCATCGTCTTCTTCATCGCTATCCCTACGGGCCTTCTGCCTAATCGCAGCAGCCAACCCTCCAGCCAGTGATTCCTCTTGCTGTTTTTTACCCAACAGAGCGGCGGCTAAACCATTGGCCAGACCATTCGTGTCAGCAGCACCTCCATTAGCGGCGTGTCCGTTACCGTTTGAACCAACAGTGGTGGTAGCAGATGGAGCAGACGGAGCAGAAGGAGCAGCGCTGGCATTCTGCGAAAACAGCGAAGCAGGAGGATCACATGCAGCAATGTACGCAGTTGGCACCCAACCTTCCTTTGTCTCGTCTAGTGACTTTGCCAAGGACCATCCGGCACCTTGATCCTGAAGTATGTACATGACCGTTCCTTTTGTACAAGGGAACTCAGATGGAGATCCAGATCCAGGGAAGTCGAACGCTGCAGCAAATGTTGGCCACTTTGGCTTTTGTGGTTGAGATGGAGGTGGAGGTGGAGGTGGCGGTGGAGCTTGGGCTTGGGCTTGGGCTTGAGCATGCGCTTGGGCGTGGGCTTGAACACCGTTCGATTGAGGTTGACTGTGATGTTGAGGTTGGTGAGATTGGCGTGGTTGAGGTGGAGTTGGTTTTGGTTTTGAAGCTGCCTGGGGCTGTGGCACGGGTTTTCTGTTGATAGGTTTTCTGTTCACAGGTGGCTTTGCTGGAGTTGTTGTGTGATTATATGCGGCACTGGCAGCAGCGGCAGCGGCAGAGTTAGCAGAGACAGTTGATGAGGCCTGAGGAGCAGGCGGTGGAACCGGCTTTCTTGCAATATTAGACTGTTGTCTCACCGCGTGTACAGGCTTCTGACTAACAGTTCCCGCAGTTCCTGCAGTTGATGCAATCGTTCTTTTGTAACCTTGAATTGTATGTGTAGACGTCAAGATACTTCTACCCTTTGGTTTTTCCTTCGATCTAGTTGACGCTGGATATCCTGAAGCAACCAGAACGGTACCAGATTTATAAGAGTCCGAGTCCCTTGGAGCGGTATCGCTGTTTTGGAACTTGATAACGTGTGGCTTTCCTGGTTTCTTGTTGTATGCAACAGTTGGAGCTATGACAACACTTAGAGAACGGTTGATGTTTTTCAAATGTGTCACCAGCTCCGTCTTGAACATTGTGTTGATGAATAAATCCGGTTGTGTTTGGGAGTTTATATTGATTGCCACCCAATCATCCTGCAAGCTGGACATACCAACTTTATGAATGGAGCCTGTAGGAACCGAAGATTCCACAACGTAGGAGACCTTCTTATTGATCACATTCTGTGCAATGACCATGAACTTGGACTTGGTCAACAAAAAGATTCTAGCAACACGCATGGAGGATCTACCAAACTTAGAGTGAAGAATATCGCCCCTTGCAGAAAATATGATAAAATCAGAGACTCCTATCGATTTCAACAGGAACTTACCAAATCCACCGGCCTTATCATTGCAGTTCAAGTAATCACCCATGTAGGCTCTAGACCCGAGGATACTCAACCTTCTTCTTTGCTTTTGATTGATGACCAGAGAAGTACCATAATCTCTCAACTTTTCAAACTTGTTACCTCCGACTCTTTCTCTCCATAGCTTTTGACAGATCTTGGCGGCGTTCTCTCTTCTCTTTAACCATCTTCTACAGGCTCTCTGGATAACCTTTGCCTTGTTTCCCCAATAGTTTTCTCTCATTTCTTCCAAAGAGAACAACGTTTCAGGCTTCTTGATGAAAACCTTGGAAACACCCAATTGCCATTCATTGGCATCGATTCCGGTATCCTTCAAGATGATCGAGGTGGCAGTCTTGTGATCACCGTCCCATATGTACTCACCGGCATACGATGTCTTTGTGGACAACAAGTAGAAACGTTCCACAAACTTTTCAAAGGTCTGTCTATAAGCGAAACCTGCTCTCCTGATTCTCACATTCTCTTGCAATCCCAAGTATTTGACCTGATGCAGAACAGCCTTTGTATCGTACTCTGCAGGTGATCTGTTCTGATTTGGCTTGATGGTTCTGATGTATGAGGGTTGAGCCTGGGATAAGGTATCAACCAACAGGTTAGCACTTGTCTTGATCTTGTCACCAGCGGTTGGAGGTCTCTTCTTGGAGTTGATGTCCACCTTATTAGGGAACAACGTACCCATGAATGGATCTTGGGAAGTGGCTATCATCTCTAGCAAGTCCCTCAACATCTGATCTTTGTTCTTATCGGTCATTGTGTGGACGTCATAGGTGACATCACCAGCATAGTGCTTGATGATGAACTTGGAGGATCTCAGTTCTAAATGAGGATTTGACGACATCATGTTCAACCTTTGGCCAAAAGTCTGATCGGCGGCATCAGAGTCTGCGTGGGCAGTGGCACAAGCATCGTTCAAAGTTGCAAAGATTCCTGGTGGTCTTTTGGCCTCGATCAAATCACAAACAATCTTGTTGTTGAAATACTTGATCGGGGTCCATTGAATCTGTTCTCTGACATACTCATCCTGTTCGGACTTTAACGTCAACTGAATAAAGATCTGTTGTAACTTTTCGTTGACATAGTTGATGCACAACTGTTCGAACGAGTTATGCTCAAAGATTTCAAATCCGTAGATATCCAAGATACCAATCGACTTCATGTTGGCCTGTTGTGACATACTTTGGAAGGATAGATTGACTCTATCAACGATCCAGTCAAACAAGTTGTTGTACAATCCTTTGGATAAACCGTCCCTAACAGCGGTGGCCTGGGTACGGTTCAAAGGGACGTGGTACACAGAACCCCTCTTCAAACCATGGGAGGTCTCCATGGTTCTCTCAACGAGAGATTTGCACAAGATTTCGGAGTTCACCTGTAACAAGTAGGCAACAAAATCGGTAACACCTGTATCTGTGATCTGTGCATTTCCTTCCATATCTTCGGTGAAGTTGACGTTACCGATCCAAAGAACAGCTGCCAACAATCTAAAGACGCTATCCTGTTCTCCCTGGGTAAGTCCAATGGTTTCCATTGCCTTTATGGTATCCTTGTAATCGCTCAAGTCATCTATGGAGTCAACAGAGGTACAACCGGAAGCACTGGTGTAGAGGTACTGTTCTGGTTTTTGAACACCAAAGGTCTGCCTGTAAGAATCACTTGCACCCTTGGTGAATTGATAGAAGATATGGAAGTTTCTTTCGTTTTTGATCTGACTGACAACCCTTTGCTTTTCCAACAAGTAATTGGTGATGTTTGCGGAGACTGGTTCGAAAGACTTGTTGAATTGGATCTCCAAATACTTACCGTGTCTGGAAGAATTGTTGTTTCTCAAGGTCTTTGCACAACCGAACGATTCCAACAATGGGTTGGTGGCCAACACCATATCCTTGATCCTTTGGATGTGAGAAGAGGAGGAGTACGAACCAGAGACTTCGGCGATGTATTGCATGATTCTCTTTGCCGCTTCTGTCTTACCAGCACCTGACTCACCAGAGATGATGACACACTGATTTTCGTTGTAAGCTCTCATGTTGTAGTACATTGACTCGGCAATGGCAAACACATGGGGAGGAACTTCCAATCTGTTCTTGTTCTTGTAGGATTTGAGAACGGCATCTGTATAGATTCCCAAGTCTCTGAATGGATTGACCGAGATTAGGACATGGCCAATGTAGGTATAGATTGTTCCATTGTGGAACCTCTTTTCCAAGTTCTCGTTGATTGCCTGGTCACTGATGGTGGAAAGTAGGGTCAAATCACTAACACCCACCTCTTTCTTCTTGTGAGCTTCGAACTGTGCCTTTTTCACTGGAGCGGCGGTTTTCTTTGCCGGAGCTGATCCGGCTGTTGCCTTGTTTCTGCCTTTTTTTATTATAGCCATGGTGGGATAAGGAAAAAGGTCACAAAATGCAATTGCCTTGCCTGACTAGTGTCTACACGTGTGCATCGATTTCAACCGAAAAGAGGGAGAAGGAAAGCGGAAAGAAGCAAAAAGTGAAGATAACAGACACAGTAGTAGCCCTCTTGATACCGACACACTCTGTAGACTTTGAAAAGAGACGGTTCCACACCAGCGGTGCCGTATCCCGGTGCCAGTCAGCCTCCCCTCCACCTACGGTAATTGGCCGCCACATGCCGCCGCAGACATGCCCAGCTGCGCCTCACCTGCAGTGCCCTTGTATGCGCCACGCAGCAGCCACATCTCGAAGCAGAAAGTTGTGTGTTTTTTTCAAAAGAAACATTAGGGGACCCAGTTTAAGAACGATATGATCGATGTCTAAAAGAGGAGGTTCTTCCTGTTCTCCTTTCTCACTCTGAACCATTACATCAACAGGATCAGAGAAAAAAACCAGCATAGATTAAAGATGTGGGAGGATTTCTTTTCGGTCCAAATATTTTTCATCATTCTACGTGAGACTCTTGAGAGTGCCATCATTGTCTCTGTCCTTCTATCCTTTGTCAAGCAGTCCTTCACGGAGATCGATTCGACAACGGGGAGACCACATTTGACCGTTGATCATGCCACTTTCAAAGCGATGAATCTACAGATATGGGTGGGTGCACTGTTGGGACTCTCGATATGTCTTGGTATTGGTGCCGTCATCATTGGTATCTTCTATTTCATCGGTAACGATCTATGGTCGGTTGCAGAGAGGATCTGGGAAGGTGTCTTTTCGATTCTTTCTGCCATCATCATTTCGGTGATGGGATTGGCGTTGCTACGCATCAACACTTTGCAGCACAAGTGGAAATGGAAGTTGAGTTCGATCTTGAACGAGAACGACGAGATCTTGCTAAACGAGATCCAGGGCGATCCGATGGCAAACGATATCACCATGGTTGTTCATTACAGAAGGAAGTTGGACAGATTCACCAAGAAGTATGCCTTAGGGATTCTACCCTTTGTCACAACGTTGAGAGAAGGTTTAGAGGCTGTTGTGTTTGTTGGTGGTATTGGTGTCAACCAACCTCCGAGCTCGTTCCCACTGGCCATCATCATGGGTGGACTATGTGGTGCTGCCGTTGGTGTCACCTTGTACAAGGGAGGTAACAAGATGTCCCTACAGTACTTCCTAATCATGTCCACCTGTTTCCTATACCTCGTTGCCGCAGGGCTTGTTTCTAAGGGAGTTTGGTTCTTGGAGTTGGAAAGGTTTGTCCAGCTGTGTGGTCAGGACACCTCTGAGTCAGGGTCCGGACCAGGCTCCTATGACATTTCTCGTTCGATCTGGCACGTCAACTGTTGCAACGGGTTGACCGATGGTGGATGGATGCTCTTCAATGCTCTCTTGGGATGGACGAACTCGGCAACGTACGGCTCTGTGCTATCGTACGTGCTATTTTGGGTCTTTGTCATTGTGCTGTTGAAGGCTAAGACATTCAGGGAAAGATACGGATACCTGCCTGTTGTTCCAATCAGGTATCAGTTGAAGGCCATCAAGAAGAGGGTTGCCATCGACAGGGTGTTGTTGGAGGAGATGATCAACGAGTACAACGATATTGGAAGCAACAAGTCGATCCATCTGTACGACCAGAACGGTTCAGGGGTTGTTGGTGAGGACCCGTCTGTTGTTGTTTCATCCTCCAACCATGATGAAGCAACCGCCTTGTTGAACAACTCTTGAGGACGGGATTTGCAGGGATGGTTATGAACTGTTACTTTATACTTATGAAACGTTTAAAAGAAACAGATGTGATGAAAGATTTGGCAATTGTAGGTTAATAATAGTAACATTTCAAATTCGAGTGGGCATTGATACAAGTGGAGATGAGTAATGGCAAGAGAAAGAGAGAAACAAAAAAAAAAGGATTGGTAACAAGTAGAAAAAGGTTAGGCCAGTTCGAATAGCGAGTAGAATGGGTAGAATGATAGAACGGAATGTGATGAAACGGTTTTAGAACAGAACATCGATTGCCTGTTGCAGGCCGTATGCAGGGAATTCAACGGCACCGGTCAAGCAGGTGACTAGTTCGTCATCCTTCGTGTACGCCCTTGCCACGATGGTGTACTTTCCAGGAGGAACCTCGTTTGGAATCTCCACTGTCTTTTCCAACTGGTAGAATCCAGATTCGATTGGACATTCCATGTCCACCTGAGGGGAGTTTTCACAAATGTCGTAGGTTTGATGGATGAGTTTGATGTAACCGTAGGTAACATCGATGTCCACGTAGGAACCTTCGGTGACGTCCTGGAGTAGGGTACCTGTTGCGGTGATTGTTAGGTTTGTACCTCTTTGGGGAGGGTTTGGAGATAGGATAACCTTGTTCAAGTGTAGGAGTTGAGAAGCTGTGACATCACATTGCAACAGTGGGGAATCACCAGGAATAGGTTTTGTGTCCTGACCTGGCAATGTTGATTTTTTGAAAGGGTTTGTGATGGAAAGAGCATTTGATAGTGCGATTGATAGGGAAAGAGTAACGATTGTTGACTTGAAGGACACCATGATGGATGGATGTGGAATTCTGCTTTTATACTCGGAGATAGTAAGGGACAGACCAGGGGGCTAAATGAAGGAATTGATAGACCGGAGTGAGTGAATGGTTTATAAAAGCAACTGGGATGTATATAATCGTTGAATGGTCCTTAGATCTTTGATGGTTGTATAGTTTGGATGACTGTGGAGAAAGGGGACAAGCACAATCTATCAGAGCAACCGTTCTGCATTGCCTCTGGTGTGGTTAATTAACTGAGGCTCTTCTGAAAAGGGCAATAGAGTAGTGCCGAATCAACTCCGTACTGAGCAGGAAATCTGAATTGGGGCAGCTCTTCCAGTTTGGGATTCCCGGAATAAAATAAAATCAAGATTCAACTGTACACGTAATGGATATGGTAATGCACGCGCCGCACAGAGCGCAACGAAAAAAAAAAGGCTGGATCTTCTCCGAGAGATCACGTCAACTGATTTCACCCGCAACGTATCAGCCTGTGTTTTTTTGCACAGCTCTGATGGGAATGGAAGGGTGAAGATTCCAGAGGAAGAAGCAAACTCCATGCCGGGGGTGTATGTTGTATATATCTGGTGGGTGGATGGGCTCAGAGGGTTGGCGGAGAAGAGGCCACCTGCGAACAACTCCGAGCTGTGGAACGAGATGAGATTCCAACTCGGGGGGATGCTTCCATCTGCTGTAGCAGACCCAACACACTAACCGAAGCCATATTGACAAAAACGATTGTCAATTGGATGGTATGGCGTGTGTGTTTATAGATCTGAAAGTGGAGGTAGCAAGCAGTAAGACAGCCAAAAAGTGTGCTGATGAGAAGGCCTCCCACAGAGACATCCGGAATCACAACCAACTTCTGTTCCATCCATTCCACACACCACAATCCACATCCATTCCAGCCATTTCTCTTCCAACTCGGCTGTTTTGTTTCCAATCATCACCTTATCGCAGGAGCAGAGCAGTCTGTATGATGAACTGAGTACCGTCCGTCGTTGTGGTGGCTGCCGTGCTGTCGTGCTGGATTCTGCCGCGTGGTGCTCCTCCGACGCATCATCTCCCGCACTCGCCGCCCCTCTCCTCTCCACCATTCCTCCCCTCCGTCCACAGTGTGCTGTTGTTGTTGTCGTCGTCGCTGCACCTTGCTGCTGCTGCTGTTGCTGCAACATATAAAGACTTTTCAGTTTCCACCTTTTCTTCAGCATACAATGAACATACTAGCGATTTCTCAATTCTTCTTTTCTACTCTTTTTTACCTTCTCTCTTTCAATTGATACCTACTTATAAACAAGTTAATCACAATTACAAACTACTACCTACAAAAATTAACATAATGTCTACAGTTACAAAGCTATTCGCAAGATACGTCTACGACTCAAGAGGAAACCCAACCGTTGAGGTTGATCTAACAACAGACAAGGGTCTGTTCAGAGCCATTGTTCCTTCCGGTGCTTCCACAGGTGTCCACGAGGCCCTAGAGTTGAGAGACGGTGACAAGTCCAAATGGTTGGGCAAAGGTGTCCTCAAGGCTGTTGCCAACGTGAACGAGGTGATTGCTCCAAAGGTTGTTGCCTCTGGTATCTCCGTTGTCGACCAACAGAAGTTTGACGACTTTTTGAACTCCCTAGATGGTACCGCCAACAAGGGTGTCCTCGGTGCCAACGCCATCTTGGGTGTCTCCTTGGCCGCCGCTAAGGCTGCTGCCGGTTACAAGGGTGTTCCATTGTACCAACATATCGCTGACCTTTCAGGTAGCAAGAAACCCTTCGTCCTACCAGTCCCATTCCAGAACGTTTTGAACGGTGGTTCCCACGCCGGTGGTGCCTTGGCCTTCCAAGAGTTTATGATTGTCCCACATAACGCTCCTTCCTTCTCCGAAGGTTTGAGAATGGGATCGGAGGTTTACCACAACCTAAAGTCCTTGGCCAAGAAGAGATACGGCCAGTCCGCCGGTAACGTTGGTGACGAAGGTGGTGTTGCTCCAGACATTTCAACCCCAAAGGAGGCCTTGGACTTGATCATGGACGCCATCAAGATTGCCGGTTACGAGGGTAAGATTGGTATCGCCTTGGACGTTGCCTCCTCAGAGTTCTACCACGATGGTAAGTACGACTTGGACTTTAAGAACCCAGACTCGGACTCCTCCAAGTGGTTGTCCGGTAAGGAGTTGGCTGCTCTGTACGGCCAGTTGCTAAAGGACTACCCAATCGTCTCCATCGAAGATCCATTCGCAGAGGATGACTGGGAGGCTTGGACTCACTTCTTTGCCACCACCGATGTCCAGATCGTTGGTGACGATTTGACCGTTACAAACCCAATCAGAATCAAGACCGCCATCGAACAGAAGTGTGCCGATGCCCTATTATTGAAGGTGAACCAGATCGGTACCCTGTCCGAGTCCATCAAGGCTGCCCAGGAATCCTACGCTGCAGGCTGGGGTGTCATGGTTTCCCACAGATCCGGTGAGACCGAAGACACCACCATTGCTGATATCGCCGTTGGTTTGAGAGCAGGCCAGATCAAGACTGGTGCTCCAGCCAGATCCGAAAGATTGGCCAAGTTGAACCAAATCTTGAGAATCGAGGAGGAACTTGGTGACAAGGCCGTCTATGCCGGTGTCAACTTCCACACTGCTTCCACCCTATAAGTTTCAAACGGACAATCGCAATCCCGTTACATCCTACTTTGATGCTCCCCGTCTTTAAACGTCTCTTTTTCTGTTAGTCCCTGTTGTATAGCTTATGACCCCATTGATGAAAATTGAGGCTTTCTCTAATGTTTATTTTGATCCGTTCGGTTGTAGCGTAAAACACCTGCTGATGGATACCCCCATACGTGAGGCTGTAGCTCGAAGAAAGGAAGCCATCCCATTCCTTCCATGCCACACGAATCCCGGCAACTTTACACCGGACAAACATCCCCCCAAAAAGATTGTAGGTTCAAGATTGACTTTCAAGAGGAACTCAGGATTCGGGACGACCCGGGCGAGGCGTGTCGCCAAGTCGAAGTGGCCCGGGATGGCAACTCTTGCATTTATCCGTCAGTGTCTCCGGGACTCACCGTTTGGTCCTTTCAAGCTCTCGAGGAGCCCCCCGTTGATCTTGAAGTCGTGGATTCCACTCTGCCGAATGGGCAACTCTGATCTGTGCAGGCGTGTTTTCAAAGGCACAATGAAGGGTAACGGATCCCCTGGATTCCCCTGGGCTTTTTACGAAAAATCGATCTTGCTTCCTTTAAACCTTGGCATTCTTCATCTGTAGCATTGTTAAGAGCTTACAGATGGAATTGAAGCAATTACCCACTTGCGGCACGAGTTGATGACAGATCAAGCTTGATTAAAACTTTGACTTATTTTAACCACGGCACAAACCCAGATCTGAGATCTCGGCATGCGCGGGACAACAGAACTTTGGATTTCTACTGTTTGATCCAATTCTATCGCCACAATCCTACAAAATTCGATGAAAGTATGTAAAGAAGTTTATTTTTGCGATTTAAAAATGTCTATTCTTCGGTATATCCTCAGTCCTTTGGCGCGCTGGGACGGTATGTATCAAAAACCCAGGTATCGTTGCTCCAAAAATTTATAACCCAAAGCATCAGGCTCCTCTGTAATCAAGAATGACTGTGTGAACACACAAGGTGTTGTATCCACCATGAATCTGAGGGTTGTGTGGCGAAGAGCCTGGTTGTTCTAACCTCTAACCACCCTTTTCCCCAATTGATTCTTGTACCATCAATGTCCTTCAAAATGTTCCTACTGATGATCGGATGGGAAGCACCGAAGTCCACAATGGAAGCTTTACGGAAACCATTGGCAAATAGAAGCTTGAAGACCGAGTCTACTGAAGTGAGGGTTTCGTTCGCTATCGTAGGTTGATTCGCTCAACTCGTAGGTTGGTTCGATCGTCAGTGTCGCACTCTTCTCATTTTTCTGTGAAACTTTCTTAAAACTGAAGATACTAGGGTGGTAATGCCAACAGACCCACGCAAGAATAAAATGAATGATGCTGATCTCCGCCTAAGTACTTGGCTCGAAGGTCATCCTTGATCGACTGTTTGCCGGTCCAAACGGCTCATCGAATGCCTGAGTCATTGAAGTCGCCATGGTTATTTGATTGCCTTTCATATAAAGTCAAAAAGATAAAGTGGTCTCCATCAATGAAGTGATTGTCTCACTTGTTTTATGAAACACATGATGAGGTTCCTGGTGCGTAGGAATCTGTACGGGAGGAAGACCGATAAAGATCCTGGGGTCGTGGGCCGACTGAACGTTTACCAAAAGCAGTAATAAGGTGAAAAGTAGGGGAAGTTGAAGAACATACTATTATTACATACATAGATATATAAGAATGACGAGACTGGCATAGATTGGTTTATGAAAATGCGTCAGATAAAGTCAATACCAGAGAGATATTCAAAAACCATCAGAGATTCTCAACTCTGCGAAAATGGAAAAATAAAAATCATTGGCAAGTTGGCCCTGATTCTTCTGTGGAATTTTGACAATGGGCGATCAACCTTCCAACAAACGGCTGTGGTGAGCAGAGTATCTGCCACCCTTGATTTCAAAACTCTTGATCTTTTCATTGAGAGTGTTGAATTCTTCGTCGGTTAAAGGAATATGGGTGTTATTTTCATGGTTTCTCTCTGGTGTCGAAGAAGATGGAATTGGGATAACCCTAGCGTACTTATCAGGATATTCTGAAAACTTTCTAACCCAAGACAAAGCAAGCTGAGCAGGTGTGCAGTTCTTCTTTTGCGCAAAAGACTTGATGTAAGTGACCAACGCCATGTTGGCTTCTAGGGCTTCGTTGGAGTTGAATCTGTCCATCGAGTGTCTAAAGTCACCTTCTGGAATGTCCTTTGAGGATTTGATGGTACCTGTCAAATAGCCTCTACCCAATGGGGAGTAAGCAACAACAGGAATGTCCAGTTTTCTGCAGGTTTCCATAACACCATTGGAAAGAATATCAGTGCTCCACATTGAGAATTCAACTTCAACAGCAGAGATAGGATAGACCTTGGATGCCCTTTCGATGGTTTCCGCCTTCACTTCAGAAAGAGAGATACCTCCAACTTTCCCCTCTTCAATAAATGGAATGATTGCCTTGACGGCATCTTCAACAGGAACATTTGGATCCATCCTTGCTGGTTCGAACAAATCAATGTAGTTGTTAGGGAAGTAGCTAACAATGTTATTGATAGAAGCAGCAATTCCATCAACAGAGTTTTGTGGGCCAGTCGCAAAATTGAGTGCACCCTTAATCGAAATGATAACTTTTGATCTCTTCTCTGGGAATTTTTCAAAGTAAGCCTGCAACAGCTTCAAGTTGTTGCAAGCTTCAGGAGGCATGCTATAAAATTCACCACCATTCAAAAAGGTACTTCCCTCTTCAATGGCATTGTTAATGGTAGCGAAGGCCTGCTCGTATGGAATTGGGTGTGGTCTAAATGTTAGTGACATGAGACCATATCCGGTCTTACCAGAGATATCGACTGTTGACATGATTGAGCTTGTCGAATTGTCTATTGCTTGATGGTTAGTTGGATCGTTAATTGCGTTCAACTGTGTATACAGAAAAACTTGGGACCATTAAAATTCATCAAATGGATTGAAAGTCATAAGAAGTTGAAATGATGGTGGTATTTATAACATTCTTGTCAAAAGCTTGTTCGTAGTTGGTTGCTGGGCATCTTACTAGGTCGACTCTGACAGGATGGTCAGAAAGAGCACTGTTGCTCACTCACCATAATAAACCAACCTCCTATTTCCGCCGCGGGGTTCGATTTTTAGCAGAGTCCACGCATGGCTTCGGACTTTATCTGCCCAAGGGACGACTATAGCCATCCACACCTCCATGATCGCTGAATACGGGCCACGTATGACGGATTTAACACGAGCAAAAAGCTCTGAGGTGCTGTTATGATTCTTTCAAAGCGTTGCCAATCGCGGAAAAGCACAGGGTACGGAGCAAGTTACTCTTAAAAAATCTTCGGAATCTGTTTCAAAGTTAGATTTTAATCTGCTATATAGATTAAGAGCCTAGTATTTACTTTTTCGTGCGTTGCTAGTACCAGCATGAGCACCGGTCGCCGCCACCCTGGTTACTCCCTTTTCTGATGGCATCAGTTGGCTTTCACTTCTTTTCCTCGATTGTCATAGCGGCCTTCATGAACTTCAAGAATCTCTCTCCGTATTCTGTTGGCGGCACTGCACTTAATGTCTCCCTTTTCGTCTTCACTGTTCTGATGAACGTTTCTAACTTTTTAAATGTTGAGTAGTTTGTCAAGCAGTCAATCACTCCCAAGTAATAGATGATTGGAATCTCTTCGTTGTTTTGATCCGTTGCGTGTATTCCTCCATCGGGATCCGCAAATACAGCAGAATATGACGAGGATTGCACGTTGCGTTGGAATGCAGGAGGATCGAAATTTGCCAGTTGATTATCTGGATCCAAGCTTCTCGCAATTCCCAGATCGTGCACCCCCACAAGTAACGAGTAGTCCATTATGTTTAATTTCTCTAAGAGTCGAATGTCCTTGGTTAATTGCTCCAACAGAGCATTCTTCTTAGTTGGACCCAGGTGAAGTTTTCGCTTATCCTGTAGCCAGTTGAGATCTTTCAGCACAAAATCGGTTTTACCAGCTGCCTTGGCCTTCTCCACATTGGTGATTCTTCCATGGGTGGACCCTTTCAAATCAAACTTGAAATGAAGAGATCTATATGGTGGGAATATGTTATTCATCACTAGGAAATGAACCTTTTGTATCCCTGCTCTTGAATGCATCTTCATTCTATGCAATCCATAAAATTGTGATAGCAGTGTTCCTGGATTCTTTTCAACATACTCAAAATATTGTTTGAGTACCTTCCTCAACTGTTTGTGCTCTGAATGATGTATCGTTTTGATGATGAACTTGTAATCCGTTGAGTAGTAAAAGAAAGAACCGCTCTTTCCTGGTGAACCCAATTCTGTCAAACTCACCTTTTCAGTTAGCGAAACCAAGTAGTCGGCCTGATCTATATTGAACATGCTTCTCAGATGACGGAAAACTTCAGGTGCATAGTCTTTGAATTTGAATTCGTATTTTGTTGAAGGTGTCATGGTGTTACCTTCCATGTCAAATATGAGCTTTGAGACTTTGACAAAGTCTTGATCCTGGATTGGTCCAGGCAGTTTCGAGCATCTCGAAACGCTGACTCTGATTCCAGTGATCATATTATAAGCCATAATGTAATTGTGATGCCCTTCCACAATGCGCTGCCCTGGAATGACGTATCTATCATCAGACTTCATCTTGGATCTCCTTCTCTGATTGTTAATGCTGAAAGAGTTACCCCTTGAAAATTTGTGTCTGTTTGTCAATGTTTGTTGGTTGTATCTGTCCTGACCAGTGACATCGGCAAGTTCCTGTTGTGAATAGGCTCTGGGTATTGCTATCGTATTTGACTCATCGTATCCAAACCTATCCATTCCGCTTGAATTAGCGGTTGTAGCTGTTATGTTTGACTGTCTACCTATCGTATCCTTGGAGTTTCTTCTTCGAGTCGTTATGCTGTTGATATGAGCGGTGCTCATATTACCGTTGACAGTGAAATGTTTGGCAAGCGCAGCATGAACTTCTTCTTCTGTGGGCGTTGGTTCAAACTCAGCTTCACTAACTGTTGGAAGGGTTTCGATAGCTGTCGTTTGCACTGTTTCCGTGGGTGCTGTTGTCGCTGTTGCATTTGTTTCTGTTGCATTTGTTGCCGCTGCCGCTGGCGTTGCCGATGATGTCACAGCAGTAATAGTCGTTGGTTCAGTCGCAGCCGGGGATGTCGTTGCAAGCGCAGCCATTGAAGTTGTTATCTGATCCACATTCAGCGTGGATGAAGTGTTGGGGCTCGTCGACGCAGTCATCTCTAGCTTCTTGATTTTCATCTCATAGTTGCCATGTTTGGCCGTTGGATCATACGAATTCAAACTGCCATCGATGTTTTCAACCTCTTGATCTTGCTCAGTGAAACCGTTCGTGTACACATGAGTGCCATTCAGCTTCCCTGTATCTGTGTTGAACTGCCTATGATTCACAAACCCCTGTGCATCTGTCTCAGTACCAGTAGCCATCTTCATCAAACAGGCTATATGGATATAATTAAGATAATTTTGCTCTCGGATGCGCTTTTCTACTTGTCAACCTTCCTGAATATAACAATAACAGGCGTTCTCTCAATATGGCAATTCCTTTTCTGTCTGTTGTTTGGTACAAGTAGATACTTGAGTATGTATTCACCAGCTCCTACAGAGCCTTTTGTTTGTTTGCCTACCTAGCGATTTCCCTCTATAAAACAGGTGAATGAGAAAATACTCTCAAGCTTCAATGAACTGTAGGCGCGTGTACCTTCTGTATGTCTCTTCTGTATTAGTCAGAGGCTCTTGTAAACTTCTGATCGATAACTTGCTTGTCTTGTACTACTTCCTTTGTGCAAAGAGTCTTATAAGGATAAAGTGAATGTGAAGCTCACGCTCAGTATGAATCTGACATCTTTTCCCTTTGCTCTTCCCGCTTCTGTCCCGTTTGAGATCTGTATATATGGCTGTGCACTATTTTCTGGAGGCAGCGCTAGTCGATCTTGTTTGGTGTAGAGGTGTAGAAGGGGCTGATTTTTTTACCCCCGAGGAGGTGGTTAGGTTATATCTGGGGATCTAAGATAAACAACTCCTTATCCAGATCGTACAGCAACGGATTAAGGAAGATACATACAAATCATTTAGGGAGGTGGCAGCAGATTGAACCAATGGTATCAGTTGTTGTCAATAGAGGTTCCCGGTTGGTATGGCGTTGCACGTTGAATCACTTCAGACGCTCAAGATTCAACTTTTCACCAACGCGAAATGTGCATCTGTCTCCCAGATGTCTCGGGGAACAAAGTGGACCTACTGCAAATTCTAGAAGATTGACCCTTGATCATATCCAAGTTGTGAAGGCTTCCTCTGAAGATGCTCTCAATGCCAAAGATCATGACTGTACTGGAACTGAACAGCTCTATCCAGTGGTAAAGGAGAAGGATAGGGCCAAAAGAGCAAAGAAGACCAAAAGCAGGAAGACTGCCATTGCTAGTGAAATGGTTCATGAAAATTACTTGCCCACTCCACCTCCAGAGCCTCTAGATACGGAGTTGATTGACGAGCAAACAGATGAGAAAGATGAATTTGGTGATAGGAACAAATCCTTGCAGTTGTCCGAATTTTATCAAGGAATCAAGGACGTGGTTGATCGTTACACCAATAAAGATGCTGCTGACTATGTTGTGTTGATACAAGTGGGATCATTTTACGAGCTCTATTTTGAGCAAGCAACAAAGTATGCTAATCTACTGGGATTGATGTTGACCAAGAAGAAACTGAAGAATCAATCAATTCCTTTTTCGGGTTTTCCTGACTACAAACTAGATAAATATCTACAAATCATATTCTCGTTTGGATTGAAGGCTGTTGTATGCGAGCAAACATTGGACCCCGTGAAAAATACTATAGAGAGGCCAGTTAGTCGACTTGTCACCCCGGGCACAATTATAGATGACGGGTTGAGAGATTTCCATAGAAACAACTTCCTCCTGAGCGTTACCTTCCCTGAGGACCCTTTCAAAAGAGATTTCATCAACATGAAGATTGGCTTGTGCTGGGTAGATGTCAGTTTAGGCTCGTTTTATGTCTTGGAAACCAACTTTAGCGACCTTATGGCGAATGTGACTAGGATAAACCCTAGTGAGATATTGATTAGTGGTGCTGTTGATGCTGAGGGACTACTCAGCGGTAGATGGCTACCAGAATTGGGAGATTTGAAGAAATACTACATAACGAAGTTTTTACTTCCGTCGTCGAAGAAGAAGATTCACGACTTCGTTGGCAGATTCACGGACAACAAGCGACTTGTGAACACTCAGCTGGATTCACTTAGTGTCAAAGAGGTGTCCGCTGCTAGTATGCTTCTTCACTATCTTGACGAATGCCTCCCAACATATAAAAGCAATTTTGACCTACCAAAGAGATCGCTACCGGATACACTCATGCATATAGATCCACGTGCAGCTCAGGATCTCGAGTTAACTGAAACAATTAGGGGAGGGTTCAAGGTTGGGGCTTTGTCTAATATAGTTGATCGTACTGTGACCAACCCAGGTTCAAGGCTGCTCAATACATGGTTGTTGGCCCCTTCTATGGATGTGGATGAGATTCAACAGAGGCAGAGCTATGTATCCTTGTTTCTAAAGCACGAGGTTTTTGCCGAAGAATTAGTGCTTATCTTGAAAAGGACTTCTGATGTTAACAGAATCATTAGGAGAATTGATAATGGAAGGGCAGAATTATCAGAATATCTAGAACTTTCAAACACCATCTTTTTGGTCAAGGAAATCTTGGATATTGTTGAAGAATCATCGAACGAACTCATCATCAAGTTATTGAGTGATCTTTTTGTTGACTTCAAAGAGTCGCCCAAACTACTCACGTTGGCAAAGCGTATCAAAGGAACAATCAATCCGAAGACAATGATTGTGAAGCCCGATAATAACAGGCTTGATACCGACATAACAAGACGGACGTGGTCGCTGCAGCCGACTGCATCAACAGGACTCAAGGCCATGAGACAAGAATACGACTCTTATCTTGACAAGCATGACCATCTCAATCAAACACTCAAAGATACATTTGACAGTTACGGATACAATGGAGGGTTTAAGCTCATCAGAGATGTGAGGACTCGAGAGTTTCTTATTGATATCAGATCATCGAGTAAGGCAATTCCCATAATCTTGAAAGAGCAAAACTTGGAGTTCAAGGACAGGACGAAATCTTCTGTAAGAATCATAAACGCAGAATGGAAAATGTTGGGCCAAAGAATGATAAAGCTGGAGCAAGAAATCACAACCGAAGAATGCATCATCATGGAGGATTTGAAAAACTACATCTTGAAGATAAGCATTGATCTTGCCAAAGTGTCTCCGATAATTGAGATGCTTGATTGTACTATCTCATTTGCTTTGTTAGCAAGAGAAAAAAATCTTGGGTGTCCCAAAGTGGACAAGACAACATTTTTCCAAATAGAAGAGGGAAGGCATTTGGTTGTTGAAGAGGGCCTTAAGGGTAAAGCAACAGGGGTTGTCAACTTCACCACCAATCCCTGCAACGTTCGGTCATCCCAGGGTTGGATCATTACCGGACCAAATATGGGCGGTAAAAGCACGTTTTTGAGACAGAATGCTATCATTGCCATTCTTGCACAGATGGGCTCTTACGTGCCTGCCAAAAGTGCTAGAATCGGTATAATCGATAAGATTTTCACCAGGGTTGGATCCTCGGATAACATATACAGACACCAGTCCACCTTTATGGTTGAGATGAACGAGACTGCTGTTATCTTGAGAGATTCGACAGCGAGGTCTCTGGCTATTGTCGATGAACTGGGCAGAGGAACTTCAACACTCGAGGGAATAGCTATAGCGTTTGCGTCGTTGTCTCATTTGATCAAGGTCAACAAATGCAAGGTTTTGTTTGCTACCCACTACGGCCCGGAGCTGGAAAAGCTTATTGAAGAAGATGATGATTTGAAAGGCTGCGTTGAATTTTACCAGACAAATCTACGAAAAGTTGACAACGTTCAATTACCCATAGATGAAAGAATTATTTTTGATCATAAACTCAAACCCGGAGTTAGCTATCACTCACATGCGCTGAATATAGCGGAGCTAGCAGGGTTCCCAGGAAGTGCTTTGGAAGCTGCTTCTCGCAGTTTTGAAAAACTGTCTAAAGAATCTGCACAACTTGGAAGTCTGATTAAAAATCATTAAAGGCTCCAAGTAGGTGTCAAGCAGAGCAATTGTGGAATTGTTGCTGCAAAATATCGGTTTTCTACGTTTCATAGCACGGTACTCATCCCCGAAAGATTTCCATAGTTGGTGTAATACTACTCCGAAGCCAAAGGCAAGAGGTGGTGTGAAAGTAGTTGATGCTTCATAATCTTTTCTGGCACCCTTTTGGCTCTAACTTCTTCCTCTCGGTGGATAATGAATATTACTATGTGAAAGGACCCGTAAAGAGCAATAGTATAGTGGCAGCACTCTTTTTTGTAGAAGCAATTTCAGCAAAGGAGACCAAAGTGGGCTAGTTGGAAGCACTGAAAAATAAAATCAATGCACCATCAGAGCGATAGCTTCCACGACAGCCGATGCAACAACCTTCCTTGGAAACAAAGTCTTCGGCATCGCCAATATGAGTCAGACATAGGCCAGGGAAAAAAAAGAATCATCAAGTTGATCTTCATACAATAGGCTACATGTCGGTTAGAAATTAATTGGTCAATTTCCCGAAAATCCTCCCTGCTTCTCCCCTTCGAAAAAAACGCCTAGCGAGAAGTCATGTTCAGCAAAGAAAAACCTGTCACTCCTGTCTTCCGTTGCCGTGTCAGTGCATTCCATAGCTCCTGACAACTATTCGCCTGAACTGAGGAGATCTGACGATGTACTCTTGATGGCTATCAAGTGTATGCATCTATTTTCAGGAAAAATCAAAGAGCGTAATGATTCTTGAAAGAAAGATGAGTGTTCCAACACAAAGGAGATGCAACTGCCAGTCACAGTTGACGGTTCACCAATTTTGCTAACTAATTTGTGGTGTTGAAATTTAGAGAAACGATATTAACTTCCGTTTTGGGAAACCTCGGCCGAACTCTAACGGGACATGTTTCCATTTTGGGCGATTTCTAATGGCAGGGGAAATTTAAATCTTTAATAACTCTTCCTCTAAGGGTGCCAGTGTCATCAAATTACTTCCAAAAGATGAAGACCGGTTCAATCTATCCAACAATACCAGTTTGGGGTTGTCAGTGTCACTCATACGGCCACAAAATGGATTTAAAAAACTTCTCAAGAATCCTAACTTGGGTTTTTGAAAATGTTCGATTTATGCACTTTTGAAAGTACTACAAAATACTAGATTTTTTTCTGAGTAAAACCCCAAAGTACGAGCTGAATCGGTGTAAAAATGGTGCCAGGAGAGCGAAAAACGTCCAATTCTGAAAAGCTAAAGCTCAGATGCGAACCTGAGGCCTGCATTTTGCAGCACATCGCCTCTTTCCACTAGGCCATATGCCCCTTTTTCTGTCAAGCATTGAATTAACTTCAGCGGCCATTTAGACCACATTCTAGCCCATATTTCACAGTTCTGAGCATACCATTGGAAAGAGGGAGTCCAGATCCTTCTAATGATGTAACTTTACAATCAGGATTCTTCCAAAACAGTTTGATTCAGAGCATATTTTTAAAGGGTATTTGAAGAGGACAATTTCAAGCATAAGGATGAGCAATGCCATCAGATTTAAGTAATAGCTCTTGTAGCCCAACCATTCCTCTATATGCTGCATCAATTCCTAGGACGATTGAAACGCTGGTGCAGCAGAAATTAACTATCTGGTAAAGCAACTTATTTTCGAGGTGGTCGCGCACCAAAAGATTGAACCTCGCCAATGATTATTGGTCAGTGTTCTTAGCTGCTCCTATTTCAAAGACCAAATCCTCAATATATCAAAACTTCAGATCCTAAGCTATAAGGACATAAAAGGCTTTGACTTGTTGAAATCCAGAAGGGTCATGGTTTGGGGACTTGAAAGCTTTAGCTCTCGCGGACGATTGCCAAACAAAGTTGAGGTAGGCATCCATTATGGGTGATATTTAACTAATAGGAGACATCAATGGCACTCAACTCTGTAGTTCTAGGAAGTGTAGTCATTGGTGTCGGTGTCTTGAATTGCTCGGTGACCGTCACAGTCAGTCAAGCCAAGCATAATGCTATCACAAACACAGAGTCAATCGTCTTGATCTGCTAAACTTCTGCGTACCTCATCTGATTTCAACAAAGCTTCGCTGTTATAGTCTCCCTACCATCCGTTGCAGTATAGAGTATGAAGAACAACAGTGAACATCAGCTAAGTATTGTCATTGCTTGCAGGTCAGAGGGGAAACACAAACTTATGTGTGTGTGTTGGTGCATCATAAAAATCTCGCTCGCACACTATTTGGAACTGTTTACTTAATTTGCCCCTTATATCTCAACTGATGTATATCACTGCTATTGGTTCCACCTTCCAGCGATCGACTTCTATTTCTTCTCAAACAACCGGTCTGCTATCTGTGAGATTGGTAACATGAAGAGTCAATGCAACAACACTCCGAGGTTTGAACAAGATGGAACTCTATTGATCGAATAGGATTGCTCTTTAGCACCCTCAACGATAGCAATACTATACTCTCCTTCCCTTATTATGGAAGCTCATGAGATTACACAACTTTGGCATCACCAGACTGTTTGAAAAAGAGTGTTTGAGCGAGGGCAATAAATGAACTTAGAGATCATATCAACCTCATGATTTTCGAATACTTGATTGATCAATGGGGTGATCCGATGCTCTTTACCTACAAAAAGGGCACAACAACGGCGTCACCGGAAATGAGCTCAAGAGGTATCTATCTTGATGACTCGAATATTACAGGCATAGTGCGAGATGCAATCTGTTCGGTCGTCAAGGGTCCAATATTGATACTGCAAAGGAGAGGGTTGGCAATGGGGGCAGATAGGACAGTGAGATTAGAACGATGGGCCATTGCAGTTGCCCTCCAAATTTACCAACAGCACATTCCAGCTCGATTACAGGCGTGAGGTAACACTTCATCAATTGTAGCACTTTGAAGGAGCTGGAAGTCAGTTCTAGAGGTGCCTACCGTGGATGCTTGATTTTGAGAGAGACGCTAAAATTGAAAGAGGATTTTCCGGGTCAATATTTGGCAGCCTATCCCAATTTGAAACAACAACCAAAGTACACTAAGTCAATCTTCAGCTCCTGGGCGTCAATATGGTTACTTGTCCACATCAATTGTTGCCCAATTGCGCTGTCAATGAATTTCATTAGAAAGAGGGGTCAAATGCGCACTTTTGGAACGTCGCGACAAAGAAAAAAAGACAAACTTTTCAAACGTTTGTTTGGAGACCTTCCAAGCTTGCTGAAGCTTCCTTCTTTTTCCACAATATACCTCAATGGATAGATATTGTTGGGTGATACCGGTTCCTCGTTAAATAACTCTTGGAGTGGGTGAAAACCAGAGCTCAAGGTTAGGCAATTACGCAAACGCATCTAAAGTGGTGATTCAAGCCAACCAATTTCTAAAACCATACATCACCAGTACCTCTAGGATTCGTTCTTGATGTACACATAGGTTGCAGAGAAATTGTACGCTGTGGGTGCTGTCATATAATCGTTTGAACATAGCAAGTAGGCCGATTTCGAGAAATTTTTTTCAAAAGCTAAGATGAACCCCTTACCGGGTCACCACCAGCTTCAAATCATACTTGCAAGAATGCCCAATAGCAGAAGTCTATTCTCAAGATAAGAAGATTTTTTAAAAAACTCGTTGAGGCACTACTAGCAGCCCTCGTAGTCAATGCCTAATTTTTGTCTGTAGAACACACTCTTCTTTCCCACCCCTAGCGTGAGATTCAGAATTACTGACCGCAGCTATTAAAAACTCTAGGATCGGCTCGTGAAAACAGCCACTTAACCTTTCAAAATGGAAGGTGGCAAGGTATTCAAAATCTGCCTTGAAAAAATAGTTTTTTTTTCAAAAATGCGAAAACTTTGATCGTTCATCCTGGGCTCAATTCTACGCCTACCGGGACGGTGCAGATGGTATTGAATTGCTTGAAGCGAGAGGTTTCCAGGGTATGTCTCAAAATGGTCAAAATCGCCGTTTTCAGATTTTCCACCTTTCCAAAAATCGAGTTTGTTTTTCGCCTTTTGTGGCCGCTACATGGCAGCTATGTACACCAAAATGAATTTTCTGGGTAGCCCGTTATTCGATCCATCCTATGAGGGTATTTGGTCCTCGTGGAAGGGCTTTAGCGTTCACAAATGAAGAATGAAGAAATTCAAGTTTCTACCGGGCAACCGTTTCCGTGGTAAAATCGCACAATCCCCTGGTAGACAATTTGGCTACCGGGGGAAACATTGGTTCTTCCGATTACTCTTTGTCCAACAACCCACTCACGGTCCAACAGTTCCCATTAGAAGCAGAACGGCTGGATGTTGATAACAGTACCTTTGGAAGCAAATTTGGAGCAATGGTGGTGGTACAATGGCAGGGTTTGTCAAGATCCAACTTTTCTCCGCGCGAACGCGTATCAAGATGGTCCAATGTCCTCAGCATCGCCAGGCATTGCGGGTCAGCAAGGACACCTTCTTCAAACAAACTAGTATCAGTCTAGTCTTCATCTTCCAGGAGGTGAAATGACGTAAAACGAGATGCTCGATGTCTCCAGGAGGGCCCTGCTTCACTACGTTGAAAGACTCCACCTTAATAAATTATTGTCAGGTCAAGTAATGCTCGCCACTCTTACATGCCCTATAGTTTGCTGCAAGAGAGTACCAGAGAGTAACTCATAGCCTTTGGAGTGTCTGTATCAATGAACAAGTTCCAACATAACAAATTACCGTGTTTTGTAAAGAACGACATATCCTATTGTTGATCTTGGATGCACTATTCTGTTCATCTGTTGACCGGTTGATCTGTTCAACTCAACTTTGATGTAGCTCTAAGCTGATAAACCATCCGTTTTCACACACAATAACAATCGACTAGATTATGTTGTTTCCTCTATCGATGTAATGAACATGGCACCGTGTGGAGGTACATCTCAAGAGAAAGAGGAGGGAAAGATTGATCGGAGTGTTATGATGCTTGGACCAAACTGAGACTTTCAGCTCTGATACTTCTACTGTCATGCACTTCTTACGGGTCACTAACTTTGCGAAGCTGTACGCTCCAGCATAGCTCATACTAAGGCATATATATTAAAGGATTTGCCGCTGCCCGTAAAATGGTTTATGGTTTATTGTCAATAGCAAATTGTTCATTCCACTTGATTGACCATACTAATTGCCAGGATAGTAACCAAATGATGAAATACTAATTTCGTTGGAATAAGGAATTTCAATATGCGTCCGGGCCGGAGAGCGACTGTGAACAAATGTCGCAATAGTTTTCTACGGTCTGACATGGAGAGGCCAACAGAAAGGATACTTCGGTAGCTGAGATTCCAGAATCCTCTGTTGATCAACGTATTTTTTTAATTTTCAAACAGCAAAACAGTGTGTTTGCCAAACATCTGTGCGAGATCCTGAATCATCGATAGGATCTTAGCTAAAACACGTTCATCAACAGAGGAGTCTGGAACCTCAGTTACAAATAAGGTGTTCTCAAGTCAGTTCTTGGCAGCCTGTCCGGAGTTGAAACAACAGTCGAAGCCCATTATGACGACCACCAGCTTCAGGCCTTCACTATGAGTGTTTTTTCAGATTCATTGCTGCGATTGGGCAGCCTCAATAAATATTGTTAGAAAGAGGTGTCGGGCTGAGAATGCTGTTTAGAATGATTACACGATCGCTTCTAACTTAAGGATTCAAGCAAGCAATACTCTGAAAAACTCACCATCAGAAACTCTGGGAGTTTGGGTTGATACTAGCATAAGTTGTGGGATCATTGTGCCCTATTGCTGCTGTTGGGATGCCGCTTCGAATCAACAACTCAAGACAGGTTGATGACATGCGAAACAGTTTTTAGAAGCTTCAAAATGAGCCTCTTTCTGATTTTTCACCAATTGCAAACTGTATTGTTATGAGACATCCTTAGTGAAAGTTTATGATTTTGTTTGATTGATATTTTCAAAAAATTGTTGAAGCGCTCGCAGACATTTTTTAAGCTGTTGCTTGAAGTTTCCCGTATGAAACGAGTGAAAGAGGACGGAAATTATGTTGACTGTTCATAGATGATTGAATACAATTCTAGCACAAGCGAATACTGTAGGACTCATTTAGTGGCAAACAGGTGATTTCATCCTTTTGCAGGGGGATAGGTTCACCAGAGAACAGATTTGAAAGATGGATCTCTAAACTTTCTCAAAAACGTATTCTGAAAGCGGCTTAGCGGCCGTTTCTGAGGCGGTATGGCTCTGCGGCGACCCCTGCTCAACTGTCATTTTACACTCGCGTGTCTCTATTAACTATTGGCACAGCCTTGTTTTTGAATGTTATTTTCAAATCTCTGGGGAAATCAGAGCCAGTTCTTGCATGATGCGGCTATTGGTTTTTGTGCGGCTATTGTTGTTTATAAGCTAGAATCGATCATATTGTACTTGGAATCATTTGATGAAAAACACAAGATGGGTATCAATAGAAGTGCTTATTTTCTCTTTTTTCAATAGAGGTTGTTCCGTAGAAGCAACATTCAAGGAAGATGATAAAAGTGAGAAATGGTACTTACCCATTGGGGGCAGCCATGTAACCATATCTGGGGCCCCTACCCTAAGTCGTCGATACCTGTTCTAGAATAGGAATCAATGGCTACATACTAGCAAAGCTTCATACATTTGCAAAACAGAGTTGTTATGAAGCTGTCGCTGCGAATTGTAAACTTTCTACGATGGATAACACGGTACTTGACTCAAAAAAACTTTTATTGTTGATGTATTTAAACGAATTATTACATGCATAAATACCCGTATCTTCAAGGCTGGTATTCTGAGTCCGACTCATCGCCACCACCCTCATGTTTTTCCTGTAGTGATGAATCTCCATTCGACACAGGATTTTCTGGTTGATTGCTGTCATATGGCTGAGGTTCTTGTAAGGTACCCAACTGGGCCATGACCTGTAGCTGTTCGAAGGTAGTAAGCTGCGGCGGTGCTAGTTGCTGCTGCTGTGGCACCTGGTATGGCTGGGTTGAGTAAGTCTGCTGCTGTGTGTACTGCTGCTGCTGTTGCGGCTGTTGATGAAAAGGCTGAGCAAAGTCAGGATTGTTGCTCTGATAAGAGTTTGTGTACTGATTTTGAACGTTTCCAAACTGTTGCATTACAGTCTGAAAGGCCTGAGCAAAGTTTGCCTGCTGTTGTGGAACGGCTGGTTTCTGAAACTGTTGCTGCGCCATGCCCATGATCATGTTTGTCACAGCTTGATTATTCTGAGAAGAGGCGAGCTGTAAAAGCTGTTGCATTTGCTGTGCAACTTGTGAAGAGGTATCAGACTTGTTTTCCTGATATGTGCTTGGGGGCACGCCTCCCAATTGATGTCTTGGTTGGAAGTCTTGTTGATAAGGATTTGTGTTCTGTGGATACGGTTGATACGTTTGATTGTAAACCTGTTGCCCTTGATTAGGATACTGCTGCTGTTGCTGTTGTGGTTGGTATTGTTGTTGGTGCTGTTGCTGCGGATAGTTATTGACAAACTGACGATTCAAAGGCATAGATCCATGAGTTTGAATTTCTTGCTGTTGACGAGGAGGCTGCGGTAGTTGGTGATGGCGAGGACCCTGATGTTCTTGACTTGGCTGGTGCTGTTCAGGTGTCACTAAATATTGTGGTTCTTGAACTGGAGGTTTTGAAAGTGGTTTTGCAGGAGGAAGGGACGTAAGCTGGGATTTGAAGTGGTTCGGTAGCTGCGTACGAACGGTCTTTGGATCCACCTTTCGTTTCTTCTGTTGTGGCTCTAGCAACTTTCCATTTGGCTCTTTTTCCTTTCTGTTATCCTTCTTCTTCTTCTTTTTGGCAGCTTTTCTTGCTGCTTCTTTTTCGTCGTCCGAGAATTCTTGCTCTTCCTCTGGAATCTCTTCATCGTTCCAATTACTAGCGTCAGACCCCTTGATAGCCTTGATAGTCTTTGTCAAGATAAAAGAGGCCGATGGAACAACATAAAACACCTTTTCACCCTTTTTATCTTTCATCTTTTCGAAGTCTTCCGGTGAATTGAATTTCACCCTATAAACAGGTGATTGCAGACGTCCAAACACTTCAAAGAGAGGTCCAAGGACTGTTCTATCCTCAAAACACAACATTGATCCTTCTTGCAACACCTTGAACTCTCCTGAAGTATTTGCCTTGATTATCACACTTTTTTCAACAAGAGCCGTGACTGTTCCAATGTATGCTAGCAAGGTATCTTCATCAATTTTGAAGTTTTCGGGAACCTCAGGCGCCTTTTCATCAATTACTTCATTTTTTGATCTAATTGGTCCTTCATCTGCTCCAGCATCATCTTCTTCATCTTCCTCTCCATAGTCTGCTGCTGTATCAGCCATTTCTTCATCTTCAGAATCGTCGTTTGAGGAGTCACTTTCGCTACTTCCATCTTCATGTTTTTCTTCATCTTGTTCAACCAAGTTTGAACCCGATGCCGTAACGGAGTTTGCATCATCGTCTGAATCTTCATCCGATGTATCATCTGAGCTGTTGTCCGTTCCCTCAAACTCGTCGGATGAATATGATGCCTTATTTTCTGGGTCAAAAAGACCATCCAGCTTGTTATCGGATGGTTGGTCTTGCGTCGTTGGTTCTTCCTTGATAGCAAGACTCGTGACACTTTGATCTTCCGTAAAATTGACTTCTTCCAATGGCAAGGTATCTGCTATATCAACCGCTTCAGTGTCTATGGCATGAGGGTGATCTGGTTCTATATCGTCTGTCGCTATATCAAGTGTGCGAGGAAGTTCTGTGACGACGTTGCCACTCTCTGTTTCAGCTGTTATTGGTGCTCTATTTGACTTATCATCAGCTGGAACGTTCACAACTTCTTCGCTTTGTTCCGACTCATGATCTTTCAATGTAACTGCACACTGTAAATTACCATCTTTCACTTTATCTGGGGCTTCCATCTCAAGGCTCTTCGCTTCAATCGTTTCCTGGTTTGAAGTCTCTGGAAGTTGGTCTTTGATTTCAAAATCCTTGGCATCACTACTCGGCCCTTCATATGCTGTTTCTTGTGCTGGAATATCCACTTTGACAGAAACTGTCTCCACGGTGTCTACTGCTTCTAACCCTTCTTGATGTTGGGGTTGTTTCTCCTCCGCTTGCATGTTCTGTTCGTTGATTAGTATATCCACAGATTCCATCTCTTTGTTGATAAAGTAGTCCCAACAAAAATATGAATGTGGCTTCAGATATATGTGGTTGTCCGAGTCAATATAAAAGCAATGGGTTTTCACAGAAGGATAGACTACTAAGGATCTAACACAAACATCAGAAAATCCCAAATATCCTCAAAATTTTCAGGGATCAAAAACACTCGGAAATAAATTTATATTTAACGGCTGTGTATATTTGGCTTTTAAAAAAATTCGTTACTAAAATTTTTTTTTCCCTTTGAATATGCCTTTGTCTTTTCCACTTCTTCAACATCAAAGTCTACTTATACAAGTTCGATAAAGATACCAACATCACTGTCCTTTCTTATTACTCTCATATAAAGCTGTTGAATCAAGCAAGCTGCAAAGACCATACATAATGAGTACAAACAAGAAGAAGGCATTAGACTCCAGAATCCCTGCTTTGATCAGAAATGGTGTTCAAACAAGGGAAAGAAGTTTCATCATCATGGTTGGTGACAAGTCGAGAAACCAGATTCCGAACTTGCACTACTTGATGATGAACTCTGATCTCAAGATGAACAAGTCCATTCTTTGGGCCTACAAGAAAAAATTGATGGGGTTCACCTCCCACAGAAAGAAGAGAGAGGACAAAATCAAGAAGGAAATCAAAAGAGGTCAAAGAGAAGCCAACGATCTGGATCCTTTTGAAGCTTTCATCTCCAATCAGCAAATCAGATATGTTTACTACAAAGAAACGGAAAAGATTTTGGGTAACACCTTTGGAATGTGCATTCTGCAGGATTTTGAAGGTTTAACCCCAAACTTGATGGCTAGAACAATGGAAACTGTTGAAGGTGGTGGTTTAGTCGTCGTTTTATTGAAATCTATGACTTCTTTAAAACAGCTATACACAATGAGCATGGACATACATTCCCGTTACAGAACTGAAGCACATAACGATGTCATTGCCAGATTCAACGAGAGGTTCTTGTTATCCTTAGCTGACTGTAGAACTTGTCTAGTTGTTGACGATGAGTTGAACGTTCTACCTGTTTCTGGAGGCAGAAGTGTGAAACGTTTAGCACCAAAGGATGATGATGAAATTTCACCAAAAGAACAAGAGCTTAAAGAACTGAAAGAGAGTTTGGCTGATACAGAACCTGCTGGATCTTTGGTTGCGTTAACAAAGACTGTCAATCAAGCTGAAGCAGTGTTGAGATTCATCGACTCCATAGCTGAAAAGACTTTGAACTCAACCGTCACATTAACGGCAGGCAGAGGTAGAGGTAAATCTGCAGCTTTGGGAATTGCCATTTCTGCAGCTGTTGCTCAAGATTACTCCAACATATTCGTGACATCCCCATCGCCTGAGAACTTGAAAACATTGTTCGAGTTCATTTTCCGTGGTTTCGATGCTATGGGTTATGCTGAACACCAAGACTATGATATTGTCCAATCGACAAACCCGGCGTTTGCAAAGGCTATCGTGAGGGTTGACATCAAGAGAGCAGGACACAGACAAACTATACAGTATATTTCACCAACAGACAGTCATGTCTTGGGACAAGCTGAACTGCTTATCATTGATGAGGCTGCTGCCATTCCACTACCGGTGGTCAAGAAGCTTTTGGGACCTTACTTGGTCTTCATGGCCTCCACAATTAACGGTTACGAAGGTACCGGTAGATCACTTTCCTTGAAACTAATACAGCAGTTGAGAGACCAATCAAACTCAATCGTCAGAAACAACACTCAAACTCAAGTTGTTTCAAGAGACAGCAAAAAGAGCAGCGATTCGAGTTTGGACATTAGAGCTCGTAGCTTGGTTGAAGTTGTTTTGGATGAACCTATCAGATATGCCCCTGGAGATCCAGTTGAAGGTTGGTTGAACAAGTTACTCTGTCTTGACGCTAAGTTGACCAAGAGCACAAAGTATAGTACAAGAGGCTGTCCACATCCTAACGAGTGCAGCTTGTACTACATCAACAGAGACACGTTGTTCTCATACGATCCAGTCTCAGAGGCCTTCTTACAAAAAATGATGGCTCTCTTTGTCTCTTCTCACTACAAAAATTCTCCTAACGATCTACAATTGATGTCAGATGCTCCTGCCCATCAACTATTTGCCTTGTTTGGACCGGATGTTGGTAAGGATGGAAGCATTCCAACTCCACTCTGTGTTATTCAAATTGCGCTCGAAGGTGAAATTTCCAGAGAGAGCGTTTTGAGCAGTTTACACAGAGGTGTTAGAGCTGGTGGAGATTTGATTCCGTGGTTGATCTCTCAACAATTCCAAGATGACGATTTTGCGTCTCTATCTGGTGCAAGAGTTGTTAGAATTGCAACCAATCCTGAATACATGAGTATGGGTTACGGTTCAAGAGCTATGGATTTGTTGACTGATTACTTTGAAGGTAAGTTTGCTGACGTTAGCGAGGCCTCATCGTTTGATGACGACAAATTTTCGCTAAAGAGATTGAGCGATACTGAGATCGAAGAATCAACCTTGAAAGAAGAAATCAAGCCTAGGAGAGAGGACAAACTACCTCCATTGTTTATCAACTTGTCGCATAAACCACCTTACCACCTCCACTACTTGGGAGTCTCTTATGGCCTCACTCAACAGTTGCACAAGTTCTGGAAGAACGCAGGATATACTCCTGTCTACCTAAGACAGACGGCAAATGATTTAACTGGAGAACATACATGCGTCATGATAAAGGTGCTTCAGAATAGAGAAAACCAATGGTTGAAAGAGTACTCCAAGGATTTCCACAAGAGATTTGTGAACTTGTTGTCTTTCAACTTCAGCAAGTTCCCAGCCATCCAAGCATTGACTGTGATGGAAGCTACAAAGACATCTGCCATCACCGAAGGACAAGAGACTCAGCCATTGACTAAAGCCGAACTTGATAGGGAGTTTTCACCATTTGATTTGAAAAGGCTCGAGTCATATGCAAACAACATGATTGATTATCACGTTATCGTTGATATGCTTCCTTGTATTGCTCACTTGTACTTCCAGGATAGAATTTCTGCCGAAGTTGGTCTCTCTCACGTGCAAAGAGCCATTCTTTTGGCACTAGGCCTACAGCACAAGGATATGGATCAGATCTCCAAAGAATTGAAGATTGAATCTAATCAATCTATGGCTATGTTTGCAAAGATTGTCAGAAAGGTGTCGACCTATTTCAGATCGTTGTTGCAGCAAGCCATTTCTGAGGATATGCCAGCTTTGGAAGATGACGACCAGGTAAAGGAGATGAATGGTGAATTGAAGCAGGCTATCAGTGTTGAAGATATTGAAAGAGAACTAGTTGAGGATCTAGACGCTGCTGGTAGTGAAGCTGTTCAAGGTTTGAGAGAGAAGCAAAGAGAGTTGATCAACTCCTTGAACTTGGACAAGTATGCCATCAGTGAGCATGGCAATGAATGGAAAAACAAGAAGGTTTTGGAGAAGGCTGCCAAGGTCAAAGGTGTTGTTAGTCTTGACAGTGGTAAGAAGAGAAAGAACGGAGAAAGTGCCGATGATATTGCCAGTCAGGAAATGAAGGCCATCACAAAGAAAACCAAAAAGCCAAAGAAATGATATCACGATGTATTAATTATATAAAATCCGGGTAATTTTACTTTACAACTAGGTCCTGTTTCAATCTTATAGATACTATTTTTTCTAACTTCTATCCACGTGGGATACCTTGAGACTTGTAAACAGATTAACAGCGGGCAGTCATACTTCATAGCTGACTTAAGATGGAATCAGTCACATCCCGCAGGAGTAAGTCGAGCGAAGTATCGTCATTGTTGTTAAATCCCATGATTCCCAAACTAGTGGCGTATTCATTCAACCCAACGTTGTTCAGCCTAACGCCATCTTCATCATCACCAAGCAAGCTTTTATGATTGTTGTAATACTCCCTCCATACCAAATTCTCAAAGTAATTAGGAGGATCAACCCAGATACCATTGTCTATTATGTATTCTCTCGAGCCTCTTCTCTTTTTCAAGGTTTCAAAATCTGTCTTGAAAAAGAGTTTGATGTCAAACATGTTGATCAAATTGATGTCATGATAGAGCAGGAATCCATCCAATAAAACAAACTTTAGATTTTTTCCTCGTATGATTTCATCTATCCTATTTTTGAGTTCTTGTTGTGCGACTTCGGATAGGGTTCTGTCAAGGTCTTTGCTATCCTTTGACTCCTTTGGGAATTCATAATCCGGTTCCTCTTTGAACTTCTTGAGGGTTTCGATCAGACTCTCAAGATCCACAGCAGCTAAAGAATCCCAGTTGAGCTCATTCAGCGTTTCGTCTAAGGGTATCTGCTCATCAGGAAGGTAGAAGTCATCCTCATGAATAAGTCTGGAGTTTGGAAGAAGTTGATTCAGCACTTTGGAGACAGTAGTCTTTCCAGAACTTGATGCACCACTCAGTCCTACTATTATCACTTTCGCAGCATTATCGGTCATTTTTGATTCAAATCCAGTTGACAATCATTTTCTGAAGAGAGGGGAGACTCTTGAGACCGTTCATCGAAGGCTGGATCTTGGATTGGTTTGAATAAGAGAGAGATGGGTGGAAAATGAAAAGTGCGTGCACACGAGCAATAATGAGTGTAGTGCTGCTGCAGCGCTGATAACGATCAGCTTTCCACTGCCAAACGGTTGATTACTAACTCTTTGAATGTATACTTTCTTTTTTCAAAACCACTGATCAACGTCTCACTGTTAAAACAAAACCACAAAACCAAACAGCAAGTCCTAGTTGAAGTTTGAGCATATACATAATGTCAGATCCGATCAACGCCAACCCAACAGTCATAGACATCAGTCAGCTACCGCAGAGAAGTATCTCTTCTTCTTCTCCAGGGAAGAACAACACAGGGAGTCTTGAGAAGATCGAAGAGAATCTCATCTATTCCAACCTTTTCAACTTTTCCTTGCTTATGCCAGAGACGGACAAAGTGACATACGATTCCAATCTTGACAGTCTATTGATACCAGAACTTACAGATGACGATACGGAAGGCGACGATGAGTCTTCGTTAGACCATAAAGAATGGGTGAAGGATGGTAATGACAGTGACGAGCACATACAAGAGGTTGAGCCAATTGATGCACAGGAGATATATGATCTCATAGCAACGATATGTGATCCGGAACATCCTCTAACGTTGGGTCAACTTGGAGTTGTCAACTTGGGAGACATCAAGGTGACCGATCCAAAGGACAAGCTACAAATGGGTGAAGTGTTGATTCGTATTACGCCCACCATTACACACTGTTCATTGGCTACATTGATAGGGTTGGGTATTAGGGTTAGGCTTGATAGATGTTTGCCTAGAAGGTTCAGAATTGTGATTTTGTTGAAGGAAGGATCACACCAGAGTGAGAACCAGGTGAACAAGCAGTTGAACGACAAGGAGAGAGTCAGTGCTGCCTGTGAGAATGAACAGTTGTTGAAGGTCATCAGTCACATGTTCAGTACCTGCCAATGAAGGAAACTAATATGTATTTACAGCTTTATATCAATAAATGTGTTTACAAGAGTGTTGAAATCAGTCAAGTTGGGACGACCATAACTGGTAAAATAGGGTGTGTGTCTGTCATATTTCAGCTATGGGCTATCAATAAGAAGAGCTCTTGAACTGTACCTCATATATTACGTAATCTACATTGCTCTTCCGCTTTCTGCATTGTTTGCCCAGGTGTAAATGTCAGAGCGTTTTTTTTCATCTCGACATAAGGCCAACCTCAACCACTAGAAGAAGAGTAAGAGGTGTATATCCATCACCGAAGTACCAAGATCCATCTTTGATTATTGTTGATCTTCCCTAGATATATATAACACAAACAAAAGCAAAAACGAAAAAAATGGTTACTCTTACTAAGCTAGAAGACGAACAAGTTCCAGTTCAACCACCAGTCGACACCGAAACCACAACTCCACCAACAACCAAGGAGGAATTCGATGCCGATGCTCCAACCGTTATTGCAACAGCAGCAGATGAGGAAGAAGACGATGAAACATCCGATTCTGAAGCGGAAGAAGACGATGATGAAGATGACTTTGACGAGAACGAGACCTTGTTGGAAAGAATCGAAGCTTTGAAGGACATTCTAACGCCAGAGCAAAGAACATCGATTCTATCTGCCTACACATCTTCCAAATCGTTACTATCATCCGGTCTGTTGAAGCTTGGTTCCGGATTATGGATCATATCTACATCTGCCCTACTTTTGGGTGTTCCATTGGCCTTGTCGATCTTGGGTGAATCCCAATTGATGGAGATGGAGAAGGAGATGCAACTACAGCAGAGTTCGAACGAACTGTTGGCTCCTGGTTCCGAAGGTGCCTTCCAACAACAGCAACAGATTGGTGGTGTTCCTTCCACTACTGCTTAAGTTTTTATGTGTTTGTGATATTCTATTTTGGTGGGTGGGGAACTTGAAAGAGTATTTTTCCATTGTGTTGCTCATTTCACAAGTGAATACATCCAATCTTTTTTTTCCACCTGTTTATCCATCTTCTTCTGTCCTCTCATTTAGCCATACTTTGTATATATTGAGCCTTGTGTGTTTATGAAAGAATTGTCCTATGTGTTTCTATTACCTCTGTTTGGAAAGAAAACTTATGTAATGGTAACAGGAGTATAGTAGTATAATGTATAGACAAAGATGTATATGTAGAGAGAGCCTAAAGACATGTAAAAAATTCAAAAAAAAATTGGGCTAAAGGGGTGGGAAGAAATCACAACACCTTCTGATGTTTGATCGACAATGCATAGATATCCAAATAGGTTGTAATCTCGGTGATGATCTCCAAGATAAACATACCATGAACACCCAGAGCTAAACCCAAACCTAGATAAACCACTAGTGGGACCGCTTCCACGTACATCAAACCATAGTGTTTGTTTAGGATGTAGATCAGGGTTGATTGAAGAGCAGGTAGGAACATTGGGAAGTTGATCATTGGGAATTCCTGCTTTGTTAAGTGGCCAATGATGATCCTACCAACGGTAAAGGCAATTGTTGAACCAATGGTTAACATTGTAGGCGCGGTATAGGTGGACAATATGAAAGGATGGGCATACAGCATGGCAAAGACAGTACCGTAATAGATGAAGAATGGGAGTAGACCCTTCATTGCCTTTCTCTGTTCTTTCAAGTCTGGGACAAACTTCAACACGTTCTTTCTTGCAGAATCAATGTTGAAGTATAGAAAGAATGCACCTAGACAGATGGAGATCTGGCATGAGGTGACTGGATAGTTCTTGTCCAGGTTTATAGAGCTCAAATCTAGAGTGAAAACAACAAACTCCCAGATTCCAGAACCTCTAATTGCAGTGAAACAGAACAAAAAGATGAGTAGACAGATTCCTTCCACCGGACCACTGCATTCACTCAAGTATAGCTTGTGGGTATGGTATTCTTCCCATGTTGATAGATAGAAGTTTGCCAATGCTGCAAATTGGGAAAGAATTATCATCCAGCCTTTACCCAACTTTGCAACACTCGCAAACAAAAACACGGATAGGGTGGTATTGATGGCATCTATACAGTGATCGAACAATTCACCCAGGGGCCCGGATTGGCCTGTTCTTCTTGCATGCATTCCATCACAGGCATCAAAAGTTTGATACATGAATAAGGAGAATGCATATATGAAGTAGTTGGTTGATTGATCACCCTTGTTGAAATCTGGATCCTGGTGGAAGAGAATCAATAGTGAGAATAGAATGAAGAATAGACCTGACAACGTGACCATGTTTGGGGCCATCCAGAGTGGGAAGATGTTGACAAACTTTGACCAAAACTTTTTGAGAACATACTTTGTCAGTAGTGATCTATCCTCGGATTGGTACCTATAAAAGAGGAGGAACAAGAGTGTGGTTAGTAGGTGTTCATGGGAATTGTGCAATCAACTGTCTGTAGTTGATACTTACTTGTACTCTTTCAAATGCGGTAGCGAAGAGTATGGTAGGAAGAAGCCCATGGTTGAAGCGATAACCTGTTGTTTGATGAGCAATCGAGGCCGGTATATGGGTGAAGTCTATAATGGTGATGATTTTAATCAAAGATACCTCAAGTGAAGACTATTACTGGCGATTGAGTTCAAAAGGTGTAAATGTAGATCAGCGACTAAAGACTAGCAACTGGATAAACATGGTGATATCTTCGCTGTTGGGACTACATTGCTAGCAAATTCTCGAGGTTTGGTACCTTGCACATGCACTCGCGGGCTGTGCAAGGAGATGGTACCTGCTTTTTATGTTTCTTTCCAGTCTCTACACAGATTGAAGCAATCACTAGGTGGGCAGAGGATGAATCAGCAAATAAATGAATTAATAGATTGATGAATAAATAGAAGAGTAAATAAATAGACGAATAGCATAAATACGAGCGACTTCTCTTGAGTAATCAATCAACTTTAGCGTGAATGATAGATTAGAATGTTTGAATGAATGATAATTGGTACAACGGTAACAACTCCTCTTCTGTTCCTTTCTTCTTCTACAACTAGAAGTAGCCATCCAAGAAGTTTCTACAAAGTTCCACTCCTAAGAAAGTGGCCGCATTGGCAGGGAAACTTCTACCCAAGGCAGGACCAATACCAGGGAAGAAACCCTTTATACCACCTTTTGCATATATTGTCTTTGTAACTTGTGAGATGCTTGTTCTTGATTCTGAGCTTTGTTGAACTGATTTGATCGTATCAATAGGGAAGACGGCAACCCACATGGCAACACCAGCCAAACCACCGGCCATCATGATGGCACCCAAGGATGCACTCTCTCCAGGTTTTGTCCATTTCAACTTGAGATACTCATAGGTGGCAAAATAAACGGCGGACCCAGGTCCGTCTCTAGCCAAAGTTGCAGCAGAACCTTTGAAGATGGATCTAAAACCTCCTTCTTTGTACAACATCTTGACTGTTTGACCAAAACCAAGTTTGGCCTTTGACGTTTGCATGACAACCTTGACTCTTTCAAAAGGAGCAGCGATCAATGTTGTTGGGATGGCACTGAAGAATCCAGCAGTACTAATTTCAGCAATTGAAAGATTTGCATTTAGTGGGTCCTTACCAACGTACTTGCAAACTAACTTCTTACCAACATCATAACCCCAGAACGAAACAGCAAACATTGGAGTGACACCAAGCAATGGAGATGAAACACCCTTGTAAAAACCTAGAGGTCCATGCGATGCCAATGTACCTTTGACTGCCTGTGCGGTTGATCCATACTTGTTCGTTTGAAGTAGGACTTTGGTTAGATCAAAAGGATGACCTGTAACAACCGCACAGATACCTCCAAACCCACCTGCTGCAAAGGATTTGATGTTATCTATCACGACACTGTCTGCAACTGCACTGTCGACTTCTTCCATGATGAGTTGTTGTTAATTTAATATATGGTGTGTTAAAGAGGAGAGGAGTATTCCTTCAGCCTGTGAGTGTATGATCAAAGATGTATGATCAAAGATTCTTTCTAGTCTAGCTAGTTTATCTTCGTTTCTCCCTTTTATCGAAAGAGCAGTCTTTTCAAATTGTTGACAGGCCAACTGGTTTATCAAATAAACAGACAACAGTAAAGTGGGACAAACGATGACATATTTATAACAAACTGTGATTATTCACTCTGGGCAGCTGAAGTTAAAACAACCATACTTTCACATGTAATCGGTCTGATTAAAGATCCACAAAACTCTGCTTTTGGAAAATCTTCCCAAGTAAAGTCACACATCTGTCGCGGGTTTGCTCCGTTCGACCAAGGCGGGCCCCCCGGTGGGAGATGGCAGCGGCAGCGGCAGTGGCACGAATGAGGGACGGAGGGGTCCTACCCCACATCGCCCAGCATGCATGTGCATGGGGGTACCGGCTGTGCAACGGGCTGTAGAGAGAGAATCTGGAGGTGATCAACAGATAAGTCATGGTACTGGTTCGGTCAATGGGTTTGTTCTCTTTCAATTGTTGATTGTTAGTGTGTGTTCGAACATCTAACAGTAGGTGTGTATGTCTCGATTAAATAGAACAAGGGTATGGATGGAGGGATGGAATTACAACACGGAAGAATGAAAACAGTTGGCCCCCAGTGACAACGTTTTCTGCCTCATGACGCGCCTCGGACTTCTGGAACCTCTTTTTTGCCTTGGTCAGGCCAGGTCAGGTCGGCATGAGTTACGCGGCTGGCTTTTGCTCTGCTTCTTCGAGCTCACCTACGACATCAGTCCATCCAACGTTTCTGTTTGATCGTTCAACCGGGTAAAGCTTCATTCAGAGACTGATCAAAAATTGAACAATGGTATTGGAAGGAGGGGCGGGCGGGGGTATATATCTAGCGTCGAGTGAAAAAAATGTTGATTAAACAGAGGAGGTAGAGAAGAATTAGAAATTAAATAGTACAAAAGGAGACAGCATCAACTCAACATGATACCAAGGCACCTCAAACTTCTATCCTGATCCACAATCAACCCTTCGGTAAACCTATCCAGCTCATTGTCAAACTTGGTGATGATCTCCATCGATAGATTGTCCATCAACTTGTTCAACTTCAAATCGATCGAGTTCAAATAATCGTCATACTTATCCTTGTTCGCAGCATCAAATGCACTATCCTCCTTCAACAGTTCAGCAACTGACATCATCTCAACAAGAAGATTGTTAAACTCATCGTTGAGCTCGATGAATCTATTGATGATCCTCATGAAGGAATCGATCTGTTGGATGTAAAGTATTCCAGACGGTGTTGTCGTTTTGCTTTTGTCTTTGGAATCCTTTCTTGTCCTTGTCGAACCTTGAGCCTCGAATATCTTGGACCTTGTGATCGAAGTGATATAATTGTGATGTAATTGCGACAGTTGATCAAGGTTGTAGTTGTTATACTCCGTCTCAAAGGTGGTACTAGCATCCAGACTTTCACCGTTGCATCTCTTGACAAACTCCATATCAATGGGGAACCTTCCACTCTTCAATGTCTTGACACCCTTGCTGTTCTTCACTATTGAAAAGACATCGTCGCTGCTCTTCTTGAGTGTCGATTTGAGCAGGTTGTAGTTCTTCTCAATGATTTCAAAGTCAAAGTAATTGATAATGATGTTCACAACCTTGATAAATTCGTTTCTCAAGATGTTCAACCTCTTGAATGTCTTGGATAACCAAATGTATCGGAAGTCCAAAACAGACATGACAAACGCAGGATCCTCTCTCAATCTCATCTTTGCCATTTTGCTCTTTCTCTCGATCGACTTCATCGAAGATTTCCTAATACTGTTTGACTCCCTCCATCCTAGATTCAACAGATAGCTCACCTTTTGAAGCTTCAACAAAAAGTTGAACATTCTCAAGTATTCTCTAGAACAGCTGGAACGCTCGTTGAGTATGAGATCAACAGGTTGCTTGATGTTGAAGTCCAAAGTAAAAACATCCCAACCAATGTTGCCGTGACCCATTTCCAATATCCTAGCATCCAATCGATCAAGAACTTCCTTTTTCATATGCCTTGCACTTGAATCCTCAATGGCATCCTGTAAAGTCTTCATCAGTTGATGGCCGGATAGAGTAGCAGATGAGTCGTCTAACAGTTTGTGCGCCTTCAAAACCAAAGAGTTGACAAAATCTCCTTTGCTCATCAATAGAAACTTGTGTAGGTAGTCAATCTCCTTCACCAGTCCATACTTATCGTAGACTATGTAGCTTAAATAACCAACAACTTCATCGTAGGCAGTCTTGATGAAACCCTCCAGCTTTTCAGGTTTTGTGTCCATCAGATCGCCAATCACAGCTAGTTTCATCGAATACCGGCTGGCAAAAGCATGGCACCATGTTAGCTCTTTGCAACATGTCTTCAAAAACAAAAGCGACTTACCAATCTGGTAGATATGTTCTGCGGTATTTCCAACAAGAAATGAAGGAACCTCATCGGGAAGAAACTTGTAGCTCTTCAAAAGATTCTGAGCGACTGAAGGTGTACAGCTAACAAAGAAATGCTCGTTTCTTACATCATCAGCATTCAACACACCTTCAAATAGCCATCCCTTGATGATGACATGGTACGGGTGGGCACAGCATTGAAAGAACTCAACAACAATATCTTTCAACAACAGGTCCGATAGCTGCGTAAGGTCATACAACAGGGACAAGAACTGATTGCTAGGAAGTTTGTTTAATCTGTTGCTCAGGTAGTATATGAATCTCATTTTGGTAATTGTGTCCACCATTTGTACATGAACAGAGCGTAGAGTAAGAGTGTTGGAATCCAGGTTTTTCTGGCTGAATATGGAGTTCACCAACTTGTTATATTCAAGAAGCTCATTTTGGAGACAACTAAAAAAGGCAATGTTGACCTGTGATAGGTCAGATTCCCTAGTTGTCTCACCTATAAGCTTCTTCAACCTTCTATAAATCAATGCTGGCTCGAACAACTGATGAAGCACGCCTAACGTTCCAAGACTGAGGTTCGACGGCACTTTTATTGTGTCTTGTTCTTTATCAAATGGAAACATCTCTGATGTTGTTCCGTTCAATGTGAAAGCGAGATTTTGTATTATTCTCGATTCCCTGTGTAATCCATTGCTGTCTGAAGTTTCATAGTAAAAAGGTATCACGTATGAACTGAGTGGCTTGCCGCTAGGTGTAAAAGCAGAGGATGATCTGAAACTGTTAGAAGGTGGCCTGCTGGAACTTCTGTTTTCCCTAGTAAGACCGGGCGACGAAGATGGGAACCCATTAAAGCCAGTTTCATTCCTATTGTAGTTATAGCTGTTGCTGATGTTATTGTAAATATGATTGGGCGTTGAGGTTGTGTTTGGAAAATCCTTTCTCGAAGCAAGTCTTCTACCCTCTCCTTGTTGATAAAGCTGTGGGCTGTTTGGCAAGTGATCCATACTTGACTTTCTTGGTCCACTATTGCTTGAAATATCGTCCAAACTTATCAAGTATCTGGCAAGTTCGTTGGAGCTGGAAATCGTGAATAGCTCTTCAAGTGTTTGATGTATATTGTTCCAAACATCAACCATTCCTGCCGTTTGTACTATGAAATCTCTGTAGTTTTTCAATGAGTCTATATACGTGCGAGTGCTGTTGGACCCAAAGACATTTGACGATAGCGACTGCATCAGTAACAAATGTATGGCGTTTGTCAAGTGATTGGTGAAGTCCATATCAAAAGCCTGTTGAGGTACAATTCTCCTTATCAGCCTTGCTAGATAGTTTCTTATGATGTGATCAGACTCGGACATTTCGAGATTGACAGACTGTCTATTTTCATTAGCGTGATATGCTGTCGTTGTCATTATTGAATCACTCTCTTTGAGTTGGATGTGGTAATGTTCTATCGTGTCTGTGAGAGACGAAAGACAAATTTGATGAAGAAGGGACAAAACGTAAACAAAAGAATACACAATGGACCTTCAACCCACGAAAAACAGCCCCATTCAAAGATTGCACGCGTCTTCAAATGTTCACCCGTAAATACAAATTGGCAGTATAATGTGCGCACAGCCCTAATTTCCATACCGACTTTTGTGGTGCTAGCTATAAAGAGACTTTCGACACCAACTTTTATCTTCACCAATGGTGGCTTATCTTACGCTTTTACAAGAGTCCTTGGTAGTACAAGAAGCGATGTACTTCTCGTGGTGAGAGAAAAGAAAAACTTTTGATTAGGGTGAACAGCGCGACATGCAATTGAATCAAGTAGGAATGTCAAGCGAGCCTGTAATGAACTCATCCAAAAGAAGCTTCCTCAATTCATTTGCAAAAAATCCATCGTCTGTTGTGGTGACACTATAGTTATCATCATACCCAAAGCTGGCCACTCGGTCACGGTAGTGCTTAAAGTTGTAGAATTTCAATAAGCATCTCAACGAAAACTCGTTCTCCCATGATTTCTTCAACCTTTCGCTCAAGTTGATTGTAAACAAGTTGTTCAACCATTGGTCTTTCAAACCCACTTTGTAAAACAAGTAGACAAACGAAATCAAATCCATGTTATTCGACCTCCATTTCTTGCCGTTGAATGGACTAATAAGCTTTATTATCTTGAGGATTGGTTTGTAGAAATTGAGGTTGTAAAGAGTCATATAGTATCTCAAAGTTTCAGTCGGTCTAACCTCTAGTAACTTGTAGATCCTTTGGATTTTGAAGTTGGAAATTGTATGATAGAGAATCCTCAACATGTTGGTCAGCAGCAGACAGTAACGATGATTTGGCTTCATCACTTTAATCTTTGATTGGCCATTGAACGGTGGAATAAAAGTCTCATAAGTTCCAAAGTCCTTCTTGAAAATGGCGTCTAATTGTTGTTCCTCCGTGAGCGATTCATACTGCTTCTTTTTTGAAGATTTTGACAACGAAAGCGCCTTCCTGAAGAAACTGTAGTCCTCCAAGTTATACAATGCTTCGTAGTCACAGTAAACAGCTCTGTTTTTGATAAGAGTTTCTGGATCGTTGAAATCAAAACTGCTATCATACTGGGCACTCACCTGGTTGCTTTCCAACATTTTGAACAGAAGCAGGTAGAACTGGTTGTCAAATATGAGGGACGAGAAATATTCAAATTTCAAGACGTGTGACACTTTGAACCACTTCAAAAGCATCAAAAGAACGGTCGATGCACTTTTAAGACAAGTTTCCTTCATCCTCCAGACATCAAGTTTTTGTCTATCGTAATCGCTGAGATCCTTCAAAAAGAAAGGTTTTGGCAATAGGGGTGACTGTGCCCTCGGTGGTTGCTGTTGAGGTTGTTGTTGTTGTTGTTGCTGCTGCTGCTGTTGCTGTTGTTGCTGGGCTTTGAGGCGTGTGGGCACGGGGATTGTGTTCGAAGACACCATCTGAAGCATAACAACGACCAGGGAATTAAGATACGGAAGACATTGTTTGTAGAAACTTTCAACTCGCTGTAGTGCTAAGATCTCGTCTTCAAATAGTGGGTTATCTCTCAAATCCTCGTCTGTGTATATGAACCTGCTGTCCTCTTTTGTATTGGGATCAGGTTTAACTCCTTGCTCCTCATTAATAAATTCCTCGTATGTACTGACAAATTGAGTCGTGTTGAAATCCTCTTTCACATGAGCATAAAATATATCAGTAGCTTCCTTGATACTGAACGGAGCATCATCAGTATATGGGCATAGATTAGGAAAGTGAGACTTCGTGATGAACATTTTTTTCTTGCCTTGACCATTTGTGTGTTCCAGTTCCGAAATATTGGAATGATTCTTGAAGCTACCGGTATGCTGGGGCGATAACGTTGGGGATGGTGCTGGTGTTGCAATGTGTATCTCTGGAGGCACTTGGTTATGGGCCATTGGCACTTTCGGCCTGAAATTGTGATGCTGATTGATCAGTAGGGCCGATGTGTTGATAAGTTTTGATATGCTTTCTGACTCTGAATCAAGATCATTGTTCATACTGATCTCCATTATTTTTGAAATTTCATACTGCGGAGGCGTGAAAGTTGGATATCTTGTCACAAGTTCGTTTCTGTAGCAATGATAATCCAAGGGTGTTATGATATCATCACTAGAACATTCTTGCCCTGATTTATTTGCCTTACTTTCAGACGGCTCTCCATCTTCGAACTTGTATCTCAGAAAGGATTTGGTAGAATGCAGCTTATCATAGTCTCCAAAGGTAACCAAGATGAGTTTCGACATCAACATTATAGCGTTCCTTAGTCTAAAGTGGTGGGCAGATACCGATGATGATGGTGTCAGTTGGGGTTGAGCTCCTGTCTGTGGCGGGCTGATAGCCGCTTTATCCTCGGCCTCACTAGTCAGCCATCTCCATGAGTCAATAGATTTGACTAGCCGCGTCAAAAGGTTAGATTGGTGTACAGTTTGAGCCAACTTTCTCACCTGAGTCACGTTATCTTCGGAAGCTAAAACGACTGATGAAACAGTATACAGTATGGTTGCTGCGTAATAAAGCTCACTTGACCACACCTGTAACTGTTTCTGGTTGGGTTCCTTTTCGTCATTCTTGAAATCGGTCAATAGATCTGCTCTTGAGATAATGATGGAAATTATAGGCGGTAGCATGCAATCGTAGTCAAGAAATAGCTTTGCATTGTCGAACATGGAAGTCACATGTTGGTACTGGTCATCTATATGTCCAAAGCTACCCATAGCTATATAACACAAGCAAATCAGCTCCTTTAGGCATGACATGGACTTTTGCTTAGTTTTCAGTGTATTCGTATAGCTCAATATCAATTGCCTTTTCGTCTCCGCATCTGGTATGCTGTTGAAATCTTTAAATTGAGAGTTTGTTGTATCCTTCTCGTATATGTCCCTCATCAATTTCAAGCCTTTTAGATCATTTGAGCTGAACCAATCATTGTACTCATCTTGGAAATCAGAAAGTTCCTGGTACTCAAACTGTAGCTCAGGGTACTCCAGTATTATATTGAAGTTGCTCAATCCATCAATTTCTCTTTCCTCGTCATCATTATCATCATCGTTGTCGTTGAAAGAGAAACTGCTATGAGGTGATGACAGTATGTCCAGATCATCGTGTGTCTCGACCATTTCCCCTCGATCGATAACAACATCGGGAAACTGTTCACCTATCATATCCATATCATCCTCATTCTCTTCCTCTCTTTCAAACAGAGAAGTTACTATCCTTTCAAAGTCAAACGGATCATCAACCGAAGATCTACCATGATGTAGCTCATTTTGGGGAGATCCTACGCTGTCTGCTGTTGTTTGTGGGTTGAAAGGATAATGCTGATCCAGCCCCAGACTGTCAGGGGGGCTTGTCGAATCAGGCGCCATTGCTCTAACAGTTGTTGATCTGTAAGTGCCAAAGTAACAGTTTCAGTACTTCCACAACCCTTTATCGGAACCTTTACAAAATGCTCTATAACAATAGCAGGTATGTAGTTCAATTGTTCAGTTTATTAATGAGAAGATCAAATCGAACCAAAACGCTTCTGCTACAGAGTACCGGCACGAGCACTGTCCATGGCAGAGCAGCGTGCGTGCTCAGAGCAAATTGTAAGCACCGCGATCCTTCTGTGATGAGTCGAGTCCTTTGGTGTTCACAAGACTGAGACTGGGCAGCTGAACGATAAGGGTTTACCATCCAACGGTACCAATCGTTGCTTCTAGCGGATTGATAGAAAGCGTTCAGATATCTGTTCGAGAAAAGTACAGAGACAAACAACAGGAATCACGATCGAAATCTTTCTTTTCCGAAGAGAGTCTGTTTTTGCTTTTCCATTTTTCACTTCAGCAGAGCAGTTTCATCGAGAAGATCACTCAAACATGTTGAGTTTGGATAATAGTGTTGGCTTGAAGTAAGTATATAGTCGGCTTAACTACACTGTTTTTGATTCTTTGATCCGGAATTCAAAGAGGCACAATTACTAACTGGTCATTCAATTTTTCAGGGTCAAAATCACAACCACTGCCGATACCACCTTGACAGGTGTGCTCCACTCGTACAATCCACACTCCGGTATTCTCTCTATAATAAAGGATGGGCCATCAGCATCGTCTCAACTGCCCCAGGTGAACAGTAATGCAAACTTCACAGTTGTCAAGACGGCATTCATCAAGCAGATAGTTCCATTGACTAAACAGAAGCCAACGAACCTTACGAAGCCAACGTTGAACGAAAAGTTTCAAAACCAGGCGAACCCACCAAGTTCAATATCGGCATCTGTGGCTAGCCAGAGTTTCAAGCAGAAGAATCTCAAACTTGTGAATCAGTTTGAATCAAGCTACGTGCTTAATAAAACATTGAACGGACGTAAGATGTCCACAGAAGGTGTTGAGATTTATAAAAGCTTGTTTCAGCTGTTACCTAAAGGTGACGTCAAGCTAGACTCGAGCGATAACATTGTCGTGTTTGATGGTCATTTAGTGGTTTCAAAGCCTTACTCTGTTGGGAGCTGCGGGGTTGCTTCCAGCTCGAATGCTGGATCCGATGGAGGTGACGATCAACAGTTGGTTTATATCAGGAAGATCGTGAAAGAGGTGTGGAATAGGTTGGAGAGTGAAAAGAAAGGAGGATGAAAAAAAAGTGACAAGAAACAACACACATAATGGCAATTACCTATGTTTTGCAATAAAAGTATGGAACTGCAATAAAAGTATTCGAAGATGTATACTGCGTAGGAGACTCAACTCTACCCTCTTGTAGTAAAGTCCCTATATTTCATCACTACTTGGTGACTCGATGGTAAAGTAAATGTGGATGGATCGGAACATGCTCCATCCCCTCTGTTTGGTACCTTTGTAACCTTCCAGTGATTCCCAAGGAATAGTAACTCCACGATAACTATCTCGAGTTGAATCTGATTCTGCTGTAAGGGCTTGATTTCTGGCTTCAATGTTTCCGTCATTGTTATAAGGCTTGTCAGTTGCATATTCCTGCTCAATGTACTCCAAGGGTAGATTCAACCAGATTCGACCTATGCAACCAGGTATCAAGCCCTTTACCGAGAAACTAACCTTTATCGCAACGTCGGCAGCGTCAGTTTGAACTTCTGTTAAAAGTTCAAGATCTTTGGTAGCTGTGCCTTGACTCGTCTGATGAAGGAATTCAGTGTCAAATTTAAAGATAACCTCTTCACCTTTGCCATCGTCGATGAATTGGGCAAGCTCAAGATTCAAGCAACGAGGATGCTCAAGAAGTAATCTGTTGGGTTCTTTAATGACTATCTGTTTGATGGTAGCTTTGCAATTCGCATTGGTAAGGCTCCTATATTGTGACTGTCTTTTGCTGTCTTTGAGAAACTTGTCAAGGTGATTCAAATACCTGACTTGGGATGCAATTGAAACTCCAGAGTTGTACAGATTTCTTCTTTCGATAAAGATACGATTGGATTCTTCAAAGGTAGTTCCAAACTTGTACATCAGATAGGCAGTCACTAAAGAACCTGATCTCCCCTTCCCATATCGACAGTGAACTAGAATGGCATGTTTAGGGTTCTTCTTGTAATAATCCTCCATTTCTTTGATGATGCATAACAAATTATAGAATGGAATGGCACTATGGTCCAAAAATGGTTTATATTCAAACAGCCCTCCATTGTCCAATACCAAAGCTGGATCATATCCCATCTGTTCACTCCTCAAGTTTATAATTTTCCAATTCCTTTGTCCGTGGTTTCTATTGAGGATTGATATTAGATCTTCAATGTTGTTTGAGTAGATGTTGTGGGGAAAGGAACCACTAGGAGCGGAACATACAGCAAGGTTCGATAGAATGTACGATATGTCTAGCTTCAAACCAGCCGGTGTCACAGTGTTGAAAGAGTGAGGTAATGGCACCGTTACCATATTTTAGTATAAAAATTTGTACTAGCTGGATAAGTAAAGTCTTAGACAAAGCTTTTGGACGCTGGATTTGATGGAGCCTTTTTCTAATCGAGGGAATGAGAGAGATTCAAAATGAGGGTATAATTTTTCAACTGCAGGTAAGAAAGAATAGCTTGACGAATCAATAGATAAGTTAGTGTCAAAGCTATAAGTGTTATTCATTGGTCTCTGAAAGGTTGCTTGCCAGATATAGAAAGGTTACACGCTGTTGTAAACGTGATAGCATGACAAAGAGGATAATGCCTCTTTGTCTCTTTGTGAAACCATCGATCCATCCGGGGAAGTTGAAGACGATGAGCTGCGTCGATGCGTCGATGCGTCGATGCGGCGCTCCTTGCTGTTTTGTGGGGCGTTTATCATATTAAGCATGAGTGAGAGAGTAAGTATGATTTGGGCTGATATGAGGGCAAACAGATCACTCTCCCTACAAGTCAATAATCTCTTTTGATCTACTGGGTAGCTACTCATCAGGTCTCTATTTTGATCACCAAATTTCTCATCCATTACTTTTATCTGTTTACAGAATGGCAATGTTTCCTATAGGTAAGTGCTTGGGTGCAGTCTGGTTGTGTGCTCCCTAGCGGGGCCGGGCTGGCAGCAAAGTTACAAAGTTGAATCAACTAACACACACCTCATCCCCCATTTATTGATAGTTCCATTTGCTTTGGGTTTATGCACTGGTCTTGCCGTGACGGCAATCGTTGTTGCCCATAATGAAGAAGCTCGAGAGTTTATTGAAGAAAAAGTTGCAGAAATTCTGGGCAAGATCAAGTCCAAGAGAGAGAGAAGACAGAAAGTCATTGCTGCAATGTGTTCTCGGGGCTCCTCGTCTGATTACTTGAAAGACACACTTGAGAAGAGAGACCCTCAGGACTCTTTGGAGTCATCCAGAACTATGGTCAATGACGGACATGACGATGAGAAGTACGATGAAGCCGACGAGAAAGGCCAGGGATTTTTGAGGAGGAGACGAAACGCAGGTAGGATTGGTGCTAGCAATGACGATGTTTACCAATGGATTGTTTCACAGCACAGAAATGAACAACATCAAGATAGATCAGAAAGTGAGAATTGTAGTTCTACAAGTGTTGAAAGTGGTGAAGCCACAATTAGCGAAACTGCAAGTTTGCATTACTCTGATGGTTCTCTGTTGTCTGAGGATGATGCGGATTCAGTTGACACTCCATCCACAACTTGAAATGGAAACGATTATACCTTATATACCCCAACTTCAACTTCGCAGGCAACTGATGCAACTGATAAATGATCAGTGAACGCTCTTTTTACTTCTGGCCTACTCGGCATGCTCCGCCTTTTACAATGCAACTTTACCGAAACGGTTTTTATTGATACTTAATTTAAATATAAAAGTCAATCAAGGAGAACACTAAACTAATCGTGTCACGTCAATCATGTGAAAGGATTCAACCAATATGCGTCTCAGCATTTACTTCTTTCCAGAAATGGTGTCAGAAACCTTCTGAACGAAACCCTTGTCTTCGTTTGGTTGAGCGCTACCAGCTAGATCGTCGGCCTTACCTGTAACACCTTCCTTCACTTGCTCGAAGTTACCCTTGGATTGGTCTGGAGTGACGGCTTCTGAAACCTTGTCACCTAAGTTCTTTCTACCTGCGTCGGACATTGTAATTGATTGATTGATTTGTTATAGTTATATTTAAACGTTTGTATAGTTCAAATATTCGATGATCAGAAGAGAAATCTATTTATTTCTATTCGTGAAAAAATGTTCTTCGAGGACGATTTAGGCTACCTTTTATACAAATTGTCGTATTAGAGCAACTGGAAGCATACTTGCTATTTTCCACGAGCAAGTCAATTCCATCCATGTTGCATCTACCATTCAGGTCAATTGCTTCCACTTTCACTTGATCTTACGAGGGCAAACATTTACGTAGGTTGATCATCATTGCTTTCGGCTAAAACAGGAGCTGCGACAGCATTGTGGGGCTAGGGCTGGAATGTTTACTTCATCGACACGTAGCAGCTAACTACCATTTGCACCTATTATTTGGGGCAACCTTGCTAATAATGCGTGGATGGCTATGTGGGCACGCCATAAGCGGTGCCCTCCACAAAGGTCCGCGTGCTTCCATCTATCGATTGCTACTTTTCTTTTGGCCTCGAGAGCTACAAACTACTCCCAACCACATCCCTTTCTGTTGTTTACTTCTCAAAGGATTGATCTAGAAATTAATTGTTGGCGTCATGTGAAAGGGGTGTGTGTTTACATCAAGCATTGCCTTTGCCTACCTCTTCTAGTACTACAGTTTCACTTGATGACAGCTCACCTGTATTGGCAACACCTACAGCACTACATGACACCATCGGGGCAAACAAACTTTTGCGGTTAAAACAGCACAATTGGTATTTGTACCGACTCATAGATAATTGTTGTCAAAAAAATACCTCTAAATTTTCCAACTTGCAGACTGCGATTTGATTCCGTCAAATGTCAAGCAGTTATCCAGGGTGATGTATTGATTGGTGATAATCTTGATCACCTCCTGTGCAGCCATTCCACCTATTAGAGAGCCTATGTTGTGCACCGAGCATCCCTCAAATCGAAGAAATTCGTCCAGTATTAGTTCCAAACCATCCGGAAAGGTTTTGATGTTGTTGTAATGGCACAGCAACGAGATTGCAATTGCTCTCAACGTTGACTTGTCCTTCAAGGTTGGGAACCTGTTGAACTCTGTGTGGAATTTGTTCAATGACAAAAAACCCAAATAAATGTTTAGATGTGTCAGCAGTGATGGAGCAGCCTCGCCGTTCGTTAAAAGGGAAGACGTGAACGTTTCCTTGGAACCCTTTTGCACCTTCATGAACTTGCAGTTTTTCACAAACGTTGATATGTCCTGTTCGTTAATGTCTTCCTTGGACCTACCTATTGAGTCCATCAAAGAGCTGACGGTATCTGCTATTTCTTTTCTGTCCGATTCATGCTTTTCTCTATAAAGTTTTTGAAGCAGTATGTACTGTTGAGTATCGGAGGTCATGTCAGGCAAAGTTCCACTCAGTGGCAAAATCTTGTGCTTCTCGTAAAATGCCTTCAACGCTTTCACATATATCCAAAACATTGGCGTATTCAAATTAAGGCTCTCCAATATTGGATCCTCGAACATATCTTCAATCTCCTGTGGTAAATCATTGGAATTCTTTAGCACCTGGCTGGCCTTCAAAGTGGCCTCTTCCATGTTCATCTCATTCCCTTCCCTTGCTAGACTCTTCAATAGCAATCGTATGTCAGCCGGCTTTGGTCTCTTGTTATGTGTTGTTTCGTACTGGTGGTACAATTTTAATAGTATGATACCATACGGTAAATTGGAAAATTCGATATCATCTAGTTCATCAAGGTTGATGGAGTCGGCGTATTCTTTGAGCTCTTTCCATGGGTGATCCAGTCTTAAATCTTCAAGGTTGTTATCATGAGTTTCCACTATTGTCTGTTCTTCGAAGTAGATTCTAAGCATTGCATAAAATCCAACCGATGCTACGCTGACTAACGGAATTTTCAAACTCCAGAGCAAATCAACCAAAACATCAACCTCTTCTTTGAAATATGTGCAGACGATGACACAGCTAAATTGCTTCCAGTATTCTTCAACATCGACTAACTCTTTGAGGTTTCTAATCTCATGGGAAACCTTCACGTCAGGGTTCAATTCAGCCAAGTTTTCAGAGACAGCTTCAGATCTTCTTCTACCAATGTCGCTATTGAGAAGGAAAAAGTTTGATGAGAGATCTCTGTCTGAAACGATTGAATCATCCAACACCACGATCTCTCCAACTCCCGGTAAAACAAGATTCTTCAACGTTTCGCATGCTTCAGTGCTGGCGTTGATGAGGCAAACCTTAGCTGATCGCAGACACTGTTGTCCGTTGGGGTTCCATAAACGCACCTGGCGATCATACTTGTTCCCAACGTCTTTATCATCCATTCTTGTAAATTGGAATATACCCAATCGTAAATTGTGGAGCTGTTTTGTTGGGGCAATTGTCCATTGAGTACTGCTTTGAGGATCAAAGAGGATCAAAGTAGGAACAAGTTATGTTCTCTCGAAGACTCTCAGTCGGTCTACAGACTAAGCTCGTTTGGGGTATGTGTTTTTCAGATGCAAGGTTGTTACGTAAGAGTTTAAGATGCTTGCAGGATACATGCGTGCCAGAGCCCATACATATACCATACCCGGATAAACTGTCTCTATCAGTCCAGCTACTTCACCAATTACATCATTTGTCTTTTCAATAGAAAAGAGCCGATCGAGAGTTCAAGGAGTACTATTTTGCAGCGATTGGTAAGGTGAGTCGATGGCTGATTTTTCAATCTCAAAAAGTGTGCTTTAGCGAGAGAGATGGAGACGGCTATTTCTTTACAAGTTACACAAGTGATAGATTGATTGTGCATCATTCAAACGAAATTGTGCTGCTTGTAAAGTCAGAGATAGAAAGCACTAAGCTTCCTTTTCTTTGAACGTCGTGGAGCAAAGAATCAAAAAGACTGGATAGCTGTGCCAGGAATGAATCCCGTCCAGTGATTCAATCATCACTCTCTATCACAATCGCAGCCGTGTAATCTTGGATAGACAAGTAGCTTGCTGAGTCTGAGTAGACTCTGTAGGGCTGTAAAATCAAGGATGGTATGGATCTCATGACCGGCGAATCTGTGACTTTGATCCATCTAGCGCAATTGATAATTTTGGTAGTGCAAGCAGTTGGCAGTGGGGAACCAAGGCGGGTCGTCGCTAGATGGGTTCTCCACATACACACAGTCAATCGGTCAAAGAGTTAACAAAGATTGAAGACGCCAACGGCAATTTACTTATGAATACCCGCCAAGACGCTAAACGGGTAGAAACGATGTCTAGCTATCTATCTGTCTATCTGTAAACCTCAGATGTGCGCAATAAACAGATCCATGGGCGGCTTCTGCGCAGAGATAAGAGACATAGCTTCAGGGTGTCTATGGCTCTAAAGCTACCCTCGACTCCCCATAGATAAAATTGAGCAAAACAAGGATTGCTGTTAGCATTCGTACAACAACAGTTAATAGATTAAAAAATGAACCTTAGTCGAATAAATAAAACCAGTAGAAGATAAGAAGATCAAGAAAGATGTGAAGAAGAAGCTTCACCTGATAAAACGGTATCAAACAATTACAAGCCCAATTCCTTCTCCAATTCGAATAGAGAAGCGGAGATTGTTGTAGAAATAAAGTCGGCATCTTCCTTGGTGAAGATGAAAGCTGGAGCAACGGTGATGTGGTCACCGAGGAACTCCACGTTACCGTCTTCGCCCAATCTGGAGTATAGAGTACCAGAAACACCCATGGAGGTCATACCCTTCTCGAAGCAAAGGGCAGCAGCTCTTGGACCAGCACCAGCCTTACCTGGAAGTGGTTCCTTGGTTTCTTTATCGGCAACAATTTCGACGGAGATGAAGTTACCAGCACCTCTGATATCACCGGCAATCTTACAGTCCTTCAACTTTAGGGCCAACTGTTCCTTCATGTACTTACCAACCTCTCTGACGTTCTCAATAAGGTTGTCTCTGTAGATCTTCTTTTGAACGGCCAAACCAACTCTACAGTTGAAATCGTGAGAGTGGTAAGTTTGGCCTCCTTGAACCATACCGGTACCTTCTTCGTAAACCTTCTTGACTCTTGGCGAGATCAAAAGACCAGCTAGAGTGACAAATCCAGAACCGATGGTCTTACCAACGGCACAGATGTCTGGACCACCGGTAGTCAAACCAAAGTCTGGGTCCATGAAGGTGTATGGGTAGCCACATCTGCCTAGACCACACATGACTTCGTCCAACATGAACAAAGCACCGTACTTGTGAGCAATGGCCTTGGCACCATCCAAGTAACCCTTGGTTGGAACAGGAGTACCAAAGGTGGAACCACCAACGGTCTCAAAGATAACACCACAGATGGTCTCTGGGTCGTTGTCAATGAAGGTCTGTTCTAGTTCATCCAACAATTGCTTGGTGTAGTCTTCTTCGGTCATACCATCCTTGATACCTCTGTATGCGTAACATTGGGAAACCTTTGGAGTGATGGAAGCTGGCATTAAAATGTCGTTGAAAGGATACTTTCTTGAACCGTCACCAATGGACAGAGTACCAATGGTGAAACCGTGGTAGGATTGCTTTCTTGAGATGAACTTGTGTCTCTTGAAGTCCCCAAGTTCGTTGTGGTATTGCTTCATGATCTTCAAAGCGTTTTCGTTGGCTTCCGAACCGGAACCAGTCCATAGAGCGGAAGTGAAAGCACCTTCAGACTTGTCACATAGAAACTTTCCTAGGTCTTCGGCGGCATAGTTGGCAAAGTAGACACCATATGTGTAGACGGATTCTTTGGCGTAATCACCCATCAAGGCAGTGATTTCTGGGTCACAGTGACCTAGGGAGGAAACGGCGGCACCAGAGACGGCATCAAAGACAACCTTTTGTTCCTTTGTGGCACCATCTTCTAGGATGATGTGCTTACCATCCGCCTTGGCACCAACACAGAGGAAACCTTTATCGTTGATCTTTCTTTGGAAAACGTGCGAGACGACAGGAGTTTCGGCTTCGACAGTCATTGTAATGTTGTTATAATTGTGGGATTTGAATCGGAGAATATGTGAATATCTGGAAAAAGATTCGTTGATAACAAGACAAAAGGGGAAACAGAGCAGAATGAAGGATTGAGGAACTCAAGAACAAGAGTGAAACAAACCACGAGCTTTATATAGGGCCAGAAGTGATCAGAGATACCACCTCTCTGGCGCATTTACCCCCATCAAACCTCGAATCTGATAACAGCCTTCACCAGACCCTTCCCAATTGGGATAATAGCTACACCTCCGTGCAGGAGCTGGCGTGGAAATGCCCCGCCAGACAGATTCTCACCACGGCGTATCGAACCGATACCGTGGAAAATCCCGACAGACGCACCGCATCAGCAACGGTTGGCGGGGCCATCAGGGCAGGCATCGCAGGGGGAAGAACGCGGGATGCGATATCCCTGGGACTCCTACCTGCCAATCGCAAGTTTCCTCTTTAGGAAACAGACGACATCTTCAACCAAAGCTTTCCATAGGCGGCTGCCATAGTTAGTGCTGACTCATACTATGCTATACCTTTGGACGGTGATTCCATCGAACCATCTACAACTCACGGATGAACGTGTTGACAGTTTTGCTCCCTTCATGGCGCTACCTAGCTGAATGGTACACATGCACACAAAGACCGTTTCTTGCTATTCAGCCGCCTAGAGAAACCAAGTGGAAAGAGTTGATGTGCGCATGTTCTTGGACATTCCTCTCTCGGTGACTCACCTGTTTACTTCAAAGATGACTATTGTACAGCAGTAGTACTGGAGCAATCCTCAAGTGTTAAAGCAAGCGCCTACATTGTTCTCATTTACCACTCCTAGTCAGGCTTTGCACAGATCAAAGAAACGTGAATGACACCTATTTATCACCGAATGTGTTTATCACCGAATGTATTGGAAAATGCCGCTAAGAGAGACGCCTTATCGCTAAGGTTTCTTCCTGTCACTTCTCAGTCACTACAAGCTGAACTGTCTGGGCGTATCCCACGGTAAAACTATCCTGCCATGATAGTCTAGTGGAAGGAAATCTGAGGAATGATAGACCAAAAACAAGATCTTCCCGATTCGGAAATAGCAGAGATAGTAAAATTTGGCTGAAAGGCATTGCAAAACATCTGTTGTGCCTTTACATGGGTGTCAATCTGGATACGTTTGCAAAAGGTGGCATCAAACTGTTCAGATACTCTTCTGTTATCTCCAGTATGTTCAGGAATATAATTCAAAAAGACAGAGTATCAAAAGTGTATTTGCTCAAAACTTGGCAGGTGTCGCAGCCCAGTTCAGCACCTCTGCGCTTACACCATCTTATTGTAAATACAATTGAAAAGCAATTGATACAACAAAGTATTCACACTGGACTTTGGAATCTCTAGTTTCATTTGAAGGTAAATTAGCAATATTTGGAGGTGGAATAGGGGTTCATAATTGGATCCAAATCCTATGTGTACATCCAATCGTTGTTCCAAAGTTCTCACAAGGTACAAACGTCTATTAGCCAAATTTAATAGATTTCCAATCTTTGTGTGAAACCTTTAGCGACAAGTCTGGCCTTGAATCTCTCCTTACCATCATCCTCTCGTTTGACGTTGAATACCCATCTACCTCTAATCAGCTTGTCTGACTTTTGAAGATGGTTCCCATACACTACTTCATATACATGGTTGGATTTCATTGACTTCAACTCCTGCTTACAAGCTTCCATCCAATTTTCCTTCTCAGGAACTTGTAACACATCCTTGACGTCTACAGGGATTATATATTTTCTTTTGTTAACTTATTGGTTAACAAGAGAAAGTATATAACAGTCGAAAAAGGGCAAACCAGTACAATCAAAACGTCCCATCACTATACCAATTGGTTGGCAGCTCCAAACGAAACAGGGGATGATTGGTCAAACCAATGCTACACCTATCGTTGTGACCACACCACCTGAACAAAAAAGTCTTTTCTTCAAAATCCTTCAAAGTTGGAAGAGCATGGTCAATGTACTTGCCGAGTCCCAATCTGCGCTTGATATTTGTGGCTTTATCCATCAAATCATATAGTTCCTCAAATTCATATCTTCATCTAATGGTGCAGAGTCTAACGCATCTCGAACTTGATCAATATATGGCTTTGCTGATTGTTGTATTGCCCCACACTTCGTCCATTGAGATCATTGCAATGACATGTGTTGACTTCGTGCTTAGTCCGGGAGCTCCTATAATGATTGATCCCTAGTTTGCTGAGGCGATTTGGCTACCGAAATACAGACCGATTATGAAAGATTCAATCTGATGTTGTATATGGCAAATCAAGTGTTGTTTGAATCGCTAGGTAGTTGAACATGAAGAAACCTTCGGATACGAGGGCAAAAATGCATCGTCATGATGGATTATAGGTACTTCTATGGCTGTGCATGAACATGGTGCTCCATTTCTGTGCTACTGTAAGGTAAGTTGTAGGGTAAGTAGCACTTAGGTCTTCACAGATTGACTTCTAACAACAACAATAATAGAAGGTATAGATAATCACGATTGCCAACAACGATGGATGACTTTTGGAACCAATGTTTTTGACATTTTTCTGACAAGGAGTGAAACAGCATGAGTGGAAAATGTGAGATGCCAGTTCTAGCCGTACGTTAAGTTAATATCCACCCAAATGATCATTATACTTGATGTGAAAATAGCCTACTCAGTAACTTATTGCCGAACGAGCAGAACCCAAGCAAAAGAAGGGCGACACCTAAAGCAACTTCACTTTTTTGGCGCTTCCAAATCAATATAAAAAGGGGGTACCTTTTACACCTTTCAAATTTGAGATTTTCTGGTATTGTGAAGTAAAATATAATGGCATACAGAATGAGTCTGCCACAGTAAGAATCAGATCAAGAAACCAACAAATAGACAAGAAAAATAAAGACGTATTATAAAGGGGCTCAGTTGAAAAAGTAAAGAGAGAGTCACCACCACTAGGTGGTGTACATGAAATGGACCTGTTCCTTATCGGTATAGTCAAGAACCTTTTCATCCTCCAATCCAGCAGTACCAAAGACAACCGCTTTGTCCTCCTCGTTCAAGTTTTCTAGGTACTTTGCCTTTCTTCTGTTCATGATTATACACTGGAGCCAGTACAATGCAACAAGCAGCATACATGCGCAATATGCCACCATCATGGAGATGAAACCGGTGGTATACTTTGGAGCCTGGTCGGATCTGAAGGTTTGGTTACCGGTGATGGCACCACCACAGTAACCCAAGTAGTTGAATCCGTAAGTGACAGCCTTCTTTGAGTTTCCTGCAGTGTTGGCCTGAACACAGGAGATCATAACGACATAGGAGGCAAAGTAGAAGTACATGAAGTATAGTCCAACCAACTGAGGACCAACCTTTGTCTGATCGACGGAATAAAGAATGACTGCACCAATGAGTGGAATGATCAAGGAAATGATGGCAATTAGACAACGCTTGTTTGTCCAACGGGAGGCCCACCATGTGAAGAAGAATGTACTGATGGAAGCAATGGCACCTGTTGGCATACCCATCAACGAGGATTGGACAGAGGTGAATCCAAGGTTTGCAATGATGATACTCGAATAGGTTGACAATCCACCGTTTGGAATGTTGATACCAAAGTTGAAGAGCATGACAAGATACACACGGGCATCCAGGAAGGACTCTTTGACCTGGGACCACTTCCATTCGTTGTTTTCAACACCTGTTGCATTGGAAGCAATACGCCTAACCATGTGGTATCTCTCCCTTGGAGATAGGAACTTGGCGTTCATTGGGGAATCTGGCATGTACCAGACGACAAAGAGAGACCACACGAAGGAGACGGAACCAACAAGGATGTAGATGTACTTCCAAGTGGCAATCTCACTGCCAAAGGTGGAAGCTAGAGCGGACAAAGCACCGTTGATGATCGAGGAACCGAATGCAAAGACCAATGCAGTACGATGAGGAGATTCGTGCTTTAGATAAAAGACAGAGATGACCAAAGAACAACCTGGAACGATACAACATTCAAAGAGACCCATGAGGAAACGGATGGTTGCCAAACCTGCAAAGTTGTGGCATGCTGGTAGAAGCAAAGTCAAGATGGACCACGAGAGAGAACTGAAGGCAATCACCTTACCGATTCTATAACGTTGGACCAAGTAAGTCATTGGCCACATACCAACAAGAGAACCAATGAAGAGGATGGACCCCAACCAGGAGTACTCTTGACCAACCAAGTTGTTGTCGGTACGGAAGCCAAAGATGGCTGCCGTTGACATGGAGACTTTATCTGTTGCACCCATGGTTGCGGTGAAGAAGAGCATTGGTAGAAGGATCCAGTCCACTCTACGGATAACGGAAGCTTCTTCTTCAGGAGTAAGAGGTTCGAACTGACCTTCGTTAGCGGCAAGAAACTGGGCAGCCAGATCGGCCTTCGCTGCCAGAGCGGAGAGATCCTTTTGCGAAGAGACCGAGTTGACCGTTGTGACGGCATAGGCCTCTTTCATTTCTGTTGGTTCTGGGGAGGAAGACATTGGTGGATGAGTAACAGTAAGTAGATACCTTATTCTTGTTCCAAAAGCGAGTATGATGGAATATGAAGCGAGTGATGGACGATGGATGGATGTTGAAAAGGGAGACAAACGTTCACGTTTATAAGAGATCGGATCTTTGCTGTGATGTGTGATAACCAACGGTCTTTCCCTGGGCTGTGATCCCCGATTATCAACGAGGAGAGAAACTGGACACTTATCAGAGTGCAGAGTGGGTGTCTTCGACCGAGAGTATCTCTTAGATCATACGGTAATACGATGCATTTCCACCCACACGAGAGATAAAGCAATTATCGGACTGTCCAGGAGTGTCGAGATGAGACTAGGCCGGTGCCAGCATAGACTCTGGTGTTGATAGTGTCATTTGTCTTGGACAAGAGGCCCACACTGGGTTATTGTTGACCTTGTGATTCCATCTATTCATGTGTGTCACCCTATCTATTGGACTGATACAGGCCGGCCAGCTATTGTTGGTGACCAACAGCCTCTGGGGAAGACGGCTTGCCTCTAATCTACAGCATGTCTCGAGGCAGGTGGAAACGACCTGCTCGCTGGCTGCTGCGGACAAATCGCCGCACTGCAAAAGACGGTGTTTTGTCTTTGCTCGTGTCCACCTGCCCCTGTTGTGTGGGCTGTCCTCGTGACCACCTTCCTGTGACTTGTCGGACATTTGACACGGCGGCGGCTTGTTTTCCCGTCTCCACATTTGTATCCTTTATTTTGTTCTATCTGTCTTTCTTATCCCTTATCCCTGTCCTCTCGAATCGGACTTCCCAACTTACTCTGATACTCATCGGCACCAGCGGTACCATGTTGAACTCTTTGTTCTTCTCCTTCTCCTTCTCCGTCGCTGCTCATCTCTAAACCTCAGGATGGATCTTCAACAAAAGAGAGTAACAGTCAAGTAGTCCAATATAGATTTGTCTGTTTCTCCTTTTTTTTCTCAATCCATCAAGCTCCTACTCACTATACATTCTCAATTCCTCATACATACCACAAAACAACTCTTTTTTCACTGCACAGCTGTTGACAAGACATACCCATTCGAACGTCAAAGACCCCAGCATGACCTACGCAGAAGAAAGAATCTCAGTCTCCATCGATCGTGGTGGAACCTTCACCGATGTCATCTACAAACAAGGCACCTATGAGGAAACATTCAAACTTCTCTCAGTCGATCCTTCAAACTACAAAGACGCAAACATTGAAGGTATCAGAAGAGTCCTTGAGAAGATCACAAAGAAACCAATTCCAAGGGGTGAACCACTAGACACCTCCCCAATCTCTTCGATCCGTCTAGGTACAACGGTCGCCACCAACGCTCTTTTGGAAAGAAAAGGTGCCAAATGTGCCCTTGTTACAACCAAAGGTTTCAAAGATTTGCTACATATAGGTGACCAGTCTCGTCCCGAACTCTTTGCCTTGAACATTGTCAAACCAGGCGTTCTCTTCACAGAGGTTGTCGAGGCAGACGAGCGTGTCACCATGCCTGCCTTCTTGGTCGATCCAACCGGTTACGATGCACAGGATCTCGTTGATGGCAAGAGGTATGTCCATGGTGAGACAAAAGAGGTGTTTGAGATTGTCACTCCGTTGGACTCTGAAAAGCTCACAAAGGACTTGACAAAGCTGAAAGAGAACGGTATCGATTCCGTTGCCATTGTCTTCATCCATGGTTTCAACTATCAAGCGCACGAAAAACAGGCTGGTGAAATCTGCAAAAAGTTGGGCTTCAAGAATATCTCCCTCTCCCATGAAACCTTGCCAGTGATCAAGGCCGTTCCAAGAGGTCAATCCACGGTTGTTGATGCATACCTGACTCCAATCGTGAAAGAATACATCGATAACTTCCTCACCGGGTTCAGATCCGACTTTGAAGATCATACAAGAGTGCAATTCATGCAGTCGGACGGTGGACTCTGCTCCTGGAGAAACTTTACCGGTTTGAGATCGTTGTTGTCAGGACCCGCCGGTGGTGTTGTTGGTGAGGCAAAGACATGCTACGATCCTGAGAATCAGATCCCAGTCATTGGGTTTGACATGGGAGGAACTTCGACAGATGTTTCCAGATATGCCGGAGAGTTTGAATTTGCCTTTGAATCTATAGTTGCCGGTATCAAGATTGCTGCTCCTCAGTTGGACATCAATACCGTTGCCGCTGGAGGTGGATCCATCTTGTCCTACAGAAACGGTGTCTTCCTTGTTGGCCCAGAATCAGCATCGGCACACCCAGGTCCAGCATGTTACAGGAAAGGTGGCCCACTTACCATCACCGATGCCAATCTGTTCATAGGCAGAATCTTGCCAGAGTATTTCCCAAAGATCTTTGGTCCCCAGGAGGATTTACCTTTGGATTACAACGTCACAAAGCAAAAGTTTGAAGAATTGACCGAGATCATCAACAGGGACAATCCAAAGTTCCCAAAGACTCCAGAAGAGATTGCCCTAGGTTTCTTGAAAGTTGCCAACTTCCAAATGGCAAGACCAATTAGAGACTTGACAGATTCCAAGGGTCATGATGTGACAAAGCATACACTTGCCTCGTTTGGTGGTGCTGGAGGTCAGCATGCTGCTGCCATTGCCAAAGTGTTGAAGATTAACAAGGTTCTCATTCATAAGCACTCCTCCATCTTGTCTGCCTATGGTATCTCTCTTGCAGATGTTGTCCAGGAACAGCAAGAACCTTGTGCTGCTGTCTTTACCGAGGATTCAAAGTTGTCCCTACTTAAAGATTGTGAAAGGTTGATGCAAAAGGCCACCTCTCAACTACTCTCCCAAGGAGTTGATCCATCCACCATTTCAAACACGATCTATCTAAACATGGGTTACAAAGGTTCTGACACTAGAATCATGGTTTCTCAGCCTGAAGATGACGACTTCTTGAAGAGTTTCTACGCTATACATCAACGTGAATTTGCATTCAACGATATGGAAAAGGATATATTGGTGTCTGACATCCGTGTTAGAGCAACAGGTAACGTTTCCACAGTTCAAGGTGAGAAGTCTCCATACAAGGAGTACGACGCACTTGATAAGAAGCTGGCTGTTTCAGGCATAGAAGAGGCTATCACTCCAATTGTCTTTGACGAAGGTGTTCTGGATTCCAAGGTTTACTTTTTGAACAAGTTGCCTGCCGGTACCGTTGTTCCTGGTCCTGCTCTGATCTTGGATGCCACCCAAACCTTGCTTGTTACTCCAGATGCAACTGCCAGTATCTTGGATAGGTTTGTCGTTATGGATGTCCAAGTTGAGGCAAAGAACAACATCAGTACAGACTTTGTCGATCCAATCCAACTTTCCATCTTTGCCAACAGATTCATGTCCATTGCTGACGATATGTCTAGAACCTTGCAAAAGATTTCTGTCAGTGCCAACATCAAGGAAAGAATGGATTATTCATGTGCTCTGTTTGATGATGAGGGTAACTTGACTGCGAATGCTCCAAACGTCCCTGTTCATTTGGGTTCCATGTCTGCTGCCATCAGATACCAATTGGAGTTTTGGGGAGATGACTTGCACGATGGTGATGTCCTATGTACCAACTCTCCAAGCGTTGGTGGTACCCACTTGCCAGATATCACAATTGTTTCACCTGTGTTCTATGAGGGAAAGATTCAATTTGTTGTTGCTGCTCGTGCCCATCATTCGGAAATTGGTGGATCTGCACCTGGTTCATCATCGTCATACGCCAGAGAGATTTACGAAGAAGGTGTCAACATTGAAACCTGGAAGATTGTTTCAAATGGTAAGTTTGATTACGAAGGGTTGCACAAGCATTTCGTTGTTGTTCCAAAGACCCATGGAGTTTCAGGTACAAGAAACATCGATGATAACGTTTCCGATTTGAAGGCTCAAATTGCATCCAACCAGAGAGGTATCAATCTGTTGAAAGAGTTGTTCAACGAGTACAGCAGTGAGACCGTTCTATTCTACATGAGAAACGTCAAGAAGACTGCTGAGATTGCCGTTAGGAACTACCTCAAGAAACTTGCAAAGGAAAAGAAGGATCAGCTACCACTGACAGCTGAAGATTGGATGGATGATGGTACCAAGGTTCAGGTGAAGATTGATATCAACGAGGAGGATGGTTCTGCAGTGTTTGATTTCACCGGTACGTCGCTGGAATCATACAGTAACTTGAATGCTCCAAAATCGATCACATTCTCTACTGTCATTTATGTGTTGAGATGCTTGGTCAACCTGGAGATTCCATTGAACCAAGGCTGTTTGGATCCATGCACCTTGATCATTCCAGAAAACAGTTTGATCAATCCTAGTCCATTCGCTGCTGTTTGTGCTGGTAATGGTATGACTTCTCAACGTTTGACCGACTGTTTGTTCAAGGCCTTTGGTGTCACTTCGGCCACTGGTGGCTGCATGAACGGATTGAACTTTGGTACTGGTGGTGAGAATGCCAAGGGAGAACTCATCAAGGGTTTTGGATACACCGAAACTATTGGACAAGGTAACTGTGCTGGTGTTATTGAGACTGATTCGGGCAGGGTGGGTTTCCACGGGTTCTCAGGAACCCAGACGAACATGACAAACACCAAGATTACAGATCCTGAGATTTTGGAACAACGTTATCCATGCTTCCTACATCAATATACCATTCGTCAAGGTAGTGGTGGTCGTGGTAAGTGGAACGGTGGTAATGGACTCATCAGAGAAATACAGTTCAACTCTCCAGTCCATGTTTCTCTTGTTACACAAAGGCGTGTCTTTGCACCTTGGGGAATCCATGGTGGTGACGATGGTAAGAAGGGTGAAAACTACCTTGGTAGAAACAGAGGCAATGGACTCATACAGTGGATCCAGTTACCATCCTTAGCTGAGATCTCGATGAGAAAGGGTGATATTTTGAAAGTGATGACACCTGGTGGAGGTGGATTTGGTAAGGTTGACGATACTGACGAGTTCTGGGGAATCACCAGCTCGAAAGGTAGTAAGGGTTTCAAGCATATACCAACATCTTCAGGAACTGTTGGAGCTCTAAAGGATGCCATCAACAGTTCTCAATGATTCTTTTGATGTATTTAGTCTCTCTCTGTCTATAGCAATTTCTATCAAAAAAAATACAATACAAGCTACAATTGAATATTTTATTCATCTATCTATATCTTGATATACGACTGGTAGCCATACCAAAAAATATACCTCTCTCTTCGTGTATAGTGAGACCAACCAGTCAAAGTGCCTTCTCTCTCGTTATCATTTAGCCGGATCTACACAGCCATGAGAAAGCGGACATTTATGTCAACCGTGATAGCGCTCGTGTTGACCTGCCTCGGAGACAGCGAGATTCACCGTTCCCAATCTTGTGCGGTGAAGCGGCTCATCTGCAGGTGAGATTGGTCCGATAGGAAGGATTCTTCTCCGATAAGAGAGTCACCTGCGGAGATGGTTACAAGCCGTTGGGAAGGTCGCTTCGAGCAGGTTAAGTGGAAAAAGACAGGACAACAAAGTTTGGTTCTGAATTACGACGATGGCTTTTGGAAATGTGGAGTGTTCAAAGGTCAACAGTCAACAGTCAAAAGTCGAGGCGAATGTGGGGCGATATTTCAATTTTTCACACAGTCAGTGAATGTCAAAATTGAAGGTGGCTTGAGAAGGATATGCTAATGACACCAAATCAAAAAATAGTGCCATCTTCTCAATTGAACATCAAGGATTTGATCTGTTGTATATAACGGCAGTCAAATATCATATAAAGTCCCTTGTAATATCGAAAACCCGTCCGTTTTACCAACGATAAACCAACCATTGAACTCAACAGAGATAAATCCCACCAATAAAATATGATTGATCCAGAAACTTCGGTACTCATCGTTGGAGCAGGTACCTTTGGGCTTTCTACAGCCCTTCAACTTCTCAGAAAAGGACACAAGAACGTCACCCTGTTGGATCCATACAAGGTCCCTTCTCCAATCTCTGCAGGAAATGATGTCAACAAGATCTTCCAATCGACGGTGGATAGCGAATTCTATTCGGAGTTAGCCTTGGAAGCGTTGGAAATGTGGAGGAACGATCCGATCTACCGTCCTGCATTCAACGAGGTTGGTATTGTCTATGGAGCAACCGGTGAGGAGGCCAAGCTGGAGATCGACAAGAGATTTGCAAGGCTGCAAACGAAAGGTGCCAAAGTGTCTCTGCTAACCAAACCGGAGGAATTTTCAACGTTGATCAAATGGAACAAGAACGAGAAGGCTGTTGAGCTTGACGAAGAACTTGGCAGTTTGAACCTTGATGATCGTTTTTCGAACTGGAAAGGGTATTATCAAACGGAAAACTGTGGTTGGACATTCGCCGCTTTGGCATTACAACGGGTTGCGGAGGAGTGTCAACGATTAGGGGCAAAGTTTGTCGTTGGTTCAGCCCAAGAGCTCATACTGGATCAGGATACTTGTCGTGGTGTCAGGACATACACCGGAGAAATCATTCGTGCCGACAAAGTTGTTGTTTGTGCAGGTGCAAACTCGTGCAAGTTGCTCGATCTGCAAAACCAACTCTTGGCTAAGTGTTGGACCGTTGGACACATACAACTTACCAAAGAAGAGGCAAAGAGTTTGAAAGGATCGCCTGTTGTTTTGAACCTGGATGAAGGTTTCTTCTTTGAGCCCGATTGCAACGACGAGTTGAAGTTTTGCAACGAGTTTCCCGGCTACATCAACATGGATTCTAGTGCAGGCGGTGAGTCTATACCGGTGTATAGGAACGAGATTCCACTGGAAGCGGAACAGCAGATGAGAGGTTTCCTGAAGCAGGTCTTTCCTCAGATTGCCAAAAGGCCATTTTCAGTGGCCAAGCTATGCTGGTGTACGGATACACCAGACCGTCATTTTTTGATCTGTGACCATCCCAAATACGAAGGGTTGATACTGGGGACCGGTGATTCGGGACAAGGTTTCAAGTACATGCCAAACGTTGGACGATACATTTCGGAGGTGATTCTGAAGGGAGATTCAGCGCTGGAAACTTCAAAGAGAGAAGCTTGGAGATGGAGACCAGAGAGTGCCAAAGATAGAGACATCCATGCCAGACAGGGCAGGTTTGGAGGATCCAATGCAATCAAAGATTTGAAAGAGATTGTTGATTGGACTGATGCAAAATGATTCAAAGAAATGATAATAGTAGAATTTAGTAAATATATAACGATCAAAAACATTAAACAGTCATGCCAAACTGAGGTATCTTGCCTTACCTTTAATCATGTCTTTCCATCTGACAGAACTACAGCCCAGATCTTTCTCCTTCCAAACGGTTGTGATGACCCATTTGGCAGATTTCACACTTCCGAGTTCCCTGCTCTTCTCCATCTTTGTCAACGTGTCAAGAACAAAGAATCGTTCGTAGTCATCCTGAGCAGAAACGATACCAATGACAAACAGTGGCCATAGCAAGGTCATATAACAGTCTGGCAGTAGGGAGTGCAACTCGATGATCTTCTTGGTGATACGCTTCACCTCTGCCCATCTTTCGTTGTATGACCTTGTACACTTGCCACCGTTGTAGTGAAGACTTTCACAGTCGACCCTTGCAAACAGATATATGAGAGTGGACAACCTCTTGATCTCGGCTATTGTCTTTATGTAGTAGTCTGCCTCTGAGTCCAAATCTGCAGAGATCTTGATTTCCTGATGAAGATTCTCGATCTCCTGTTGGACCTGATCCCTCTGGATCAGTATGTACTTTTCCAACTCCAACCTTTGATCGTGCTGCTCCAGACCTGCATCCTCGTAGCATCTACCAAGACTTGACACACGATGAACAAGGGTGATGAGGTATGGGCTACACCCAAGAACAAGATCGATGTAGGTATCTTCATCGTTCTTCAGATTCTCCAGAAATGGAGATTCAGAGATGGGTCTGGCAAGGTTTGACGAAGACGGGACTTGATCGAGCAATGTGTCAAGTCCAAATTCCAAGTTGAAACTGTTCAAAACCCCAGCTTCGCCAGTGGTAGTTTCACCGGTTCCATTTTCATCTTCGACCCATGCGGTCTCACCCATTATTTCATGCGAGATGAAGTACCTTGCAAAGAATTTACTGACGGGACTCAGGTTGGGCTTAATACCCAACTCTTTCAAGAATAACTTTGCACGGTCCAAATGTGCCAGCCAGGAGGATCCATTACCACAGTTAGAAGAGATCTCTTTGAAGCAGAGCATGATGATGGCGGCCAATGCATCATCCCAATCGGCTGGTTTTTCCTGTCTTCTCTTTGCATCGATCAACATTGGGAGTTCAAGAATGACCTTTTTGGAATATTCCTCTGCTATTTCTGCGTATTTTGTATCTCCTAGTAGGAGCAACTGATGGGCACTGGCTGCCACTATCGAGTTTAACACTATCGAAGATCGGAGTGCCAATGGGGCAATTAGGTATAGGTATGGGTTCTGTTCATAGTTTGATGAGAAATGAAGGTGTTCGATCGATTGGAAGTTTGAGGAAGAGGAGGATGCAGAGGTGGAGGATGAAGATGATGAAGAAGATGTACGGGAGTTTGGATAGCAGACACAGACAGGGCAAATCACCTTGACAAAGTATTGTAAAAGGCTGACTTCTTGACGGTTCAGATCGTGCAGCACGCTTTTATAGAAGATTCCAAAGTTGATGTTGTTGCTGCGCTGTTGTTGTTGTTGTTGCTGGAACTCTATAGCGTAGGGGAAATCGGGCGGTGTGTCTGGGGTCTTTATATTTGTCAGTGATAAGTCGAGTTCCCGAATGTTTTCAGTGTTGTTGGTGTTGTTATGCGTGTAATGTAATTCGAGCTGTTGCTCCAAAGACTTGAGCATCTTATCGGTGATTGCATTTCCAGTTGAGAACATAGATCCCGGGGAAAAGCAGAGAGATGGCGAGAACAGTTGGGATTGGAAAGCGGGTGAAGACAACTCTTGATGAGTAGGGGTATTGGTATATAGTCCATCATAGAGTAACTCTGTATTAACAATGTCAAAGAATGGTTGTTGCTGTAGCTGTAGCTGTTGCTGCTGCTGCTGCTGCTGCTGCTGCTGCTGCGATTGGTAATGATTGTTGTTGGTGCTCAACTGTAAATCTCTCTTGGAATAAAAGTTGCGTCGTTGGTTTTCCCTTATTGATTCAACCTCTTTGAAATCTTCATAAGTTGTGTTGATGAATAGGGATGGAGAGTTTTGGAGTTGGATCCATACGGTTGTACTCTTTGCTACCAACTGGGAAAGAGTTAGAACTGGGGAAGAAAAAGGATCCACCTTTGACGATTTCTTTTCATGTTTTTTGCCTTCTCTCTGTTGTTGTTGTAGTTTGATCTTGATATAGTCGTTTGATCTTCCAAAGGCGATTCCTCTTTCCATTGCCTCTTCTTCCCATCGTAGGGTTAACGAGTAGTCACAGTATAGGCCCAGCCTTTGGCAGTTACTACAAAGCGGGCGTGTTTCTAGATTGACGGGGGTTGCTAAAGCGTTAGTATATAGCGATAAGGCTAAGAACGTTGAAGTGTTTTCCCACTTACCGTTACACTTGACCCTTCTTGCCTTGCAGGTATGACAACCGTTTCGGCTTCTCTTGTCGTTTGATCTTTTGAAAGGTGTCTTTTTGGCAACAGAAGTTGACATGTCAATGGGGACTATGATGGGATAGAATAGAATATCCTTTGAATGTGTATAAGTGTGGTATCATACAAGTTGATGAGTAAATGTGGCATGTTTAAGATATGGTAACGATATAGCGATAGTGTGTTGAAGATGTTTCTTTCTTTTCTGATAGTGCTCTATTTGTTAATGCGCCACAACGTGCTTTTCTAGATTGTGATTGCTCAGCCACAATCAGAATCGTGCGCATATCTCTTACGTTGCAGTAATACGAGTAGAGAGAGAGATAATAATGGGTGAATTTCTGCTGTTCCACCTGGGCATGCAATTTGAGGCTGTGCTGTGAGATAGGCTGTGCGGTGCTCTGAAAGAGGAACTGTGTGGCCCTGTGCTTAGCCAGTTAAGTTGGCTGGCTGGCTGGCTGGCTGGCCGGTTGCCAATTACGTGTTCATTCTGTGCTGTTGTGTAGAGAGAGACATCATATACACAGACATGGCATACTGTTTGACAATGTACGATACAACAGTGTCAATAGATAGATGAGTGTCAAGCCAGCCAGCCAGCCAGCCAGCTAGCTTAGCTGTCCAGTTATTACCGCTGGCAAGAAAGAGCACACGCTGGTGGACACGCACTGGGGGGGAGAGAGACAGAGACAGAGACGGCCACAACAACGTGTATTGAGCACGCACACGCACCATGTAAGGCACTATCAATGGCTCAACCTTTTTTTTTTTCTTCTTTCTTTTCCCCTAGTAAACACCACCACCACACACGTAACTGCTTGGACTGGGCTGGTTGTACTCGTTTCAATTGAAAACTTGTTTGTTTCTTTCCTTTGATTATATCTTGGTTTTTATCTTCACCACTCCTCTCTCCCTCTCTTCAATTCCCCCCAGTATTCATCAATCATCACTCCATCCTCATCCTTTTCCAACCATGTCATCTGTCGAAAAGAAAGAAGATCCTCCATTACTACCTCAATCACAACAGAACCTTGGCTCTGGTGTTGGTCTCGCTGCTCCATCAGCAGCATCCGGTAATCTGTTTGCCTCGATTGCAAACTCGGGTCCTGTCTCCATCTTTGCCTACTGCGGTTCCTCCATTCTAATGACCGTCACAAACAAGTACGTTGTCTCCGGTTACGACTTCAACTTGAACTTCTTCCTATTGGCCATCCAGTCCGTCGTCTGTATCATCACCATTGCAACCTTGAAGTTCTTCAACGTGATCACCTACAGAGAGTTCAACTCTAACGAGGCCAAGAAATGGTCCCCAATTGCTTTCTTGTTGGTTGGTATGATCTACACCTCTTCAAAGGCCCTTCAATTCCTCTCAATTCCTGTCTACACCATCTTCAAGAACCTAACCATCATCCTTATTGCCTACGGTGAGGTTCTATGGTTTGGTGGATCCGTCACTACAATGGCCCTAGGATCCTTCATCTTGATGGTTCTATCCTCCGTCGTTGCCTGTTACGGTGACACCGATGCTTCAACCGGTGCTTTCAACTTCAACATTGGTTACTTCTGGATGTTTACAAACTGTTTCTCCTCTGCCACCTTTGTTCTAGTCATGAGAAAGAGAATCAAGTTGACCAACTTCAAGGATTTCGATACCATGTACTACAACAACCTTCTATCCATCCCAATCCTTCTAGTCTCCTCCCTCCTTTTGGAAGACTGGTCTTCCGAAAACCTACTCTTGAACTTCCCTGAAGAAAACAGATGGGCCGTCATCTCAGCAATGGTGTTCTCAGGTGCCTCTTCCGTCGGTATCTCCTACTGTTCAGGATGGTGTATCAGAGTCACCTCTTCCACCACCTACTCAATGGTTGGTGCTTTGAACAAGCTACCAATTGCCCTATCCGGTTTGATCTTCTTTGATGCTCCAATCAACTTCTTCTCCATCAGTTCCATCTTTATCGGTTTCGCCGCTGGTCTTGTCTATGCCGTTGCCAAGCAACAACAGCAAAAGGAAAAGTCAACGACTTTGCCAAAATAAGTATAAATCGTATCATTCATCCATCCACCCATTCATCATTATGAGTTAGATCTCTAATTGTTCCATCAACAACTTCCACCTTTTTTGATCTACAGTGATTCTTTTTCTCATCTCATCCACTTTTCTTAGCCCACCCACCTTGAATTTGTTTTTTTTATATCTATCTTTATCATCCCCAACTATCTCCTTTATTACTTTTGTTTTTCCTGGGATAGCACAATACAAGTATCTTGATATACACATGTTTTATCTTCTTCCATCTATTTGTCAATCTTCAAACTGAAATCAACAACAGAACATCCCTGATGCACAGAACTGGTTGAATAAATGTCAATGTCCTCGCACAGATAGCTGGCCAAGTTGTTGATCGTCAATCCACCACTACACTCCAACAGGAAACTCTTACCCTTTCCAGCCCACTTCTTCTTCAGACTTTGTGCAACCACCTTCAACCCTTCACCGGTGAAATTGTCAAGCATGATAACATCAGCGCCTGCAGAAATGGCCTCGTCTGCTTCTTCCTCACTCTGAACTTCAACTTCAACCTTCATCGAAAATCCAATAACTTTCTTTGCATTTTCAACAGCCTTGGTGATCGACCCAGTTGCCCAGATATGGTTATCCTTCAACATGACCATACTGGAAAGATCATACCGATGACAGTCGATCCCACCAACAAGCATGGCATATTTCTCCAAAACTCTCAATCCAGGAGTGGTCTTCCTCGTACCTGCAATGATCCCAGAATATCCAACTTTTCTTGCAGAATCAAGGGTCAGCTTGGACTGACTAGAGATCCCCGAACAACGGCACAAGATATTCAACGATAATCTTTCAGCCTGTAGAATGTCTTTAACTGCACCTTTCAAACTGGCAACTTTGATCTTACCTTCTAAAGTTTTGGATGGTTCAAGATATTCACCCTCGTCGAAGAACCATTCCACTTGTAAATCTCCACATTGCTTGTACACTTCATTGGCAAATGGAACACCCGACAGAACACCGTCCGACTTACAGTACAATGTTGCAGATTGATGGTTCGAACCAACAACGTATCCACCATAGTCGAAGGATGGAATGTCCTCCTGCAACCAGGCAGTGATCAGTGGTTTCCACTGCGTCGACGATGGAAGCAGATCGCTATACTTTGGATTTGGATTTGTGAATTCTTTTGGCATTTGAGAGGGAGAGTTGGTGAATTGAAGAGCTGATGCTTGAACGATTCAGTTGAACCTTGGAAAAAGGAGTTGTTGTATAGTGCTGTTCAACTGTTGTTCAACCGTTGATAATGGCCTCTGTTCTTCTCTCTCCACAATTTTCCACTTTGCACTGCGCACTACCTTTTTCTTGCTTCCTTTCATGCTTGACACTGAAGTGAAATATGACAGACACATGGAAGTTGAAAAACACGACGCGTCTGTTGGCTATTTCTATTTGGTGCTGATCTCAAACCCCAGATTAACAATCCTATCCTTTTATCTATATGGTGTTCTGGAAAACAATTGATTAGAAAGCCAGAAAAGTGTACCGTTCCACCCACTCAGTGATGGTTGACATACTGAGCATGCTCAAGTCTCAACAGAAGGCACAGCATGGCAAGGCACACAGGCAGACTTCTCAGCTCGTCACCCCTCTTCCTTCCTCATCGCCAAGGAAACCAGATGGCGAATCTCCAGAGAGGGGAGGTAGAAGCAGAAGAAGAGGAAGCATAGACAGTTCGAAACTGGATAGCTCTCCCACAGCGAAGAAGAGACCACTGTCACCACCACCTCTCAGTCCGAAGGCTCATCCAGCTACAAAGAAAACAAGAGCAACGGAGAAACCATCGTTGAAACAGTCCCATTTTAACGTCAAATCAATGAAGAGGACGGTATGTCCACAGTGCCAAATGTCATACGTTGCACATCTTAAACAGGACAAGGAATTCCACGAGAAGTTCCACAGAAGAGCAATGGAAGGCCTAGAAGTAGCAACGAGCAACTTTGAATCCCTTGGGAAAATCATCAAAGAGGTCAAGATTACAACGGCATCAACACCAATGAATAGAGGTGTTATTGTTGAGGTTAACATCAACAGCTTAAAAGCCACTGCGTTAACCCTGGAACTGCTAGAGATTGTCAACACATCGTTAAATGCACCATCGGACACTGGACAATGGATGCTTGGTTTTAACCATGGGAAGGTTTTCCTGTTCATTCTTGATGGTAAAGCTGTTGGCATAGTATCAACAGAGAGGATCAGGAGTGGCTACTGGATGATACATGAGACGGGGAATCTTGTTCCCAACAAGGAGATACCTCTCGTTATTGGAATATCTAGGATTTACGTTAGTCATAAGTACAGAAGAAGTGGGATTGCGTTGCAACTGTTGAACACCGTGCTTGTCGACTCAGTCTATGGGTTAGTCCTGAAGAAGTGGCAGGTTGGTTGGAGTCAACCCAGTGAGTTTGGCGGGAAATTGGCAAAATCTTGGAATGGTGTGAGGCATGGAAGTGGTAAGTTTTTGATCCCTGTCTACAAGGAAGAAGATACAACCTCCTAAAACATTCTCCGGTTTGTTCATTGCTGTATGTTTATTGTATATTAATTGTATATTATTTTTAAGTTTGATAACTTCTTGTATATCAAGTAACGAGTCTTGTCGTTGTCTCCTGACGCGTGGGTGTCTCATCTCAATATTTGAGGCAGTGCACATTACTCTTCACACGCGAATCTGTAACCTTTATTTGACAAAGGAGGACGCCTTGTTTGTGTTTATTCAATACCTTGTTTACATCCATTACACACCCATATCTTTTCCTTTTCAACACTCTAGAACTTAATACATATCACCACTCCTTCAAGCGTCAGCGTTGCCATCCAATACAGAAACAAATTTTCAGTCCAACAGCTTTTGCCCCTGTCACAACAAAACACATCTTCACAATCACCCTCCCTCACTTTCCCTTTACCGCTCTACAAGACAGAACAATAATGTCCAAAATTACAGGGGATGCTCTCTATAGGGCAGTGACATCACCAGATACACAACATGCATCACAGTTGATTTTGGAATTCAAGGCCCATATAAAGAGAGACTTGGTGAACATCTCCTATGCTCCAAAGTACTTTGAATCGTTGATCTTGGCATACGAGAATCCTTCTCTATCAATCAACTCTTTCTCCACAATTTGTCACTTGGTGAAAAGAATTAGCATACAAGACGCAAGCATTTTGAAACTCGTTGATTTTCAAGTTGTTCCATTTTTGATCAGCAGATTGACAGACGAAAAGATATCTTTGAGGAACACTGCAAAGAAAGCACTTGTTAACTACTGGCAGGCAGTTCCCGTTGAATTTGAAATCTGTCTCAAGACATACGGACTACGACACACTGATAGACACGTGCGAAACGAAATTTTACTAATGCTATTTGAAATCGTTGAGAATACCCCTGGTTTTGGCTTCAAGACTTTTCTATCGGATGTGGTCTTGATGATAGATGATCATGATTTGGAAGTGTCTGATAGTGCATGCAGGCTTCTAGTGTTGTTTTTCAAGGTTGCAAATCCAAACAGCAAAGCTGCTAGATCAGACCTCATTTTGGAATTGGCAAAATCCCACATCGATAAGAACAATGCCTCAAGGTTACTCATGCAAATTGACGATAATTTGGTCCATGAGTACAACAGACACGTTTCACAAAGCTCCTTTGTAGGTGCTGGATCAACAAGAATCACAGTTACAAATGGTGGAGGACTTCACAATAGGTTGTCAGCAGAAAGGTCAAAATCAAGGTTAAGCTATACCCATCCACATCCACAACATCAACCGCCGCAACAGTCGCAACTACAACAGAAAAGTACTTCCAGCTCGGCCAATAGACAAAAGGAAAAACATTTAGCATCGGCATCTTCACCACCACTGGAGTTGTTGAATGACAACGGCGAAGGTTTGGACGAAGTCATGCAATTCTTCTATGGACTTCCTGGATGTGTGACAGACGAAACTTTCAAACCAATTGATTTCTTAGATGAGGACTCTTTAAGCGAGAGATTCGAAGCCATGCATTCAATATTTGAGGGAAGAGAAACCGAGTTTAACTGGACTGGTAGAGAAAAACTCATCCTACAAATGCGCTCAATCTTACGAGGCAATGCCGTCACCGAATACCCAGCACTGCTTGCTCAGTTGTTTAAAGCGGCAAGAGATTGTATCTGTAAAGCAGTCTCTTCATTGAGAACAACAATATCAACACATGGTTGTCAACTGTCGAAGGAGCTTGGTATCTACCTTGGACAATACATAGATTTTGGCACGGTGGAAACTCTTTGCAGCTCATTGATCAAACTCACGTCTGCCAGAAAACCAATCTCGAATCAAAACTCCAATGTTGCAATTGTCAGTTTGCTCGTCCATACTCAATTCAATTCAAGAGTTTTTCATCAAATATACATGGCTTCCATGGAAAAGAATGCCCAGCCAAGAGCGTACTCTGGATATTGGATTTACTGCTTGCTTATGAAGTACAAGAAGGATAAATCTGTTTTGGAAAATGCAACAACTTTGGAAATGCTAGAAAGTTCAGTTGGGAAAGGTGTTGCAGACCCTGCTCCTCTGGTGAGAGAGTCAATGAGAAAGGCATATTGGTGCATGAACTCAATGTTCCCATCAATAACGGACAAAATATCAAAAAGATTGGACCGCAATGTCATGACAGCATTGGAGAAAGCCAAACCTAAGAATGCAGCCACTGAATTACCCAGTGATAAGAGTACGTCTGGCAGATCCAGCTTGAGACCTTCGGTCAAGGAGATGATCATTGCCAAACAACGTGAGAAAAAACAACGTACATCCGATGTTGCACAATATCAACCTTCTCAGATATCAAATAGATCTGTGAGTGACCCTAAACCACGTACCTCCAAGTCCTTGAAGTCTTTGAGTGGTTCAACCTCGAGCATGAGATCTACCAGTTTGACATCGAGACCTCCAAGTCAAGAATTGAGAAAGTCGAGTGTCACTGCCAGTGCCACCACAACAACACCCGGATTTCAAAAACAAATCATTGCGCCTTCTATTATAAATGAGAAGGAGAATGACGATGGAAAGACAAACGACTTTACTGCAACATTCACCATTAGTAGTACAAGTGGACTCGATAGAAATCAACGTGGAGAAATTGACGAGCATACTGAACAACAACTCCGCAACAATATGCTCTACGATCTGTTGGCTTCCAATAGCGAGGAAAATCAGGAAAAGGGGTTGTCACTGCTAATGGAAGATTATTTGAACCAACCATTGGGTCTCAGATTTAACTCGCTTTTGAACAAACTATCAGTCTCAAACGCTCAATTGTTCAATCCGATATTCAATAACAGGGAAGCCTTGATCTACATCATGAAGTATCTCTCCCCTGAACATTTGATCAGGTTGGTCTGCACGTACAATCTGAGCGCTCCATTGTCTGATGGTGTCATGTCTTGCATTGAGCATAGTCTTCCTGTTGATGATCTATGCTTCTCAATAGTCAACATGATGAGCTTGTCAGTTGATGCAACCAGGATGGAGGATGTTAAAGTGTCAATGCACTATGCGAAACACAAGGGTCAATTCCTCAACACATGCTTCAACTTTTTGAGTCATCTTCTTCAAGCCCAGGATGTTCATATTGAACCTTACTTGATCGGGGCTATATTCGAAGCCTGCCTCAAGTGTTGGGAAGTATCTGACACGGAGACCTTTCTCAACTTGATGAGAATTGGACTACAATTACACGAAGAAAACTTCAAGAGATGTTTAGTTTCCAGTGATAATACAAGAATGAAAAAAGATTTGATTGAAAAGTTGGACATCACTTTGCCATCGATGAAGGAGAGCCATTTGTCCCATCCTTCATCGGACAATGCACCAATGGAAGAACTAGACTTTTTGCGGTTTGATGACGAAATGGAGGATTCTCCCAAGGATTATGGATTGACTCAAATTGTTGCAAAGAAGTTTGATGACAATTCTTTGAAGAAGGTCACCACAGATATGACCATGATAATGCCAAACTTCAAGAAACTAGACAACTCTGCATCCAGTCATATGAATCAGATTCATGAGGAAGATGATGAGGATACCGGCACTGCTCACAGAGGGTTAAACTCTCGACACGCCACCACCATTACCACACCAATGAGCGTCGAAGCCTCGAAACATGCTACTGTCCAGGAGGCAAATCCCTTTGTGGAGGAGAAACAGAGCGCGGAGAACAAGTACTATAGCATTGATGACGTCTTCAAGGATAGATCCGATGATGATAAAATGGAGACTGATTTGTTTCCAACAAAAAGGACAGTCATTCATCCAGTTGTTCAAGCCGCAGATATACCGCAGCCTAGCGATAGAATCATGTCTGATACTACACCCGATCTGGACCATCTATCTTTGGCAGAGCAGAGTAAACTGCACGAAGAACACTCCCGTATTCTCATTGACGAGACAGTCCCATCCGGCTTGAACAAGGCTGTTACGAACGGAACTGACGATTCACCTGCTTTGAGCAAGGCCATTGTTTTCTCACCACCGAAGTCGGCAAAGGAGATTGAATCGATAATTGAATCTGCCGATCCACTGTCTACTCTCACGAAGTCAGCTGGAAGGATTGACATCTATGAAGACAAGCAAAACCCGTTGGAGCAGATGGACTCCTGGCACGAGTTTGAAATTTACAAGTTTAGGAAGCAGGCAGAGTTCAATTCCAAAGGAGCAAGTTCATCTCCTGATGCTGACGAGATAATGGAGAAGCTGAGAAGAGGTAATGTTAGCGCCAAGGAGTTGCTCCGCCTAATGGCTATCGTTGATAGTGACTCCATCGATATGAAGCAACTTCACAACACACTGCTACTGTTTCTCTCTCCAGACTTGTCTATCGATTTGATAACGATTGGGCTTGCCATTCTGCGGACATGTCTGCTTTCAAATGGACAACATCACCAAGCGAAACAATCCTTTGACAACCTTGTGCAATTAACATCAAAGATTGAGGCTCCACATGATGATCTTTACAGTGGTATCAGTGATACCCTATCAATGATATATCAGATTGATCCTTTCATAGAGCAGCTAAGTACAAACAAACTCAACAAGGTGCCGTTGATCACCCAACAGCTCATGATGGAGAACATACTGAAACGATTGAAGCCTGAGAGTTTAACCCCTGAGAATGTATTCACGCTAGACATGATTGCTTATCGTTTGTTGAACTCTGAAGTTACCACGATTAGACGATTGAGCGTGCTCGTTTATTCCCAATTTGAAAGGTTTAGACGGCAGGGGATCAAAGATTCGTTCGGTAATGAAGCCATTGATGGCTTGATCTTTCAAAGGTTGAGTGAAGCACAAAAGAAGCTTGTTGAGTTTTATGCCGATAGATCTTGATGAAAAACTTGATGTACATGTTTTATTTTTTGTTGGTCGGTGTTTTGACTTTTTGGATTTTATATATACCCTCTCTTCAAATCAGTGAATGAAGAAACCATTTAATTCCACTACGACTTACTCATGTTTATCAATCGTAATTACTTTGAGTTAGTTCTCTTTCTTTCTTTTAAATGATTTTATTGTTTGGCTCTATATACAACAGACGACTTCTTCATCCATCCGCGATGAAACTAGTAGAATGATTCACCTTCGTCGACAAACAGCGGACTGAACTCTTTATCGCTAGGAAGCTTCACGTCCAATGGAGAGTACAGGTAGTAACTCTTCAAAGCATTGACGTAACATCTAATCCTTGCCTCCTTCAAGGATGAACCTTGACCTTCACCAAGCTTGGAATCACCACTGAAACAACCAACGATAAATATAGGACTGTTGGACAACCTACCAGTCTCACTGATCAGTCTAATCACAGGTGCTTCCATCTTCTTCACGGCCAATAGTCTTGTCAATAGTTTGCCAGGTTCAGAGATTTGGAACATTGAATCAATGGAAACCTTTCTGGATAGGATGTGATCGTTGATAAACTTTCTAGCAGCTTCTTCACCATCATGTGCGTAAACACCGGCAACTATGGATCTCACCGTTGATGCAAACGCAGTGGCTTCATGCAAGGCAACCTCGTTGTCTTCTTCGAGTTTGGTGACACCAGTTTCAATCTGGTTTGCATATCTCGTGTATCTCAACCTGCCGTATCTGAACATCTTTGGTTCTTTTGCAAGATACTTTTCAAGATCTGTTGTTTGATCCTCTTCGATACCCCATATGTTCTTTGAAACGTCATGCAAGGAGAAATCACCTATGTATGCCTCGGTTGCCGATTTGATGATTGTGATTGGTAGTCTTGGATGATTTGCAATGATGTGTTCTGTGACGTAGTATGACAAGAGGGTCGAACCGAATATTGACATTTGGTAGTTGTCTGGTAGTTGATTGTCTTCCATCTTGGTCGTTAGGGATCTCACCAATGTTGAATACTGGAAGTTTGGTGAGAGGTTGAGTCTAGAGTGTAGAGCCAATAGCGATGGGATCATCTTTGCCTGTTCTTCGGATATAGCATCTTTGAATGATGATCTTTGATATTCGGAGAAGCTGGTCTTTGATTCTGGTATGTTAAGTTCGGAAGCATCAACGTCTTGACCTTTCGCCGTCTCGTAAGTAAACCTATGCTTCTTCTTGTCCTTTGACTGTATCACTGAAAGAGGATTGATAGCATGTGCTGGGACTGTTGATGAGGCTCTCCTTATGAGCTGTGAATCGAGACATCTTAAACTCCTATTGCTGAGATTGTTGTTTCTAATACTGTTTCTCAATAGTTGCCTGGTGGCAACTCTCATTATAGCCGAGCTCATGATGGTATGGTATTAGTGCTGTGCTGGGTGAAAAATTCCTCTGCTCTGTTTGAAAAGAACTGGCAAGACAATCTGATTACAAAGGCTACTTTTCAGTAATTTTGAACGAAGTCAAGCAATTAGACAGGGACGAATGCTTATTCTGCTGTAAGAGTGCACTGATGATGATTCTCGGTCAGTAGTCAAAATAGTCAACAGTCAATACCAACAATTGAATACTTTTCACAGCTGTTATATTTTTTCTCACCACCAGCCAATGTGTTGTGTTGATTCTTTCCAGCCGTCAATGGAGCAAAGAGCTCAGAGTAGCAGAGAAGCAGAGCAGTGAAAAATTGTTCTCGCTGGATGACGTAAGAAGTTGGGTAATCTGATTGTCATTCTACGGTGATTTCACTCTATCTCTCTCTGTATTCTTCCTCTCTCTCCCTTCCTCCACACCAGTGTAATCAGGCCAGAATGCATCTACTTGCGAATATCATTGCTACGTTAATTATAAATAGCAACTGTATAGACTTCAATCTGGTGCCTGGGAGTACTAAAGCTGACGTGACCTTTGGGAGCTGTAACAACATCAATGTAGGAGCATAAGAGACAATTTTGAGTGCGTTGGAGTTATGCATCTACTTGGTCACAACACAGCCTTGTACCACCTTCTAGTTGGGAGGAGAAATGAGGGGAAGTTTTGGGGTACATTCTTTAAAACAATCAGATCTTTTCTCTTGATAGAGAACAATCGATCAATCCCTATTCTTATCGAACAGAATCACACAGACACTTATCATTGCATTGGCTTCATTTGAGTACCATGGTAAGTTTTTCATTCATTCAGTTTAGAAAGGACGGTTTTCAGTCCGCTCATTGTGGAAGGAAAGACCACTAACAGCTACCATTTACGACTTACATCCCTCGATGTAATGTCAATCAATTTATGACAGGCAGGAGGAGATCACAACACATTTGTGCCTAAATGGGTGAAACCCCCAACAGGTGGATGGAATCACACACCAAAAAATCATAACGTGAACGGTATGATTGCTTTGGCAGGCTACTTTGCAGTGATTTATTACATGTATAGAAAGGGAGAGGAGACAACGTTCAATCCTAAGAAGGCATACTCGCTCGAAACAACAAAGATGTGGAATGAAGCTGCTCGGGCTTCCAACGAAACCACAGCAAAGAAATGAGCCAACCTCATTTATTTATTTATTTATCAATTTATATTATTACGTTCTCTATCTAATGGCACAGATTTATATACTACCGATCGAGGCTAGTACAAATACACCTTGGTCTTGGGACAATCCGACGTGATCCTCTTGATCAGCTTGACAGACTCTGGTAACTCCCAAATGTTCTGCATCTTTGAGTCTAGATAGCTGGCATCGCAAACGATGGCACCGATGGAAGCCGTAGTCAATGTCGTTTCTTCAGTATTCAGCAACCTTTCAATTCTACCAGGGGTCGAAGCCAACACCCTTGATCTAGTAAACTTGACTGTCTTCAAATCATCGTTCAATTTGTTCTTATTGATCAACTTGACCGAACCACCGTTCAAAGATTTCGTTGCCCTAAAGACATCACAAGCTCGAATGGCAGACATCGAAAGTATCAAGACAAACTTTCTCTCTTTGTCGGCAACAGAAGCAGCAATACCTTTCTTCTGTAGTTTCTTGGCCATCTTCTTGTTGTTCTTGGTTGGCTTCTCAGGTAGCAGCTTTTTGAATGTTAGATCTATGAAACTTGGTAGGTTGGTCAAGTCTCTCTCTGCAACAAAATGTCCCGTGTTCTTGATGCTAGACTTGTTTATGTATAATTCGGACAACTCCAAACCAGATAGGTTTGGATTCTGGAGTCTAATCTTTGTTGCTATCTTTTCGGCAATTGTGTCTGGGTCTTGTAACGCAAGCTTCTTCTTCTGTTCCGTGTCAAACTCCATCTTTTGCCTTTTCTTGCTAGACAATTTGTCATCTTTTTGCTTTCTCTTCTTTCCAGTGGCAGCTTCAGTTTTCATGTTTTCCTTTTCTGAATCTTCCTTTGCGTCTTCTTCTGCAGATCCAAGTTCAGGATCTTCCTGTATTGTTGCACCGTCGTTACTTCCCTCAATCTCAACCCCTTCTTCTGCTTCAGATCCATCGTAGGTATAGTCTAGACCGTCGTCCAGTTCGTCTGCTGCATTCAATGACATTTTTTTTTGATGATCGTTTTATAAATTACAACACCTGATTGCTGATTGGATATGCTCGATATGAAGAGCGATAGAAAGTGGTTATCTTTTTTTGAAAAGGAAGACGGAAAAGGAAAAGGATAGAAAATGAAAAATAAAAAATCAAACAAAAAAAAAACTCGAAATAATTTTCTTATCCTGTTCCAATCAGCCACAGCTTTGCCACACCTTTAAAGGTGGCGCATGGAATACACGAAAGATCCAAAAAAGTACAGGACCTAATCACAACCGGTTCAGTTTGTTTACATCTTCAATCAAATGGAATCATGTTTAACTTCCATCTATTTCTGGATTGCAATATCTGCTGATAACTTAACCAAGTCTGCCGCTGTCGATTGATTACCTTTGACATCATCATCAGTTTTTATCCAATGAGTGGAGGCAGATCACCGACCAAAGATTCTGATGAGGATTATTCACGGTCATCGTTGAGATCACCATTGGTAGAGCACAGGGACGATCCATACCAACAGAGTGATACAGATGATGCTTTCCAGCATTTAGTCGAGGAGCCAACTCTTACTCCCATAAATGCTACGAAAAGGCGATCCTCCATGGAGTTTACCTCTACCTCGGTGCTACTACGAACACCAAAACAAACAGTTCCACCTCAAGCTGAACCTACACGTCAAACACCCACAACAGCAAATCCCACCACTCCTAACACAGTTGATTTGCGTACCTTGTTGAAAACCCCACGTCGACATAGAACACCTACAGGAACAGGAACGCCAGGGTCGGAATCAAGGCGAAGCAGAACACCTTCAAGATCGAACACTCCAAAAAGATCTGCACAGAGCCCTTTAACCATCAGACCGATTCAAGATGTAACGTTGGAAAGAAGAAACAGGTTGTTGCTTACCCCTTCCAAAAATAAAACCAATAGAAGATATTCCCCCCGTAAGGATTTGGTGATGTTGGGGAGGTTACTCACAGTGGAAAAAGAAGAGACTAGAAAAAAAAGAAGAATTGAAGATCTAGAGCGGCAAGAATCATCAATTGAGCAAAAAGAGTCTGCATTAGAGATGTTACACCATCTCGTTTCCTCCGTTGAAGAATCTCAGCAAGACTCTGCACTACCAGAACAATCTCAGACAGAAAACCTTCAAGATTCGACCTTGCTAATACCAGATACACAATCTCAGTCACTTAATCAGCGGCCGCATACTGCATCAAGTACAAGGCATGTCGGAACCCAAGAGCTTGAGATGACATTTGCAAATGTTGACATCACCACCGTTGAGGACGATTACCCTGTTTCTCTTTCTGGCAACATGATGTCTTTCTCGACATCCGATAAGACTCCAAGAAGAGGCCGCCTTTCAAGTAGATTGTCATTAGAAACATCAATTTTGAGTGATACCAACATTGCAATACCAGAGGCAATTATCAGAGAACACGGCGATTATGGGCTGGAGTTATCAGAAGACGAAGATGTTTCTCTTCAAGTACCGAACCCAAACGACGATCATAGTAATCCATTCTTTGACGATGGTGATGGCCAATTGGATGACGATTCTGACGATTACGACGATGGCTATTACGAAAATGACGAGCAAATGCTGAAGGACAACAACGATGCTGATTTATCGTTACTACAACACCACGATTTTGCAAAGGCATCTAGGGCTCCTATTTTTGTCACAATGCGTAAGAAGAGGCAATCCATGGAAGCCACTGATGCTCAAAATGCTGGCAAGGTTTTCCGGTCGAACAATACATTGCCTATTCTATCGATATCCATGCTTCGAGCTCTATCAAAAATGATTTTACCTTTCAATCAGCAGAGAAAATTGCTCTCTTTTGAATCATTGAGCAAGATTCAACAAATAAGCGATGAATTCTTTACCCAAGAGCTCGAGGATCTAGAGGCGTACGCCACACATGGAAAGAGGAAAATGGTAGACTACGACGATATCAAATTGCTCATTGCTCGAACCAAGTTGGAACCTCGTTATGACCTATTTCAGTCCAACTTACAGGCTCCAGAGAACGAAGGTGCACATCTCAAGAAACAACCAGTGGAACTAGAAGGATCCATGGACGGGCATATATTGGAAATGGGTCGAAAGATGTTTGATATGGAGGCCCTCACAGAGATAGAGAAGCTACTTTACGCCGATCAAATAGCGAGAAACAAGAGGCTGAAGAGGAGATTGGAAAGAGAGGAGCAAAGTAGAGTGGAGGAGGCTGAAAGGGAGGAGGAGAACAGGGAAGACATCAACCAGACTCACGATGCAGTGGCTGATGTTTCAGTCTCCCAGTCAGCCATCTTGGTTCCTTCAGAGGTAACTGTTGAACATAATAAATCAGAAGTAATTGATATATTTGATTCCAGGCAATTCAATTCTAGTATCGTGATTAGAACTAGTTTGAGCAATGACGCAGGAGATTCAGCAGAAAGCGCAGAGGATTATGATGGAAGTGATAGTGAAGACGACGAGTCTTTGGCTGAGATTCCAATGGAGGAAGATGAATGATTAGTGTTGTAGCTTAGACCGTTTGTACATTAGTATTTCCCGCTTGTTTATTTATGTTGCCGTGTACTTATAAATCACTGCCACGCAGTTTGTATCGTTCCCCAGTTCATCGGTATGTCATTTCATAGCGTGCATCGTGGTAGCAGTGCTGGTAGCAGTGCTTTGACATTTGTGACTCTCCTTGCTCTTTTTGTAGCTTGGATTTTCTGTCAAACCCTTTCCTTGATTCATTGTTACAGATGAATACAAACTTCAATAGTACTAAAATATTAATCGCAACTGTAAAGGTGATAAGAAAGCCGAATCTTCACACCAGAGAGCAGAGAATGAGCGGCACGCTGCTACCTGAACGAGCCGCACAACAAAGAAAATTTTCGTTGAATAGTCCAAAGATAAATAAATAGATAGACGAACATCCTTGTGAAAAGTTGTTTCTCCGTATAATCCTTCATCCTTATCAGAGACCACTTACTGACAGTATCCCACCTAATCAGTCAAATTTAAGGAAAGTTACAGCAATAGTGATTTAACTGCCTCCAAATAATATTCAATCCACAAAATCCCAACATTCCTATCCAAATCAAAATGTTATCATTAAAACGTTCAATTTTAACTTCGGCCAGAGCCCAAACATTTTCGACTTTGAAGAGATCCCTCACTCTCACAGCTGACCTTTCACAATCCCTTCTCAGTAAGCCATACCACCCAACCATCATAGTTGGTGCCGGTCATGCTGGTATTGAAGCCGCCACAGGATCAGCAAGAACAGGAACCCCAACGACGTTGATCACCCCAGATTTGTCCAAGATCGGTGCAACGTCATGCAACCCTGCCTTCGGGAGGCATCGGAAAAGGTACATTAATTAAAGAAGTGGACGCCCTTGATGGTGTCTGTGGTCGTATTGTCGACAAGGCCGGTATTCAGTTCAAGGTATTGAACAGGAGTCATGGTGCTGCCGTGTGGGGTCATCGTGCCCAGATCGACAGGGATCTCTACGCTTCTGAGATGCAGTCATTCTTGAGTGGATACGAAGGGTTGAACATAATGGAAGGAAAAGTTGAGGATTTGATCATTGATGAAAGTGAAGGTAGAGAAGGTGGCAGTGTTGATCATAAGGGAAGGAGGTACGGTGCTGTTAGAGGTGTTGTTTTGGATAATGGTGAACTTCTCAGATGTGACAAGGTTGTCATAACGACAGGAACTTTCTTGTCAGCTGAGATTCATATTGGATTGGAGGCATGGCCCGCAGGAAGGATTGGAGAGTGCGCTTCGTATGGCTTGAGCGAGACGTTTAGGAAGGCCGGATTTAAATTGGGAAGGTTAAAGACAGGTACTCCACCGAGGATAAGTGCCAAGAGTGTCAATTATGAACTAGTGGGAGAAGAGCCGGGAGACAATCCCCCCGAACCAATGAGTTTTTTGAATGAAAGACCAACTGTTGAGAAGCAGATGCTGTGCTATTCTACATTCACTACCAAGGCTATGCACGATCTAATTTTGAACAATTTGGATAAGTCTATCCACATCAGAGAGACAGTGAAAGGTCCAAGATACTGTCCATCAATTGAATCGAAATTAATAAGATTCAGTGATAAGGACAGGCATAGGGTCTGGCTCGAACCAGAGGGGTTGAACACGGATGTAATGTATCCTAATGGTATCTCTTGTACGATGCCTGCGGAGATTCAGGAAAAGATGTTAACCATGATTGTTGGACTTGAGAATGTTAAGATGCTACAACCTGGGTATGGTGTGGAGTATGACTACATCGATCCTAGAGAGTTGAAGCAAACCTTGGAAACGAAACTGATTGATGGATTATTCTTGGCCGGTCAAATTAACGGTACTACTGGATATGAGGAGGCTGCCGCACAGGGAATAGTTGCTGGTATCAATGCAGGATTAAGCCATTTGAATAAAGAGCAGCTGAAGCTCACGCGAGCAGATGGATACATCGGAGTATTGATTGACGATTTGATTACAAAGGGTGTTGATGAACCATACCGAATGTTCACGTCGAGGTCCGAGTTTAGAGTGAGTGTGAGAGCCGACAATGCAGATCTAAGGTTGACCGAACTGGGCCGCAGGTTGGGTTTTGTTGGGGATGAAAGGTGGGATTCTTACTTGAAAGACAAATTGATGTTTGACACTACATTTGAGTTCCTAAACGAGTTCAAGATCAGTTCGCTGAAATGGAATCAATTATTAGGGGATCACGCCAATATAGCCAACGATTCAAGGCTACAATCGGCATTCCAAATTTTAAGATATGACAAGATGAACATCGATAAGATGCTACCTGTTCTTGGGCTTCCAAAGCTGAACGAACTTCCCCAAAGAGTGAAAGATAAACTGACAGTTGAAGGCAACTATCAGGGCTACCTGAAGAAGGAGGCCGAATATATGAAATCTTTCAGAAATGATGAATCCATGATGCTACCATTGAACATTAACTATGAGACGATTCCAACATTATCAAATGAAGAGATCTCAGTGTTAAACGAGACTAAACCAGAGACGATTGGTCAAGCCAGAAGAATCCAAGGGGTTACACCTGTTGCTATCTTTGAGTTATACAGAATATCAAAGAAAGCGCAGTTATGAATTATGTTTTCCAACTTGGCCATGTATATAACGATCTATTATCTCGTTGTGTTCATTAATATTCGAAAAAACTTACACTCGTGGGAGAAAATAATTATGATGTAAAATAAATAAAGATGGCACACGAGGCCGTCTACCTAGCTGGATATTGGTTGTGATCAATGCTTGGTAGCCAGTTCTTGCTTCTTCATCTCATCAATCTGTTTGAAGGCGGCCCATTTGGATTCAGCAGTAGGGAATCCCAAGAGTGTGTTCCTGTACGTGTTGAGGCTCTCCCTCACTCCCCATTTGAGATTTCTGTCAGCTTCCCAAAATCCCCAGGCACCAACTAACGTCACAGCTGCCACGGGTTGTCTGATAAAGAAGAAGAATAAAACTGCTGGTCTAAACGTAGAGAAATACATGGTGCCTCTGTGGTTTGTCTTGCTTTCAATATGGATGGAATGGTAGCTACCGTCTATGGTCCTGTATCCGTATCAATTTGAGAGTTTGTTTGGAACAGAATATCGATATTTCTGTGGTCTTCAAACTAATTTCAGTTTGTTCGATACAATAGCTTATTACTCTTGCTTGTGTCAAATCGAACATGTGCCATCAAGAAGAAGAGTGGAAAACATTAAACAGCAGTTGGAAATTTGCAATGAGGGGTATTCCAGCCACTAACTTAACGCATCCCAAGGATACACCTGTGCACCGTCAACGTTTAATATTAAAACACAGAAGTAAATCGACGCGTCTATTTTACGGAACGACCGAGACTGAAATCCAGAAAGTCTTTCTTTTCTCAGATATCCCCGGGAAAGTCGACGGCAGTCTCGTTAATAAAAATATATTAATCTACTAACACTAATACCACTACCAAAACTCGATGCTTACTGTTGCGAATAATATCACCATCACAGAGTCATCACAGACAATCATCTTAAGAAACTAAAAGGCTTGCTTGCTTCTATAAAAGTGAAAACTGACTCTCGCTTCCACCGAAGAAAGAGAAATTCATCGCGCAAAACAGCTATCGTCCTTACCCAAGTTCAAGTCATCGACAGCCATCGGCTACATCGCATCTGAATCACCTGAACCTTACTCAATTTGAAGGTTGCCAAGTCCATCAAGTCTCCGAATCACGGGCGAAAGTGCTTTAGAGTTTAGTTACACACACAAAACTGACGGTTTTCATATCTTTACAATGTCTACAGATTATGCAACCCCACAACAACAACAACAACAACTGCCACAGCAGTTCTATCAACCTCAGATATCTCAAGAGTATATAGACACGACTGGCTACCAGACGAGCACCTCGACAGATCCATCTTCTATGACCAATACACCATCTCCACCACATCTCGCACAACAACCAACCTCGCAACAACAACAATCGCAACAGCAACAGCAGCAGCAGCAGCAGACGGATCAACCCTACTACGTGAACGCCAAACAGTACCATCGTATCTTGAAGAGAAGAATAGCAAGAGCCAAGCTTGAAGAAAACTTGAAGATTCAAAGGGGAAGGAAACCATACCTACACGAATCAAGACACAAACATGCAATGAGAAGACCTAGAGGCCAAGGAGGAAGGTTTCTAACAGCCGCTGAAATCGCAGAAAAAGACAGACTTGACAAGCTGGAAGAGATACGTAGGCAAGAAGGTGGTGATGTTTCTACCACTAGTGTTGGACCGGGCGATGTCGATGGTGATTCAGGTTTGGTCTATGGTATGGTTGGTACCAACTAGTCACCACCACTCCCCTTCTCCTGTTTTTTTATGTGTTTTACGTGTCAGTTATGAGCTTCTGTGTTTTTAGAGCTTTCAGTCGTTTTGAAAGCATTGCTTTAGATTCTCCTCTGTAGTTTTACGTTTCTCTTGTCAATCGAGAGGAAGAATGGTTATTCGTTTCAGTTTTCTTTGTTCTTACTTCGTATAAAAGCTAGTATTTTTTTTTATCTTTGTTACAAACAATTTTTATTTTAAAACACAAGAAAACAAACATACAACGCAATGAATGAAGGAAAAAAGGAACCTTAGCCAACTCAAATCATGCTCACATGCCCAACCCACTTAATAATGCCCTGGTTTCACCATCTAATCCTTGAACAACAGATCCGAACCCTTGAGCTTCAGCGAGCTTGGTCTTGAAGTACTCTAATATCATAGTCTTATTTGAGATAAATTTGATAGGGTCAAAGGGCTTGAGACCAATAACGTTCAACCTGTTGAAAGAATTGCCGAACGACATATCATCATTCTCCAATTCCAACAGAATCTCAACGTTTTCATTGATATTCTTGTAATCTTTGATCGAGTTGGATGTTAACAGATGCACAAGCTGTGTCAAGACGCCATGGATCAACTCTGGAGTGAGAGAGCTTACGTTTTCGGTGATGATGTTTATCAACCCCACTATCAGCAGCTTCTTATCCAACAAGTTGTTGAATTTGGTGATTGTAGGAATGATAAACTGTGAAAGAACCTGTGCAAACATCGATGGTTGAACGTTCTCCAAAAATTGTACCACAAAGGTGCTGTTTAAGCTTGAATTCTTTTTCAATGTGTTGTCCGTTGCAATCGGGATGCACGATATCGAGCAGAGGAAAACGATGAAACGTTTCACGTATTTCTCCGTACGTCCGTTTTGTAACCTTGTCAAGATGATTATTGCAATTTGTTTGAGGAATGGCTCCAAGATTGATAGATCGATCTTTGTCAAGATGGTCTCCAAAAATTCAAACCCGTGATGATCGTTCAATTTGGATGAAATTAACTTTTGAAACACACCCAAGATCGGCGTGATGGAAGACTGGGTTTGGAACAACGCTGGCTTGAATCTGATAATCTCAGATAGCAGTCTAACAATGGCAGGAACATTACCTTTGGATTCCCAAATGGCAGGTGAGCATAACGGTTTGATCAACTGTTCGTACTCGGCTGGCATTGGTTGATCTTCAGGGTAGATTTCCAAACAGTAGGCCAGTACCTGTAACGAATAAGGAATAAACTCTTGGATGTCATTCCCTAAAATGGACAACATGCATGGCTTGATCAAGTCTAATAGAGAAACCACGTTTGGTCTGTTGTTCTTGATCAAAACGCAAACAGACTCGAAAGTGTAATGTGAAAACTTTGGATTCGAAGGGTTTCTACCGATAATCTCCACAATCTTCATCATTTGTTCCAATAGCTCACCGCTAAATTCACTCAATGAGCTTTCTGCAGTTAAGATGATTCTCATGATACATTTCATCAAAAACTCATTCTCAGCCAACTTTTCAGGTGTATCGCCCTTGTTGAACATTAACCTGAACAAGCTCATCAACAAATCCTGAGAGACATTTGGTGGAATATCGTTCTTGTTGAACAACAATTCTTGATGGTTGGTAGGATTTCTAAGGGATAGAATCTTTTCAGTTGTGATAGCAGCGTATGTATACACCACGTAGTTGGAATCTTGAAAATGCGACGACAATAATGGGAATGTCTCAAGCAATTGTTGTTTGGTCAATTGATTACGAAAGGTGAAGATGTATTTAATAGCATCAACCTTCAATATTGGATGTGAAGTACCACTGACCAAATCAGGGGCAATGTATGTTCCAAAGAACTGAACAACATCAACCAGTAGATTGGTCGAGGTAATCCCTGCATTGGTGATGGAACCCTTTGCTGCGATGGCACTGAACAAGTATATACCAAGATCTTTGGCTTTCCAGTTGGATGAATCCGATTGATACTGCAACATATATTGGGTGACGTGAGTCATCACGACCTGTGTAACGATCTGTTCATTTTCCTCTTTCAACGCTCTCAAAAAGTCGGTTGTGGCCCTCCTTCTGGTATCCGAATCCGAGCCTTCCAAATCACGCCTCGTGAACTCTATTGGATCGTCTTCAAACATCTCTTCGTCGGATTCCCTCAGCGTCACATTTGGCAAAATGATTCTTTGAACAATCTGCTCCAGGGATTCTTGGGTGTTGAACATCGTTGGAAACAATGAAGCAACAACGGTCAGAGATTGTAAAGCCCTGGAGACTAGTATGTCATACTTTGATTGCAAAGTGATATTGTTCAATATTTCCCAGATTGTTTCTATCAATGGGGATATCAAACTGCCAAACTCTTCCTGGTATCTTGTAGTGTATAGATGGATCAACTCACACGAGCTTGTCTTTGCCTGGGTGACTATATCGATTTCATCATCTTCACTAGTATCTTCCAACAATGGACTTGAGAACTTGAGATATTTGTGAATGATGGCGAATCCTTCCGTCATGTGATCTTCGAAGAATTCGGGGATATCTTGACAGTTCAAATCATAGTAGATCTTCACCAATAGTAGATAGACATCAAATAGTAGCACTAGTGCTTCCTTGTTGGATAGATTTTCGTCAATCAACTGATCCACCCTTTTCAGTAAGTTCAAGAAAGGTTCTGCAAATTTTGACAACACTAATGCAACTTCGCTGAATAGTTCGTCAGATCTGAACAAAGGCCTCCATCTTTTGAAAATGGAATGGGCAACTTTCAAAACACCCTTGTTTGTAACCATGTTGTCGGGACTCAAATTGTTGACCAACTCGTCCAATAGCTCGGGCCATAATTGAGGGAATTCTGATTCTGCTATCAATGAGATCGATTCACCAATTTGGACTTGCAACGAGTCTGGCAATTGGATCATCAAGGGGATGATCTCAGATTTGATGATGGCAACATCGTCAAGGTGAAGCCTATACTCTCCAGACTCATCAATCCATTTCCTTTTGATTAAGTTTTTGAAATATAAAGAGCCTGCAAGCCTGGTTGTATTTGGTATGTTCGAAGACGCAACAACGTGGAGCAAGGTTGAAGGGAACCCTTTTGTTGTTTCTATAGATCTCAACGAGACTTCCGCCTGCTTGGCCGATGTTGGAGATAGCGACTGTTCTAGAACTTGAGCCACTGAACTTATATCTGCCATAATATTGGGAAAGTGTAGTGATAGGAGGTGAAGAGGTCTAACAAGAGGTAGAAAACTAAGTAAACGACGGAGATAGCTTCTTTTGTGTGAAGTAGTAAAGTACTATGATTTTGTTTTCTACGTACTAACGAGTAAGCGAGGATTGAACTCTCTAGAAATAATTTTTTGTACGCTCGAACTGTATGTAGTGAGGGAGGTTGGGAGATTCACTCATGCTCATGCTTACTTTAATGGAGTATCTCTCCAAAGAACCAACCACTAGGAATATTACAGTTTGTCTAGATTGGAAATACTCTCCTCTGGCGAATGGCCGACTTCAGCGAAATAATATTATATGCGCTCTATTTTACCTGATAGTGCTCTCGCTCAAAAGACGAACACTGGTGAAAGAGACCCCAAGACTGTTGTCAATGTCCAACTTCATTGAATTTTGATTAACAGGACTCAGCACTTTAATGGCTCGAACGTGCGAGTCCTTACCGTTCTGGTGATTTGCCAAAAAGCAAATCTTGATCAGATAACACTTGAGCAGATTGTCAGATCGTATACCTTTGAAAAACACATGTTGCCATCCAACGGGTTCATCAAACTCGTTGGATGAAACTTCCATCAAATCGTGCTCTCCCGAACCGGCCAGGACCATGATCTTTGATGGAGTGTACGATTCGTCCGTTTGGAAGTTGAAGTAAAACGAAAGTCGATCGATGGTGACCTTCTTTGTGAAATGGATTGATATGTAATGCGGTTGTTGTCCATCACTCTGCCAATAACTGAACGGAGAATCCTCTCGTAGCTCTCGAACACCGTATCCTTGTTTGTGCGAGGATACCAACCATGATGCAAGGTTCCCAATCTCCACCAATCCTAAATGCTCCAACTTTCGTATGCCCGAGGTAAACATCATCTCTTCGTCTATCTTCATTGCATTGTTGTCGGTGAATTCACCAGACTGTTGTAGGTCTTCGTCCTCACCCTGCCTGTGCTCATCCTCGCTTATCCCTTCCTCCTCCTCATCATCGTCCCTTTCCTCTTCCTCTTCGTCATCGTCATCTTCATCATCATCATCATCAAGGTCATCTTCCTGTATGTGGGTATGGTCGAAATCCCCAGTGTACTGGTCATTTTCCAAAAGGCTTGAATTGTCCTGCTCAATCTCTTCTTCGGGTTCTGCAGCCAACTGCCCCAACACACGCCTGGTGAGTATCACTCCATGGTCTTCGGTATCGTCATCCGTGTATCCCACCGGGAAACTTGCATCTTGGTTGTACCGTTGATGCCTTGTATACGCCGCGTCATCCAACGAGTCGTCTGAGTAGTTGTGAGTGTTTGACATCTGTGTTTATCAATTGTATACCGGCTTGACTACTGAAGCAATTGCATCGATTCAATGGGACAAAAGGATCCAAGTGTATATGTCTGGGTACACTTTAGCTGTTTTGTATTCAAAACATTGGATCCCCTATTTGAGGCTGTACAGTGTGTGGGCCAGCAAAGATGCATGAAATACACGCATCGTATACTCTAAACAATGCTTTTCTTACCAAACGAGCCGCATTTAATTGTGTTGAGCCGCATAATTTGATTTTTATGCAAGTGTGCTCTCTCATTTCAAAGGATCTTGAAAAATTTCATCCAAAACACGGCAGTGCCCATACTTAATGGCGACACGTGTGTGTATAATGACAGTTGAGCAGGGGTCGCCGCAGAGCCATGCCGCCATGCCGCCCCAGGTCCCGCCGCAAAGCCGCTTTAAGGAATAAATTTTAACTCAGTTTGGAGACCCATCTTTGAACTCTGTTCTCTGGTAAACTTATTCCCACGGCAAGGAAGATGAAATCACCTGCTTGCCTCTAAATGAAGCCCACAGTATTTGCCTTTGTTAAAATACTATTGAAAAATTCTTGAAAAGACAAAATTTCTCTCATCCACTTTTATTTGTTTCATATGGGAAACTTCAAGCAACAGCTTGAAAAATTGCTGGGAGTGTTTCACCAAATTTTTAAAAATATCAATTAAGTAATAGGAGAAACTTTTACTATCGAGGTTTCATAAAAACACAACCATAAGCTGGTGAAAAATTTGAAAGCGGTTAATTCGAAGGTTTTTAAAAAGCGTTTCAGAGTGTTTCAACTTGTCTTGGGATGGAAGACAACTCAACAGTAGCAGTAAAGAGCAATGGGTCCACAACGTATATCACTATCAATCAAAAGCTCTAGCGTGTTTCATTAAGTGTATTTTGCAAATATCGGTGGCATGAATCCTCATGTTAGAAGCGTTCGTGTATTAATTCTGAACAGTAGTCTCAGTTCAACAGTTCTTTCTGATGGTATTCATTGGCGCTATCCAACTGCAGCAATGGATATGAAAAGATACTCATATTAAAGACCCGGAACTGGAGATCGCTATTATAGGCTTTGGCGGTTGTTTCAAGCTGGGATAGGGGGTCATACATTGGCTTGAAAAATCCTATTTCAACTCTGTCGTTTCGCTCAAAACTAAAGCCTGTTTAGCACTATAGCACCCTTCCAGCTTTTCCAAACTGCTCCAGAGCTTATGGGGTTGTTTTCTCACGCCTGAGATCAAGCTGGAATGTGTTGCTGATAAATTCGGAGTGTAAGTGCCGGCGCAATGGCCCATAGTTCTAATCTCACTCTCCTATCTGGCCCATTACCAACCCTCCCCTTCGCTGTGCCAAAGTTCCATCCTTGACGACCAACCATCTTTCGAGTCACCAAACCCCTATAATGGTTGAGTCATAAAGATAGGTATATCTGGAGCTTATTTCCGTTGATGCCGTTTTTGTGCCCTTTCTCTGGGTAAAGTACAGGGTATCATATCATTAATTTATGCAACATTCGAAAGTCATGAGGTTGATATGATCCCTAGGTTGTTCATTATCCTTACTCAGACAGTCTTCGTCAACTAGTATGATTATGTCAGAGTCGTGTAGTGCCACGAGCTTTCATAACAAGGTAAGGAGACCATGCTGTTGTTGTCTTTGACGGTGCTAAAGAGCAACCCCTATTTGATCAACAGGATTTAATCTTGTTTCGACTATGAGCATTAAGTCAATGGCTCTTCATGGTAGTTATTTGAGAGATCACAGACCAATTGTTTGAAGAAACGTAGAAAAGGATCGGTGTCAATTAGAAGCAATTGCAGTGAAATAAACTAACTGAGATTTAGAAGGCAAAACAAGTAAACTGTCTCGAATAGTGTGCGAGTGAATTTTTTATGATGCAACCAGCACACACATAAGTTTATCTTTACCCTTTGAAGTCCAAGTGATTGTACTCCTGGACGTTGTTCACCGTTGTTCGTTATATTCTATATTGCAACGGATAATGTGCCAACAATAACAGAAAACAAATGTTGAGAGCAGATGAGATATACAGAAGTTAAACCGATCAAGACGATTGACTTTGTGTTTGTGAAAAGATTGTTCTTAACTTTACTCCCCTCTTCCTTGACTGAGTGTGACTGTCACCGAGCAGTTCAAGACACCAGCAGCAACATCACTGACTCCAGTTCCTGGAACTACAAAATTGAGCATTATTTCTGTCTCCTATAAAGCCAATATGACAAACAATGGTTGTCTACTTCGATTTTGTTTGGCGATTGCCCGCGAGCGCTAACACTTTCAAGTCTCCAAACTATGCCCTTTCTGGACTTCAGCAAATCAAACCTGTATAATTACTTGTTGCTTAGGATATGAAGCTTTGATATATTGAAGAATTGGTTATAAATATAGAACCAGCAAAGTATAGTAACCCTTGATCATTAGTGAGGTTCAATGTTGTGAGGCGCGACCAACTGAAAAATAAGTTGCTTTGCCGAATTTTCAATGCCTGCTGCACCAGAGTTCCAATCGTTCCAGAATTTGATGTGCCGTATAGAGGAATGGCTGGGCTACAAGGCATAATTCTTCAATTTGATGGCATTGCTCATCTTTGCGCTTGAAACTATGCCCTTCAAATGCCCTTTAAAAATGTGGTCTCAATCAAACCGTTTTGGACGAATACTGATTTTTAAGGTACATCATCATGAAGATCTGGACTCCCTCTTTCCAATGGTATGCTGAAAACTGTGGAAAAGTCGCTACAATGTGGTCTAAATGGCCGCTAAAGTAAATTCAATGCTCAACAAAAAAAGGGAAATATGGCCTAGTGGTCAAGGGCAATCTGTTGTAAGTGGGTAAATAAAAGGTTGCAGGTTCGCATCTGAACCACTGTCTTTCCATATCTGGACGTTTTTTAATCTCCTGGCACCACTTTTACACCGATCCAGTTCATACCCTGGGGTTTTACTCAGAAAAAAATCTAGTATTTTGTAGTACTTTCAAAAGTGCATAAATCGAACTTTTTTAGAAACCCAAATTAGGATTTTTGATAAGTTTTTCAAATCCATTCTGTGATCGTATCAGTGACACTGGCAATACCAAACAGGTATCGCTGAATAGACTGAAACTGTCTCCATCGTTTAGAAGTAATATGATGACTATTGTACTCTTAGAGGAGGAGTTATTGAAGATTTAAGATTTCTCTGCCATTAAAAAGTGGCCCAAAAGGGTAGTTTCTCCCGTTTGCATTTCGGCGAGATGTACCAAAACGGAAATTAATATCGCTCCAGACTGCTGCTCACTAAAGTTAGTGACCCGTGGATGTTGGCTGACAGCATTAGTATCTCATCTTGGTCCAGGTAGCTCAAAAATCATTACATTTTTATCAAACGATTTCTGCTTCACTAGTGGTGATAACGTGGGGTAACCAGGTATACTTATGGAGAATGGGCTAGTAATTGGTAGGTTCAGGATTGGGTCATTTAAAAGAAGGTTTGCTGGCTTTTCATCGGTGTACGAGTAACCACCCACAAGCTTATAATTAACAGATTTCATCGCAGCCAGTTGACTTGCTGTTTACGAACAATAGTTTTACGGCTAATAAGGGGTACAATGGGTCTACGACTTGTATCAGCATCAAGTGGAGATCGTAGAGTATCTGATGGTCTTATAGTTCAAGATATATTCTCCTGGAATCTTCATCTTCAAAGCATTTTCCCAATCGTCCGATTTTGAGCCATAACCTAACCGATCCCAAATTTTTTGTAGTGGTCAGTTCGTATCACAGTACAGTGTTTGGCCATTGAAAAACATTTCAAAGAAAGCGTTAATACTCTATCATGCATAGGACCTGTCGTTTTTGTAGATTTTGAAGAATGCATTCTTTGAGCATGTTGAGTCTATTCTCTGTTTCTCCTCGAATGAAGTCGCAATTGAACAACAGTTCGATCTCAGGAGTTGTCGATTTTGAAGACCAGAAAGGTGGAGGAACAAGCAGATCATGTCTGATCCAAGCATAGTTGTGGTCTGTGTGCAACACTCAACAACCTGCGGAAGTTTCCTTTCTTGATCGAAACGAAGATCGATGTTTCGCCGCGAGATTAGCCACTGTGCTAAAAATAGGCTTTCTCCCCCAGACGCCGTATCCGTACATGCAGCCATTACTGGGCGGTGGTTATTACCGGTGCCATTTTTGATCTTCCAAAAAGGCCCCAATTCTTGATCTTTCTTCTTGCAACAGCACAGGAAGAGCTGGCTGGATGTGTGGCAGTAGCCACAGGCGACGCCGGCCAAGTCTGTGCGTTACATGCAGATCGAGAATGCTGGGATCCCGGTGATCGGAATGGCCATCCCGCTAGTTCAACAATCACAGGAAATAACTGATGGAGGTGACAGAACAAACCCAAGGATGCCAAGCAGGAAGACCAGAAAGAATGCCTGAGCGAATCATTCGAGCCGGGTATGCCAGTGGATGCTGATGCCGCTTTATTGTCCACCAGATTCCCATCCTGTGGTATTTAAGACCCGTGGATAAGGTTGAACAGAGCTGATTGAACAGAGCTGAGAGACTCAAATTACAGCCTCCACCGGACTGTTCCTTTGATGCAAGCCTCTCTTTTCAGAAGGCCTGTGGCAGAATATCAAAGGAGGTTCTTTCAAAGTTGCCTGTTGATAGCATGTAGTGGTAGTAGTGATAGCAGTGGTAACAGCAACAGTACGAGGATGGTATCCCGGTCAGCACGGCAATTGACGTGGGCACCACCGGGGATGCCCACCGGGGAGCTGAGCTGGCCGTGGGGGGCGGCGCTCTTCTCATTCCCCTGCCAACAGAAACTACACAATAAATACGATGCATGCAGTTGCCCAACACTGCATTATACCATCGAGCAAAGGTGACTTTTGATTTTCTCTAAGCGATCAACAATCAGCACCTTTTCTTCTCTTGTCTTGTTGTTTTCTACTCTTCTCCATTTAGAACGACCGACTAAAAACCGCATTCTCCCAAATAGCTCATTTTGAAATCTCTATTACCTTAACCGCTTCTTGTGTCACAGCAAACGGGTTCGTCCAAGTTCTATCACATCACATTTTCATTTCGGTGACCCATGAACCAAGACAAGACGTTCGACAAAAATCGTACCCTTTTACCCAAAGCTTTCCTCTGATAACAACAAACAAGCTATATTCTACACAGCACTTCGTCAAACATAGGAATAATGCCCACGACAAAGTCATCGGCCGATTCGAGGCTGAATAACTCCCTGTTGAACCCTTCAGTCTCATCCCCGCCTTCGCTTCAAGACCCACACTTCCAGCATGTTCCAAACATATCAGGCGAGGATTCTCAGCAGTCATCACTGATAGGTATGTCATTCTCCGATAGAAGACCCGTTGCCAAAAAGGCCTGTCTTGCCTGTAGGGAGAAAAAGGTGAAATGTGATGGCGAGGTCCAATACTCACCTCCAACAGTTGCCAACTCGAACGTTGCAGTGACAAACTACAAGACTTGCACAAACTGTCTCTCTGCAGGACTCGAGTGCATTTTTGTTCCTAGCAAGAGAGGAGGCAGAAGACGAAAGACCAGCCTGGGAGTCTCGATGACTTCCAACTCTAGCATCACATCCGCAACCGAAAGTACAGCGATGAGCCACCATGAAACCGCCAAAGAGATCAAGAAGGCCGGCACAAAGAGACTCAATACAGATGGACAGCGACAACAGAAGTTGCGGAAATCCCACAAGGCAACAACAGACTCTATCCTATCCAACGAAAGTACATACCCCAGCGATAGGGTTCTACCAGCACCCCGGAATGTCAAGTCAGAAGCTTCTGCAATCACCTCAAACTTTCTACCGCCTCCATATTCATCGTCCGACGTTTCTTTGGCTCCCATACCAGGACAGGACAGCGTACAATCACAAACGACAACAACGTCGACGGCACCCTCTACCGCAAGAGCACCGCCACATAGAACCGCAGATGCTACACCAAGCGAGTTCTCCGAATCTTCGAGTTTGCCAGGATACCCTCCCCCATTCTACGGTCCTCCTAGACCAGGCTCAAGCGCAGATGGGTTCCCTCCAGGAGGACCATACCCAATGATGGGCCATCACCACCATCCTCCTCCTCCTCCTCCTCATCCGCATCATCCATATCACTACAGGCGCCATGGGCATCACGGTTTCGGAGGACCCCACTATAGACATGGCCCTCCACCACCGTTCTTTGGCCCTGATGGTGGTCCTCCCCATCGTCCTTCACATCTGCACTTCCCACCTCCGTTCCCACCGCCTCCTCATCTTCCACCATACCATCCGTACGATTTCCCATACGGCGGAGGACCACCACCACCTCCACCACCGCACGGAAGAAGAGGTAGCACCGGTCCGTACGGCGATGGTGAGGACATGGAGATGAGCAGAAGCAGAGACCGCGAGAGAGAACGAGACAGAGAGAGAAACAGAGACAGGCCAGATTCACTATTGCCTCCATTGGAAAGGGGCAGAATTGGTGGTAGCTTGGTCCCAAGCGATTCCGTCACCATGATCGAGGAAAAGAGAAGGGCAAACGGTGTGGCCCAAGGTGCCCGTGAGATGTACAGCAATCCAACGTACGACTGGATCAATTCTCAAGAGAACGTACCATCTAATGCAGAGGAAGAGTCTCGTGCTTCCCCTTCTCCTCTATCGGGAACATCAAACCCTAAGCTAGTGGCAGAAAGGACAACAAACGGCCTCGGGGAAGCATCCGACTTTCATCATCAATCCTCAAGAAACAACAACAACGGCAGCGACAACAACAGTGCGAGCAGCAACGTCCACGATAACAGCAACAGCAACAACACCCTCACAAAGAGAAACAAACACGCCAATCTCAACAACAACAACAGTGGCTATTCTCGCAGCCCGATCAGTGCTTTTGTTGATAACCCTAACCCGCCGGGTGGATTCCCAACAGCAACCTCTCGTCACGTTACAACTATCATAAGTATCAACGACATTAGCAATTCCGCGGACTCTTCGGTGATACCGCCTCGTGTTACCGAGGAAGAACTAGCCAAGTTTGGCTTGCCAAATTGGAAGACAGCACATACGTTGATCAAGTTGTTCTACAAGTACGTTCACGTTTCCCACTTGGTGCTACCGAACAAGTCATTGTTGGTCAACAAGCTAAGCATCGACGAGGAAACTGCAGCTCTACTCTGTTGCATGTTCAGAATGTCCGTCAAGTATATCTCTCCAAACGAAGTTTCCGACCCTCGTATCTTGAACGAGGCCTACTGGATAGACATGTGCGACCAGTATGCCCAAGACTTGACCTTCCGTACCCAGATGTTGGTTGCAACGATGAGCTGTTACCAAGGCGATGACGATCAGTTGATCCAATGCTTCAGATCCATCAAGGCCACCAACAAGCTCGACGTTATGAGAACAAAGACCAAGGCTGAATACCAAGAACTCTTGGATTGCTCCACGGAAAGACAGATGGTCAATCGTGAATGTACCATCAGACTACTGTGGAACGTTTACAAGTTCCAAATCTTCAGAAGAATCAACTTTGGATACCCGTATAAAGAGGAGAACTTCTTCAAGTTTCCAACAGATTTGGAGCTTCCAATGAACGACAAGGACTATTACACGCATACCCAGTTTCCTGCTAGTTTCAAGGCAAACTGTAAGAAGACGTTGAGCTTGAATCAGATTAACCTGAACGATCCATCCTCATCAGACTTGTACGATTCGGTCTTGCTGATTCTGTCGTGCAGAATTGCAGAGGAAGTGTTGGATACAATCTCTAGGGACGCACTAATGCCCGAAAATATACTCAAGTTGGATTCGCAGATTGAACGTATCCTCAAGCTGAAGGAGCTCAAACCGTACCAGGTTGTAAAGCAGAAAAAGTTGATCTTGATCAATGCCAACTTGCTTCTCTCCAAGTTTTTGAACAACTTGTCTCTCATACTGCTACACACACCTTTGTGTGATGCTTTGCTCTATTTCAGACCAAAGGTGAACTCTAACCATCAGTCAATGCTTAACATGATGAACGATTTACCATCAACAATGCCAACGGTAGATTCGATCTCGACAGAATCAACAACGGCAAAACAATGGAGTTCCCTAGTGCGCTGCGTGTATGCCTCCAACGAGATGGTTTCAACGTTGGAACTAGGTGAGGGTATCTGTCCCGAAACGTTGAGCATGAACACGACACTACAAACAACGGTTGGACCATGCACAATCAACGAAACAGAGACTTGGTACTCGTTGGATAAGACGTTGGCCAAAGTGAGTACGATCCAGTCGACTAATGAAACATGGACTCAGTATCCATTGTTTTGCTATGTCTCGGTGTGTCAGGCCATTCCTATCATTTGTTCTTTCATCATGCTGCTGAAAGAGCACGAATTGACGGTCGAAGAGGATGACGATTGTAACAACGAAGAGGAAGAGGATGAGGACGAATACGAGCAGCACGCGAAGGTTGAGGACAAGGATAGAGTCATGCGTGATGCTGGCATGGATGATGGTTCACAGACAAGAGAAGAACCTGTTCGTGAAAAGTTCAAAAAAGTGAGCGTTTGGAAAAACGGTACGATGATTTGTCAATGGTGTGGTGTTGGCGAAGAGATGGGTCTCTTCATCAGCGAGAAGGTGAAGAGAAACGTCCTGTTGGAGAGATTGAGGGTTGCAGAGAGATACTTGAACTCGATCAGTCAGCTGTTTGGCGGTGTCAAGGTTGCCAGTATACAGTGTACAACACTGTTGGACTACGTCTCCAAGATTTGATGGCATCCATTGCCATTCTCAAAGGAGAGAACCCGCTGTTTCATTTGTATAGTAAAAATGATTTAGGCTTTGAGAGAATGTATGCTCTGCCTATTTGTAAATCTGTGTGTTAATTTTGTTTCTTGTATTCTTCAAATCTTATATGTGTTAATCTATCCCCTTTCAAACGTAAAGATTGGTAGCACCTCTTTTGGAACAACTATATTTTCGGAAGGTGCAAGCGGTACCTTTGAATGATTGATAAGGAAACCGATAAGGATGTGTCATTAGAAAAGAGCCGAACCAAGCCCTTTTTACACAGGAGATACCAGATCTGTCTATCGTCGGCGGGTATCAGTCAATGCAAACCAACGACATTGCCAGGGACAAGAAGCAAGAAGCAAAAAGTCTGAAAAAGAGTCACCATCAGCTGTTGCAGGCAGGTCCGCCCACCTAACTCCCCACACGCGGTAACAGGCGACGTCTTGGATTCAAGCCACACTGCCCCATATGACAATCTTCATATCAACAGTTCAATCGCAATTCCGCCTGGCTCCATATAAGCACACCGTTTTTCTCTTTGTAATGTCAATCAACATATTATCCTTTATTTTTGTCTTCAGTTGCAATCCTCACAAAGTTAAATCATACCAACTAATGTCGGCTGAACTATTTTCACTAAAGGGTAAGGTTGCCCTGATCACTGGAGCCACCAATGGTATTGGACAATCCATGGCGATTGGTCTTTACGAGGCCGGTGCATCTGTTATCTTTATCCATAGGGGTTCGACGGATCCTGCACCAACCATCCAAAGGATGAAAGATGCAGCAACTCCAGCTTCCCAAGGTGCATCCATCTTTGCAATTGATTGTGATCTTTCCGCTGTTAAAACCTCCGAGGTTGAAGAGTTGATCGTCAAACCAGCTTTGGAACTTTCTCCAACTGGTAACATTGACATTTTAGTCAACAATGCTGGTATCACCCATCGTGAGCCCTTTCTAGATTGTTCGGAGGAGGATTTCATGAAGGTGATGCATGTCAACTTGTACATTCCAATAGCATTGACAAAGGCAGTTGGAAAACAGATGATTGAAAAAAAACTTAAGGGAAAGATCGTTTCGACTGCTTCGTTGGGATCATTCCAAGGATTACCAGATATTTCAGCATACGTGACTTCAAAAGGTGGTATCCTACAATTCACCAGAGCAATTGCAGTCGATTGGGCCAGACTGGGAATCAATGTCAACTGTATTGCTCCTGGTTATGTTGCAACCAACATGACATCGGTCCTTCAAAAGAACGAGGTGAGACTCGAGCATATCTCAAGTAGAATTCCGGCGGGTAGATGGGGTAAGCCGGATGATTTTAAAGGTCCTCTTGTGTTCCTATGTTCTGCAGCTTCCGAATATGTCAATGGTGAAGTGTTGATGGTTGATGGTGGATACATTGTTCGTTAGATGATGGCAACGTTTACACTCAAAAGCAAGAATAGATTTAGATTTTAATTGTACAACTCATTTTACTGTATATGTAAGGATAAGAGCTGGAGTACAACCCACTTGATTAGAAAAAGGTGAAAAAAGTGATAAAAAAAGAAAAGCGATAGCCATAAGAGAAGAAACTCGTTCTAAAAAAGACTGAAAACCACAGAATCAAACAAAGTGTAAATATAGAAATAAAGAATGGGTATTCAACAGCAAAGACAATACCCGACACAGGAATGGAACTCGAAAAAATAAATAAAAATGCGAACGTTTTGATATTGGAAATGAAGAGAAAGAAAGGAGCTCATTTATAATCGCACACTCTCCCAGGACACATGTTCGACGCAACATGCTCATCCAACCATTCGTTGTTATTTCTGAACTCCTTGAAACAACCTTTACACCTCCCAACGGCATCGTTTCTACCGCTTGATTTGATTCCTGTCGGATAGACGAAATGCAGAGCCTTTAGATGGATCTTGAAAGTGTCCCTTCGTGAGAATTTGCCAGTTGCATGACATTGAGTCTCTGAAGAAGGGATATGGAATGGACAAATGAATGCCTTTTGAGGTTGATGCTTCTTCATGTGTCTTGTTAGGTACGATTTAACCTTGAAGTTGGCAGGACAGTCAGGGCATTGATACTTTTGATTCTCTTGGTTGTCGGAATTGGAGAGTTCGGAGGTTGAATCATAATCAGCTTCTTGAGGTTCAGCTTCCAGTGCTGCCGTTGTTGTTGGTGATGAAGCTGGCTGTGGAATGCATGCTGATGAGACGGGGAATGCCGATGAGGATGATGATGATGGAGATCCGGATCTCATGCTTGTTGTATCTAATGGGGAGATGGAGTCCATTGGCGAGACCACGTTTGATGTTACATTTGGCACATTTGGCAATGAGGGTGGCAGTAAATGCGACTGTTCATGGTGGACAAACGATGATGAGTTAGACACCATCCTCCTCTTTGGTGAAAGTGAAGAGATTGCCAACGATGAAGTTCTTGTTGAAGGTTGCGAAAATTGATAAGGGACTTGAGTAGCCGCATCTAACGATTGTGACACTGGGACAGGGATAGGAAGCGAGAGAGCATGGTAGGGTTGCTGCTGGCTCGATGTTTGTGGCGATAGTGTTGGAGTTGCTGAAGGTTGTCTTCTTTTGAGAGAGGAAGAATTCAACACCATTGAAGGGTATGAAGGTAGCCTGGTGGATTGGGTGCTAAATGAGCTTGAAGGCTCGGAACTTATCCCTGTAGTTGGTTCGTAGAAGGGTCTAACGAAACCGGTACGAAGTTCTTCGTCTAGAGCATATTCATCACCAAAATAATCATCGTCTTCTTCATCTTCCTCGTCCTCTGAAGATGGAACCTCATCTTCAAAACCTTCTTTGGATGTAGTAGCGGCGGAAGCTTCCAATGTTTTCTTGACAACATGAGAGTTGGCAAAGCGTCCAGCTGCTTGTACAACGGCCTGCTTCTTGGAAGACTGTGCAATCTCGTGGGTTGGAAGAAGATGAGGAGATGTCTCATGTAGGTGGTGATCTCTAAATTCATCCGGATATTCGGTGATATCTTGCAAATCCCAGCTTGGAGCACTATCATCTGTGAAATCGTAATCATGACTGTCCAAAGCGCAAGGCTTGCTCGTTCCCAAGGCTTTCAGACTCTTGGTGATTTTCAGACGTGGAAAGAGATCATCGTGTATCTCAAAAGTATCCTTTTTAGTTGATGATGGAGAAGAAGAAGAGGTTAAAGTGACAAACTCGTAGTTGGGAAGGAGGGAAGCCAGAGAGGAATAGAGTCTCTGCGCAAGCTCTAGAAAGTGGCTCCGGAAGTCGAGGGAAGTTGAAGATGTCATTTGTCAATGAGTTGCACTTTTCCTGTAGTGATAACTTGTTAGACTAGAGACGATCGGTCACCTTCTCAGATGGAGAGCACTAGTTCGTGATTTGTGATGAATAAGCGAGAGCCAAATAGTAGTCTATCACTTGGCAAACCTCAGGTCAATCTTAGAGGATATAAGTGAGTTATTAACCTCTATAAGAACTTGATCTTGAGGGAGGAGAGTTTTGGCATGAAAAAACACTCGGAAAGCGAAGACTTCGGAAAGAAAGGAACAACCAGACACACAGACAGATGTTCAGTCTCTAGAAGAAAATCCGTTGTACTATCGATCTGATTAGTGAAATGTAAGCCAGTCAAGACTTGAAGTGATTGATGTTGTGAAAGATGAGGTGGTTCACTGTCGTCAAATCAACCAACAACACACCAACCAACACTACCATTACCAAGCAACTGTTGTGAAAGCAGAAAATCTGAGCAAAAGGAAAAAACCAGTGAAAAAAACAGCAACGGTACTCTGTGCCGTGCCGAGCTGGGCTGTCTTCCCCCCTCATCCCCGCGATGCAACCCCTTTCTGCCTGGTGAATCTGCCCCGTAGGATAGGCCTGCTTATTGGAGATAACACGGCATGCGACACAAGGCTGTGCTGGCACGGCATTGCATCTGAAAACATTCCGAAACGTTTCAACTACGCGGAGAGAGTTTGCTCTTGCCGCGGCTAGTTACACTGCCGTATAAACTGCTCTTTTACCTTACTCTTATTACTATAGCTATACCATACATACTTACATACACAGGATCAAATATAGTAAACAATATAACAACTCCCATTCCCCATATTGACCAGCAGACATATAGATCAACCACTCAGCCATGGACATCGAGCGTGTCTTCAAGAAGGCGAGAAAAAATCTAGATGATGATCCGTTCCAAGATGAAGGAGCTGCCGTTCCATCATCAGGCACCATCTCCACATCGCTCGAATCGAGAAACTCAAAGATCCTCGAACTGTTACAAAGAGAACAAGAAGATGCAGCTGAACTTGCACAGGTGAAAGTTTACGATAACAGATGGCTAGCAAGAACATTGAAGGAGCTCGTGAAGGCCATAAACAGGAACTCAGAACAACGCAAGAGATTTGCTTCCCAGCCTTTGAAGTTTGTAGAGAGCGAATACCAACTGGTCAACATTGTTCAAGAGTTGGGAGAACTTAGTGTTGCCCTTGATGAACCAGAGTACTGTGAAAAGCTTTGCAAAGAGATGAGCTCGAATGAATCGTTCATGGATTTGATCCAATTGATTGCCTCACATCCAGATTTCGAAGTTAGAGGAAAAGTGGTTGCTCTATTGGCAGAAATACTCAGCTTTGAAGATGAAGAAGATGAAGAAGATGAAGAAGAAGAGGGTGATCAAACGGACTTCAACAGGAGGAGGCTCATTGTTGAACATTTTGCTTTGATAGCACAGAGGAGTAACCTACCACAGATACTGGTGGACTATCTAAACGCAAGGCAATCCCAAGATTTACAAGAGAATCAGAATGATGATGATGATGACACTGATTATATACAGCAGACGCTTGGCTTGCTCGTATCCATGTGCCAGGTTGCATCACTCAGAACTATAATCTTAGCCACACTGGACCTACAATCCTGGATTCTGTCTAATGTTTCCAACTTCAAAAAACCGGCAACAGTATCGTCCACGAATGAAATAGCAATGGAGCTCTTGACAACAGAATTGATATCGGCCTCTGAGGAGGAAATGGAAATCTACCTAGACTCACTTGCAAAGTTGCACCATCAAAACATCATAGAGTGCCTACTCATAAATCTATCAAAGTTCAAGAAATCATTGCCAACGGTAACCAAGTCTGCAGAAGAGTTTGTTGAAAATACGGTTAGACTAACAAGCTACCTCCTATACACATATCCATCCCAATTCTGTCCATACTTTATAGAGTTTGAAGGACCGGAATTGTGCCTGTTGTTCATAGATGTTGCATATTCCTCATGGCACGTGAGAATTGCCTTCGAGTTGCTATCGGACTCTATAGTGGATTCCAAAATGGCCAATTCTCTCATCCAAGGAGGAATCATAAAACCTTTGATGAAACAGTTGCTGCGTTCAATTGATAAAGTAAAGACGGCATCTCTGATGCCAAAGAAGGCAAATTCCTTGCTTAACTTGTCCATCACAATTGTTGCCAAGCTGTTGAGGTTTTTGAATTATGGTTCCGATGAGAGACTGAGGTTGGTCAATAGGTTTATAGATAAGCAATATTTGAAGCTGGGGAAACTGATCCATTTCAAAGTGCTCTTGATGATCACTATCAATGATGAAGAGTTGTTGGATTTGGATGCCGAAGGGGCTGTTAGTGAGGTTGTAGAGTTCATTGACTACATTCTGTGTCTATTGTTGAACGATGGCTCGATATCAAAGAGCGACGTGCTGGTCATACTAGATGGAAACGAGAAGCAACTGGTACAATTTGTTCGTAGTATCAATGACACTTTCGAAGAGACAGCATTGGAAATTGAACAGAAATGGGTGAAGGAGGAGCGACTTGAGTTGAGTGCCGAATATATACGGAGTCTCAAGGAGAGCCTGGAGGTGAAGTTTGTATGAGGCTCAACTTATCCCTGTTTCCTTCGCCTCTCGGCCTGCGCATGCGCACGACTTTCTTTTTCCCTGCACTGCCCTGTTAGGCATTCTGCATTTGTAACAAACAGCTATAGACATCATCAACTATCCTATTTTTCTTTACCTTTGTTGGGCTCTCAACTCTTATTCTTCCTTTCTTACTTGTAGTTACCACTCGGAGTATTCATCTGTAGAAATATTCTAGCACCTTAACGGTTTCAACCGCCGATCACGTTAGCAGTCCAAAACAGTTTGCCAATCGTATAAACCCTTTGGCCGCCTCGACAATGGAGAAACAGCAGATCGCCCAGAGGCATTCTAGCAATGGGGCTCCACAAGATGCACAAAAGAACAACGACAACAACAGATACAAGGGAATGAGTAGTCTTGATGACTACACCGTGATGGAACAGCTTGGCCAGGGAACATTTGGAATAGTCTCGAAGGCTAGACACAAGAAATCGGACAAACTAGTAGCATTGAAGAAGTTGATCGTTCACGATACAAAAGACGGATTCCCAATAACGGCATTCAGAGAGATCAGCATCATGAAAAAGTTTCAAAACGTTAACGTGCTCCAGCTGGTAGATATGATCCATGAAGAATCCGACGACATGAAAAAACCGGGTTTCTTTTACACAGTGACGCCGTACATTTCTTCCGACTTGAACGGATTGTTGAACAACCCTCGTGTCTTTCTTACAGTCTCACACATCAAATGTATAATGCAACAACTCTTACGAGGGATCAACTACATCCATGGAAAAAACTACCTACATAGGGACATAAAGACGGCAAACATATTGCTCGACTACTTTGGGGTGGTCAAAATTGCCGATTTTGGTTTGGCAAGGATATACCATGGACCACCTCCATCCACCCCTACATCTGCCCCGGGAGGTGGCAAGTTTGAATACACAGGTCTGGTGGTTACCAGATGGTACAGGCCTCCCGAGTTGTTACTAGGCGAGAAAAAGTACACAACTGCTGTCGACATGTGGGGAATAGGATGTGTCTTGGGTGAACTTTTCAAGAAGAGACCCATTCTCGAAGGCCAGTCTGATTTGGATCAGGCCGATATGATATTCAAACTGTTGGGTGCACCTGATAAGTCTAACTTCCCCGGGTTCGAGTCGATCAATAGGAATGGAATCAACGTGAGTGTGAACTATCAAAGAACCTTGGAGCAAGAGTATGGTCCTGTGATGCCTGGTACAGCGGTCAAGCTATTGGCTGGATTGTTAACCATGAACCCAGTGAAAAGATTCAATGCATTGATGGCATTGAACAGCTCTTTCTTCAAGGCTGATCCGTTGCCCTGCCTTCCGAACGAACTGCCAAAGTTTGAAGAGAGTCATGAATCAGACGTGAAAAAGTTCAAAGAGGAAAGAAAGAGAGGCTACTCGAACGCTCCACCAAGTGCAACGCGATCATCCCAGAACTCATTGAACCACTTCAAATACGGAATCGATAACATATCGCTGAATGATTCAAACTCGGAATACTATGACAAAGGTGCTGCAAACAACAATTCTTCAAGGTCAATGGCACAAAGACCTAACAAACATCATGAACCAGCAATCTCAACAGAATCATACCCAGTTGACTTTTCTGGTTCAGGATCATACAGCCAGCCAAAGACATCATGGACTGCTTCGCAGAATAACAAACGTCACGTCTCATCTCAAACAGTATCTGGAAGTTCTTGGACAGCACCATCGGCCACACGTCCCATCGGCGTAGGTGCACCTTCTTCATTGATGAAGGTTCCAGGAGACTCAAGGTACCCTGAATTCACCCAATCACGAGGTGAAAAGCCAACAGCACATGCCAAACCATCATATAGAGAAAAAGCAGATGGATTCAGCTCCTATCATATTGGAGACCCCACCACCACTGCCAAACCACCAAGGCGAGCAATATATACACATCCGCATGCAAGAGCGCGATCGCCCGACCCTAATACCCCTGAGGATTACTCTACTGATAAGTTATACGGAGCGTCCGATAACAACAGTTATAGCTTCATCAAGCAGTATTTACATAGCAAGAAGAGAGACTCTAGCAACACAAACTTGCCAGGACAGGATAACAAGAAGGTGAAAAAGTGAGTTTTGGTATACGATATAGGGGGAGCTTATTGTCATGCGGTTAGATTTATTTATATACAAATCAACAATTAATAGGGTGAACACACACCCAGCGAAAATTGGTTTATGTAGAAGAGAAAATGTACTCTTGCTCAGTACTTCATCAATTGGATCTTTTGTAATTTGCCCAACCTTCTGATGGCTTTTCTAAACAGCATTGCAGAAATTAGAGCAGAGATACCAACGACGATTTCAAACCAGTGATCCTTCTCCTCGATGAAGTTCTCCAAGTTCATACCATAGGCAGCAGCAAAGAACAACAGACTGCCAAAGCTGAGCAATCCAATGCTAAACCTGAGACCCAACAACATCAAATCGTTTCTGTTCGAGTCAAGAATAATGTTGATGATCTCCTCCGTTGTCTTGACATCACTGATAGAACTCTCCACAGTCTGCACGATTGCATCGCAATGTAACGAGTACGATTCCAACAATAGTTCAACCTCCTCATGATCATGATCTAATCTCAAGAGCCCAGATTTCTTCTCGGTAAGATAAAGCTCAACCAATTCATCGTCATGGTCGAGCAACTCGTCAACCAAATCTCTGATCAACGTTGCCTTCTGTTGGAACTGTTGGAGTTTCTTAGAAACCAGTAACAAGTATTTCAACTTGGTCATGTCCACATCATCCTCAAGCTCTTTGAGAATACCATTGACCACCGTCACGTGCACCTTCATCTCTGAGGTTAGATTGTCAATAACATCCATGAATATTGCCTCCAGTGCACACATTTCAAACGGTAATGTCTCTGACTTTTTGTTGCTATTTCGAAGTTTGACCGATAGATTTTCGATGAACTTGGTGTTGGAGTATGATTTGTCATAGTTGAACAAAACAACAGAATCAGCCTTGATCAATGTCTTGATATGAAGAATGCTTAGTAAGATTGAGTTTTGCCTGATCAAGATGCTGGGAACGATGTCATCGTATCCCTTGTCAATCTTTCTCAAGTCTCTTGGTAACAAATCTTTCTTTAGTATGAGTTGGACTTTCTCCTGGTCTGATGTGATGTTGGTATAGTTGCCCTTGGAGTCAAACACTATTGATTTGAGCAAAGGTCTGTTTCCGTTGGATTGTTGCTGCTTCGAAGCGGCTGCAATTTTGGGAAGTATGCTTCTTTGTAAGACAAAATTGTCAAAGTCATTTTCGGAGAGTGTCTTTGCAGTGTTGGAAATATGCCTTATGCTACTACGTTGTTGTTGTGCTGCTCGACACTGGCACCCAATCAAGCTTGGAAGAAGAGTCCGCCTTGAAGCAGAAGAAGTAGTTTTCAAAATGTTCATTCCTTTTTCAGTGAATCCCTGCTCTTTTAACTTATCACTCGCTTAATGTAGAACAGTCTGGATTAATTCTCTTAGTACTTGATCACACCAGGAACAACAGTAATCAATCATAATCCTTTTGAACAGATCGAAGAGCAGTAGACTACTTGTAAGTCCCTTCTCATCCCAAGTAGAAGAGCCCGTAGATAGCAAAAGCACAGCCGTGATTGTATTACACTGCCTCTCTGCACCACAACCCGTCCTATTTACCTTTCACTCCACCATTCATCCTTGAAAGATGACCTTTTATTCAATTCCAGAGCTTTTGACAGTTTGATACCTATATAGCAGTCAGCTTGAGTTGAAAAGAAGAAGAAGGCAACAATCAATCACAGTTTGATCTTGTTCTATTACCAGAGATCCCTCCCATGCATCTGCTAAGTTTACTGAAATTTCATTAGGCAGGAGACACTTGAAATACTTGAAACTACCAAATTTGAATAGCTGTTTTACCCACTTACAATAACAAGATGTCAGTACCAAGGGTATACTCTGCTGACCAGTTTGAACTGTACGACGAATTAGGAAGAGGGGCATTCGGGGTCGTCTATAGAGGTCTAGATAAGGTCGCTAACATTGACGTTGCCATAAAACAGGTTGACTTGGAAAGCAGCGATGAGATCAGCGAGATCCAACAGGAGATCAAAATACTATCGACGTGCAACACTGAGCATGTGACCAAGTACTATGGCTGCTTTCTCAAAGGTTTCAAGCTTTGGATAATTATGGAGTACCTAGGAGGTGGATCGTGCGCCGATTTGTTGACTGCTGGACCGTTCAGTGAACAAGTGATTGGAATGATAATGCATGACCTACTACTAGCTCTTGCCTATTTGCACGACAATGGAAAGATCCATAGAGATTTCAAAGCTGCCAACGTGCTTATAAGTACTAGTGGGGATGTCAAGATTGGTGACTTTGGAGTTGCCACACAGCTTTCCAACAACCTCTCAAAGAGAAACACCTTTGTTGGAACGCCATACTGGATGCCACCGGAAATCATAAAGCACAAGGCTTACAGTTACTCTGCAGACATTTGGTCTTTGGGTATAACTGCCATTGAGCTGGCATATGGCAAGCCACCATTGTCAGAATTCCACCCTTTTGATGTTCTTTTCAAAATCGCAGATGAAGATCCACCTGCATTGGGCTCATCGTTCAGTGAAGAATTCAATGACTTTGTGGACCAATGCTTGCAAAAAGATCTCAACAAAAGACCTAAAGCAAAACAGCTGCTAAATCATCCTTTTATCAAAAAGGGGGTCAGAGCCTCCAGGGATGACATTGTGAAACTAATAGAGAAGAAGGTTAGATGGGATATTGAGACAGGTAACACCAGGAAGAAATACTATACACCGACTGCTATTTCTACGTCTATTGATGGTTTGGATAATGGTGAGAGCCAGATCTTTGACTTTGCTACTGTCACAATACAAGAACCTTCAAAGGACCAAAACACACTGCGGCAGATCATAGTCCCTTCTTCACCCACCAAGCAGACAAACAAGCCTCAAGCTCCTGGTGACCACACAATAAACGAACAGGACTGGAAACTGAAGCGAGACCTGAACAGGATTTTGAATCAGTCTTTTGCAAAATTGTCCGAGAAGTACAACCTTTCAACATCACAATACGATAGTCTCGTCAACTTCCAAACAACCTTCATGAACTCATTGCTACTCAGTAGTGATGAGCAGTACAAGGACATATTTAACAAGTTCATCAAATTGATATATAAAAAAATCATGAAGTCAGAGAACAAGGCTTTGAAGGAGAAAACATTACCTCGCTTCTACCTTGAAATGGAGGGCGAGTTGGACATGTATAAATCCAAGGAATCCATTATCAGTCAAAGACCTCGTGATGATATAGAGGAACTTCTTCTGACCAGGTGGGCCGAGGGAATGATAACTCGATGGAGTGACGCATACAAATGACATGAACACTAAGGCATACAAAGTTACAATGACTTCAACTACCGGCATACCTAATAATAATAATAATCAGACATTACAAATTACATTCCATTGTTAGTTAGTTGAACAGACAAGACACAAAGGATTTCATTTTATGAAAAGAAGAGAACGTAGGATAATGGGCGCCAAAAAAGAGAGAATAAAGGAAAAGGAAGATCAGTAGAAAGAGAGAAGAGAAAGGAAAGGTAAAAAATGAAAAAATGAAGTACTTTTGGTAAAGCAATAGAGAAAACAAAACCATAGACAACAATCACGAAGATTGTGTCTCCAGACATCACAACTTGGGCTCAATTAGAACGACAGATCCTAAAAGCCTATCTGAGATTGATCTACCAACTTCGATGGTTTTTTCGGATACCTTACAGTGTTCCAGCATTTCAACAAGCAGATCCAGAGGGACCCCAACAATGGACATATTATTCTTTACAGCCGTTTCAAAAATGTCCTTACCTGTCTTAGTGTCAACTTTAACGGTGGCAGGAACATCACCTTCGTCATTGTTATCACTTGGATCAACAGCATCATAATAATCATCACCCTCCAGCACATTGGGTTTTGGTGCAGCTTTTGGACCGCAAGTTGGAACAATTGGTTTCAACACAGAAATATTGGTGCTGTTCGTTCTCGTAACTTTCAACACTCCATACAAGAGTTTGATGTCTCTTTCACTCAAAAGAGGACCAAGCACGAGGTCTTTCTTCTGAGTCAGAGTGTTGAGGTCCCTCAGTTCCTTGAACTCTTCCAACAGCTCCTTCGCATGTCCTGGGCTGTATTTCTGGACGAAGTCCTTAAATAAGGCCGTGTACTTCACGTTGTACACGTTCACTTTGGTCGAGTTCTTGGAATGTTTGGGACCAAGACTTTTATCAAAGGCCTTAATCGGGATGTCTGAGATCCCGGAACGCTTGTCGTACCATGTGTCACAAACTGATAATATCGGCATCATTTTCTTTTTCGTCAACTCCCTGCAAGCCAGCGTGATGTACTGTCTGACTTCTTTTGGATTGGAAGCGTCAATAAGAACTTTTTCTGATTTGCTAATGGTGCCTGACATTGTAAAGTTGTAGGTTTGGATGTAAAGTTTGTCTTGAGGATGGTTGTTGTTCTGCCAATATATTTCAAATTTTTCTGTTTTCAATCGTGCTGGATAAGTGGAAATCTTAGGGCCTTATTTATATTCATTTCTTTAGTTGGGCTATCCGAGGAATTGTGATTAGTTTGTCGAAAAGTGGCTTATGTGATTTTGGTAGCGAGATGGCTGGACTTCAAAGCTGCTATGGTTTTCCTTGAGGCTACCACCTTAGCTGCAATCGTCCTGTTCCATTATTGCAATCTTCCGTCATTTGTCGCAGTAGAAACCACGATGAGCTTTTTCCAGGATGGCTTGGCTTTGATGGTTATTGGACAGATCACAAAAATGGTGGTTGGCTTTTCAAAATGGCAAGGGACAGACCGGCGGCATTTTGACCACCAGCAGACGCACAGTACACCGACCCCACAGCGAACCGATTGTTGAGCTTCCTTCGGAGCAGCACCAGACAAGATTCGTGGACATCCATCTGAAGTTGCTGACGAAGCAAGTCACACGCTCTGTATGAGCAGAAACCAGATCGAAGTTTTGTGACCGGTCATTAAAGATAAGGCTGAATTCACACATCCGAATCAGCTGGCCAATGAAAATGATGGAAGGTTGGTGAGATGGCACTGATGCATAATGATAACATTAACTGGTTTATTCAAGACAAAGTGAAAGTGAACGGTAACTAGGAGAGTACATACAAAGTAGAAAGGAATAGACTAGAACCAAAAAGTGTAAAAGAAAACAAAATTGAGGGCAGCCGTCTCAGTACATACAAGCATATGAAAGGATCAAGTGGATTCATCGGGGAAGGGACATTCCCGCCAGTTTTGCCTGTAGCTCTCTAATGTTACCACCCTGTGCTGAACTTGAACCTCTTGTGACAGGGGGCGACTCAGCAGCTACAGGAGCGGTTGAAGAGACGGAACTCAAACTTGGATTCTTGGTAGGCTTGGGTGGAGCATTGGGCTTTGATTGTGAAAAGGACTGCTCAGTTTGAGTAGCCTCATATTGGCTAGTCGCTAACTTTGCCGGCTTTGGAGGAGCAGGTTTCTTTTTGGTGTGGACTTCATCTGCTGAATAAGGCAATTCCTCACCTTGACTTTCAACAGTGGTAGGAGAAGAAGAAGAAGCCTGTGCCACAAATGATGCTTTCTTTGCTGGTTTTGGTGGAGGTGCTCTCTTTCTTTGAACTTCTGAGACAACTGATCCAAAAGATGCAGAAGGTGTAGGAACTGGTCTTTGGCCGATAGCAGGTGATTGGGCTTGCACAGATGCCACTGGAGATGAGAACTGAGATTGAGTCCCGTAAGATCCAAAAGCCGATGGTTTAGACGCTTCACCGTCATTGACGGATGGATGAGCCTTAGGTGGAGGAGGACCAACCGATGAAACGTCTATCAGATTAAATTTCTTTGGCTGGTGCAGATCTGGACCGCTGTTTCCAGCACCCGTTCCTGTGATTGACTGTACCGGTGATGCAAGACCGCTTCCAGTCCTTGGAGGAACGTATGGAACTGGTCTTGTTGCTGAAGAACGTGCCCCATAGGGAGGTGGTGAAACACCTGGTTCGTGATTTGCTTTTGGCGTAGGGGGTGGAGGTTGTATCTTTGAAATGTCAACAAGCTCGAATTTTTTCTTTTCCTGTCCTCCTTCAGAGTCAACTGACTCTGCAATAGATGCAGTACGAGAAGGCGGGCCACCTGGAAGTTTTGGAGTGGTACTCGTAGGTGGAGTGACCGATGTAACTGGAGCAGACTGGACGGCAGCTAGTCTTGCCTTCTCCAGAGATTCTGCCCTCATTTTAGCCATCCTTTCCTTAGTTTCTCTCTCTTTTTCATTTTTGGCAATTTCATCACGATTCCTGAATGGCTTCGGAGGAGGAGCACCAACTTTATTGATGTCAAAGTCCATCAAACTATTCTTGAACTTAGGCTCTTCGATGACCTCTTTGTAAACATTCTTGGATGATGACGCTGCATCTCCAAACACTTGAGGCGCACTCACAGGGATTGCTAGGGAAGAATTCGGGGTCGCAGATATATTAGAGTCCACTGAAGTTCCTGTTCGTAGAGGTAAACGTTGAGAAGTTTCTTGAGTTTGCAGGTACGACTGCTGCGGTAGTGGAGTTGGCCTTTGGGGTAGGGGCTGCTGAAGGGCGACGGGAGGCGGAGACTGAGAAGAAGAATAATCTCTTGGGGGCAATGGGGCAGCCACCCTTTGATACGACTGTTGGATAGGCGTAAAAGGTGGCGAAGGATCAATTGCCTCAATAACAGCTGGCTGGTGGTAAGGGTGAGAGAACGACAGCTCTTCCAACGCAACCGGTTTAGCCTCAACATAGACAGAAGTGCTGGCATTCACGTTTGGAGTAGCTTGAGAAATCTGCGGCTCGTAAGGTAGTTGCTGGGCAGATGGCTGAAGGCTCTGTTGAGTAGGCTGGTATTGCAGCTCCGGTTGATATTGCTGCTGAGGCTGTTGATGCTGTTGATACAATTGTTGCTGAGGTTGCTGAGTAGGCTGGTACTGCAGCTCCGGTTGATATTGCTGCTGAGGCTGTTGAGGCTGTTGATACATTTGTTGCTGAGGTTGCTGCTGATATGGCTGTTGTTGAGACTGTTGGTAAGGCTCTTGCGATGACTGCTGAGGCTGCTGTTGTTGTTGTTGTTGTGCTCCAAATAATGTAGCCCCAAGAGCTCCGGCCTGCTTGAGTTGATGACCAGTGATTGTCATTCCTCCCGAGGGACTCAGTTGTGGTTGCCCCTGTGAGGGCTGGGATTGTTTCTGACCGTTCGGATCCCCCATGACAGATGATAAAAATGAACCTGCTTGCTTCATTTGAGCTCCAGTGATGGTGATTCCCCCTTGAGGTTGTTGCTGCTGCTGCTGCTGTTGTGGTGGAAGTGGTGGGGTGGACTGAGAATTGTTCCAGTGCTGAGAAGCTGGTGTCTGCTGTTGATATTGAGAGTTGGACAATTGCTCTGATTGGTTGTAGGGAGCCATCTGCTGTGGTGGCTGGTACTGATTTTGCGCTGACTGTTGTTGTGATGGTGGGGGCTGATACTGTTGTTGCTGCTGTGGTGGTGGAGGTTGAGACTGGGATGACTGTTGTTGCTGCTGCGGGTATTGTTGACTTTGCATTTGTTGATACTGCTGTTGTGGTGGAGGAGGTTGATACTGCTGTTGCTGTTGTGGTGGTGGCTGTTGCTGTTGGTACGACTGAGAGTATTGAGGCACCTGCTGCTGATATTGTTGCTGCTGTTGCTGCTGCGGTGGTTGGCTATACGAAACTGGTTGTCCTGTAATTGCAACGTGCTTAGGAGGTGGTGCAAATCCATGTGGGTCGCGCAAAGAGTTCAATGGCCTAGGGCTGTTGTCTTCAACCTCTCCTTCCTCTCCTTCGCCTGGCTTTCCATTTTTTCCTGATTGATGAGTTTTGTAAGCAGTTTTCCCAGCAGCATAGCCATACTTTGAGACTGCCACAGTGGCCTTTCCAGTACCTTTCAGTACGGCGAAACTTCCTTTTTTGATTGAATCTTTGTTGTTATCCCAGAAGGACATTCTTTGTAGGTTTTATGCTTCAGAGAAAGCACTTCTATGAGGTTGGCAAAATGATTGGATTATGCAATTGAGTCCGGCAAATACTTTGAGCAAGTGGTAGTTTCAGCAGTAAAGTGATTGAATGGTATAGTTTATCAGGAGAATACTTGTATTGAGGTAAAAGTTGGGGAGAAAGAAGGGGTGTAACGTTCAAATGAGCAAGACAAGACAAGAAGAGCCAAGAGAAGAGTAAAGATAGCGCGCACTCGGCTCGAGAGTGTATACTAATGGCACGTCATTATTCAGTGGCAGATCATAGAGGTTTGTTTTCATTTTGAATTTGATATCTGATTTGACTTTGGATTGACTTGATTTTGGAATGGTTTGATATGTTTTGATGTTGTTGAACTCAATTGTCAAATCAGCTCTATACAGAGTAGCAAGCTGTTGGAGAATTAGATTATTTTTGGCTCCTCACGTTAAATATCGGTCAATCCCTAGCAAGCACCCTTGCTTCCGCTTTTCTATTTTCCACTCTATACATACATCATATCCCACTTCATCTGATTACAAAAGAACAAAACCATGTCACAGATATTTTTGAACAGCAACTTCAAATTATTCAAGCTACATTCCATCCCATTGGACAATAATGACTCGTTGATTGACACGCTTTGCTACGATGAGTTCCAATCTAACATCCACATCAAAAACTTGAAAAGGAAAATATCCAGCTGCATTCTAAAGAACGATCTCTATAGGAAATACTCTGGCTCATCCTCCTCGTTGTTACCAGCTGTATCAAGGCTATACAATAACGGAAGAATGATTTCAGAAAAACCGGATTTCCAAGACATCATGGAGAATCTTCAAGTCAAAGTCAAGATCAACCAATTTACCACCAACGACTATAATTTGAAGATAGGCCATTTCAGATTCAAACTAATCAACATCATACCAGTGCAGCTAATCATACTTATAGAACTAAGACCCAACGTGATATTGCTTCTCACACGATGTCAGAGTAAGTTACAATCTGTCGTCACAGAATACCTAGTTAACGATCTAGGATGCCTTTTGAATCCACTTCCTTTACCGGGTTCTTTCTTGAAAGAGGCCCTTGACACTACAATTCGTGGCACGAATGATTTGAACCAACTAGGCGGAGTGGAACTTACCTTTTCGAGTATAGGTACTTTGAACAATGCATTGAACTCTATAGTGATTAACATTCCAAATAAAGACTTGAACAAGTTTGTCCATAGAGGAAAGGGGGATACACAGGGATTCATCAAGTGCTTATTTGACCATTTACAGTTGCAAACGGCAGTGGATTTTGAACAGCTTAAAGTCACTAAAGTCAGGTGTGATTTATTTCTGATGCTGAGTGAAGGTAGGATGCGGTTCACTAAGGATATGTCTTTTTTGCCAGATCCAGAGAACTACGATGATTTGAGACCTTCCATTTGGAAGATTATGTTTAGGATATGTGACTTGTGCGCCGTCAAATGATGTCCATAAATGTTGATCGTTAATGAAATTGATGACGAATGTGTATCGAATAAAAGAAACACACAGAAGGAAGGTGGAGAACAGCGAGAAAAAAGGTTTCGTGAAAAGGTTTAAGATAGAATGTAATAGGTAATAAATATAAATGCACGCATGAATTCGTAATGGCCAAAATGAATTTACATGAAACAGTTGACGACAACTATCAAGTAGTCTCGTTCAACTTGTCAAAGTCAAAGTCGAAACTGGAACCACAGCCACAACTACTCTTGGTATAGGGACTGTCAACCACTTTGAACTGAGAGCCAATCAGTTCATGGACATAATCAATCTTTGAATCTCTCAAGATTTCCAAAGACGTCTTGTCTATCAAAACTTTGGCTCCGTCTCTCATGAACATGGAATCTTGATGCTCTTCGTCCGGCTTGAACTCGGAGATATTGGATAGCTTCAGCAGATACTGAAAGCCATGACACCCTCCAGATTCAACCTGTACCCTTAATGCCAAATCTGTGCTTTTGTCAACGTCGCTGATTTCGTTGAGCTTGTTGGCAGCATTGGCCGTTATTGCCACAAATAAAGGTAGGCTGTTCTGGTCTGAAAACTGTTGATTTTTAACCTTAGTCTTACTAAAGTCAAGCAAAGGGTTGTTCGGCAGTTTTCTTTGGCTAGATTTTGGCCTTGGGGCTGGTTCTTCGGGCTGCTGCTGCTGTGAAGTCTGTGCCGTTGTGAATGTGGAGTTTGATCTTTGTTGTTGCCCTCTCAAACTGAGATGTCTAACGGGTATAAGTGATGAAGGAGTATGTAGTTGTCGTTGTTGTCTTGTCACTATGCGGCAAGGCGCAAGCAAACTTCTAGAGAGCCTCTGATAAATCATGATTGTGTGAGTCACTCTGTACTATAACTTGTGATATGAGCCTTCAATTATATAACTTTGCTGGTTTTCAAAGGTATAAGAAAGATGACGATTCGGTTGGTTTACAAAGAGCAATTACACATCTCTAATTAGTCAGATAGAGGTGCCTTCTTCTATCCCATATGTGTTCCTCTCTTTATACAGCGAGGGCGCATGACAGTAACTTTTTTCTTCGCTAAAAATAAGTAGCATCCGCTGACGTGATTGATGACATACGCATACTCAAAGCTGCCATACTGTAGAAGTGGCCCGCCCCCCTTTTTATGCCATCGTTCATCCCTTTAAGTATAGATTACACACTCTTTGATGACCATGGCCGGAAAAGAAAATGTCGACTCTATTCTGCTAAAAGCTGCGTAAAACGTGTTGCTACTTAGTATCTCATTATTCTGAACGATGATTCATCTACAATTGAAAGATAACTTTAGGATTATCGAATAAAAAGACACACTAATGCATTATTAATCAACAGATGAACAGTCAAATAATATAGACGAATAAATAGCTGAGTAAACTTCCAACCAACAAACTGACATTGATCAAAAAAGCAGTAAATCCACCAGCAGCTTTTTTCTCCTCTTCGGTCTTCAACAATAGTCCAATGTTCATAAAACAGGATGAGAATATTTGTCCGTTGGTCAATCCAAACAAGAACTGCAAAAGCATGTAGACAAAGTCACCAATGAAACCCCCTCTACCTTTCAAATTACAGTTCAAAAATAATGGAATGAACAGTATTCTCGCTAGAGAATACACAATCATGGATCGTTGGTCTGTCAACACAAACATTGGGAATGCAGTCAACACTCTTGCTGCCAAATCACCAATGTTCCAAAGTAAAAAGGCAAGAGGCACAAAGTACTTCTTTTCAATGTGAGTAGATTCAACATTTGCTGCAAACACTGGGAAGATCAATGTTAATGAAAACGTGAAAAAGATGGTAATTTGGACAAGTTTCAAGACTGACCATAGATGGCTAAACGTGATCTGCTTATGAGATTCATCGTTCGATTGTGCCTCTATTTCTGCATCTTCATCATCGTTATAATCGATCTCGTTTCTTTCTTCACGATACGAATCTAGTAGTGTTGCACCTTCCATCACCGATGCAGGTTCACTAACATTCAACTCGGTTGGCAACACCGCGTAGGAATCAGCACTGTTGACTTCATACTTCTTTTCGATATATTCAAGTAGCCAGATACCAGCCAACGAAGTCAAACAAATAATAGAACTGGTCAAGAAATAGTTCATTGCTTCTCTGCTTCTATTTTCGGTTTTTTTACTTGCCATAATAGAAAATATGAGCGAGATGGATGGTAGGACACCGGAAATTGCATTTCCAACAACGGTTGCGTTGGCATAGATGGCACCTTCAACGTTGACCAATGCCAACACTCCAACCTGAGCAAGACAAGATGCAATTGCACTCGTCAACACGTTAGACATGACAAACAAAAAGTAAAGTATGACTGGCTTTTTGTTTGGAACCAGCGTACTAAGGGTCATCAAGAGGAAGATTCCAACCTGCAGATAGTTTCCTAGTTTTAGCCTGAACATATAGCTGACTCCCTTCTGCCTCTGAGAGAGATGGTAGTTGAATAGGGCTGATGCACATGTCGATATAGTCATCATTGTTGATGAATAGTTGGCAGATAGTTTCGGAGACTCTTTGAACGCGTCTTGGAAGTACTCTGATGCTGATAGAAAACAGTTCCAAGGCCATAGGTTTGCAATTCCACACACCAAGAAAACCGTGTATTTCAGATGGCTCAGGCTCAACTCTTTGTTGATGAACGGTATTTGGAATAATGTGATATCTATCTTTCCCTGTGGTAACTTGGCTGATGGTTGGCCATTCGGCACCGGACTCGTTGCGTCCTCGTTTTGAATTGACATCGTTCGTGGATGAAAGGTGGGTGGGGAAGAGAGAGTGGTAGCTATATCTTTTCAGAAGATGAAAGTGGAGGTGATAAGCTTCCGTAGCAACACTATCACCAAACTAGCAAGTAGATTACAGCACTTTGTGAAAGAATAGATTTAATTGCTGTTTGTTGTTGTTGTTGCTGTTGATATTCCTCTGCTGCTCTTTATCAACAGGGTAGGGTCCTCCTCCTCTCACACTTCTACCGATAGATTGGAAAACGCGGCTGCACTCGTATCGATCAAGGTCACGTGCAAAGCTCATATTTTTCCCTTGGCAGGTGTTACGCTATTAGGACGAGTGGTAGCAAGTACTACAGCAATCGCAGTAAGGATGCCAATTACACCGAATTAAACTAGAGTAAACTAATTTAGACAAGATTGGATATATTATTCAAAGAACTGTGCATGCAAAAGATTAGGCGTCCAAGTGATCAACACACTTGATGACTTTAGGAAGTTCTTCATCATTCTCCTCTTCCAACTTGTAGATCAAGTTCCACGATCCTCTGAATTTACCCTTCAGCTCTTTGTTGTACTGTCTTCTAAACATTGGCGTCCCCAAAATATAGCTGTTATATTCAGAATAGTCCAAAGGATCGTTAATCTTCAAGACAATGACACCAGGTTGAACAACACCTAGTGTTTCCAGCATCCGTAAACGTTCAACATCTGGGGAAATGGATGTTGGAGCATCAATATGGTTAATGACAAGCCAGTCGAAATGTTGCGCATCTGCCAGCTTGGTCAATTCTTCAGCAATATGAGATGAGAAGTGAAGGTTTATCTGTGAAATTCCTGACAGTTCAACAATGTATTGAATAACTTTAACCTCTTCCTTGGAAATATCGGCAGTATTGATCACTCCGTGAATTTTGAAACGGGGACTCACCTTTAAGAATTCGTTCGCAATGCTAATCAACGAATAACCGTAGTCTCTTTCGGATCCCAAATGGAGGATGGAATCAGGCGTAAGTTTTGTGAAAGTTTTCAAGAGCTTTTTATATTGCTTTCTGTTGTGGGTATGTGGGGAATTGTACTCTGCATCCAAGAACAAATCAATTGTTGAAAGCAATGCTGTTGGATTTCCCCTTATTGAGCTAAGATCGTTGGATTCGCTCAAGTATTTGTAAATGTCTCCGCCTATTGGATGGATGGAATTTTGCAAGCGGTATAACTCCTGGGTGTTGAATTGAATCGAGGCTGGCGGGTTGATATGTGGATAATACGACTGTGCACTCATCATACTTGTGTTTGGAATTTTGTTAGTGTTCTTTAGGTGGAATTGATTAGTGGTTAGTTATATGGCTAGAAAGAAAATTGTTCATTTAGGGGAAGACCAACTGTTGTGTGGCAATCATTCTAGTCTATATATATGGGGAAGGGGTGCATTCGAAGTGTAACCGACAATCACCTGTTTTTTTGTACAATACGTGCTTTTTGAGGCTTTGAGGCAAGAACTTTCCTTTCTTCTCGAGAATCACATTACAGCCACTCACTCGGCACTTCTTCGAGAGAGATTTAATTCTAGGCATGATTGTAATTGCTTGTGAAAAGGAGTTAATGGTACTAAGAGTACTAAGAGCACCGTCACGCATACGAAGAGCGGGAATTTCCTGTTGATTGGCTACAAACTTCAACAGAGGCTTGCTGAACAACTATAATACGACGTGTACAAACGACCGCATTACTATACTTGTTTGGTTCGGGGTGGATTGGATGATGGGAACAGTCTGACACATGATATACACCAGATTACCCCAGATTCGATGTCAAACCGTCTTACTCACCCCACATCACACTACCCGGTCCTAGCCGTCGTACCGCACCGGCGTGAGTCTCCACGTGCCTCGTGTGCCGACGACTAGTTTGAACTTCTTTCTTTTCTACTATATTCAAGAGTTTTATGGTTTATGGTTGGAAGATAATTAAGAATTGAAAATGATATAATGATCTAGAGAGGAAAAAAATGGTGATAGCTATCTCAAATAGTATCAGAAACACGCATAGATGATCAAAGTAAAGAAGTAAAAAATATATAACCCAATTCAAAAGACGATGTATGATTATGCGAGCCAGAACCAGAACTTCATGATGATGTTCTTTGCAACAGGTGCAACATATTCGGCCTCTTCCTTTTCAGCTTGTGCCAAACCGGTAAAGACATCAATGTCTTCAAGTGGAGCATACAGCCTCCAGTTCTTGAAATATATCGTGTGACCAACAAACAAAACAATCACAATTGGAATGGTGATGTATGCGGCAAAGAAGTCAGAGGCGTTAAAGTCAAAGAACACACCGTAACCGTTGGTTAGGGTGATGAGGGTGAAGAAGAACAAGGAAGCATAGGCACCAATGATTTGTAAAGGTGGTCTGAAGGTAACTCTGTCATCAACACCGTGGAATGTAAGAGCCTTACGGAATCTCAAGTATGTGATGGAGACAAAGATCCAAGAGATGAAACCAGAAATGGTGGAGATGTTGGACAACCAGGTGAAAACAACAGTAGAAGAGTTTGACACGTTCAAGTATGAAACGGCAGAAATGGCACAGGTGATACCAACACAGTAGTATGGAACACCTTGAGCATTGGTAGTGGCCAAGATTCTTGGAATTTCACCATCCAAGGCCATGGAGTGTAGGGTTCTTGAAGCTGAGTAGATCAAAGAGTTACCACAGGAGTAAGCAGAGGTCAAGATAGCAGCATTGACAATATGGTTCAAGACTGGAATACCAGCGTTTTGAATACCAATGACGAATGGAGAAGCAGCAGCACCGGACTTACCGTCGGCAATGGCAGACATCAATCTATCGTCGTTACTACCAACAATGACACCAATGACCAAAACACCAGCAATGTAGAAGAAGATCAATCTGTAGATGAAACGCTTCGTTGACTTTGGCAAGTTAACTCTTGGGTCTTCAGCTTCAGCAGCACAACATGAAATCAATTCAGGAGCAAGGACAAAGGCAAAGGCAGACTTGACAATAGCAGTCCAACAGGCTAGGAACTTACCGGTGTTTCCTGCAACAAGATGTTCAACGAATGCACCAGGATGTTTCCAGTAGTGGAAACCGAGGACATGATCCTGCTTTGGACCACCACCAAAGAAGAGAATTACACCAACAAAGATCAAACCAATAATGGTTAAAACCTTGATGTAGGCAATCCAAAATTCGGTTTCACCAAAGAACTTAACAGCAAGGAAGTTCAAGGCGGTCAAAGAAACCCAGAAGATTGTGATCCAAATGGCAACGTTCAAATCACTCCAGTATTGAATGACAAAGGAAGCAGCACTGATTTCAGCAGGAGCAATCAAAGCCTGGGCATAGAACAAGTTCATACCAGCGGCAAAGGCCAACGACTTGTTACCAGTGTATCTGAGACATAGAGCATAGACGGTGGATTTACCAGAGGCAGGAATGAAACTCACCATTTCACCCAACTGGTTCATGATGAACCAGACGAAAATACATAGGATCAGGTAACCAACTAGCAAAGCGGCAGGACCACAGACGGATAGAGTAGAACCTATTTGGAAGCAAAAGAATTGGAAATTTTGTTAGTAACGGAGTCGTATCGAGTTGGAAAGCCGCAATGCGGCACCTTATCGGAGGGTCTCGCACAGGTGCAGTGGAGATGCTGCAGCCGAGATGTTGATAGATAGGCAGCCTTTGCTTTGACAGATTTATTCAAATGGTTTTAAGAATGAAACTTACCAGTACCAACGAACAAACCGGTACCAATGGCACCGGCCAAGGCAATCAATTGAACATGACGAGTCTTTAGACCTCTTTGGGTGGCTGTCTTTTCATCAATGTAATCTGAAGAAAGGTCGGTAACTTCGACAACATTATGAGCTTTTTCATGGGACGAGCTTCCGGAATCCATGGCTGTAGATGTATGGGTGAGGAAGATGAAGGATCAATTAATGAATTAGATGATGTGGGAACATAAAAGATTTTTCATTAATTGTGAATTAGTGGATGGATGGAGGAAAGGGGGGATACAACTTGATATATATATATGAAGAATTGAGCGGTACGACTTTGGAGGTGCTTATCTGAACCCAAGGCTCGATCGAACCGCCGGGGCAAAAAGATAAGGAGAGTTGGAGAGAGGCAGTGTTGAAGATGGTTATGGGGCCATCAATGTGAGCCAACGTGAATGCCAACGTGAATGCCAACGTATCGTCACACGTCTTATTGTTAGCGGTACGGTTGCAAACTTGGCAAAAGCTTCAACCCAATCCAACACCAAGCCAACCAAGAGTCTGATAGCGCCGAACGAGCACACCAATGTTGGAGGAGATTGGCTTGGATCGCCAGTTCGAACCAGCAAGAGGCAGCTCTTTCTCTCGCGCTTAGGCCTCGACTTGGTGGGACTCGAGAGATTAAGGCAAAAGTTGAACAATTCACCGAAGGGCTCCTCCGTGCCTCCTATTATCCACGTTCCATGTATCCTTATCGAGAGAGATCTAAAAAAGAAACTCAATCATGCAACAGGGTGATGTGGCATTCTTTCGATAAACAGAAGTTTCTCCTTGGTGGGGCGGCTCACGAAGGAGACCCAGAGTTTGATTGATTAAGAGTAAGGGATACATCAGGGCCCAGTCACTCTGCACGGGCGGTTGTCCAGCCCTGCCTGATGCTACTACGGCGGTTCTCTTTCACAGCATCGCTAGCGCTAGCACAAAACAAACGATTGCTTGAAGGTTTGGGAGAGTAATTGGTGATAAAATGATGCGGCTTCTGGCAGATGCGTGGGTGCGGCTATTGGTGACTTTCCACGGCAAGAGCCATTTAGGGTAAAGATTTTCCACTCTGCACCATGTTTCTTTTTGGACCTGAGCAGCTTCCCTGCCCGCTGCAAGCAACCTATTGTTAAGCATCCAGCTGGCTGATTGAACAATCGATTGATTGCAAAGAGACAAACACCTTCTACAGTTGGGCCTTTGCGACAACAAGAGCCCCGTACGATTGGGACGAAATCTACGTCACACACAGACAGGCAGATGGACCTTTGCTAGCTGGGATGCTCAAGACAACGATCTATATCAGAAACTACTGTAGGGCATCAAGATGAGAAGCAAAATTCAACAAGTGCTTCCATCGAACGTTCATAGTTGGAGGAAACGAAGAGTAACCACGGATGGCCGTACTTTCGAATGGTTAGATGCCATAGTGATCGAAAACTTTCAACCCATCAACTGAATAAAATGTTTTCCTTTCAATAATGTTGTTACGGTTGTCTCTACCTTCATTGGCAATCATTTATGGTCTTGATTTTAGGTTCTTGTTTGCCTGGGTCTTGGGTCTTGGGTCTTGGTTTCTTGGCCTTGGCTCTAAAGCTTGGTTTATCTTGGGTTTGCCAAGTGAGAGCTAAGAAAAAAATCATACATATCACCAAAACATTGGCAACTTAATCGCTTGTATCAAGGCGAATCTTGGCTGTTTTACTCTTGACACGCTCATTACGCCATTACTCCGGCTTTGAAGTTGAAGTAAAACGATTCAGCAATTGACCACTCGAGCATGATGATTTCAATAAAATAGAAATAACTCACCATTCTGCAGAGATCCACAGCAAAAGATGATCGCTTGTGAAGACTGTTCTGAGCGAAGACTTGCGATGATCCTTTGCAAATCATCTTGACTCTTGTTTTCGTGGGAGTGACTCTGTTGGGAGTCTATCTCTCTTTAGCCAGACAAGCCTGGTTCAATGGTAGTCTTCACAACCTCGGTTAATGACGTCAATTTGTACAATTGAAGAGCAGACTCAAAGCTTAAGAAAAGGTAGCAAAGAGTCTCTTTCTTTCACTAGAAGACTCTCACTCTATTCTCACGAGTTCAGAGACACACATATAGCTAATCAGGAATTTATCAGACAAAACATTGGCCTGCTACAGTAACAACTAGACCAATCGTCACTACTTGATGGCATTCAAAAGTGTTGAAATCTGTATTCTGGCAAGTTGCAGCGAGCTCTACATGCATTGCATGCATGCACAATCTTCCCACTCTCATTGGCATTAACAATACGGCACAGCCTTGGGCCCTTCCTAAAAGATCCGATAAGGGGATTTGATATTGGTACACGACTTGTGTGGTGGAAAGCCGCAGCAGATGGAATCTGTAAAGGCAAAACAGAGACCCTAACCGATGGTGAGGCTCAACGGTCCAGCTTCTCCATCTTAACCATGCCTAATCTACAGACAAACGGAAGAATTGTGAAAGGGATCCCTGTAAGTTGAGTTATTCGGTAGATGGATCGCAAGGCAGCATTGATTGCTGGATTACTATTCGTACCCTTCAGCTGTTAGAAGACTGGTGCCAAATCTTTTTACTGCATTTGATTCATTGCTAAGAGTATCCTACAGCATACCCTTATTATAGACAGCTATCACTTGTCACATCATCGCATGAACTAGAGAAGGACTTAAGCCAAGACCCTCTCTCTCTCTCCAAGTCTTGCTATTTCTGCTCGATTCTAAACGCCGTAACTTTTCACGAGAACGTAGTACCCTTGCTTCCTACACCCAGGATGATTTGGCTAGATGGACAATGGAATCAACCGATAGAACAGACCCTGAAAGTCACTTTTCAAAGGTGCGAATTACCGTGGTTGATCTTCCCTTATCAAAAACAATGCCTCCCTTTACCGGCTCCTGATCCCGAGAAAGAGTACTCTTCTAACAACCGCTAACCCTCATAGATCAACAACAGCCGAGCACCAAAAAAATAAATAATAAAACAGCAAGTCACAGCCAGGAAAAAGATTTATCCTTCCTTATTCATCCAAGTAGAAGCCTCATCCACGGCCCAACCAACTGGCTTCAACACCACCATCAACCTCGTATAGATTAGATTGCCACCCTACCCTGTTTACACACATGGCGGTAGCAACGCACTGGTCAAGAACACAAAAGCCGTTGCACATCCTCCTCCATCGTCCGGAAGAGAAGTGCCGTGCTTCCCTTTGAACATAGCACCGTTAGGTGGGTAAGGCCAGTTAGACCTTAAAACAGGGAACGTTTTTTGTAGCCATCGTCGTACGATTGAAAGTGTGGAAGCGGCTCTCACACTGCTTAGCGGCTTTTTTTTTTTCAGATCCGCTATGAGGGACGGGTGACATGATGATACTATGCATCACTTTTCATTAAGCCGTGGCAAGGCCTCGAAGGACAAAAGCCCCACGATCTCTTGGTTGCTCGAGGAAGATTGTATTGTTGTAACCTTGAACGACGAGAGGCATCAATCACCGTGTACATTTTATATGGGTGGATCAGCTACGGCTCATCAAAAACTGGACAACTAAGGGTCTTTTCTCTGAGCGAAATCTGGGGTTTGAGAAATGCCTTGCCTTTCAAGAAAGGGTTCAGAACAATAGCAATCAAGGCATATCAATGCTTATATTAAAAAGGGTTATTATAGAAATGAATCAGATAAAAACAAGGGTTCTTAGCGCAACGCCACACCTTGCCAATGAAAAAGATCAAATGTTTCCATTCCAATATTCAATCAAATCTTTGCATCTGCTCCTAGCGGGAAATCCACATTCTTTCTCGATAAGGTTCAAATGCTTCAAGATGATGTTATGTTCGGTGACTGAACTTGTCAATTTTCCAGCGACCCATAATGGCTGGAGCGAATTTGTCAACGCTCCATGGTCCGAGTTGTTGATTCCAATGCCACAGATACGACGGGCATGCCACGTCAAGGATTTGGAATGGATCATGTAGGGAGACGGCGATGAGGAGGACTTTTGGTTTTGTCTTGCTGTTGACATTGGTTGTGGTTGTGGTAGCGGTTGTGACAACGGTATTGCCGATGGAGATGCTGGCGTTGGATTTGTCGAAGGTTGTTGATCTGCTGTCAAAGAAGATGTGGTCGTTGATTGTCTTGCCAATGTCGGCGCTGTTGTTGGAGCTGCCTCCATTGCAGGCGTATCCTGGGATGAGACTGCTACCGAAGGAGGGGAGGTCAGTGTCAAAATACTCATCTTTTTCGAGTCGGATGAATCGTTTGGTAGGGTGTTCAACTTCAACAACCTTGGCTTGTTCTGCAACATCAAAATGGTGGCCATGTGGTACATCTGGTTGCCCGAAATCGCTGCACTGTTGGTGTAGAGCAACCTCGGGAAGGTTGAGGTTGTTGGATCGTTGTTTTCATAGATCGGTCTCATTCCAATCGGCTTGTTTATCTCCCACCTCTTGATCTCCTCCCATAGCAGTTTCCACTCTCTTTCAAACTGGACCGTTGGATCGGTCGACGAGACCAAATTCATCACCCTCGAAGTTAGGAACACCATATAGTTTGCATACATATCCCAATTCTCATTGTTGAGTTCGTTCTGGAACAGCTTCTCGGCGTCATATATGGAGGCATTCGGAGGTAACCAAAATTTGGAGTCAATGATGGTACCCTGTTCCCCAATAACGGCAGCACAAACGTCCATACGTATAAAACACCAGAAGGTTGACCGTTCCAAAGGCGTACTAAAGCCATGAACACCGCAGGACTTGAAGAGCACAAAGCAACCTTCAAGGTGCCTTCTCCATAGCTTTGGGGATGAGGAGATCATGGCAAATAGGCATAGCAGGACACATGCCGGAAGAATGCCACTTTGGCATGCTCCTCCGGTGTTGTTTTCCATTCCGTTGGCACCAGCACCAGCACCGGCTCCAATGAGCTGTTGTAGTGCGTACTGATACAAGGACATTGCTCTATCCTTTGGATAGTTTTCATGGGTTGCCTCGTACTGTTTTGCGGAGACGGCCAGCATTGCGTAGAGCAAAGCAGGACAGTCTGTCGAGATTGCCGGAATGACGGTTCCAAAGTATCTTCCCTTGCTGAACATGTCACACCAGCAGCATATTTCGTTGAGATAGTTTCTCAAAAGCTCCAACTTTTCCGATTCTGAGATGGACGGTGGTTCAACGTTCTGTAACTGTTCCGACTGGAAGTACTGTTTGAAGAGCTCCATTGGTGGGACATCCGAAGGTAGTGAGATTGGGGATTCGTTCTTTTGGTTGTTGTTTTGATAGTTGCTCGAAGACGTCATTATGTTTGAAAAGATGAGGTTGTTGATGTTTGTGACGCTGTTTGGTTTGCGGGTAAGCATTTGAGGGAAGTAATCGTTGGGTTGATTTTGCGATGGTGACACTTGATGTAACTGTTGCTGCTGCTGCTGTGGGTGATGTGGTCGCTCGTGTGGCTGTTGATTATACGGTTGGAAGGTATTTGCTGCTGCTGCATTCAAATACATAAAGTCTCTTAGAGTGTCTGGGATCTCGAGGTAGTTGGGCTGCGCATCTTCCAAGAAATCCACCAACTGGTTGTAATCGCTAGCATCTCTGTTCATCGCATCGAACGGATGAAACTCTAGATCTTCAAAGAGAGTGTTCGAGTGTACTCTTGGAGACTGTTCGTACAAATGTCCTGGTCTGTCACTCAATGCTGGGGCACGGCGAGGTGGAACATGGGTATTTCCCAGAGCGGCAGCTGAAGGTTGTAAAGAGCTAAAGTTAAAACTGTGCAAATTCATTGAGGACGTGTGATGAGTGTTATGGTGATAATTGTTCTGATGTTTTTCCGTGTCATTTATGCCATGCTGTAGCGACGCCATGTGAGGAGGAAGCGGAACTGCCGAGCTTGTTTGGTTTTGAATCAAGTCGAAATTGTAGTTTTTCAAGCTGAGCATGCTGGGAGTCTTGTTGATGCTCTCAGACTTTTCGGATTTAATATGATGGACAGCGGCAGCAGCGGTGCCGTTCAATGAGCCTGGGTTGTTTTCCATCTTGACGTCTAAAGAAGAGCTTTCCTGTTTCAACTTCAGTTTGGCATCGTTGTCACCATTGCTCTGCTTCCTCTTTGCCTCATCTGGTTGTTGAAGCATCCGCCTCTGTTCATTGCCTGATCCGTCCTTGAGGTCATCTATACCTCCTGTAACGTTTGCCGGTTTTGGGTGGGTCAGTTTTTTTCTCTTTATGGATTCTCCATCTTCCAAGGAGGCATTGACAAACACGGGGCCAAACACCGTTGCTGGCCAGGAGCATTCGTAGTTTTTGCTGATGCAGTACTGGCACTTTAGCTTCCCTGTTGCCTTGTCTATGGTTCTAATCTCGTCACACTGTTTTGAAGGAGGTGTTAGTAAATCCGAAGGAGGAACGAAGTGGAACGCGTGGCTAAGTAAGCTATCACTAAAACATACCTTTCTACGTTTACTTCTGCAGGTAAGACATCCTGTTTTGACTCTGTTTGCCTTTAGAGGTTCTTTGTGTCGCATTGTGAACGTGTTGTCTTCTTTGTCCTGTTGATGATGAACCCCACTTTATGCTATATAGGCATGTAGATTCAAGGTTGGAATTGCTCGTGAGATCTTTCTAATTCAATTCCAATTGGGATATCCAGGTGGGCTGGTGGTATTTGTGTCCGAGAACAAACAAATCTCACTTTTTCTGTGCCTCAATGGTGTTGATGATAGCTTATGTGTGTAGTGGAGATGATGTGGCAGCCCACCAACAGGCAAGAAAACACAGGACATTGGCGTTGGCATTGTTGAAGCACAAGCATATCAGCGATAATTTTTCACCGGAGACGGTGGTAAGGTGCGCCCGGGGGATCCTCTTAGGAAACTCCGCGGCCGGGCGTGGGGGGGAATTTTGAAGAAAGCGTGCGGTGCATGTGGGGTAGAACAATAGAGCGAAATGCTGCAGGAGAGGGAATCGGGGATTGAATGAGGGATTTCGTCGGGGTTTTCTTTGAAGGGGGGTGGTTTGTGTTTTTATACACGGTTGGTTTGTTCTGGGTACAGACTGTTGACGGTTGGATGTAGAAAGTGATGATAAGCTGAGAGAATAGTGGCAGCAGTGGGTGTGTTGGAAGCTGTTGGGAGTGAGTAGAGAGGAGAACAGCCGAAGTTTACAGTGTTGAAGCTTTGGCAATACTTGAACTAACGTATATATGAGAGTAATGAATGAGATACACTCTTATCAAGTGACGGATATTTTGACAGTCGTAGCTTTTGATCTTTACCGCAGTTATAAAATGCGAGGCAATTCAGAATTGTCCACCATGATGAAATGGAAGGGGGACTGGGACACAGTTTAACAATCGATGATATTTGAATCGTGTTTTTGAAAGTAATTTGTCACGCAACCAAAATTTACAAGAAGGGTTCAGCCATTGATCTGTGATAGAAAACAGATTGACATGCCGAATGACAGTGAAATAGGAGGACAATTAGAAACATATACTATTGAATGATTAGACAGGAACAAAAATAACACAAGACACAGCTTAACGGTTGGGTATTTAGACCAATTGCTTTCTTGAACCTTGGAAGAAGAACTTGACAACCAACACTTGGAAGATAGCCATCAAACACATCAGAACAACGTCAAACAAGGAGAACCAAAAGATTCTGTTCTCTGTCGACTTGACGGTCGATTGGTTTCTGTTGTTTCTGGTCTTGTAGTATTGTAACTGGTTAGTCAAGGAGGTCAGCTTCTCCTCAATTCTCTTGACTGACAGCTGCATACCTTCAACGGCCGAATTTTCAACTGGTGCTTCAGGAAGCTTTGCCTTGAAATCGTCATCCACCTTAACTTCGAAATCAACAACTTTTTCGGCAAAGGTTGACATCTCGTTCGAGAAGCAGAACTCATACTCTCCATCCTCTTCGCCTGTAAAGATCCAATCTCCCTGTCTTTGCTTCTCCTCCTTCACAATGATCTTACCCTTTGGATCCTTGATCGAATAATCAACATCAAATGCACCACCTGCCTGAACGGCAAAGTAATATCCAATCTTTGAGGTTTTCTTGGAGAATATGTAGTAGCAAGACTTCTCACTTGGCTGTAGTGTGAACGTTAGTGTTGTTGCACTCACGTATGAGACCAATAGGGCCAATGCTAGGATGAACTTGTTCATCTTATAGTATAAGGGGATTCGTGCGGGTATCGATGGGTGGCACGACTAAGAAGTGATGTGCAATGCAGTGTTGTCTGAAGAGGGTTGAATATAGAAATAAAACCTTTCAATGTCTTTTATATACTATCCAGAATCACAGATGTCAAGACAGAGTACACTTTCTGTCCTTGAGGTAGATCAAGTTGACATGATGATGGGCACGTAGTTACATACGTGTGTGTGTTGTTTTTTATCATCATCCAACGACAGAGAGATCAATTTTCTATTATGTAATGCATGACGTGTTCTGGTATGTGAACTTTACGTGTCTTCCTTCCACCATGTGACGTGTCCGTCCGGGGCGACGCTGGCAGCAGCCCGGGATAGGGACAGGGCAGACCGTGGTAGGTACGGTATGGTAGTGTTGGAGAAGGTGAACATAATAATAAATACACACAACTAAATTGGACAACAACTATAGTTGATCTACAAATAACCCCCCCATTCGCCATCAATCAGCTTCCATATAGTCATACCCACAGACCTTCAAACAACAACATGATGAACGCCAGAGGTATCATACTTACGCTATCGCTCTTGATCATCTCCCAGTTGGTCCAAGCACACGTTGTCCTACTACCTCCAAGAGGCAAGCAATGCTTTTTTGAAAACCTGAAAGCACAGGATGAATTGGCCGTCTCCTTCCAAGTCGGTGATAGGGCTGCCGACCATCAGGAACAACTAACTGCAGACTTTTGGATCCAGGCTCCTTCCGGCAAGATAATGAAGAAACTGACCGATGTCTCACACGGTGAGACCCAGGTGAAAGCACAAGAACCTGGTAAGCACGAGTACTGCTTCTCCAATGAAAAGTCAACAGTTCAAACAAAGGATGTTTCGTTCAACGTCCATGGTGTTGTTTACGTTGATGTTAACGATAACTCTGACGACAACTTGGATACAAGTGTGAGAAAGCTACTCGAACTCGTCTACGACGTCAAGAACGAACAGAACTACATTGTTGTTAGAGAGAGAACACATAGAAACACGGCAGAATCCACCAATTCTAGAGTCAAGTATTGGTCTGTCTTCCAACTAATTGTTGTTGTTTTGAACTCGATCTTCCAGGTGTTCTACCTAAAGAGGTTCTTCGAGGTTAAGTCTGCCATCTGATCAGGGATCCAACAATACACACAGTTCATCCTTGATCATTGATTCCCTCTATCTTGTGTGTTTCATAACAGTCTAATATCATATATCTTTGTTGTATATCTTCAATTGCCATGTAGAATGATTGATCATCACCACTCGTAAACTTCCAAGACCAGCGTCGATCGACGCACTGCAAAAAAGAGCGACGCACCCCTGCCCAGCTTAGTAGTGTGTTGGAAAATAGCACTCTTGGAAAACCACACGAGACAACTCTGATTGGATGCAGTGAACGTGGAAGTGTTGATGGATGGATAGCGGTAAAGGTATATCGATGGTTGATTCGGAAAAAGCAGTACCAAGTCAATCAATTGAGCATAGTTCGGATCTTTCCATCAACCATCCATCAATTCATCAAGCCGTCATAGCACCCAAACAGGTCTCTCTCTCTCTTTCTCTTTCACACTCTCACTACCAATAATCAACCAAAAGATGTCATCCCAACAACCAAAGACGTTCTTTCCAGCAACTCCGATCGATTTCAATCCAAGTCTAATATCAAACCTTGACAACTCTGTGGAGACCGACTACACGAGACAACAGTATAAGACCCAGTACTTGGAGAAAGAGGTGAATAAAAGGCTCAAGGCAACAGAAGGTGAAAAATTGGCCCAACTAGATTCAAAGTTCAAATCTTTGCTTCTTCCAACCGCACCAGAAGATGATGCATCTCAATCTGTTGCCAGTATCAACAAGAGACTTGTTGATGCCACTGAGAAGTTGCAGAAGTTGAATGAGGCCAACAAACCTCAAAAGTCTGCTGAACTGTTGGCTGCCGAGGTGAACGTGTTGAGCTGTTTGAAGGTTAGCAAGGGTAAGGTGTTGGACTGTTGGGAGGAAGTTCAAGCGTTCAAGAAGTTGGCCGGAGAGTTTTAGACTGGGAGTTAAGGGATCAATTTTTGAGTGCCCAAGAAAAGAGAAGAAGACAAAAAAGAATACCACCTTTTATATAAATTTCAGTTGACTTTATTCGTTTTATTACCTACATCCTTACAGCATCAGTAAAATCATAAAAATGAATGAAAAAGAAGAAGGAAAGACAATCGGAATCTCTATGGCAATCCAACACCCTTGTATAGCAATATTAGAGCAGAATCACCCTCACCACCACCGGCTAGAGCTTCAATCTTGTCCTTGCTAACAACACTAACCTTGTCATCGTTGAACTTGAACCAACTTTCACCCGTTAGATCGTTTGGATCCTTGGAGAAACATTGGTAATGACCCGAATCAGCAGAAGAACCTTGATGTGCAATGATAGAAGTAAGCTCGTACAAAGAAGATGGATTCTCTCCCGATTTAGGATCAAAGCCGGATGGTAGAGCAGACTTGTAGCTTTCCAGCCACTTCGTCTGTAATTTTTTGAGTTCCTCCTGTTGTTGGACCTGCTGTTCCCTCGCTGTAAGCTCGGAGGAAAGTTTGGTCTTTTTGAAACTTCTTGCCTCACTATCGTTCTCCTTTTCAACTTTATAAATGGCATCTCTAACTTGTGCCTTGTCTTGCCTTTGGCCTTCATCCAAAAGATCCAATAGATCCAGTTGGAATGGGAACTGAACCTTTCTTAAAATTTTGGACTTCATGTTGGTGTCTCTCTTCCAGAAAAATCTGACAAAATGAACCGTTAGATACTTTGGTAGCCTTGTGATCTTTCTTGATATTTCATAGTTGGCGTTTCTTTGTAACGTTGGACTGTTCTTTTCAAGAGTTTCTTTCAAATTGTTGATAAGACCATCCTTCAAGAAGTTGGTGTTGATGGTGATATGACAGTTGAGCTTCAATGCATCCTCATATCCGTACACGGGTTCTTCTTCCGTCTCGAGACATTTCGTAATGGACTTGAACTCAAGCTTGAAATACTTATCCAAATCGGGGAATCTTCTCAAAACAACTGATAGGATTTGAGAAAATGCTTCCTCTGCATCCTGTTGCTTGTAGAAACCCTCGTTTCCTCTTTCGCTAAACTGTGGGAATGTCATTCTCAACGTCGCTAGGAAATTCAAAGGTGTGACTTTTTGCTTCTTGTCGGACATTTTCTCAAACAACTGTTTCATATTGAACACCAACTTCTGTTCGGCAGATGTCTCGGTTAGATTGTTCTGGAATTTCACCAAATCCTCGTTTAACTCCTTAACGGTGTGTAAAGCCTGCAATGAAGAGTTTAGGTAGCATGTGTTTCCCAGATTGACCAATCCTGACGGTTCAGCATTAGCACCGTACTGTGCATCGTTGGGATTCAAGTCTTCCACAAACTTGAACGATTCTTTTGGTTTTTCCAAAATGGCATCAGGGGTACCCAACACCATGATTGTTTGACCTTCCTTCAGGTTGAACTTGTTCAAATCTGAATCATCTTTCAATAGTCCTCCCTTGAGCATCACCTTCTGTCTATCCGGTGGAATGTTCGTCAAAGAATAGATTTGCAACTTGAAAGTGGCACCTGGCTCAGACAAATCCACTTCAATTGGGTAAGATTTACCAGAGTTCTTGATATTGACTGTATTTATGATGGAGAGTAGATGTTAGTAATGATCCGTTCGAGGAGCGAGCTTTGAAACGTTGTACATGTGCAATACTTACCATTGACGGACATCTTTTTTTTATTTCGGTTTGATGAATTGACTAATAATGGCTTATCAATTGCTATAATGTAATTGAGAGGTTTGATAAAGGTGGGGAGATGTGTTGATATACACAGAGAGACGATTGAAATGGTACTAACAACCAGTTGCTGTTGCAGGTGGCAAAACATCCCCAAGGGCTGTTTGGCGTGCGAAGATGGCGGCAACGCGCGAGGCTGGGCCCGATTGGGAAGGCCTCCATGGTTATGGCTGGACTGATAAGTATCGTCTGGAGAATGACAGATAACCAACCAACAATCCTGGCAATGATTGACTTAAAATGGTCAATGCTGGATAATTAGTGCAATAAGCAATCACTTGACAAAGAGATGTCGAAATTCCTTTCAACTGAGCTCCTTCCCGAAAGCTTGAAACCGGCAAAGTCAACGTTCAACATCTTCAGAAGGTATCTTTTGAAGTCCATCCAAACTAAAAACACTAAACTCTTCACACTCACATATCTATTTGGCCTGGAAACAGTTCAGATACTGCTCAAACAGCATGACGCTTTACAAGAATCAGACAATAGAGAGCTGTGTCTCACAATTATCAATGACGTTGTTACCTGTTTAGAAAAGATTAAAACCAAGCAGACGCAAAACAAATTGTCTGTCTCTAGGATATCCAACTTGTTCAGCTGCTCGAGTTCCAATGGTTCATTTATCGAGGTCATTGAATCTAACAAGAAGGGAAGAGTGTTTTTGAATAAATGGTGTTTGGATAATCTGGTAAGGATCAAGGAGATATTCAAGAATGGGGCTATCAACGGAGACACCTTAGAGATGTTGATGGATTTGTCTGTTGGTTTCCAAGTGAGTATGGGCTTGTTTCCATATGATGGTGATAAGCCTTACAAGGAGCTGGAAGCAGAATTGGATAGAGAAGAAGAGACTGAGATCAGCAAAGAAGAAGAGACTGAAACCAGCAATGAAGAAGAGACCGAGATCACCAAAGAAGAAGAGACAGCACCAGTCGAAGTTGAGCAAGATAAGCACGAGGATGCGAAGATAGCTACCGATTCCAAAGAGATACAAAACAAAGAGGAGTTGAGTGTGCTAGAAGAATCCAAGTATTATGAAAATCAACTGCAAGCGGCAGAGTCAGATTTAGTGGGCAAACCATTGATGCAAATGATCGACGAGCCTGATAAAAGTCAAGCTGACACGCCGCCATCTGACAAGATAGATGAGGTTAGTCTCACTAAGGATGACATACTAGTGAAGATCAAATGGTGCAACTACCATATTGGAAGGATCCTTGACTGTTTTAAACAGGGTAAAGATCCAAATGAAGATTTTGTTGGATTACTAAGTCAGCCCCCGGAAAACTACGAAAAAGTTTCCCAGGATGAGATAGATAAAGTGATAGAAGAGGCTCTCAAGAGCTCAGTTGAGGATGACACTGGCGCGGGCGCTGTTGGTCATGATGATGATGATTTCAACGAGGAAGACTATTACTACGATTCAGACGAAGGCGAGTATATCCATAAGAACAAGTACAAAGAGATGGAGGCTGGTTTTCCTGTTACACCACAGGGTGTACCTGTTGTTTTGAAGGACGAAGATGTGGCCATGGATGAAGTCATTGAAGTTTTAGATAAGCCAAAACTGGTAACCAAACCATCGGCGGCTGATCTTGTTGCCAAGAGGTCAACATTCAAGCCACAATCGCCAGTTCAAGAGGTTGATCTGGTTATTTTGGAAAAGCAAATGTCCAACGAAGAACTGTTACATTCGGCATCAAAGTGCTGCAAGTACGCAATGAGTGCAATCAACTATGAAGATACATCGACGGCTATGTTAGAGTTGAAAGAGGCTATAAAGTTACTTGAGGATTATAATCTCAAAGTTTACGATAATGTCAATGGTAAGGAAAGCTAGTGCTGTTGTTGTTCAGTAGCAATGGTATGTGATATCCAATCTGTATACTTGTTAGGACTAACATAGACCACCTCCTAGCCCAAACGTACACTCCAATACGAGATATGCGCTCCTATTGTTCCCTGAAACCTTATCTCAGGTCCTTCTTTCGTATATGCAGGCATTACCCCTCTTTGTCACAGATCTACCCCTCAGATTTTTCATGCATCAACACAACTTCTATGGCGGGACTGTGCATGGTTTTTCTTTTGATACTCTGTCTATGAAGGTTGGCGTAATGGTTTGTTTCCCTAATAACCAAACTGTGTTTTGTCTCCCTCTTCCTTTGTGTGCAAAGCTTCTAGGTCTATGGTGTACGGATGTCATGTGTTTTTTTTTCCTCCAGTATGTCTGTCTCTTTATATACTACGGTTGCACTGCCTTTATGACACCTTGCCATCGTCGCTTGGTGTCTTTTCTCCACTGAAAAATTTTTGGGTAGAGGTGAAACCACCACCAAACTGGTAGGGTTGCACTGTAGAGCAGAGAAGGTTTGAATGTACAATCTACAATCAATATACAAGGCTCATGCTACTTCAGTGAGTGGACCGAATACAACATTGAAATCTGTCCTGGTTCTCAGATCATCTTTGCATATTAAGGATACTTACTACAACAGAGTCTAATATCTTGTACACGGCGAGGCTGACAATAACACAAAACAGCAACGACACACCGGTCAATCCTTTTGAAACAAGCTAACCTCTTTTATATCACAGACAACATGAGTACCTCAAACTGCAGATTTTATGAGAACAAATACCCCGAAGTTGACGAGGTTGTGATGGTCAACGTCCAACAAATCGCGGAGATGGGTGCCTACGTGAAACTTTTAGAATATGACAACATTGAGGGTATGGTTCTTTTGTCGGAACTATCCAGAAGACGTATCAGATCCATCCAGAAGTTGATCAGAGTTGGTAGAAACGAAGTTGCCGTTGTCTTGAGAGTTGACAAGGAAAAGGGTTATATTGATCTTTCAAAGAGAAGAGTCTCTTCCGAAGAAATCGTGAAGTGTGAAGAGCGTTACAACAAGTCCAAGGCAGTTCACTCCATCCTAAGAAGATGCGCCGAAAAGTTCAACATTCCACTAGAATCACTATACGAGACCATTGCTTGGCCTTTGAGCAGGGAGTTTGGCCACGCTTTTGACGCCTTCAGAATCTCCATCACTGACCCATCCATATTCGACAAGATTACACCACCGTCCCAAGATGTGTTGGACGACTTGAGAGACCACATCCTGAGAAGGTTAACACCACAAGCTATCAAGTGTAGAACAGACATTGAAGTGTCATGCTTCTCATACGAAGGTATCGATGCCATCAAGGAGGCTTTAACTGCCGCTGAGGCTCTGTCTACCGATAACAACCAGATCAAGGTGAAACTAGTTGCTGCTCCAAGGTATGTCATAACAACGCAATCCTTGGACAAGGCAAGCGGTATTGCCGCTTTGCATGCCGCTAACAATAAGGTTCACGAAATAATCAGCAAATACGGTGGTGTTTGTGACGTTTCGATTTCTCCAAGAGCAGTTACAGCCACTGAAGATGCCGAGTTGCAGGCTTTGTTGGAGAGAAAGGAGATGGAGAATGCCATGGATTCTGATGAGGAATCTGGTGAGGAGTTTGACGAATAAGTAGGTTGATGAGAAAGGGGAAGGGTTCGGTTTGAACACGCTAGATGATACTCTTGTACAGCATTAATGTTTCTATCTTCAAGTTAAAATACTTTGTGCTTACAAAAGTACAGTGATAATTAATTTTGTTCGTGATTCACGACCCATCGTCATTCTGTTATTTCTACCATGTGTTGCTATATTACTGTTATCATTATACCTTTATCATTATACCTTTATCAAAAGTTTCGAAGGCTTAGTATCTTACCTCGTACATGCAAATTTGAGAAATGTCTGTAGTGGTGGGAGACGTTCCATCTGTTAGCTCAATCCGTGCAGAGATCATCAGTATCCCTCATCTCGGTGTCTGATGCAACTGATGTATCTGATGATCTATGCATCTCTTGAATTTTATCAACCATCAATCTTACAGGGAATTCTGGAAGAATACTACTCCTGTGCTCAATTATCAAGCTGTTCAAAGTCAAGTGGTAGCTGATCCATTGTACTTTCAAGATCGTGCGGCATGTGCAGGTTTGTATTCCTCTTTGACAACAATTCCTGACAAAGATAATAGGCAGCGGCGCTGAGAAACCATTTGTGACTATTATCCTTGAGATATTGCGTAGACTTTTCAAAAAGATCAATCTTTGAGCCTAATATCCCTGCGCCATTTACGTCCTGATCAAGACCAATCTCCTTCCTTGCTTTGATCTCCAAATGTAGCAATACCATAACGTGTAACACGGCATGGATGGCAATGACATGCTCTACTGTTGGGGCAGCTGCATTTGATAAAATGACTCTGTAAAAAACTGAAAGATAAAACATCCTGTTATTGCTCAATGGATAATTTTTATCGGTGAATGCCTTTGGAGAAGTATCATCTTCCAGTAGCGATATGAAATCAACCTTTGACCTTAGGTACAAGATTGCAGAGTAGCCTATAGAAATCATGATAAACCTTGCATGTTTCTCACCAATGAGAGTCGCCAATTTTCCATCGTTATTGAGTTCATAGAAGCTGATGATGTCCCTTTCTAGATTGTAGTCGACTGATCTGTTCCCAGGTGGCCTATACACTGAGCATGTAATTCGCTCAACAAGCTCACAATTGCTGTACCACCTGACAAATATCTCATAGTCGGTCTGTTCACCTTCAAAATCTTCCACTACTGGCTCGTCTATTAACATGTCTAGCTTGTTATAATACAAGGCACAACATGATGTGACCGTGGAGATCCTATCTATACAATATGAGGCCCAGAATATTCTAGAAAGCAAAGACTTTTTGTACTGTAACTTGAAGTCAGTGTGGTTGTTTCTTGGTAACGTTGGCTGCGATTGTTCTTGGTTGTCGCTAGTACCACCATTAGCGAAACCAATTATCTGATTTCTTGCACCAAAATTGTGTAATCCCAACTCTTCAATCATGGTTGATGCCTTGACAAGGTAATCCCTTGATGTTTGTGCGCCTTGTGGGCACTCCTCGTGTGCACTTAGGAGTAGGTAGGTTTGGATCAAAGTAATTTTGCTGGGTTGAACAATCTCGAGCAATCTGCACTTTTTTCTAAAAGACTCTGCCCTGATTCTTATTTCTTTCTTCGGTATCGTTGAATCATACCTCACCCCTGATAACAATAGAGCATTGAGAAGTATTGTGGGAATTTCCTCCATCTTATCCATTATGTTCCTCTCCACAACGGGGATGATAGGATATGCATTCTCCAGATACAAGCTAATCAATCTTCTCTGCTCTTCCATTGGCGGTTTATCAAACGCTCCTTTTTTCTGCAAATAGATGAGCAAATCTGGGTCAATATCCTCATCCTTCTGATCTCTTGCAGGCAAGAAGACATCTCTCCAAGGAAAATACAAATCGTATAAATCGCCGTCAGAGAGAGTTAGAAAGGCATCCCTGCTTAGCAATGGGGCCAATGGTTGTGTTGCCGTTATGAATTGTGACTTGATTTCGCCATTCCCAATTGCATTGGCGTATATTTTCTCATACTTGAATATGGATTCTGGATCAAGAATCTTGCCATTGTGTTCTGTGGTAGGTGTCCCCGTTGTTGGGGAGGAAGTTTGTATTGCTCCAGTTCCAGAAGATTTCCGTTTTTTGATCGGTTCAGTTGTCATTTGCGACTCGGCAAACTCCTGATTGAATGGTGGTGATAAAATTCTGTCACATTTTGTGTTGAGCTTAGTGCACAATGTACAGATCGAGCTGTCCTCATCACTAAAGATGCATTTCTTGTGGAGTCTCTTGCACCTTTTGCAGGCTTTGCTCGACCTGTTTCTCTTGATGGAGTAAGGAGCAAATCTATAAACGTTTTCCATCCTTCAATACAGATCGTTCACTATGCTGTTATGAACTGTATATTCTGTAGGCTTGAAACCAAAGGATCACAAGTTGTGTATTTATTTGTGGAGTAAGAAGTGAGATATTTCTAGATGATCAACTTCTGTCAGCCGGATGAAGAAGAAGTACATTTGCACAGCCATGAACATTATCTCCGTGATAATAGAAAAGACAAAAAGATGTGCATATAGGCGTATAAGTCTGTCTGTCTCCTTCCTCTTATACCTTGTTTGCCCTCTTTCTCTTTCAATTGTATCTCATTCTTCACATACTCCTTTGCCAAACAATAACAGCACTTTCAGAAGTCTTTTAAATGAAGGCGATTGCATAGCTGGACATGTCTTTTTCACAAAAGAGAGCCCCTGATTCGATTTCAGCATCAGAAAGCAAAAGGGCGAAATCGTCAAAGAGCAAGTACTCCAACAAGGAAGAATGGCCGAATCAGTTCAAAGAGTTGGAAACCATTCACTTTAGGCTAAACTCGTACTTTACCTTTCTATCTTCCAGAAAACACATCATCACAACGTTTGATTTATTGAAGGACTCTGCCGAGAAAGCGATCAACAGAGACTTGGAGTTGGTAGATATAGCAAGAATAGTGTACTTGATTCCAAACGATGTGTTGTTTGGCTACTACGATGAGAATCAATTTGTGCTCGAGGACAAGCATTTTACTTGGAAGGAAGGATTCATACAGAAGGAGGTTGACATATATGACTTGAAAGACGAAATGGAAGGAAACGACAAAGGCTCAAAACAGTTACTTTTGTTTGAATTCATCGATGGAGACTTGAAGAAGTCAAAGACAAACACTTCGTACAAGACAGAGATTAAAGTGCCTGTGTATACCCCAAACTCTATCAAAAAGATGATTATCAAAAGGAATAATAAGTTTACAGAAGCTCTTTCCAATTTCTTGCAAGACTGTGACGAAAAGAACGTTGACGATGCCTGGATGGAGTTGACGCGACTAGCCACACCTCTTGTCCCCCATCCTGCTAACTACATTGATCCTATTGAAGAGATGGTTCAAAACACAATGACAGGACCACCAGCGGATGAAGACACGAGAATAACAGTCCCAAATCTCATTGAGAAGTTGAAGACAGCTAAATTCTACAAGGATCAAATCATCAACGGAGGTGAATTTGAGATTGAGCCAAGCACTGCAGTGTTTGGCGATCTAAAGTTTGAATTGACGCCACTCCTCGAAGAAGCTTTGAAAGAGTCAAAGGGCATTGATAGATTCTATCTCCATCAGGCAGATGCCATGAATCATATTCATGAGGGTCGGAACGTTATTATTTCTACCTCCACTTCATCTGGTAAATCTTTAATTTATCAAGTTCCAGTTGTAAGAGAGCTCGAGTTGGACACCAGCGTGACAGCCATGTACATTTTCCCAACAAAGGCGTTGGCGCAGGATCAAAGGAGATCGTTGAAAGATCTTTTGAATCAGATACCCGTTTTGAGAGATCTAACTGTGGAGACTTATGATGGTGATACAGAAAAGAAGATGCGTGAGTTTGTCAGAGGGACAGGATCGATTATTTTTACAAACCCTGATATGCTCCATACAAGCATTCTACCCAATCATCAAAATTGGAGAAGATTCCTCTGCAATTTGAGATACGTTGTGATTGACGAGCTTCACATGTACAAAGGATTATTTGGATCTCATGTCTGCTTGATAATGAGAAGGTTGAGGAGACTATGTGCAATGCTTGGCAACACCAGAGTGCAGTTTGTGTCATGCTCGGCCACATTGAAAGATCCCATCAAACACATGCACAACATTTTTGGCATTCCAATGGAAACCATCTACCATGTTGACAAGGATGGATCACCTTCAGGAGGTAAGCACTTGGTGGTCTGGAATCCTCCTTATTTGGACGACCGTGACCCTTCTTCTGGGCGAGAAAATTTTATATCCCAATCAGCGAAGGTCATCATTGAGTTGATGGAGAATAACATTAGAACAATTGTTTTCTGTGTTGTCAGAAGAGTTGTTGAGTTACTTATGAAGGAGATCAGACACATGCTCACCAGTCAAGGAAAACAAAACTTATTAGGACAAGTGATGAGTTATAGAGGAGGTTATGCTACCAGTGACAGAAGAAAGATAGAAGAGAGAATGTTTCACGGAAACTTGAAAACAATTATTTCCACCAATGCTCTAGAGTTGGGCATAGATATTGGTTCTTTGGATGCCGTTGTCATGTGTGGTTTTCCTTTATCCATTGCAAACTTCCACCAGCAGAGTGGAAGAGCCGGTAGGAGAAACAAAGACTCTTTAACCTTGGTGATTGGAAGTGACGATCCTGTAAGCAGACACTACATGAAGCATCCGGAAGAGCTAGTCAAAACTGATTATCCTGATTTGCCTTTGGACTTTGACAACATACTGGTTTTGGAAGGCCATTTGCAGTGTGCTGCCTTTGAAATGCCATTTAGTGATGACTTCGCTAATGCTTCTGAAAGAGAGTTTTTTGGAGACTACAAAAGTTTGGAGGAAATATGCAAGCTGAAACTAGACCATGACTTGTCAATGGGAACATATCACTGCAATTCCAAGTATCTACCATGGCCATCATCTTCAGTTTCTATCAGAGCAATTGAAGAAGACAACTATGCAGTTGTTGATATTACCAATGGAAGAAACGTGGTGATTGAAGAGATTGAAGCTTCCAGGACAAGTTTCACTTTATATGACGGTGGTATCTTCATCCATCAGGGTTTGCCATATCTGGTTCGCGAGTTTGATCCAGATGGCAAATATGCCAAAGTTGAGAGAGTGACAGTGGACTGGACAACATCCCAGAGAGATTTCACCAATGTTGATCCAGTTGAAATTGAGAAAATTAGATCGTTGAACTCCAGTGACATTCCAATATACTTCGGAAAGATTGAGACTACAATTGTGGTGTTTGGATTTTTTAAGATCGACAGAAATAACAAGATCTTGGATGCTGTTGAGGTGAACAATCCGCCTGTTATCATCAAATCTAAAGGTTTGTGGATAGACATACCAGCCAAAGCTTTGGAGATGATCAAGTTCAAACAGTTAAATGCTGCAGGTGGCATCCATGCAGCACAGCATGCTGTAATCAATGTCTTACCAATGTATATTGTGTCAGGTTTGGGTGAGATTCAAACGGAATGCAAAGCTCCAGAAAAAGAGTTTGCCAAGCGAGAAACCAAACGTAAGCGTCCAGCGCGTTTGATCTTGTGTGATAACAAAGGTGGCCAGTTTGGTTCAGGATTGAGCACTAAGGCATTTGACAACATTGATGTCATTTTGGATAAAGCTTTGATGACGTTGGTCAATTGTGACTGTGAATGGGGGTGTCCTGACTGTTGTGCTGCTCCGATGTGCAAGGAGAATTCGTTAGTGCTCTCCAAGTTTGCGGCCATCATTATCTTGACTACGATTCTGGGTAAAAAGATCAACATGGATTCAATTCCATTTGGTCCTGAGGAGAACATGCCTGATATTGAGATTGAAACTGTTGTTCCTGTGTCTCAACTTGGAATGGTTAGGTTTTCTAAAGATTTGGAAATCATTGATATGAGGAAAGCAACCACGCCCCTGAGTGTGGTGCCTAAGGAGGAGGAAATTGAGATATTGAGGAAAGCTGACACTTCTGAGGGGCATCTAAGGAATGTCAAGGTGAAAAAGGAAGACGATACACTTGGTAGTGGCTTGTTCGCCAAGTCTGAAGACGAGTTCAGCGATGATGAGACGGTACTGAACTTGTAAGGGACTTTCTATTTACTATGCATGTACAATCAATAATTGGAAGCCTTTTTGGAACTAAGCAGGTCCGAATGGTGTTATATACATTAGAAAGAACAAACGAAATGGGAACAAATACACAAAATGTACAATGTAAACCTTATCAAGACTAATCTTTTCTCCCCGTTGGGAACTCGACTGGCTTTGTAGGCGAGCTGTTAACCAAATATTCACTGGCCAATGAAACGTCCCTCATCTTTGAATTCATGGCTGTACTGCTTATCGATGCATTTTTGAAGTCGAGTTGCGATCCGTTGGTACCATTACCACTGGTAGTGGTAGTTGGTGCAGAACTGTTCAACGTTGCATTTTCCAACACGTTAAAGGAGGAACCTCTAGATCTGGCAAACGAAGCGGAGTCCTTTCTCAAGTCTGGTCTTACCAAAGCAGGCGACTCTGGAAGCTTCTTGGTGCGAGCAAGTCTGAACACCTGTTGCACAGGTCTAAGATATATGGATGCAAGAGTTCCAATGTTCAACTCTAACTCCTCCAGAATTTCCTGGGGTAATCTATCGTTGTCGGTTTCAATGGTTGGTAGTTTTGGCTTTATTGTTTCTCTAATGTTGGATTTGTTGGATGAAATCAATCTCCAGTAGAAGAAACCACGCTGTCTGATATCTGGATCGTCGGATTCTTCTGTTGTCTTTTGTAGGATGTCAACAGCCAAAGTTTGGCATGCGGTGTTATTCACGTGTGGTTGACAAACGTATGTCTTCATGATTGCTGTTAGAAGAGTCAACTGGACTTCGGCCTCATATTCGTCGAACTGTTGGTACATTTGGGACAAGAGTGGCACAGCTGTATCTATAATTTGATTGTACTCTCCAATTATCCAGATTATGGAAGCCTTGGCATCTGGCTCCTCGATGAGATCGATGTTTTTGATGAGTGATTCAATGAGGAAGTTGAAGCGTCCTGGGAACTTTCTCAAAATGTCTTTCACTATTATTGTAACCTCCTGCAACACGTAGGATATGGAGTTGGTCAACAACCCAGCAAGCACAGAAACACATTTGTCAGAGGTACTTTGCACTTTGATTGCTAAATTGCCAATGGCTCTAATCGACTTACGCACCATCTGATCGTCGATATCCAGCGCATACCCTTCTAATTCGGTTAGAACAACATCCATATTTGATTCGTCGGCCAACAAGAAGATGATTTCTAACTTTGTGTCTTTGATATAGCTCAGATCGTCGTACTGACAGAAAAACATCCTAACATCCAACTCAATCAACTTGGACTTGTTCAACAACAACAGTATAAAGTTTCTCATTGCCAAAAATTGAATCTCTGCAGGTTTTGACATGAGGTTGGAAATGCAGGAGGAGATTCTTTGGGGCAAGACAGGTAGAACATCGATCAATCCTCTGATGTAGTTCCCAAGATACACGATAACTTTCAACGAGTTCAACACAACGGAAGAGTTTTCATGCTGTAAGAATGGAATGCAACCTTCCAAAACGGCAAGTGCACTGTCTTGATCCTCAGGAACAAACAGCATCAGGGCATTCAAAATATAGATCTGACACCACTCGTTACACTTCACCATCGAACGAACAAGCTCAATGGCATGGCCATGATCGATGGAGAGGTGTAACGTTGGATTCTTTTCCGTTATGTCATTCAGCGAGCATAGGGCAGCCGACACAACGGTCATGTTTTTGTCATAGAGTAAACTATTGAGTTCGTCCAGTAGGCCCTCCTGATCTGTCGAATCCTTGTCATAGATCTTTGAGACAGCATAGCATGCGGTCTTGCGCACATACGGGTCGGTGTCATGGAGTGCCTTGAACAGAATGGAAACAAGTGCAACTTTGAACTGCTGTATGTTTATCGATGCGAGTGTTTTGATTGATAGCGATCTTATTATTGGGGTTGACTGTGGGCTGTTGTAGTCTCTTTCTAGCATTGGGAGGATCTCTAAAGATTCTTTTGGTTTTTGAACGTAGTATGTTGTGATGAAGAGGTATCCCAGTCTCTTGATTTCAAGATCTGAATCTCCAAGGTCTCTAAGGATGTTGACCACCTCGTTGATGAGTACAAGCACTTCGTTGTTTCCCATTGTCATGTTTGCAATGATCTTCTTAAGGATGGTCTTTTTGTAGACTTGCGACTTGGGCTTCTTGTCATGATTTTTCAAATCTGTCAGGATTTCTGAGGCCTTCAATCGTGTATAGAGTTTCGAGTCTCCCATGATGAACGATTCTGCTTGAAACAGGATATAGTGCTAAATGATTGTGACGTAACCTTCAAACAGATTATAAATGAGGATCAAACTTGAAGATGTTGTTGAGCTTCAAATCCAATAAAACCAGATAGAGTTGACACGTGGCTAGGTCGAAACTGGTGTGTAGCAATCGTATCAATCAGCCTGAAGTACTCAAACCTTTATCTTATACGGTTGATCAATGGGAGTTTTAGTTGAAAACTCTTGGATATAAATATACGAAGAAAGGTGTTGATCTTACGCATCTACCCGTCAGTTGATATTCGGTCAAGAGTGCAACGCGCGCGGGTGGAAACTTTCCTTCCATTCCCCACACGAGTGCCGTACGCTGCAGGGAACAGTTTATCGGCAGAACAGATCCACTTCTTGTATATATTACTGCGTTTTGCCATAAGTAAACGGGAGAAGACAATTCCAAAAAAGAAGAAGAAGAAATATGATAAGTTTAGTGGTGTGCAGCAAAGGATACAACCAAGCCTCCCGGCATGTGTATAGCAAAGAACAGATGATAAAACATGAAAGGAGAAGAAGTGATGAACTGAAGGGACAAAAGTAAACAAAAAAAAACAAAATCAAAAAAAAAAGAGGTGTAATAATGATGAAAATAGAGCAAGTTATTGAGTGTATACACACAGATCAAACTTCACTAGCGGTTGTGGCAACCAACGACCTGTAACCATGCGTGGTGGTGTTATTGGGTGCCAATGCATCCTCCGAAGCAATCAACGACTCTTCGGACTTGTAATCAACAAACGGGTTTGCATACTCGCGGTCATCAGCAACAGCCTGTGGACTGCTGAATTCGGAGTTCAAACCACTCGGGACAAGCTGCTGCTGCTGTTGTGGTTGATGATCCAACGATCCAAAAGACGACTTTGAAGAGAGTACGTAAGATTCTCCCGCTTGTGGAGATGCAAGCATCTGGGAGTTTGGAGTTGCTGCTGTATCGTAGTACTGGGTAAACTGAGAGTCCTGTGAGAGTCTTCCAGATGAGTGGGCCATCACTGGTGTCGAACTCATCTGTTCGTTCAATAGTGGTTGTGGTTGCGGTTGTGCTTGTGGACTTGCTCCTCTGCTCTGTTGCAGAGAACCATTGGCTGTTTGTGGTGGTGGAACAATCAAGGAGGGCAGGTCTGAGCTTGTGCCGTTGTTCATGAACACTATAGAGTCACTCATCTTTGAACCGTCACCGCTGCCATTCATGACCAAAAAGTCTTCGGCTGGATCGTAATCCTCATCGCCGTAAACATCGTCAAAGTTATCAAACTCGTCAAATTTCTCCTTGCTGTACAACAAACCATCCTTGAAAGTGTCAACCAAAGAACCAGAACCTTGCCATCCCTTGGACATCTTGTAAAACACCATCTCTTTGAAGACTTGTTGCCAATCATGGTTTGTCCAATCTTCAGCAACAGAGTTGGCAACGTTCAGTGCCACCAATTGGTATGCATTTTCGCTATCTAGATATTGCGTATGAGGTAGCTGAGGAAGTCCAAATAGTAGAGAGTTTTTGTCCTCTCTGCTCGATATAAACTTGGTTGGTCTACCGTACAGCTTGAAAGTGTTCATGATTGGAATCAACAGTCTAATCATTGTTTCTGAAGGTTGCACACCAGAATGGGTTTCTGGAATTAGGTAGCAGAGATGAGTCTTCATGATTTTGACTCCATCCTTGACTGCCATCTTTGACAGGCTATTGTCCGAGTTGACCGAGTCGATGGAAAGTTGGGATCCAACTCTCAGATGTTTCTTGTTTCCGTTGTTCACCAGTGAGTTTGTACGTGAGTGGGGTGGAGACTTGTTGTTATCTCTCATTGTTGATATTAGAGATGATGTTGATCTCTTCTTTGATAGTGAGGTGATAGACTTCTTCTTTGATAGACTGAACGATGAAGACCTGCTTCTAGATCCTCCACCGTTTCCTGTTTCGATCTCTCCCGAGACGACCTTTGCCAACAGATTGTAATTGATGAAGCATTGCCCAGATAGCCTCAACAAGGAGTTACTGTCAATAAACTCTGGATTCTCTGGGTATATGGTTGTACAAGAGTTTGTATCCACAATGGAGGCTAGTAGAGCCTTTTTGGACTTGTTTTCAGAGATGTAAATCTTGACTTTTCCATCCTTCTTCTTTGAGCCGACATTAGGAGATATGACAACATAACATCTGATCCATTTGTCGTTTAGGAAGGGGAATCGCAAAACGCACCATTCTTCCTTGATGTTGTTGTTGTTTGGTGCCAACAGGGTTCTAATGTCTGAGAAATGGATGGCCTTTGAGGATAGTAGGGCACCTGTAAAACTTTCCTGGAGCTGTTTGTATTCGAAATGGGACAACAACAAACAGGAGTAGATGTAGTCAATGTCTTGCTTGGTGGCGAGCCTTATCAAGTAAACCTTTGAGTCTGTCAGTCTTATCTTTAGGTCGTAGTATGTTCTGTTTGTGATCGGATCTTGTGTTTCGAAGTAGGTAAATTGGGAGTCGGAGATGTTGATATAGATTGGTTTGAAACCCCCGCTTGAGTCGTTTCTCAACTCTAAGGCTGTTGTTGAATCCATCTCCCAAATGACCAACTCTGTTCCGCTCAATTTTGCGCTAACCACAATCCATTCGATTGCGGTAGGATCATCCGACTCGTTGATTGGCACTTGAACAAACATTTCGCAGTAGGCTCTTGCCTGTTGGGCGTGAATGAGGGTCACTATTGGAACGAGCTCTTCTGGAAGTGACTGTATACCATCCTGAGGTGAGGCCATTGCCTTTCCCAAGGAATAAGTTCTAGAGCCGGAAAGACTATGCTGATGTGGAGTCATTGTGTTTGTCTGTCTGAGGAAGGTTGTTGGTAACGAGGAGATTCTCTTTGGGTCCGAAGTTGAAGTTCTTACTCTGGTCTTTGAGGACATGCCAGCACGAGAATTTCCGGAAGACGATGAGGCGATTCTTTCCGAGAGTGGTGTTGGTGTCGGTATGCCTTTGCTATCAGTGCTTTCATTGCTGTTTATGTTGTTGATTGTTGATGTTGCAGGTGTAGAAGCTGTTGGCCCAGATGCAAAGGAAGGATCTTGTGCTGGCAGTGATGGTGCTGCTGCTGCGGATGCAAGAGTAGCTGTTGTTGTAGCTCTGTGATCATCCTGAGTTAGTTTTGAACCTGTGGTAGCTGGTGTTGAATACACATCCTTCTTGTTGGATGACGACTTCTTGGAAGACGAGGAGTTCTTCTTCTTCTCTTTCTTCTTGAATATGTCTCTGAAACCCATTGAAGCAACAAGAAAAAAGAGTCAAGCGATTGGACCGTGTGAAATGGGAAGGAAGCGAACGGGCTGGAGCGATTGATGAATGAATGAAGAGTATCAAGCAAGGTGTAGTACAGGTTTACAAGACATATAAAGGTACAAGAAGAGGGCAAAAGATGGTTTGAAAAGAGGGAAACAAGAGGAAGCCCAGAATTGACTATAGATGGTGATGAATTTGAAAAAAAAAAACAAGCATTTTGCTGGGTATCTTGTGTATTAATAGATGCGAACTATGTGCTGTGCTGTGCTAGCAGCCACCACCGGAAGCTCCACCGGGGACCCCACCGGGGACCCCACCGCGAAGGTCCGCCACAGCCAACGCGGCAATGTAGGAGAGCAATTCAAACCAAACTCATACTCGTATCTTGGCTAAGCAACGTACAAAGCTTTCCTGCTTATTTGATAACTGAACTGTTGGGAAAGTTCACCCTTTGGTTGCACGGATAATCTGGAAGAACACCGTCTCGTCTGTTTCCAAGCATTGGGCAAAGTACAAACCAGGCGTAGCAAGTAGCAGTAAAGTAGTTCGTTCCTATTAAGTTCCAAGCAATTTATCAGCCACCTGTCTCAATGGCTGCTACTCCAGCTTCCACTATCTCTACCACTACCACTGCCTATGCCGATACCACCACTACCACACCACTGATAGCAGATATCCTGGATATAATCATTGGATACATTTGACCCGTAGCATCATTAGATGGTATTCCCTACACTGCTCTGCTCTGCAACACCGTTTCAATCTTCGTCCTGTACCGGGCGAGCGTGCATCAACCTTCTCTCTACGCCTCAGGCATTCACCATATACGAACTACAAGTTGCAAACTGCGAATTACAGATGACATATACACCTGCCGTCCAACAACTTGACACAAACGTTATCATACACATACAGCCAGCCATCAAAATCAATTCAACCATACAGTCTAACGTTGAAATAAACATCTAGTCTCTGTTGAAACTTGTAGAAAGAATCGTATACAACCTGTTGATCCGCACGAGAAATGTTCCCGTGTAGTATGGGGAAGGATGTATGACGCATGCACGTACGTATGTAAGTAATCTGTATCAAATACATCCATTACATCATTCTCAACACCCTTTACTCTTGAACACCATTGCACACAATTGAACTAAGTTATCAAATACATTCATAGTATCAATAGGCTTCCAAATTTATCCTGTAGCGTTAATATTTGCTCATACACACACAAGGATGATCCATTCGGTCTTAATAGGTACGTTGTCATCAACCAGCTAGTCTCTTTCCAAACCACCATCTCTCATACTAACTTCCTCTTTGAACAGTCAACAACAAAGGTATACCGCGGCTCATCAAGTTCTACACACCGGTGGATATCCCAACACAACAGCTCCTACTACAACAGGTCTACCAACTAGTCATCAAAAGAACAGATTCTCAATGTTCATTCTTGACACCTCCTCCATTGCTTGAAAACTATCCCGATATCAAGGTGATCTATAGACACTATGCAACCCTATACTTCGTGTTCATAGTGGATCAACAAGAATCTGAATTGGGCATCTTGGATCTCATCCAGGTGTTTGTGCAGGTGCTAAACACATGCTTTGCCGATGTCTCAGAGTTGGATTTGGTCTTTGGATGGCAAGTCTTGGAGACAGCTTTGGAAGAGATAGTTCAAGGTGGAATGGTTATCGATACGAGCATTAGAAAGATCGTCTCTGCCATTGACGAGGCAAACAAGCAACAGGTATCTTCAACCTCGAATTCGGGTGCAGGTGGTGTTGGTGGCTCCAACACTGGTGGTGGTTCCAGCGTTGGTGCTAATGCTTTGAACAATGCCTTTGGAAATCTGAACAGTGGTGCTTTCTTTAGCAGATGGGCAAGTAGGTAACTTCCTTTTGATATAACTTCGAGTCGAAATAGTAGTAAGTGTTTTTTTGTATAAAAGAATAAGAGGAAGTAATTGTATTTACAGAAAGAAAGAATGAAAAACCCACAGCGACATGAAGAAAAGAAGCAAGATCAACTGCTCATTTCCAAAGCGTATACCACCTCTTGCTGTTCTTTTTAGCCTCGGCCTCCAGTATGGCATTGGTCTCTTCGATCTTCTTCAACCTTTCCAACTCCTCCTTCTGTCTCTTTTGTGCCATCTCCTTCTCAAAGTTCTCCCTGTTGACCAAGGATGAATCTTTACTCCTGACAAAATCCCTGTCCCAAGGAGCAACCAACGGTCCAGCCTTCCAGATTGGATCGTTACTCGCAGATGTCTTCTTGATGATGTCCATCAACACCTCCTGTTCTCTCTTTCTCAACTCTCTGTTACGCTCATGCTCTGCCCTCACCTCTGGAGAGAACTTTGCAAGAAGTTGCTCTTCCGTTGGAGTGGTGTACTTGAAGAGGAGCACTCCAGACCCTATGATTAAAACACCAACCTGAAGGGTTCTTTTCCAAAGTAGCTTTTGAGTTGGATCCATGTCTGTTCGTTAAATATATGGTGCGCTGATACTATGGTATAATATCTTGGTTTTTCATCTAACTCCAAGGTCTTTTTCCCCTGATAAGCATTGTCTTGTAAGAGTTTTATCCTCGTACACAGAGACCAATGAAGAGAACCACCAGGCCAAAAAAAAAAAAAGCAAAACTTGCTCCACACGTTTACAGCACATACTTCTGGGGCATTGCAGCTCTGTAAAGCTATTGTTAAGCATATTATTACTATGTGTGTGCGGCTCAGTAGCGTACGACATATCAACTTCATGAAGCTGCTCTTTTGTACAGTTTGTACAGCAAAGACAATTCAACATACGTAAAGGTTTATAGGCCTCTAACAGCATTGAAAGAATAAACATGAATACAGTGTAAGAGTGAGATGCGAAGGAAAACCTTCAAAACAGAGAGTGCCATGGTGAAAGAAAAGATAAAGGAAAGAAAAAGAACAGAAAAGCAAAACATAAATAACCCAAAAAATAAGTAAAGTCAACAACAATAAATATAAGAAAAAAATTTATATAGCGCAGCACAGCAGGGAGAGAAATGTATCTAATCAGTGAGTACCTGACGTAGCATCTCTACTTGCCCCACCATTTCCATCCTCGTGGGAACTTCCACCGTTGTATTCTTCATCGTCACTTTGAACGATAAACTGATCGTCAACATCACCCAGCTCGATATCTCTACCATCGCCTTCTCCAACTTGACTGTACCTGCCACTTCCTCCTCTACCATATCCAAGCTTGTTCAACACAGATCCTAGCATCGAAGCATTAGCACCGGCCGTCGTTCCTTTAGCAGCAGGCCGCAAAGTCTCATCATCGTCCTCCTCCTCCTCCTCGTTCAACACTCTTGCTGGCTCGTCGAACCAGTGAACCTTCTTCTTCTTCTTAGAGGCCAACGATGATGGAGATAGGAACGACGATTTTCCTGGCGTTATGTACATCTTATAGAAGTAGTAAAAGATGTATCCCAACACTCCCAAGATCACCAACTCGGCAACGTAGAAGGAGGTGCTGTGATGTGACGATGTTGATGTTTGTTCGTCGCCTTCCTCTGCCTCCTTACCTTCAGAGGCATCGTTGTTGTCGCTGTTCTTGTTATCAGCAGGTGGTGCCTCTGGGACAGCCTTCAACAAGTCTTTAGGTTCGTAGTAGTACGTTCCATTGTCGATATCATACACCGGTGTAATGACAACATTGTCTTTTTCCTCTTCTCTTGTGTTATGCATGATCAAGTCAACTAGGCCCCTCGAAACTCCTGGAAGGTCAAAAGGAACCATGTGGGACGAGTTATAGATCTTGACGTAGGTAAGGTTGAACTCGGATTGGATCTCACCCACTTGGGTCTCATCGTAGAACCATCTCTTCACATGCGCATCATTAGAGAATCCTTTTTGGCCGTCGGTAATGTACAACTTTTCAATGAGCATCTCTGTGGAGAGATGGTTACAGATGATATCCTTATCACCACTAAATAGCATGATTGGAAGCTGCTTCAACAAGTTAGGAAGTAACTCAAATGACGTTTTAGACGTCTTTGGTGAGAAATTCGTACCAACCCTTGCATCACATTCTCTCCAGGTCTTTTTCACCCTTAGATTCAAACCTTCTTGCACTTCAGGAACATTCAAAAAACTTGACACCTGGGGTAAATCTTCTGGCCAGTTAGATCCACAAGCAGGATAAGTGTCATGCTTTCTGTAATCGTACATGTTGATGCACTGCTGATCGGTTGGTGCATTGATGTCCCTTGTGAATCTCATCACCAAATCCAAAATCTTCTCACATTGGTTATGCTCAAACCCATGATCATCTGGGCTGTCTATTATTTGTTGACACCTTTCGTGCTGTTTCAATAATTTTGGCATGTTTGGGTCTGTGTTAGAGATGAGACCATTGGCTATTGAAAATGGAACGTATGATAACGATTGTAGATCAGGCTCAATCCAGCCGTTTCCTATGAGTAACCCTTCCAAGCTCATATTGAAGTTTGAATTTGGATTCGCAATCTCCTTCAGTATATAGTCGGCAAAGTATGGAATGTACTGCCCGGCATAGGACTCACCAGCAATCCAAATCTTCTTCTTTGCGTCTAGGGGAAAGAGCTCAAAATATTTCTTGAGAAACACCATGAAGTCTTCGGATGCTTGGGTTAGTTCCTTATCATAAGTACCTGCAAGTGAAAACCCGGTTCCACCAGGCTGATCCACAAAGAGCAAGTCTGCTGTTTCCATCCACGATCCTTTGTTGAAGCTAACGTCTCCCGATTCCAACACTCGAAGTGGACCAACTTCCATCAGGGCTCCATCCATTGATGAGCAGCCTGGACCACCATTGAGCCAGATGATCAATTCATCCTTGTGAAGTTCATTTATGACAAAGGATGAATCCTTTGCAGCGGAACAGTTGGCGTTACTGTTGGCAAACTTCCAAAAGAACAAGCTTGTGCTGTTTTCAGGATGGATCTCCAACTGTCCTGCGTGCATTATAGGTTGGTGCTGTATTGGTATCGACGATAATCCTGGAAGGGATATGACTCTATATGCGTCTTGCTGTGGCGTATCCGCATCACTGATGGATGCTGTTGGTATTGAGTCGACTCCAGCGATGGTCAATGCCGATATTAGCAAGGACCGAACGAACTTCATCTTTTCTCAAGATATGCTGTTTGATATGCTATTGATTGTAAAGGTAGGCCGAGTAAGTGATCTGTGTGGACCAGCTGTTGTGTTTCTATGGTACTGCCAAATCCGCTGTACCTAGTGGTTGCTTCTATTGTCCGTATATATGTGTCTTGATAGGAAACTTGGAGTCTTCTTCTATTTTTGTCTCTCCCGAAGCGATAGTGGAGCAGTAGACGTTTTATTTTTTTTGGCAGAGTGAACTTGAATGATGCTTGACAGTGAAGTATCCTTACAAACTGCTAATGTTTATCGCACAATTATCTGCTATAAAATATAATGGTGCCAGATATTTGTCTCTGTGAAAGGGGAAAGGTTCAATTGCTCTGTCCTGTGATCAGAAGGTGTAGAGTTTGATTACTACTTACCATTTACGTGTTGAAGAGCGACTACCTTACTGCTTCTTCGCTAACGATAGTAGTACAGGGCTGAGACCATGGGGAAGGCTGTGCTGCGCTGTGCTGTGCTTCTCCCGAGATGGTACCTTCCAGCAACCATTTGGGCAAGCCAAAGATAAGAATGAATCTACACAATATCAGATACGGTTGAGAAATCATCCTGTATCAATGCATCAAAGGTTTACTCAAGTAATACATTTCTGAACAATGTGACGTTACTCACGAGTAAAATGCAAACATAATCGCCTAACTAAGTATACCCATTAATTCTATCCGAAAAGATTCCAATCCTCCACCTTGATAGTTTCCAACACCTTGAGCATCAATTGTTTGCCCTCACTGATTCGAACGGAAGCCGCATTATCACCATCAGTAGCACCTCCATCCAGCACCTTCTTCAAACCAGAAAAGTCTTCCTCTGTCTTGAAAGGTATGTAGTATGACACCAGTAGATCTGTCTCTGCTCTGCCTATCCTAACCAAAAGGTACAATGAAACTAGTGTTGTGTCGTCCCTTCCCCACTTCTTCGCAGTTTGCCCAACTGTCGCAAAGTATGCTTTGTCCTGGGTGAAGTTAGGAGCCTTGACGCCTACCTTCTCTAGGTAAACGTCATCCTCGCCTGTCTCGCCGTTCAGCTTGGACACTTCTTTAATGTGGTACTCGAGAGCCTTGTCATCCTCAACTTCATCCACTTTCTGCATGAGATCAAACACTAGAGAGCTGTCATCCTTCTTGGACACAAACACTTCTTGGGTATCTGGAATCTGTCTGAACATTGAGGCATCTATAAGCCCATCAGGAATGTCTGCTGTTATTGCTCCTCCATAGAGTTCCTTTTTGACTTGACTCATTGTTGCTATTCCTTGGTTTTTCTCAATATGCTTCTGAAACCTGAGGCTTCTCGTTCTACGATCGAGTCAATACAAGATTCATTTATGAGGAGGATAAAGCGATGAGGAACAAAACTGTTGGTGTCTCTGTCTGTCTCTTGCCTCTCTTTTTCCACACAGGTGAAAAATTCCCGTCCGAATCGAAGTAGCATGCTGCACTGCCGTAAACTGTTGATGAGATTGAGGCTCAGAGCCATTTACCCCATATTTCATATCACGATGTCAACCTGTTGAGCCATTGAACAATGTCAGATACAGTATCACGAATTCGTAGCCATGAAAACATAAATTCAAGTTGTTTAAACTGAAAGAGTGAAAAAAATACCCATATAAACTGTATACCCAAAAAAAACAAATTATTCGCCGTTATGCCTCTTCATAAAGTCATCAATCACAGCACAGCATATCCACTTGCATAGCTGACGCTACTGTCACGAGGCGAAACAACATGGGAACTCTGTGTATATCCAATCCATTTAAACCTGCCACTTGAATCATCCTCGTAAAATTCCTCCATTATCGACATCAAAACACTCAACGGTTTAGCTCCGCAAATGGTGTTTTCTGTATTGCGTAGATACTTTCTAAACTCCTGGTAAGAACCGCTCGATGCAATCTCCATTGCCTTCTTATCTAAATACTCTATGCTCTTGTATATTGGAACAGCTTTGGAGCTCTCATGAGGAGATTGCTTCAAATCAACAATCTTGGAAACTTTAGAGTCCGGTGTGTATGAGGTGTATCCAAATCTAGACCCCCAATGGCAAAAGTCTGTACTTATAACAAATGCATTCTCCGGGTCTGCAAAATAGGGCTTCAAATATCCAGCAAGTTTCTTTTCGAAAGACTCATCGCTAGCGCTGATCATGATAGGTATCACCTTGGGAACACCAAGTGGTAGATCTTTAGTCACCTTGTACAAGAATGGCATATGCATCTCAAAGCTGTGTTCCTCTTCATCTGTCCCCAATGACATCTGCTTGAACATCAGTGGATCTTTTTCCATCAAATCCGCAATGACACCAACGTCGATATCAACGTCTCCCAAAGGTGTCTCATACTTGGAACACTTGGTAGTCATAACAGAACCACGAAAATAGACGTGATGTGATGGACCCATAATAAAAACCCGCTTGATGTTGGATGGATCAAAGGCCTTGTATGTTTGAGCCAATGTTGAACCGGCAAAGGAATAGCCAGCATGAGGACCAACTAAGACTCTTGCTCCAACAACTTGTGGAGGTGCAGCCTTCAAGAACTCTTCCAATTGTGCGTTGAGCTTTGTATGAGAGCCACTGTACCATGTACCTGAGTGTGTTGCTGCTCTAATCATTCCAGAAGTGGAGGATGACATTGATTAATACGTGGAGGTGGCGTGTTGGAGTTGTTCTGTAACTGGGTGAAGGACAGCTCGGATACCTGGCTTGACCTATAGCAAGCACAAGTGATGGTTAATAGAGGATGTTTACCTGTTCAAACTAAGCTTTGTACATACATCAAGCATCTAACTAATATTGATAGCTGGAAAAAGCTGAAAGAACAGTAATCAAGGGATAAGGTGAAACCAGGAATTTGCTCTCTATCTATCTGTCAAGCCTAAATACAGCCTCATAGCCTGCCAACAACGCCGGTGTCACGTGCCGCGGCCTGTTCACGTGACTTCACGTGACTAAAGTCACGTGAATATTTGGTGTTAAATTAAGCTTTTAATAAAAAACACGTATGTTATGGTCGAATGGTCTAGTTGGTTATGGCATCTGCTTAACACGCAGATAGTCCCCAGTTCGATCCTGGGTTTGATCATAATTTTTTTTGCTTCCAAGAGTTGAGAATTGAGATTGAGAATCTCGAAGCTTCAAATGGAATGTATGGTTACAATTGAAGCGTAGTGATAACTTTTTGCAACTAAATGGGACTACAGAGCAGTTCCTCTATAACACATTTCCGATCAACGTGAATTCTATCATGCTAGACCTTCTATGGGAGTTGAACAGCATCTATCGCCAATTTTAATGTCAAGAATTGAGAATCGAGAATCTTGAAGCTCCAAATGGACAGTATGGTTACAGTCGAACTGTAGTGTTAACTTTTTGTAACTACATAGAACAAAAGAACAGTATCTCTATAATCTCTTTCTAATCTAATATGAATTACCCCCTGCTAGACCTGCTGTGGAAGTTGAACCAGCTTCCATCGACTAGTTCAATGAGAAACTTGTGAGAATACTATAACCGTTAGCTCTGGTTGCGATTGCCAGCAAAGAGTTGATGAAGTGAGGCAGCGAGAGGCGAGGCAATACGTGTTTCAGCAGTATTCTTTGATTGCCAATTCAAAAATAAGATCAAGAACTGATCTCACGTTCTTTGGTTGTCACCTCTAGATTAGAAAGCAAAAAAAAATATGATCAAACCCAGGATCGAACTGGGGACTATCTGCGTGTTAAGCAGATGCCATAACCAACTAGACCATTCGACCATATCTTGTAGTTTTAACTTTGTTTTTGCACCATAATACCATTTTTTCTGTCACGTGCCGGCTAGCACGTGATGCTACGTGACAGACTTTGAAAATGGGCGAATTCGACTATAAATCGACACAGGGCTGTCTCTACCACTTCAATTATTCATAGACATGATAAAATTAATGCGATCATTCATCTAAACTTAAAATTAAACTCATTTGTGCCGAGTGAACATGGATTTTTAATCTTTTCCATCAATTTTTTCTAGAGAGTAGTAAATCTGATCAAAAATTGGTCTCTTTACAACATTACACCTTTTCAAACCTCATTTTTCCGGTTGAAACTTCTCACAGGTATATCATCCATACTGCTGAATCCAAAATGAGTATAAACCATTCATTACTGACAATGTGAGCATCAAGCTGAGCACGATTTCGATGCCAAAGCGTGGTTTGACTCTTTGAGAAAGCACGTGACACGCCGTGCGACTCGATTCACTCTTTCCGAAGGCGGGGATATGAGTATCCCAAAGTAGAAAGTGCGCTCCCGCTGTGGTTCCCCACAACATCAAAAACGCCAATCCATCTCCGTGCAAGCTTACAGATGTATAAAAAGGTTTCCAGTTCACCATCAGTTGTTTAACACTGATTGAATCAGTACGAATCATCATACAAATAATCGAACAATATACAATGCCATCAACCACATCTCTAACCAAAACAACAGACTCGCAACCGCCAGTGTTAAAGTTGAACAGTTTCCCAAGGGCAGATCTTTCAAAGGTCAAGGCCAATGCCGCTGGAGACATTTCGAGCGTTTTCACCTCTCTTGAGGATGGTGCCATCAGTACCAACCGACTGCCTCAACGATATGCAGAGATCAAAAGAAGACTCGTTCAAGATCCAGAGGCATTGAAGGCTTCCTGGTTGAGACTCAAGGAGAAACTATCAAAGGAGATTGATACCATTGCGAAAGAGGGTCCTTCGATCGTTCCATCCGTTGAGTTTGACCAACTGGATTCCATTACACCCGAGCAAAAGCAGGAAATGTTGAAGCGTGGCTGTACTGTTGTTAGAAACGTGATACCTAGGGAAGAGGCAAGACGGTTCAAGTTTGAACTTGAAGAGTACATAGAGAAGAATCCACAGACCGTGGGTTTCCCCAAGGAGAACAGTGTTGTCTATGAACTCTACTGGTCAAAACCACAGATCAAGGCAAGATCGAATCCAAGATTGATGAAGACGTTGAAGACAATGAACAGGTTGTGGCATGCAGACAAGGATGCAGAGATTAGTCTTGACCATAATGTCTCCTATGCCGATCGGTTGCGAATTAGGAAACCTGGAGATAGGATGTTTACTTTGGGTCCTCATTCCGACGCTGGAAGCATTGAACGTTGGGAGGATGAGGAGTATTCCAACTGTTACCGTGCCATCTTTGAAGGAAGATGGGAAGATTACGATCCGTACGATGCCACACATCGGGTCAATGCAAAGAGTAGCCTTTACGATTCCCAGGGTAACTGTACCATGTTTAGAACATTCCAAGGATGGGTGTCAATGAGTGCGATAAACCCTGGTGAAGGAACCATTCTTTTTGCTCCTTTGGTGAGAGAAGTTACTGCGTATTTCTTGTTGAGACCGTTCTTTGACGATGATGATAATGTTGTTTTGGACACCTCAGAATTCCCCGGTGCCGTTCCAAGCAAAGCTCAAGAGTACGACGAATCGACGCATCCCGGTTTGCAGTTGTCCAGGTTGATGACGTGTGCTCCCACTGTCTATCCTGGTGACATGGTGTTTTGGCATGGAGACTTGATCCATGCGGTTGATCCTGAATGTTCAAAGACGAACGATTCTTCGGTGATGTACATTCCTGCCACTCCACTATGCCGTAACAATACCGAATATGCGTTTGTTCAACGTGAGGCCTTTCTTGGAGGGCTGGTTGCTCCCGATTTTCCTGGTTTCCCAGCCGCTGTTGGTGAGAGTGAGCATGTTGGATGTGCCAAGCCGGAGGATGTCAACGCTGTTGGTGGATTGGAGGCATTGCAACAGTTTGGATTGGAAAGAATTACGATTGGAAAGGACCCAGTTTCGGATGGTTCGAAAAGAGCAGTTGAGAATTTCAACTCCTTGTTGTTTGGAGAGAACTAGTCCATTTTTTTAGTAATAATATCCTTGCCTACTTAGAAGATTCCTCTTATGACATTTCAAGCGAAGAACACCGTAGAAATACGGGGTTTTTGTACTGGTACTTGTTGCTATAGTAGTGAACGTATTACCTTGCTACCGGGTCCGATAAGTCATTGGTATATGAATCGTAGATACACCCCGGAAGCCCATTTCGAACCAAATTGATCGTTTTTAATAGATGGGTGGATCAATGGTTATTTAGTTACCATTCTTGGTTGATTCTCCGGGCTCAGTTAATGCGGGAAGACCCGGGGCAGTCGCGACACATGAAAAAAAGGGGGCAGCATTGGTTCCGAGTTTCTACTGCCAATCCCCCTGCCAAACTCTTTATCCATTGACAGGTTTGGAAGTATTGTAGATAAGAAGGGAGCCATCTGTTGAAGTGATACTACGGATTGATGGTTGGCTCAATTGAGGATTGCTAGAAGAGAAGAACCCATCTCACGCAATGCCCGGCCGGGTCCGAGGCAGGAATGTCAATGCTAGAAGAATGAAGGAAGACGGGGCTTGATTAGCTAGTCATGTGTATGGTGTGTGAGAGTTGAAGAGCCTTCAGAGATGGTAGCAACAAACGAGTGATGATTGAATGAACCAATGAGAAGAACCATCTAGAATGGACACCCCTGAGAGACAAAGTTGGATGAATAAATATCAGAAGAAGTTGACTGACACACAACTGGAGATCTATCGGCTTTCAAGATATCCAACTTTGATTGATTGATTGATTGATTGATTGAAGAGGGGAGAAAAAAGGAGGGGATAAGAGGGGAATGAAAGAGTATGAGGGGCATCAATCAACTGTTGTAGGCCACATATTTAAACTGGAAAATGGGGTAGTTTGGTGGGGCAGCCGTGGGGCAGCCCGTGGGGGAGCCGTGGGGGAAGGCGGCAGGCAGAGACGGGCATCGGACCGCTGGAATGGCTGGCGCGCGGGGCAGCTTTTGGCTTTAGCCTACGGACTTGGAGGGGGCCACCAGGTAGATTTGGAGCCAGATTGCTGCCAATTCGCTAGGCTAAAAGTAAGAGCACTGGCTCGTTCCTCCACCACAGGATCGTCTTCCCCACGTTTCCAAAAGTAGAGATGTCGCCAGAATGAAGAATACAGATTGAATTTGGATGCATTGTGTGTAGCAATGTCAGCTAAGGAAAAGGTCAAGCAGTTCAGTTCAAATCATCTTCACTCAATTGCTCTGTCCAACCATCTCCCGGGACTTTTTGAATCAACCAGTTCAACTTCGATCAACTGTTGAAGAGGTGTCAACAGTTCGTTTAACAGCTTGCTCTCAGAGAACCTCCTGCCAAAAGACCCCGGCGGCCACCACGCTATATCAGAGAAGGCGTAGCATTAATATGGCAGCAAATTCAGTGAGGTGCTTCCTCCTCCCGGGCCCCGGCTGTGGAGGAGCCCTGCCGGACTCTGGCCGCGTGCCGTGCCGTCGTCAGCCGCACGCTCCATAGGGGGGTCATGCCTCTTTGTCTAAATTTTCTTTGCTACGCTTTTGAATTCGTTATTATCAAATGTTACTGTGTACGTATAAATACCCTTTGGCTTCTCCAGTTTTTATCAGTCATCTTGATCAAGAACACTTCAACAAGATTACTAGATCGTATCAATCCATTCATACAAAAGAAACACCCGTCAGCCGTTTCATTCAACTCTACTCCTCACAGTACAGTTCGCTATCCCTTATCAAAATATCAAAATCAACCAAAAATAATGACTAAAGCTGCAGTTCTAGGTGCCGCTGGAGGTATTGGCCAACCTCTTTCCTTGATGCTCAAGTTGAACCCATACATCAACGAATTGTCCTTGTTTGATGTTGTCAACGTTCCAGGTGTCGGAACGGATCTATCCCATATCGATACAGACACAAAGATCACCTACCATCTCAAATCGGACAACAATGGTACCGGTCTAAACGATGCTCTAAAAGGTTGTGACTTTGTCATAATACCTGCCGGTGTTCCAAGAAAGCCAGGAATGACAAGGGACGATCTCTTCAAGATCAATGCCGGAATCTGCTCCGACTTGGCCGTTGGCATTGCAGAGACCTGTCCAGATGCTACAGTGTTGGTCATCTCCAACCCTGTCAACTCAACAGTTCCAATCTTTGCCGAGATCTTCAAGAAGCGTGGCACTTTCAACCCACGTAAGCTGTTTGGTGTCACAACGTTGGACTCGGTCAGAGCAAACACGTTTGTCTCTGAAGTTGCCACCGACTTGAAAGATCAAAACCCAACAGCCTACAACGTTAGGGTTGTCGGTGGCCATTCTGGTGAAACCATCGTTCCTCTCTACAGCGTCTGTGCTCCCCAGGTTTATCAATCCCTATCGAACGAACAGGTTGATGCTTTGATCCACAGGGTGCAGTACGGTGGAGATGAGGTTGTCGAGGCCAAGAACGGTGCCGGTTCCGCAACGTTATCGATGGCTTATGCCGGTTACAAGTTCCTACATGCAACTTTGGCTGCAAGGGAAAACACAACCGGAATCATTGAATCTTCCTACATCTATTTGGATCCATCCATTCCAGGTGCAACCGAAACCAGAGAAGCCATCAAGAACATTCTTGGTGAAGAGCTAGACTTCTTTGCCATGCCAGTCGTGCTCGGGGAGGACGGTGTCAAGGAGATCAAGTTTGACATCCTCAATAGAATAAACGAAAAGGAGAAGGAAATGCTAGCTGTCTGTTGTACCACCTTGAGTGGAAACATCAACAAGGGTGTTAGCTTCAACAAGGCCTAACTCTGTGATCCACATATATAATGATTCTTGTTATGTCCTTTGGTTTTTTTTGGTTTTCCAGTATCGCTCCTCTTTTATCACACTTATTTATTTGTTATTGCGTTTCTTTTCTATAGTTTTCAAGTCTACCATTCATGATGTTGCAGTAACACCCGAGTGATCAGTCTGCGCTTAAAAATTCACTATTACTATTCCTTAATCGTTCACCCGTACTCTGCTCTGAGCTTATCATTCACTATTACTATTCTTTAATCATTCACCCGTACTCTACTCTGAGCTTACCATTCACTATTACTCTACTTAACATTCACTGTTTCTCTACTCTACGCTTTATTATTCAATGTACTGTCCTACCTACGCTCAGTTGTTCACTGTCTACGGCTGGCCTGTAAAAAAAAAACGAGGAAAAATAATGTGTTATTATTAAAAAAGATTATCTTTGCACTGTTTCAAAAACACTATACATTCTGATGTTTTTAGAGGATAAGGGTCTTGTTGTATTTATGTGGGGTCATACCAATTAGATGTAACCGATCTTGTTGGCAATGTCCAAAGCATCGTAGTCGGCAGTCAATCTGACGTAGGCCTTCTTGGTACCGTTTGGTCTGACCAAAGTGTTAACCTTGGCGATTTCAACCTCGTAAAGCTCCTTAACGGCCTGCTTGATCTGGTTCTTGTTTGACTTTAGGTCAACCTGGAAGACCAAGGTGTTACCGTCCTCAACCTTCTTCATGGCTGATTCAGAGTTGATTGGAGTCTGGATGATCTTGTAAGCATCTAGTCTTGGAGCGTGTGGAACAGACTTGGTGTATTTTGGAGATCTGGCAAGCTTTAGAGTCTTTGGCAATCTGAATGTTGTTGAGGTTCTAACCTTGGTTGACTTTGAGGCGTTGGTACCCTTTAGGGCAGCCTTCTTGGCAGATTGAGCTTTAACAGTAGCTGTAATAGATGTTGAGAATATGGATGTTAGTATGGGGTTGCAAGATGAATAATCTCCTATAGGTTGGATACAGTATCAATCAACGTTTGGAAAGGAAGAGTCTGGTATATGCGTTTTTCATGCACGAAGAGAGGATCCAAGTTGAGCCTGATAGTCCTTTGAAGCTTAGACAAAATTTGCAAGCAAGATGGATGTTGTGTTGATGGCTTTCATTCATACTGAATGTAAACGTTCTATTGATATTGTATGTTGTGTGTTGGAAGTGTAATGTACGGCGCTCAAAACGGATCTTTTGATTTCAACATTTCAACAACTAGTCCAAGAAGCTATGATATGGTCTGCTGGAAACTCAACATAAGAGTGTAACTCATCGACTGAAAAATATTGATGGCTTTGATTGTAATATGATAGCTTGGCCTCTACATGTCTCTTTTCGTCTCTCTTTCGTTGTGTTTGGATATGAATGATGTTGTTTTGCTCTATCTTCAATGAGACATGCTCTAGAGAGTGACTAATCGTATCTTTATGTTGCTGATAGAGCTGATAGTTGTTGGTCTATGATGCATTGAATTTTTCAGTCAGTTTGAAATTTTACCGTTTGTATATCTGTTGCTTGTGATCACTGTCTGGATGTTGATGATGCTGTACTTGTCATGACTGCTGACCATGACATATCAAACTTGATCTATCTCTTTCTATTCCATCTAATAGAGGTCTTTCTTCTTCTCTTCCATGTACTACTTTCCAAGTTTACAACGATGTCTTGTGGTTCTGTGCTGATTGATGATACTGCTGCTGGGTGGATGTTCGTTGGTTACTTACATGGAGCCATTTTTGTTAAGTTCTTTAATGATAGTCTATCCGAAATCAAGTCTATTATGAGGTTCAACAGTCAAGTATTATCGAGATACACTTATGTTTATAGTATACTTTGAAATAAGGGTGCTACAGTAGACGAATGCTGGCTTGCACAGTGTAGAAAGAAGATCTGTAGAGCGTGAAGCTCAAAATTTTCCAGGACGCTACTGGAGCTCTCCCAGCTGCAGCATAGCAGTAGCGGTTAGTTGCCCAGTTACCCAGCCAGCCCCACTCTGTTCGTTCGATGCTCAAGCAGGCATCAATAGAGAGACAAACCTCTGCTAGTTAGCTGCTCATTATTGATTGGAGACAGACAGACAGACAGACAGACAGAGAGAGAGAGAGAGAGAGAGCCTCAATGATCAGAGTGAAAAAGGTGCAGACCCAGAGTTAGTGTGCGTAAGGGCTTTGTAACCCTTCTGCATGGCACGTGATCACTTTTTTTAATAAATATTGCTTACCTAGCCACATTTAGTTTACCAGCCACATGCACAGCCATAGATATGAGGCGAGGAGCTTCTTATTGTGTTGCCATACCAAGTGTTCATTGAACTTGGTGATAGGCACGGATTTATCCCATTTTTCCAACGGGGAGGTATAGTGTGGGGGTCTCAATTGGTCGAGTGAGTTCCACTGGATTTCCCTTTACGTTATAAGGTGCATAATACTCAGAATTCTGACATCCTAAAACCCTTGATAAAAAGATAGTCGTTTTGATTAGATGAGCCTTGAAAGTTCCAAGAAGACATCACCAATCATCTTACAACTCCAACCTGGGAATTACAATTCTTTAGCCTGAATCCAAATGGTCAATTTCCATTCAAAAATATAATGCGAGATAATATATACACGATGATAACCTTGCTGCTGTTGACAGAAGAAAATGAATCAACCAAGTCTTCTTTGACCAGGAGCTCTGACACCACCAAACTTAACAGGAGTCATATCTGCCATCTTGACTATGTTCTCCTTTATCCCGGATCCTTCTTTACTGTTCAAAACGTCAAAGAAGGCCCTTCTTCCTTGACCATACTCCCTTGCAACTAGTTCCAAGGCATCACCTTCACCCAAGAGCTTTCTCTCCTTGATGGTTTTGAATATGCTTGTGGTGAGCTGGAAAGTGGCTTCGTATTCTCCCCTTTGGGCTTTCCTGAATCCAACACAACCCGTCGATTGGGATAGAATGATCTTTTGAGGTAGAGTTAGGTAGTAGAGCACTTTTTGGTTGTAGGATAACGTTGGGTTGTTCACCTCGTAGTTTTGATCGTATTCAACTTTTGTCAACGTTAGAAACGTGTTGTTCTTACGGAATTTGCAATGGAGAACGTGCTTCACCGTCTTCATGTTGCTCACTTTTTGCTGTGGCTCTTTAGTGCTCGATTCGGCCAGTTGTTCTCCCAATAGGGATTGGTAGAGTGTCTTTGGCGTGGCATTGTATGATGGATGGAAAGATGAGAATGCTATAATGAGAAATTAGAAATGTTAGTATGTTGTAAGAGGTACAAGCAAACGATTGATTGCATCAACGTTACTCTTTTGTCTGTAGAAGGGTGGATAAACACTTACATCTTTGACCAAGTATTAGAGAGGCTTTCTGCCTCAAACCCGTTGGTATCTGGCTGGTGTACATCTTGATGAACTGTCTAGATCAGTAAAATATCTATGTAGATAGAGGCAGCACGAGTTTGGTTTTGCTGTACTGTGCTGTATACAGATCAATAAACGACAACTTGAATGGTTGACGTTCGACAACTGAGCTTTGATCACATCCCAATCACCACGAGTCTTACCACCAAAAGTGGACCAAAGTGAAAAGTTAAGTTGAACCTCAAAACAACAATCAGTAAAGCCACCTCTACACCATCAAATAACTGCTATTTGCCCGCTGCTCATCTGTGGCAGATCATATTCTCCGAACAAATGTGTCGTTTGTTGTTTAGTTTAAGGCATAGTAAATAAACAATTAAGGCCTATTCGAAAGAGACCAAACAAAGAACAACACTCCTTTCATCTCCCGTTGGCTTCCTCTGTATCACCTATCCTACTTTATTTCAATCAATTGATCTTCAAAGACAATAAATTGCTTGAATTCCATCTGCTGCGACATACCGCTCACACATTGGTTATTTAAACAACGTTACTCAGCCCTCCCATCACAGCAAGTCGCCACTCAGCAAACAAATCAATCTCGTGTTTCATTCCCCCAGATTCACATAACCTTCGTCTCCTTCTTGTTGTTCATTCATCGCACATATAAGCACAGTTAGACATTACCATTAGACGACTAAGCTCGACTCAATTCATTTTCACGCTTGATCCAATTCATCATCTCTCATACAATATCCGTCCTTCTGACACGTCCCACTCTCCATCCCCCCTATTTCATTTCATATCATACCATACCGAACCAACCATACCAATACCACCGCCCAACAATATCTGAAACTTTTGAAACAAAACATTATGCCAGTTGAATATCTAGTTGAAGAGGTTACGAATAACCAAACCAACAACACTAAACCAATGATAATAAGGGACATTGCCAAAATTGGAGAAGGAGCCTTCGGTACGGTGACGCAGGCCCAATTGAAGATGGCCACTGCATCGGATGATCAATGGATTGGACCGTTTGCAATTAAGAAGGTGCCTGCTCAAACCGAATACAAGAGTAGAGAGTTGGAAATCTTAAGAGCTTCGTCCCATCCAAATGTTGTCACGTTGAAATACTTCTTCAACTATCCAAATGCTGAAGACAAGGGAAAACTATACCAACATTTGGTGATGGAATCACTTCCTTGTACTTTACAAAACGAGATTAAAAGATACCATAGCTCGAACTTAACACTGCACGAGAGTCATATCCAGGTTTATTCGTTCCAAATCGCTAGAGCAATGAACTATCTACACAGCTATGGAATATGCCATAGAGACATAAAGCCTTCAAATATATTGATCAACCCAGACACACTCCTGCTGAAGATCTGCGATTTTGGATCCGCCAAGAAGCTTGAATATAACCAACCATCCGTTTCATACATTTGTTCAAGGTACTACAGAGGCCCAGAATTGATCATTGGTTGTGCTCTCTATACAACTCAGATAGACATATGGGGTTTAGGCTGTGTTGTTGGAGAAATGTTTATGGGTAAGCCTGTCTTCCAAGGTCAGGATCCAATGCTACAATTGAGAGAAATATCTAAATTGTTGGGACCACCAGACAAGGAGTTCATTTATGAGTCCAACCCTTCGTACGATGGCCCAATGTACTCGCATAGACTATACTCATCCAAGATCTCCACAAGATTCCAAAAAGTCTTTGGACAAGCATCACCAGAGGCAATCGATCTGTTGATGAAGGTGTTGGTGTATAGACCACAGGAGAGGTTGAGACCGAACGCCATTATGGCTCATTCTTTCTTTGATTCGTTAAGGAATTCTCATTACAAAGTTACTCCAAGGACCATCAGCACACCAATAGAAATTCATCCAAAGTTGTTCAACTTTAGCGAGTATGAATTGAAGCAGTTGGGCGACCAAGCTCCAAAGGTTCTAGCTCTTTCTGAATGAATGAAGAAATTTCTCTCTCCACCCTCTGCAACCATACCGATGCTGCGATATCAAGCTCCCGTGTTGGCTCTATCTTCCCACGTTTTGATGCTCTCAAAAACCTCCAACCCTTTTCTTGTCTGTTCCTTATGATTCCTCACTCTACACAATTGGCGTCTTTGAACCTTACTCTGCTAATCCGAACCTGCTTTTTTCCGCCCTCCTCTCCTCTCCTCATACCTATTTCTTTCTTCATTTGCAATCTTCAGGCTTCATGTGCACCTACATATATTGGCCACTGATACTTCCTCTAATTTATCTGAATGCATTTTTACCTTTCTATTTCGTACTTTGATGGTGTGCCGTTAAGGCAATTTACTTCTTCCCACATTGTGTTCCTATATTTCTTCCTCACTCTCTCGTATTCAATGATATTCAGCCAGTGGTGATAAGTTTCAATCACAATGCATAAGCAATAACAGTTACTCTTTGATTGACCAACGATACATAAGGCGAAAACAAGTAAAAGACTATACGCACCTCTAGTTGACATTTGAATCATATGTAGTGGTGCCCATCCCCCAGATGCTCTGCTCGCTTACAAACCCAAAGAATTTTCATCCTCAATGTTCTGCACAACCCACATGACGATACAGCTCATCATAACGCAAAAGTTGGCAGCAACATTCTCCAAACCCATACCTAACGTTGGCATCTCGTTGAAACCTTTGATCAAAAACTTCAAGATTAAGACCAAGAACGACCCAGAGATTCCAATGGCTAACAACGAAAACCCAATGAATAAAACCAGTCTAGCCTGCCATTGGATAGATCCACCCCCACTTGAAAACCCACCGCTGAATCCATCGGACTGCATCAATTGAGACTTGTCTATCGAATTGACTATTATCATTCCCAATGTTGAGCAGATGACTGGGATCCAATCCACAAACGTCACGTGGACCAAAGATGCGTTCACCGTCTTTGAGTAGATTGCTGCATCTATCATTGCCCAGAATCCCAAAGAGTACAATGCTCCTGATAGATAAATGGCTATTGCCTTTAACGTTGAAGAGTTGGGGAATTTGAGAAGCGGAAAACGAAACAGTCTTTCTTGTTGGTGGTCCATTGTTGTTGTTGATTCGATGTATCTCTTGTGGGGTAGATGCGATTTGTTTATAGATTGATGGATGCAATTGAGTTTATCTCGAAACCTGTTCTTGTTGCCCAGTGTGTTGTTGTTCTTCTAAGTTTACTAGAAGTTGTGTATTTGGGTGGCTTATTGGCTATCAGTCTCCTGTGCAAGGCAACACATTGCCACAGCTTCGTGTAGGGTGAGCGTACATATTGTCAAGGCGGTGTATATGGGTTTTCGTTTTACCCCTTGATTTATTCATGGCTATACCTGTACACAGATTCAATTGATACTTAAAACTCAGGCCAATAATAACAGTCAATTGATTGATGTAAACAAAAATGCATTATATTTTTACATAGCTTTTATTTTGTTGGAAAGGATGAGAGCCTGAGGCCGTTTTCCTTTTTCCGACCTAAAATCTTTCGATTGGTTCTCCGATTTCATCGATAACGTTGATAAGCAAATCTTCTCTTCTTGGTTGATCCTTTTTGATCCATTGTGGCAAAAACCTACTATCGTTCAAGACAATGACACCGTTGAACACCAACGTTCCAAATGCCAATAATGCAAATCCAACCAGCTGCAAGAACTTGAAAGATTCCCATCCAACAGCCAAAGAAACCACCCACACGAGTAATGTTCTTGAGGTATCAATCGTGGATCTGGCTGTGGCACTCATTTTTTCAGTTAACGAGATACCAAAAAAGTTGAAAGATGACATGCAGAGCATGATGAGGATAGAACTGATGAGTATGGCGGAATGGCTGAACATCAGTTCGAGCCCGTAAACCATGTCAAATGCACCTTTCCTTCCCTCGGGTGTCATACCAATAAATAGATGAGTGACTATCATAAACATGAATATGATGCTTCCACCGTAGAATCCCTCCCAACCGACCAACTTCATTGGCCTCACCTCCATCTTTTCTAGGATGTGCTCCTCGACAACAAACTGAGTTGCACTGAACATAATACCAACGAAGACCAAGGACATACCAAATAGCACCTCTCCTGCAGTGAATTTATCCAACTGTGAACCTGCATTGGAATCCATCGAGCCACTATACCCAACAACAAATATACCAAAGACAACGATGAAAAGGCTCATCCACTCGATCCTGGAGATATGCCTCTTCAAAAACACCACTGAAAACAAACCAACAAACAAGATGATGGACCCTCTAGTCATCTGATAGATCGAAACAGGGGTGTACAATAGTCCAATGTTCAACAGAGTTGTTGCTAGCAAGTCACAGATGGAAGGAATGGACAAGATAAGAGAGTCTTTGAAGGATCTCAACTCACGCTTGGTACTCGGTGGTGTCAATGCATCACTGACGGATTCTGGAGAAACGATGGCATCCGTGCCGGGCAATTTGATGCCCCTATTCCTTTTTGAGATGTAACCAACAAACACGGGAATCCAACAGAGCATCTCACCAACGAACATCTGTAATGTCTGAAGAACGGGCTCTTCAAAGTATTTTTCCTTCCCTGGCTTATCACAGTGACTCACACACTGAAGGTCTTGATACTTGGTTATAATTGAGTTGAGACATCCTGTTACTATGGTTCCTGCAACGAAGAACAGGAGCTAGTTTAAAGTTTGTGGGGAGGACGAATGGGACTGTTAGTATACCGACAGGAGAGAATGTGAAATGGAAGATAAAATACTCACTATGTAATTGACCGATCTTGACATCTTATGAATTGATTCTTTTCAATGGTTTTCTCGTAATGGAGTCTTTGGATACGAGCATAAGAGGAATAGGAAGACGTATTCAATGTTATTGACTATATAAAGTGCTAGTGTTGGTTCTGAGTTTTGGTTGTCTCGCTGCATCGGGCGATAAGAACATGCGCCACTCAAGCATGCGACACCGCCACATATGTGGCAAATTAGAGAGCCGCACGGAGCAGCTAATGGTTATTTATATGTTTACTTTGCTGTGGCATAGTGAGTGAGAGTGTGAGTCAATTACTCTCATATGAGAGACTACATGTTCTGATAAGCTTCCACTCTACTTAAATAGATACACTTGTTACCACCACTCTTATTATCAACCCTTCATTTATATCACTTCACTGATACCCTTCTTGTTATTATACAGATACTATTGTTGTTCACTTTCAACGTTTCTTTCATCAGTCATAGCAAAGATGGTGGACTTAACGGTCAACTCTCTGGATCATTCCCGCTTGACCTCAGGACCAACGGGTCCAAAATGCCGCTTGACCTTGAAGAAGTTTGATGATTTGGTTCCTCCTACGATGGATAGACAGAGAAGAAGATCGTCTCTCTCACAGTTAACAACGATGGACGACATCGTTCAAGAATCATTCGATAAAGAGTCGTTGCTGATGTCATCTCAGCAACCTCAAGCGGCTTTCAAACAACAGCTTATTCAGCCCCCAAAATGTTTCCACTGTCTCAAAAGATTTGACCTGCTTGATCAGAAGAGAGCAAGTATGACGAACGAGTCATATGGCAGAATGAGAAGAAAATCATCGAACTCCCATTCTTCTTCCATTATCTACTCTGATTTGCTGTCAAAGTCCAACCTTGAAGGTGCAAATGAGGTTCCATTCAATGTCAACCTCTCGGTATTTTCAAAGCAGATAGTCTCCTCCAAAAAAATTGACTTGCCATTTATGGCAAGATTCATGAAGGACATCAATGGTCCTTGTTTTCAGAGTCTTTCTCCTTACTTTGGTGAGATCAACCTTCATGATTACTACCTTGATAAAGCCATCAAGTGTCCAACAAGTGGAGACAGAAGAAAATTCCCTGGCTATGAGGTTCCTATGAGAGGTTCCTTGCAGCTAGTAATATACAACAATGAACAAACAATGAGCTCGGTTGTTGTTATTCCATACGACTTTTCCGATCTATCAAAGGGTCACAAGAAGATATTCAAGGTTAAAAATTACAAGCTACTCATCTACCGGTCCGAAGAAACCGATGATGACGACTCGCCTGCGCCACCTGCAAATGAGATTCAGATCAAAAGATTGTTGAACGAGGTTGAATTCAAAGCGATCAACGTTAAGAATAAGAGGTTTTACATCTTTGATTCGATCAAGTTCATGTTCTCTTCAAAGTTCAACAAGGAAGATCTGAAGCTTCCTCTACACCTAAGCAAATCTGACCTCCAACAGTTTCAATTTAACCCCAGTATACCAATTCTTCCCATCTCCTGCAAGTCGAAGTATGAAGTGGTTAGCAGTGACGAATTCAAGGTGAATGTGGAGCATTTCACCAAGAAGTGTATATTTTGCGATTACTTTGGCGAAGGTTATGAGAACTACTACCCAGAGGTTGTTGTTGATGAGGATGAAGAAGAAGAAGGTGGAGTAACAGATGGCAGCTACAGTCCACGCTCAATATCCCCTAGGTCCTCGTTTCATGATGGAGCAAGCTGTGGAATGGATCAAGATGTCGAGGAGGATATTGTGAGATTGAAACCACCAAAGAAGCCGCCGACTTGCTCTGGAAGAAGACACAGGAGGAAGATGAAGGATTCCATCGTTGCTGTTGAGGATTGCCTGAACTTTACCAGCTTTAGTTTGAGCTGACTTATATCCCAAACACTTTTCATGAAAGTTCACTACTTTCTTATCCATTGCGATACTTTATACCCCTACTATATATGACTTATGACTGATGGCAGTTTTCAAACTTTTCACCTTTTGACTATTTTCATGCGAATTTGTTTACGTCGTTCCTGAGCCGTTACAAAAAAAACACTCAGTCTCAGATGCAAATGTATACATATGTGCATTCTTTTGAAAAGCGTTACACAAACAACTCTCTGAAGTAGTACTTCCCCGCAAAATGTCTACCACACTCGGGAGCAACACAACTCTTTGGAGCTGAAAATTCGGGATCGTCAATGTCAAAGTTTTCAACAGCAACGACGTTAGCGTCAGACTTGGCAGCCAGCTTTGTTTTCTTGCGAGGTTTCTTACTAGACCTTGATCTTGTAATGTTGTTGATGCATCTTCCACAGTAGACATGTCCGCACTTACCAAAGAACACTTTCTTTGATAGATCCCTATCTATGGAAGTGATTAGCCTGCAACATTGCCAAGGCGATATAAACCTGTCTTCAAGAATGAGCTTTCTCTTGATCACTTTATCATCAGTTTGTGGAAATCTTTGCACCTCCTTTGGAATACCAGCAGCTAGCTCCACGCCACATAAGACACAAACAGATTCGTTCTTCTTTGGAGGAGAAAGACTGCTCGTGTAAAACTTCTTCATCTGGGGCGATATCGTTGCCTTTTCCTCGGCTGCCATCTTCACTTTTTCAAAACTTGTGGTTCTAGTTCTAATCCTAGCATCCTCAGCATCCTGTTCCTGCCTATGTAACTGGTCCATGATACTTCGAGGTATCTCGTCGTTTCCACTTGAACCTCCCCAAAATCCATCTGCTGGTCTCGAGAAGTCCACTCCAAAAATATTCCTTCCAGAATCTCCGTGACCAATGTGAACATCCTCTTCTGCCGACATCAGTGAAATGGTCTGATGCAGCCTGTCAAAAAGGCCCTCCATACGATCAGTCAGTTCAGCCTCATGATCCATACCACGTATAAATGCAACAGGGTCAGCAGCTCTCCCCCCTCGTCCTCCTCTTCCACCTCGTCCAGCTCTTCCTCCTCGTCCTCTCATATGCCTTCCCACACGAGCAGGCATACCAATCATAGAACTCACCATGTTTGATATAAACGCCCCAATACTGGGCGTTGCCTCATCTACAACGCCAGTCCGGTGGTTTCCATTATTGTCGATGAACATTTGTGTCACTTCAGGATATCTGCCCAATAGTTCCTGCTGTCTTTCACGGATGGAACGCCTATCTATCCCTTGCCTATGCCCAACTCCACGTCTTAAGCGTCGCCTGTTAATTTCTCCACCTCGATGTGAGATACCTCTACCTCTACCGACACCCATCTGAGATACCACTCCACCTCCCCTTCTCACATCCGTTACTATCTGTGGAACAGATCCCGTTGGTAGATGTAGAATAAATCCAGCTTCTGGCATTCCATGGATCATGTTCGTCCTCTGTTGCGAAGGAGGGATCTGATTCTCTCCAGTGATTTGAATGTCATCGTCATTCAAACTGTTGATCAATGGTGTGTCATCCTCATTATCGGACAGAACCAACACGGGTGCACCGCTTGCTACGGCTTGTACTGAGTTGAGCTGCCGTTGTCTGCGCTGTTGCTGTTCAAATGTGAGGGACGGCACTTGGGCTCGACTGGTGGATGTTGCCACCAGAGATGGTGTTTCTCTTGATCTGTATGCTTCGCCAGTGATTTGTATTTCATCATCATCATTGCCGTCACTCTCACCTCCAGAGGCAAGCTCTATCACCGAGAGCCTTCGCGGAATCTCGTTGCTCATTTAAATTTGATCGGTTTTGCCGGGTTTGTTATTGAGATGATCTGTGATCCTGGAGATAGATGGTCTTGTCCCCGGATTACTTGTACTCTCCAAATGGTCGGTATGCCGCGACCGTATAATATAGTGCAACTGCAGCTACTTGAGCCTCTTCTCTGTCAAGCGATGTGTAAAGAAAGGAAGGCAAGAGGAAGGTGTTTGATAAATGTGATAAACCACAAGGGTCAAACAAGACTGCACAGAGAGCACTGCAATCTTTCGCCTCAAGCTAAACTTTCCACGTGAGTCTATGCACGTGATCTCGGGATGTTCCCTGTAACCTGAAAAGTTCTCTCACTTTGAACCACCGAACAGCGACGCTGACTTGCCTTTATCAAGATGGAAGATATCAGATGATGGTGTAACAAGCTAAGAAAACAACTTGCCAAGTATAAAAGTATCCACTGTATGAGAAAGTAGACGTAATTGTTTATGGGGATGACAAGAACGACAGGTTAGGATGATAGCCTGAGAAAAAAAGACTCACTCACAGCCATTTACAAAGCCAATAGGTAGAATTCAGAATCCAGAAGTACATTGGTGGGGAATAAAAAAGGGGCAAGTATTATGAACAGGTCAAAATGTAGAACAACTTTGCATGGTGATGAAAAAAGGGAAGAGAGTATGACAAATGTGATTCTCTGCTACTCACAACATTCAAAACCACCAGTTAATTTCTGCGAGGCAGGTTCCCTAATATATCAAATGCGAAAATTAAAGTAGAACAAATAACAAAAACAAGATAAAAAAAATACAGGAGTAGGCTGAGTTTCAACGTGATAGGTATGTATAGTAGCATCGAAGGACCAACTGTGGACCTTCAACAGCAAACTTCGTCATCTTCATCTTTCGTTTTCCTTTGAAATCTCACCTCATGTTCATTCAAGAACTTTTTCTTTTCTGTGGAAGAATTTCCAAAACAAAAACACACACTTACAAACCGCTTCTCATGTATCTACCAACAACAATACAATGGTCTCTTTCATAAGGTTCCAAGGTCAATTGTTCCAAAGGCTTGATTCTCTCCTCTCTCAACTTTTGCACTTCTCTGGCAAAGACGGTTTCAGCATCAACAGTGGAGTCGATACAGTTAGCCTTGATGGAGATCACAACACCACCTTGGTCTTTCAAGAACATGTGGGAGTTCAATGCGATAATTCTGGCTTGATCAGGTTGGGCAACATCGGCAAAGACAACATCAACCATACCGACCAACATTCTGTACTTCTGTGGGTGTCTGGCATCTTCAATGATTGGAATAACGTTTGGTCTCTTCTTGGCCATACCGATCAACTCTCTACCTGGTCTGTGAGAGAATTCAACGGCGTAGACAACACCTTCTGGACCAACGACATCGGCAACGTGAGAAACAGATGTACCTGAAGCAGCACCTAGATATAGCACCTTCTTACCTGGGGCAATGAATAGTTCGTCCAAACCACCCATGATACCGGCAGCAAGCTTGGATCTGAAAGGATTCCAGACTCTGTATTCGGTCTTGGTGGCTGGGGCACCTTCTTCCTTTGCTGGTTCGTCGATGGAGATTCTCTTCTCACCGTAGACGGAGTCACCTGGGGCAACGTTCTTGGTGACTAGCAAATCCTCCTTACCTCTGGCAATGTAAACACCAGCGTGTCTGTGTGGTTCAATGACAACCTTGGCTCCACCTCTGGCTCCACCAGCGGCACCACCTCTACCGCCTCTGGCACCACCTCTGGCACCACCTCTGGAGCCTCCTCTTGGAGCACCAAATCCACCTCTGGCACCTCCTCTGGAACCACCAAATCCACCTCTGGCACCGCCCCTTGAACCACCGAATCCACCTCTGGAGCCTCCTCTTGGAGCACCACCACCGAATCCACCTCTTGAACCACCTCTGGAGCCACCGAATCCTCCTCTTGAGCCACCTCTAGAACCGCCTCTTTGTTCGAAAGCCATTTCTATTGTATATGTATGTTATATGTGTAAGTTTGTGTGTTGGTAAAGCGTGCGTATGCGAGTACGTATGTCTGATGTAGTTGTATCCTAAAAGTCAAACTTGAACCAGTTGTTATGTGAATAGATTTAGACCAACGGAGTATTCTAAAACTTGAGAGAGATGATGTTGTAAGATTCGAACTTTATATCTGTATCTAGGACAAGTTATCACGGATGGTTTGAAGTCTAGTTTGAATAGAGGGAAACAACACAAGACTATAAGACCAATGCTTTTTTTTTCCTAGCTCCAAATTCTCTCTACTCTGTACACTTTAAAGATCCAAATTTTTAACCAAAAAAATTTTTTTTGTAAAAAAAAAAGATGAAATAAAATTTCACTGCAGTGAAATAATTTTAGAGCAGTTATGCATATGGTAATGGGTGACGTGATTGCATTTTTACAATATGGGCAGTGCACATCCACCTACTGGGTTTGGAAGAGAAGCACCGGGTAATAAGCAACGAGCCCAGGATAGCGTGATAAGAATCACGTGAGAGAGCCATTTGGATTACACCAGATGTCTCTCTTTCGCTTCTAACGAATTGCTTCCCTTAATACCCTTTTTTTCTCTGTTTACCTTGTTCAATAAAAGAGTTCGGGCTTCAGTTGATGATTTCTAGACTGAAATCTCGATTGCTCAAGTTTTCTTTGAACTTAGTGACGTGACAGAGCCAACGCATGCTTACCTACCTCTCTGCTCCTGTGCTTCGTCAAAAATCTCATCAATCTGATCAGCTACACGTTTCTATCCTTCCAATGGTTGCGAGTGAAAAACTACGGTGTCTTTAAACATCCGATGGTTGACTGTCTGCGCATCTTTTGAGTTTTGATGCCGGACATGCTTCCTTGAAGCAATGCAAGCTTCCACCAATAGTTATGTAGATTCGACGTTTCACTTTCCGGCTATCTCAATTCGGCCTTCTAAATGTTGATAAACCGGTCCATCTGTAGCAACAATCGACTGACATCACTAAATATGCTCAATACAGCCCCCCCTCCCCCCTGTTTCACAGATGATGCTATTGTTGGTATCGAATCAAGTCCATCTCTTTACTTCACGCTCTGCCATTAGGCGTACCCGGTGGTGACCGAGTGGGCCAGCCAGGCGTGCGGCTTGCCTCTGATAGACCAGGCGGGCATTGCCAGCACGCATCCCCGCTGTGATTTGCCTGCGATAACGCAGACAAGAAAAACCGTTGGGAGCATTATCGTACTACTCGTCCTGGCCGATAAGGTAGAGACAGGTACCATGTTGCAAGAGGTTAGATGGATAGAAACAGGTTCATTTCTAGGTCAAATGAGATCAAGACGAACACCTTCGTCAGCCCACACCTTCAATGGAAAATACACAGGGTATACCGTTGCTCATCGCTCGAGACGTTCCTGATGGATCGGGATTGTTGATGGATCGCCCAGCGGGCACTCTGGCTGAGCAGTCGGCCTGAGCGAGCGTGGCAGCGTGGCAGCGTGTCTCCACCCAGCGTGCCAGGAATCCCCTGCCCCCTTATCGGGCGCTGGCTTTTCCCCCCCCCCGCGGGGTGGGCTGCGAGAGGCTAACGGGGGCGGCTCGTGCCATGCTTATTATGCTCATGCGGCCTCGGGGAGTTGCACGCCCGAGAGAGAGAGCAACTGAGCGAGTAACACTATACGACTATCCACGGGAAACCCTTTTTAAAGGACCGAATTGGTCGATGTATCAATTGCTACCTTGAAACACTCATCTTACCACAGAACATCCTCCATTCGATCCACTAATTCACTATCGGAGCTTTCGTTTGATCCATTTAATAAGGCACCATTTCTGCTTCGTTGTGAAGTCGCACTCTTTTACATCTACATTCCACAACAGCAACCCAGCATCATCAAAGGTTTACAACTCATCGCAATGCCAACAACGACACCATCGCATGGACAGTCAAGGTTTGCCCCTTCAAGCCTAAACCAGAACTACCTGTCTCTACTTCAAAGTTATCCCCTGTTGACAAAGGCATTAACAACTGCACTTTTCAACTCGCTGAACGAACAGATAGCCTCACTAGTTGCTGGCGACGTGAAGCATCTCACTCTCAAGCTTGGATCTCACACCGTGACTGTTCCACATACCATCACGACAAAGGTCCCACTGATGGCATTCTATGGGTTTGCCATCAATGCTCCATTTGCTCATTCCGCTTACAAGCTGCTAAATACGGCATTCAAGCCTCCTCTGTCCCCAAGGAAGAAACTACTACAGATATTGACTTCAATGGTGACGATAACGCCCATCGTTTCAGCTTTGATGATCATGTACATCTCACTGATAAACAATGCCAATTTCAAGTCTTTACTGTCCCTATTCAGAAAGCGCGATTTCAAATCCTTGAAATCGGAGTTGAAAGAACTCTTTGGTAAGATCAAGACCAGTCTGAAGAGTACATTCTTCTCCGTTCTGAAATCGTCCTGGATTTCAAGCCCAATCTTCATGACGATTGCTCAAAGATTCTTGGAGCCTAACTTATGGGTTGTGTTCTTCAGTTTCTGCTATTTCATCCTGGGAACTTTCAACAACACCCAGATCAAAAAGGCACAGATGATGCAACGGAAGATGAAAGAGCAGCAAGAATCGGACACGAAGAAGAAGCAAGAGACCAAGGAGAAACACTCGATACACAGGAAAAAGGCTGATTTGATACCTATCGATGAGCTTGAGTTGGAAACACTACAGGCTGCTTCCTCAGCAACATCAACTTCGACCTTTGACGAACTGGACGTTCAAATAATTGAAGGTACAGAACCAGGAGTGAAAATGTCTGGTATGGATGACAAGCCTCCCGTTTACAACTTTGACCATATATTGAACTCTCTATATGAACAGGAAAGGCTAGACGGTATCAGAAACAGAGGTATTGGCGAAGGTTTTAGTGCAGAGTCAGAAGCCATCTTTTCAGAAGGATCGTAGGTAAGACGGTACAGTTACGTTGTTGTGTGATGATTTAGGAGGTGTTCGAACCTCTTCTTTTTATAGATGCCCTTGCTTTCAACTTTATTTTCAACGGGAAATAATAGTCTCTTATAAACCTTCAGTAACAGCAACCGATGTTGTATCCTTGGTCTCGTTAGCAGTGGATTTGACGTCAACAGTCTCCTCCGTCTTTTCAACCTCAGGGATTTCAACCGCCTTTTCAATCTCACCGGTTTCATCTTCATCATTATCATCATCATTATCATTCCCCGTTTTGCTCAAATTATCCTCGTCTCGTTCAAAAGGACGCTTTCTGGTTGGTATAACTTCCTCAAAAGACTTTCTCCAATCCCTATAGTCAAACCATTTGATCAAAAGTTCGACAACATGACTGGTGGCCAACACCCTTCTACCGCTCAACCTTATAAACTCGTCAATTGGTAACCTCTTGGTCTGTATTCCCAAACGTTCTGCTTTCTCCTTACACAAGCCTTTGTACCTTCCCTTGTCCACTATTCCTCCAATGATATAAGTCTCACCTTCTTTCAACTCGTGCAGCGTGTCTTCGGTATCGGCAGAGAGGTAGCACACTTTCGACATTGCCTCCTTGTCGTCCAACGGCAGTTGGCTCTCCAGATCTTGATCGGTGAACTCTACATACTCGGGACTCCAATGTTGAAATGCAGGAATTCTTGTCTCAAACCTCGTCTGCAGCCTCTTGCCAAAACTGGTCACGAGAAGATCAACGTTATGACCGTTCCTCTTATTTTCGGAGTACGATCTGGTGATCTGTGAGGACAACGAAACAACCTCCTTCTCCAACATCAGTTCATCGAAGGAACAGTCCAAAATCAACTTGACGCCTGCCTTGATCTGTGATTCTGGGAACTTTCTCTTCTTCGAAGGCATGATTTCGGTGATGTCCTGTCCCGTCTCGGCAGCCTCTTGGATCTTTGACTTGCGTTCCTGCCTGTTCTGCTTACGCTTGAGACGTTTTGATTCCTTGTTTTTCTCATGGTCTTCATCCCATCTTTTCCTCTTTTCAAGTTTCTTCCATGCCGACTTGCTCATTCCATCCGGAATGTTGAGTCTCCTCCTTTTGGCCAGTTGTTCTTCGGTTAGATCAGACATGATTTGGAAAGTCTTGGTTCTTATTGATTTTAGCATGCACCTGGACAGACGGTTTTAGGCTCTACCGCAAGATCAACAGTAGAATATAAAGTTATAGTTAGCCCCTATTGTGGTGTGTTGTGCTGTGCTGTGTTGTGGTACCTTTGTCCTGTTCTCCTTCAAAGTCTCGTGGTTTGGCTGGAAAATTTTCCAGTGTTTGGTCGATGTGAAAAGTTCCTCTTTGGTGCTCCAATATGCGATGCGATGCACCTCACTGGTATATGCAGGGCAGCAAGCAGCTTCAACTGCTCGACTGGCTACCAATTTTCAGCAACGATTGGGCACTACATTGGATTGGCATAACAACTTCTGATGTTAGGATACAACTGAACTATCCACCTTGAGCTTCAATGTTGCTTTTACGGTGGCAATATCAGCAGGCAAGAGGTCAATTGCCAGAGGATAACAGTGAGGCAAACAACCTTGTCCCTGACCACACCTGGAATGAAGGAGCAAGCGCTGATCATTAGTGTTCATCATTCTGCTTCTTTAGAGGACTCACATTCCACCTGAAACCTCATTCTCCCATACTGCCGTTTTATGGTAGGAGATTTTGAGTGCACAAATGTCGATATCTGGCGTATCTTTATCTACTACGGCTCACTACTGATAATCACTAAGTAATGGTCATTCGAAACTGCCCTCTCAGGGTGCAGTGTTCTCCAACACTATGAAACCTACAACACTTCATTTTTCATGTGGCAGTTATCTAGTCGATCCGACAATTGTATTCAAAAGAGCCGCCTGGAGTGAAGAGAAGAAGAAAGCAGCTGAACTGTAGATAGAGTAAGTGCTGCATGGACTTCCCCGGCCTCCCAAAATTTTTCACTCTATGACCCTTTCCGTTTACAGCAACTAATGTCGAGAAATTTAAGGCAGTCAGACACTGTTTACGCTTGAGTAGTGCCAAGGACACTTTCTCTGGTTGCCCTTCTGTCTTCATCCATTAGCAAAGACAGCTTTGAAATAAGATCTTTTAACACATACACCACTTGAACACTCTAGAGATCAAGTTTGGCTGAGCAGAACAAGAATTCATCGTCTCATATATCTATCATAGCATGCCGCCTCCTCCAAATCCTCTCATCATTGATGCTCAAGCCGTCAGTGGAATCACTGGGTAAGTTCAGCCTCTAATAGTGACGAGATGTCCAGTCTTACTAACAACCAAGCAAATAACGTTTCTCCGTTTCTCCTTCTTCCAGTTCTATATCCTTAGCATGCTGGATCGTTGTCTTTGCCCCACAAATTTACCAAAATTTCATGCGCAAATCAGCCGATGGACTATCCTTCATGTTTGTCGTCCTATGGTTACTAGGTGACTTTTTCAACGTTATAGGTGCCATCTTACAAGGCGTGTTACCAACGATGATAGTACTTGCCATCTACTACACTCTAGCCGATTTGGTTCTTCTATGGCAATGCATGGTTTACGACCACGATGAAAAAGTTGACCCTATCCATCTATCTCCAGCCAATCCCTTGAACGAGCACGAAGACATCTTGGAGGCCGTTGTGAGCCATGAAAGCTTTCAACATCATCTAGAAACGGATCCAAATGACGGTAGCGAGGTGAACAGTTTCAACGATATCGATGGTGTCAACATGAACTCTTTAGGATCCGATAAGAACAGAGAAGTTTTCTACAACTGCCTGATGATCTTGTTGGTGATACTTGCCGGTATTGGTGGATGGTATTTTGATACTAGAAATGGCGATGATGATGGTAGTATCGAGCCTCCAAAGGATGAGGATTTGGTGTTCAACAAGCTTGGCCAAGCGTTTGGCTGGGGTTGTGCCATCTTGTATCTAGGATCAAGAGTTCCTCAGATTATGCTCAACTATGAAAGAAAGTCATGCGAGGGTATTTCGTTCATGTTTTTTGCATTTGCATGCCTAGGTAACATCACATACGTGATGTCTATCCTATCCGTTTGTACTGGTCCAAGGTATCTATTGGTGAATAGCTCATGGTTGGCTGGTTCTTTGGGTACGTTGGGCGAAGATTTCATTATCTTCTTGCAGTTTTTCATTTACAAGACTGATGAGTCTGAAAGTGAATACTCTTCAACATTTGACGACGAGGAAAGCAACCTGCTTGTTGCTTCAAGTTCGTCCGGGTACGGTGCTGCAGCCGCTGGTACTTTTCAGGCTGCTTGATAGGTCTTTCATTCACCCTTGCTTAGTTCGTTCTTTACTGGTTTTTTTCACCCTTTTCTTTGACATTTAGATGTACACTATTCTCCACTCTGATATCCCAAATACAATCCTCCAAAATTAGTCACTTCAAAAACATTCCATTGTTTGATAACACCTTCAAAAGTGTCCGCTTTTGACCTTTTTGAATAAGAACGTCTTGAATTAGTAGTAGCTGACCTCATCAGGTTGATTGTTGCTGATCCGTCGTTTGGTAGCTCAATTTAAAGATCAGATTGGTAGTTGTAGATTTGAAAGAGCATCAAAGCACTTTCTGAGCCGCTGGAAACTCAAACATCCTTGCACAGCATTAGCAATCGCTCCTCTCACCAAGACGCGTCTGCAATATCTGGGGCAAGGTATAAACGCGATGGATCGATCCTCTTGTTTGTAACAAAACGTTCTTCTTTTCCTGTTGATGCTACAGAAGAGGTCCTACGCCAAAGAACAACCACTTAACCGTTACAAATAGGAGGTTATCAAGCATATACGCAAAATTGAGCTACAACAATGTCGAGCAACAGACCCGATTTGAAGTTCGCCGATGATAGGGATCAGGCTTCCTTCTACAGGAAGTACCTTAGGCTTCCCGAAAAGAACTCTAGAACATTGAGGGTTGTCGACAAGGGAGAATACTACATCATGCTTGATCAGGATGCCGAGCTTGTGGCAGACTTGATCTACAAGACTAGATCGGTCTTGAAGAATGCGTTTGCGGAGAACCAACCCATCCAATACGTCACTCTATCCCCACCCGTCTTCTCCAACTTGCTCAAGATTGTTGTTATTGACTCTGGATACAAGCTCGAGATCTACTCCAAGAACTGGGATAACTTGAGATTAGCCTCTCCTGGTAATCTCTCTGAGATTGAAGATTTAATCAGCTCCGTGGATATCAACTCTGCCTCCATCATCGCGGCTCTCAAAATGACCAACTCCTCATCGGAGGGAAAGAAGATTGGTTTCAGTTTCTACGACCCAAACTCCATGTTTATTGGTTTGGCCGAATTTAATGATACTGAGCTGTTTTCCAATGTTGAATCCATTCTTATACAGCTCGGTATCAAGGAGTGCCTATTGCCTACCGGCTCCTCGGCACAGACTGATGCCGACATGGAGAAGCTAAGACAGTTAATAGACCGTTGTGATATTGTCATTTCCGACTACAAATCGAGCGAATTCAACGACAAGAATGTGGAACAGGATCTTATTAGACTATCAGGAAACGATCTTGTCCTTTCCACGAACGAACTCTCATCGTTGAACATGGCCTTGGGATGTTCAAATGCCATGATATCGTATCTTTCCTTACTCTCCAACAGTTCCAACTTTGGAACACATACGATCGGAAAGCATAACTTAGAACAATTCATGAGGCTAGACTATGCTGCAGTGAAGGCGTTGAATCTGTTCCCATCTGCCTCCTCGAACAACTCCATGAACAAGAACAGTTCATTGTTTGGACTATTGAACAACTGTAAGACTGCGGGCGGTACAAGGTTGCTCTCGCAGTGGTTGAAACAGCCTTTGGTTGACGTTACCGAGATCAACAATAGACACATGGTTGTTTCCCATCTTGTTGAAGATATGAACTTGAGAACCAACTTGCAAAACAGCATCTTGAGCGAAGTTCCAGACATTACCAAACTGGTCAAAAGACTAACTGCATCCAACAAGAGTTCGAGGTTGGATGATGTTATCAGGTTGTATCAGCTATCCACCAAACTTGGCGATTTGTTAACCTTGTTGGCAGAGTCAATGGATGACATGATGCAGACCGATGAGACTGAGAAGGTTAAGGAGATGCTGGACACGTGGTGGATCAATCCAATCACTGAATATGCCGAGGCATTACAGAAGTTTGAATCCATGGTTGAAACCACGATTGACATTGAATCTTTGGAGAATGCCACATCTGCACAGTCGTTTGGATCGATGATTGCAATCAAGCCTGATTTTGATCCAGCTTTACAGTCGATCAGTACCAAGCTGGAAAAGTTGAAGAGAGAACTTGAAGAGATCCATTATGATGCTGCTGAGGATTTGAACGTTGAAGCAAACAAGAAGTTGAAGTTGGAGGACCATCATCAGTACGGTTGGTGCTTCAGGCTCACCAGAATTGACGCTTCCTGTTTGAGAGGCAACAAGAAATACAATGAGTTGGGAACTGTGAAAGCTGGTGTTTTCTTTACCACTTCTGACTTGAAGCATCACAGCTCTAGCATCAAGGCACTTGAAGAGGAGTACCAAAGGACTCAAAACGAGGTTGTTAAGGAGATCATCTCGATCACTTCGACATACTCTCCTATCTTTGTCAAGCTTTCCATCTCGTTGAGTGTGCTGGATGTACTAGTGTCGTTTGCACATACTTCATCGTTTGCTCCTATTCAATATACAAGGCCTGTTCAGATGTACGAGATGAATGCAGAAAAGAGAGAGGTTAACTTGATCGAGGCTAGACATCCATGCCTTGAACAGCAGGACAATCTGTCTTTTATTAGCAACGACATTGAATTCACCAAATCCATGACTGAATTCCTTATCATCACTGGTCCAAACATGGGTGGTAAATCCACCTACATTAGAACCGTTGGAGTCATCTCATTGATGAATCAGATTGGATGTTTTATTCCATGCTCGGAAGACTCACAGATTTGTATATTTGATTCCATCTTGGCAAGGGTCGGAGCATCGGATTCACAGTTGAAGGGAGTTTCAACTTTCATGTCTGAAATGTTGGAGATGTCATCGATACTACAGACTGCCACTTGCAACTCTTTGATCATTGTTGATGAGTTGGGTAGAGGAACTTCAACGTACGATGGGTTTGGACTTGCGTGGTCCATCTCTGAATATATCTCCACCAGGATTCATGCCTTCACACTATTTGCAACGCATTTTTACGAGTTGACTTCGTTGGCCGACAAGGTTCCAGCCGTCAAGAACTTGCATGTTGTTGCCCACGTGGAGGATGTTTTACAGATCGAGGAGAAAGAAGGAGATGCCAAGGTTAACTCTGATGATAGTATCACCTTGTTGTACAAGGTTGAACCTGGTATATCCGACCAGTCGTTTGGTGTTCATGTTGCAGAGGTTGTCAAATTCCCAAGGAAGATCATAGCAATGGCCAAGCGTAAGGCCAGTGAGTTGGACGATCATTCCCACGGTGCAAGTGGGAACGCTGTCAAGATGAAGAAGTTTAGCAACGAGGAGATTCTCAATGGTAATGCCTTATTCAAGAAGATACTGAAGGATTGGAAGGCAAAGGTGGATGCAATGGGTGGCATTGAAAAGCTTGATTCCGATGAGGTTACAGGGATGCTAGTGAAGCTTATCAATGGTGAAGATAGTGTCTACAAGGATGCCATTAAGGCCGACAGAGTTGTCCAGGAGGTTTTGAGTTTGTAGACTTATTTTTTGTTGTTTATTATATGCGGTTGATGTGATACTTAGTAAAGGACAGTTGTTCAGGAAAGACAGATTTAGACTTCTTAGAGAGATCAGTCAAGCAATAACCAAATTTATACCATATTATAATAGTAAAGACCTTTGACGAGAATATCACTAGCTGATGAATAGATCTGAAGGTTTACTTAACATCGATACAGTACTCAGGGAGGAGACTACTAGGATTACTCTGTTTTCAGAGGTAATCGATCTTACCTTCAAACCGATACCTTATACGAAAAGATTTAAGGCTTGCTACCAAAAAGAGCAAGATTAGTCGCGTCGATGGTCACATGAAGATTACAGACCGACTTCTAGGCAGCAACACCTAAAAACCGACAGCTTGTGTGCACGGATGACTAAAGCGTGTTATCTCTCTAAAAAAGCGGTGTTTGGAGAGGTTCAAAAAAAAAAGAAACAGAGATAAGAAAGAGTTTGACAAGTGTTAGCAAACAGGGTGGACATGAGACAGCATACAAGCTATTGGTTTTGACTGACGAAGTTTTGGGATGATGAACTCTTTCTGGTCTTCCCTTTTCTTCCCTTTGCTTCCCTTTCGGTGTGAGCGAAACCGTCGGCCGAACAGTCAAACGAAGTAACAACGACTCACTCCCATTTGACTGTTCAGACCAGTCCAAAATACCCCTGAGCCCCAGAGTTTCCGAGGCAGGCAGTCCACCGACACAGCAGCGCACCGGCACGCCGGCTATCCCCGCGAGATGAGATGCGATCTCTGCCCCTCCTGTAGCGGGCCTTCCCAATGCGGACATCTGCATTGTTATCGTTCGGTGGTGCACCCAAACGGTCTTTGCATTGTCTTTGAGGCTGTTATCAATCACCACACAGCTGCAAAACCACAAAGAACAGCCCTTGGATGGAACAGGATTGGTTTAACCACCTGTTTGTTGTTTTTCGATGATGCTGCCATGCTTGTTCTTGACCATGTCTGGACCTCATCACCTTTTTTTTTGTCTTCTGTTCTCACCATACTCTTCCTTCTCTTTAACTTGTTGAAAGAATCCTTTGAAATCTATCCTCTATATTTCACTCATTGATTGTAGGTCTAGTGTTCAGCATCCATCCAGCAGTACCTCCATTGTATACCCTTTCCCTTCCCTCCACTAATCACATCCACGATACCCTTCACTTTCAGTCCATTTCCACAGGTGGAATCACAACTCACAACACTCACATCCCAACTTCCATGTCTAAAGCTATATCCTCTTCAAAGGTGGTCATTGGAGACCAGCTGGTTCCAGCAACAATCATCTTCTCACCAAATTCGGGTAAGATCATCCAGATTTTCGACTCCATTCTTTCCAAGGATGATCCTCTGTTGATCACATACAACGTTGTCTCCTATAGAAGGCTGGATCCTCTATGCATCCTACCAGGCTTGGTCGACGCACATGTCCACTTGAACGAACCGGGCCGTACCGAATGGGAAGGTTTTGCAACGGGGACCCAATCCGCAGCCTCTGGGGGTGTCACAACCATAATAGACATGCCTCTAAATGCCATTCCTCCAACAACAACACTCGAAAACTTGAATATCAAGATAGAGGCTGCAAAGGGTCAAACCTGGGTCGATACAGGCTTTTGGGGTGGCTTGGTTCCTGATAACCTTGAACATTTGATTCCACTGATTCAGGCTGGTGTTAGAGGTTTCAAAGGGTTTCTAATCAACAGTGGTGTTGAAGAGTTCCCAATGATCACTCCTGACTATATCAAAAAGGCACTAAAAACCGTTCAAGGTTACGATACAATGCTCATGTTCCATGCAGAGATGGACACCGGCTGTTGTACGGGAAGCTTGAAAAAGGTGCATCCATCGGATACGACAGGCCATATCATCGAAGACCTTATCGTTGAAGAAAAAACTGTTCCTAACACATGCTCAATCCCAGATAGTGACCCTACATCCTACGATTCCTTCTTACACTCTAGACCGGACGAGTTTGAAACATCCGCAATCCACAACGTTATCGAATGCTCAAAGAAATATCCAACAACACCGGTCCATATAGTCCATTTGGCATCCGAAAAAGCAATTCCAATGATCCAAAAGGCAAAGTTTGAAGACAATCTACCACTCTCGGTGGAAACCTGTTTCCACTACCTAACGCTAAACTCGGAATCCATCCCCAACGGTGCAACTCAGTTCAAATGTTGTCCTCCGATCAGGACAGAATCAAACAGATTGAACCTATGGAAGGCCCTACAGGATAACATCATAACTTCCGTTGTTTCTGACCATTCCCCATGCACTCCGGATCTAAAAGGTTTGGAGCGTGGCGATTTCTTTGCTGCTTGGGGTGGAATCACTTCGGTTGGATTTGGTCTACCGTTGCTTTGGACAGAAGGCTCGGATAAGTTTGGTGTCACCTTACCAGACATTGTCAAGTGGTGCTGTTACAACACTGCCAAACAGGTTGGTCTAAGCCACAGAAAAGGTGCCATCAAGATAGGTTTGGATGCCGATTTCGCCATCTTTGACGAAACCTCCGTTCATGATGTTGTTAACGAGAGAACCTACTTCAGAAACAAGCTGACCGCATATGCCGGCCAGAATTTCAAAGGTAGAGTTGTTGAAACTGTCTTGAGAGGCCAATCCATCTATGCCCTTGGAAAAGGTCTAGTCGAAGTTCCAAGGGGTAACTTGATCTTGGAACCTAGAACTGGATTGTTCATGTAGCATTGAGTAAATAGTTTTGTCTTGATTAATGTTGAAACAGAGTATCAATAATAATAAATATGGCTGAGAAAAAAATAAAAGAATTAGATTTTGATGTAGGCAAAGAAGAAAAAATGGATGTACGGTTCCAACAGCTTTGAATAGAAAAGAACAACAGTGACAAGAATTTGTATTATTTTTATTGTACGGTGACGACCCCTCTCACACGCCATATTTCATTCTCAAGATCTCCCCGACAAAAGGATCCAGCTCTCCAAGCAGACTGTTCCATGCCTGTTCGCCAAGCCCACTCTTGAATCCGTTCAAGAGCAAATGGAACATCGTGGTCAACCTCTCGGTCGGATTCTCATAGCTTGCAATACAATCGATGAAATGCTTCAAGCCTGTCTTGCCAATAACATCTCTAACGTCCAAAGCAGTAGGGTTCATAGTGATGATACTACAGATACCTTCAAACGACGTCTCCTTCTCCTCGTTCTCCTCGAGATACTTCATGAAGGAGCACCACGTAGTTAGAATCTGGGGTAGGTAGGGTCCCATGTCACAGGCATTGTTCGAGCCCAACCTACCGATTGTAATGGATGCATTCTCAAGAACGGTCTGTTCAACGTCAGAACTTAGCATTAGTGGAACCAAAACAAGCATAAAGTTGTCAAGGTACTGCTCAAAGTTCTCCCTTGAGACTCGTAGCGAGATCTCACCTAATGCCCAGACGGCATTGTTGCAGGCAGCACTGGAGGTGAAGGTTCTGTTGGTGATCTCGTTACCGATACAAACCATCACCTGGTGAAGGTTGGGCAACACTATTGGATCCATTAGAAAGATGCAGAGGTCTCCCAAGAGGGCATATGCGGACTGTCTAACGTCATCCACCGGATCGTCAAAGCATAGAATGAGCAGCTTCATGAGTGAGATCACTGGGGTGTCAAACTGCCTGATCAATTCTGCAGAATGAACGTTTAAACCTTGCACCAAACCATCGATTAGATCGATCGAGGTCACAATGAAATCCTTCTCCGGTGCTTCAAAGTTAGGATCATCGTTCGATAACGAAGCCTGTTCGATTGATGTGGTCAAGATTCTGAATGCTCTCTGATACACCGGAACGGCATATGGTGCAAACGATTCACCCAGCGCTGCAGCAACGGATGACATGCATTCCAACAATGGCCATAGATCCTTATCCTCATCCGTTAGTTGTTCCCATTTCTCAATGAGTGGTGGCAGCAACATGTCGATGTATTCCTTCTTGTAGACAAGGGTATGTCCAACCTTCTCGGCAAAAGTTTGCACGGTGTCGTACAAGATCATCAAGTTTTTCCTCTGGTACTTCTTGAAGTATAGTTGGAAATGCTGGAGCAAAGGTTCGACAAACTGTGCAATCAAATCTTGGTCGGCAGAATCGATAAAGTCGGCCAACGATGAACATGCAGACTCCTGAACAACCTTTTTCGTATCCAATGCACATTCCATGATGGATTGGAAAGTTGGAATGAAATAGTTGGAACATGAACCTCCATGCAAGGCCTCTCCACAAACCCAGGTGGAGTATCTACCCAACGTCCAACACGTTATCTGTCTAACCCTAGTCTCTGAATCTTTCAACCTTTCAACAAGGAACGGTATCAAAGCAGGCAGTTGTGTGGAAGCTTGCTCTAAGCAACCCTCGGCAATGGCACCAAGTGCCAAGATGGATGCTTCTCTCACTGGCCATTCAGGCGAGGCAATACGTTCTCTAATGACCGGAAGTGAAACCTCCAAGACTTCAACGGGAAAGTTCGTTGCAAAGACATCGATTGTGGCAGCTGCGCATTTCCTCAAGTTCCATTCAAAAGACGCATCGATATCATCATCCTCATCATCATCGTCATCGTCATCATAGTCAGAATCCGATTCGTTATCGTTCCTTTTGGAATTATGTTGGCCCTTGTTGGTAGTGGTGTTGGTCGATGTCTTGTGGGCATCTTTTCCCTTGGCCATTTGTGGTTTGATGTCATCTTCTTTATCCTCGACAGATTCGTTATCCTTATCATCCTCATTCTCGATCAAAAACACCTCCATCTCCGAATACACCATCTTTGTAAGTAAAACGGGAACAATCTGTAAAAGTTTCGGCCTAATGTAATCCTCAGGAATGTCCGAAGTGGCCAATCCAAGCAAGAACTCACAGGCTTCCAAAGAAACCTCCTCGTTTGTATCCTTCACGGAGTGGACACAGTAATCAATGACACCATCCAGGTGTGGCCTTAACTTTTCAGGGGTTGCATCCAAGATGTTGGCAAATGCAGTACAAACTTTCGTCCTCACTTTAGGATCGTTGTCGGTGGCCAAGCTGAAGAGTCTCGTCATGTACGCGTCAAGATGGATCAACACGCTCTGAGTCTTCAACAGGATAAATTGGTTGATACAGTTGATGGCATAACTTCTAATCTTTGCATTTGGAGACGCCGTGAGTTGGACAAAGTTAGGAATCATAAAGTTCAACGGTCTTTCACCGTTGTAATCCCTATCCAGCAGCCTTGAGGAATCCTCGCAGATCTTGGCAAGGGCGCTCATTGCTCCTTCTTGGGACTCGGGTGTTCCAGCAGCTCCCGATGCCAGCTCCATCAGGTTCGGTAGGACGTTTGGCCATTCTGCAACGCCGAGGATGGAGAATAATGTTGTGATGACGTTACCCGTTATGTTTCTAACCAGGTTTTGCGAGTCGAGAAGACCCTTTGGTATGTCGGTTAGGATGTGGGTCTTCAAAGCTGGTGTTTTCACCTTGAAGTTTTTCATGAGATCATTCTTCATGATCAAACCTGCAGATGCTCTCACCTGAGGCTCAAGCTGTTGTCCGTTGATCAAGATGTGCAAAAGATAGTTGTCAAAGTCTGGTTCAACCTTTGCTGTTTCCAGTGCTGATGTCGCCTGGAGACGCACCTGTGTGTTTGACGCTAGAGTTCCGGATAGAATCAGAGCTAGCTGCTCTAGAGCCTCTGCGTTCGGTGCCCAACTTGCCATGGTGTGAATGTGGATGTTCTATAAAGAGTAGGTACTATGCCAACTGATGGGGATTCTATGTGAGTATGAAACTTCGGTTTCCTCTTTTGTAGGGTCTCTCTCTCTTTGCTAAAACCGAGCAATCAAAACGCCCCAAAGTATGTCTCTGACACGTCAGATCTAGATATAGTTTCTAAGTGGAATGGACAACAGTGCCTTGAAACTGGGCAATTGTTCTTCGTAGTTGATGGATGATGTATATTGGCAAACTGCCTTGTCATATAGGTTGTGCACTAACTAGTGAAGAACACTGAATAACTTTTTTTTTGACCAAACCCAAAAAAAAAAATTACCTGAAATTTTTTTAGATTTTTTTTCGAGTGTTCCTGTTCTGATCGTCAGGAGTGTACACTCCTGCACGATATCAGCCAGTCAAAGCCAACCAAAAGGTTTACTGATTACAAAATATCTGCTATATGTACTGAGAGAGAAACAATTGATTGCTGCCCAGGTGACAGTATCAATGGGGTAAGCTTTCTTGTAAACACACAGTATATGAATAATTGAAGAATAGAGTAAGATTAATAGAAAGACATCAATGCAAGAATTGAAAAGAAGAATTATATGACAGCTCAAGAGTAATTAATAGCCGTGTAATGAACAGAACCAAAAGAAATAACAAAAATTACGCACACATATATTAGAGTTAGTAACAGAGATCAACTCAATTGATCACTATATCGTTGAGCATCTGCTCCAATTCGTCCAACTGGTTGAACAACGGATTGAAGATTTCGTTCGTTACTGGATGCAGGTTCTCAACGTTGCTCATCAGTGATGAACTAGACAGTCTAGAGCTGTTGTTTCTAATGCTTGATGCAGATACAGACGAATCGTCAAACAGATCGTCGTTTTTGGTGGCGCTAGTGAGAATTGACTTTGTATTTGGAACCGCCGTTGACGATGAGGACCCTCTTGATTTATGAACAAGGATCGAATCATTTACGTTGAACTTTCTCAGCTTTGGATTGACCAAGGTGTCGCGAGATGAGTGGACCGCTCTGTCTGGCAGTTGTTTTTTGCTGTGAATGTTCTCCGTCGAGAGTTGGGTGCTGCTAGTGGAGGCAGCCACCGATGTTTTTGCAGTTGTGGAAGAACTGATGGAAGAGGACTCATCGCCACCATTGAATTCCGGATTGTTGTTCATCAAGCTGTCCAACATCTTGATGCTATCGCTATCGCTCGATTGTGACACCTGTCTTTTCTTTTGGTCCTCCAAGAACTGGTTTCTCTTCTCCTGGAAGGACATTGTTCTAAATTCTCTAGGGTCAGATTGTACCAATCTAGGTTTGAGATCTGTAAACGAAGGTGCTGTATGCAACGATGAGAACGATCCACCAGCAGTAGGTGATACAACTATGGATGAGTTTGACACCGATGATGAGCGAGATGAGTTGACAGAAGAAGAACCATGCGATTTCAAGGTGGTATCATGCTGATTGTCATCAGCATCAGCATCAGCATCAGCAGCTTGATAATGAGTCTTTGTATCTGTAGGTGTAGCATCATTCTCGTAATCTCTTTCAACAAAGTCAACTTCAGAGATGGTCGATGGGGAATAGCTTCCTATTGAATCCGTAGTATCAATATTGTTTTTGTTGTTGAATCTTCCACTTGCCGGTGGATGGAACATGTCAGATGGTGGATCAGAAGTCACAGCTTTATGAATACCGACATGATCAGCAGTAGAGTTGAAACTGAGATGCCTTTCTCTTTCGTCTTCATCACCTTCGACAAACTCATCATCGCAAACCGTTTCATCATGTCCTTCCTCTTCCTCGTCATCGTCGTCATCGTCGTCATCGTCATCATCATCGTTATCGGAGTAGCTGCGGAATCTTGCATTGTACTCGTCCAGGTTGTTAACGAGAAAGTTTGAATTGCTGATTCTCTTTGGTACAACAATCTCTTCCTCTTCGGCGTAAACCTCACTGATGACTTCACTGGCTGTGTCATCATCTTCATGAACCTCTGGTAAACCATTGATGCCTGGAACAAAGCTAACAGTTTTCCGTATTGACGATTTGCTTCTCTTCAATGAGGATTTTCTTCTCAACAGGGTCAATGAGGAATCACTGCCTTCTGTTACTAGGGCAACGCTACTGTCATCATTGCTGTTGATACCAATGTTACTCGTGGTGGATGTACTGATGTTGTTGGCGTTGCTGGTCATGAGGATATTTGGATTGGAGGCAGATATTGTGCTTGAGTTTGGATATGAGTAGGAGTTGCAGCGGGAGCTTGGTGCACTAAACCTTTGCTGCAAGTTGGTTTCGAAGAGTTTGATGTCATCGTTACTCAGCGCGGCAAATTCGTTTCTTTCAATGACTTCATTCTTCCAGCAGTTCAACCTTGCCAGTCTCTCTTCAAAAGTTTCGAGTATTTCTGCAGGAGCAAATCCAACTTCGGAGGTCTCAAACTTGCGTACCAGCCACCAATAGCTATCGGAATCATTGAGGAGGACAACAGAGTCATCCTTGTAAAGTTCAAGGTGGGATGGGTCAGGGCCGTTGAAGTCGTACAAGGCGTACATCTTGTTTGGATCAAGTTCTCTTGGGGGTGATGAAGGCGGGGACGGGAGCATTCCATCAATGTAGTCGTTAATGTTATCGTTTGAATCATCATCGCTAGGATATTCGTTATAGTTGAGGGGTTGATTACCATTGGCGACTTGAGGCGTTTCCAAGTCTTCTTCCTGTTCCAACTGTGAAGTATTGTAGTACTGATCTATTTCGTAGTCTAACTCTTTCTGCATGGATGCTATCTGTTCGTTGTTCTTTGTAGACGGCTGATTCTTCTTTTGAGTGTCAAGATCACGTACCTTTTGGTTATATATCTCATCAATATCAATGGTTTGAATAAACAAGGAGCCCAAGTTTTCCCTTGTAAGTTTGCTATCAACTTTGGGAACGGTATGAATCACTGTTGAGTTACTCGTCTGAGAGGAACTATTAGAGGCTTCGTCATCCTGGGAGCCACTTCGACTTCCTGAGTTGTCCCTTACTCCCACCTTTGGGGGTTTCTGAAGCAGCTCGAGTGAAGTGTGATGGTTGACTGCGTACTCGTCATCGAAATCGAGATCCTTACGGGTAAATTGTCTTCTTTTTCCTATTTGAAGTTGATCCATGGTGTGAAGTTGAGACGTGGTTGGTGAGATGGAAGGACAACGAAGGGTGAAGGGGGATGACTGGTGTGTTCGGTTGATCTGATAAGACTAGACAGCACAGATATGGTGGGGTCAATCTATGTGCACAATACTTCTATTGGCCAGCTAGTAGGGATTAGGGGTGGAAAGGTGATATCTAGGCCTCTATCTGCAAACAGCCTGGAATTCGGAGATCAAACAGGAGGACTAAGGAAAGCCAAGCGAACTGATAGGGAGGTTGAAGGGAAGGGCCACCAGATATGAGGAGGATGTCTTATATGGTATCCCTTGAAAGACTGTGAGCTGGCCAAGCAGAGATGAATTGAGAAGAGAGAATTTGAAAAGAATCCAAGAGGAAAAGGGTCTTAGTGGAACACAAACAAACAAGATGGAAAACAAAAAAAAAGAAGGTACGGTCCATACTCAGTTGGGAGGTTGAGCGGTTCAACACGTCAAAGTTGAGCTTTGTTTTGTTTTGGCGGGCGTGTTTCCTAAATTACGTTATGCATTATGTAAGCATCTTTTTTTTAAATATTTGATTGTGGGGCTGAGCAAAACGTCATTCGTGGCCCAGCACATGGAAGCTCGGCTGGGCCTCTCTTCATCTTCCATAAGCTTCGTTCAAGGGTTCTTTTGGGAATGATGGAGTGCAATTTATTGGTCACCATCTAGGCTTGGCCAACGGTATTGCCGCCATAGCGGTATACATATATATATATATATATGATCCATTTATCAACACATCGTCTGAATTGATCATTTTGAATCTTCACAAATCTTCTACTTCGTAGGTTCACATTGATATTTTTCACCTATCTGGAGTCGGAGATATACATCAAGGCATAGCATCCCTTAGTTCCGAAATACCATCGAATAGAACTACTGTTCATCAGCTCCACCTGAAAACCTTCAAACCTCTTTCGTTCAGTTATAGATTTCACAAGGCAAATGGGACAATACACAGTAAGTACCAGCTTCACTACACCCTTCCAATTTGTCTACTTTCGGATGATCATTGGCTAACCTCTGGTTGGTGTAATCAATCAATCCCCAGTCACCAATTCTATTATATTCCCGTTTTCCCTTCTACAAGCAACATACATACTAACACAACCATCTTTCAATTGTTACCAACAGGCACCTTCAGGACCACCACCTTCCTCGTCAGAAGGAAGAGGCTCTGCAGCAGAATACTACAACACAGGAAACACTTCCCAGTACTACCAGCAACAGCAGGAGCCCCAGTACTACCAACAGCAACCACAAATGGCCGCTGATAGAGGCTACCAACAGCAATACGCACAGCAAGGCTACTACCAACAGCAGCAGCAGTACCCACCACAAGGGTACTACCAACAGCAGCCCGTCTATGTCCAACAGCCACCACAACAAAGATCAAACAATGGTGACTGTTTGACGGCCTGTTTGGCAGGTATGTGTTTGTGCTGTACTTTGGATGCCATATTCTAAATATATCATGTTGTTCCCTTTTTGTTTTAACAAGAATGTCTTCTTTTGATTACTTTTATTATTCAACTATCTTCGCCTCCATAGTCTTTTTTCCAATAATATCACTTTTGTTAATTTTTATTTATGAGCCAGCCAAGCAATGATCCTTATACACCGAGAACACTTCATCTTGGCGACGATATTTTGCTCTTTCTAATAAACTCTTCTAAAACGCTCACTTCATACTGGAGTAGACCAACTTGCTTCCGATAACCATCGTTCTTCAACACTCCACTTTCCTCTCCGCTTTCGTCCAATAACTGCTTGGTCTCCTCCAACTGTTTGATCAAATAGTTGATATGTCTATAGTTATCATCCATTATCACTTGATAGTCTTTAAGTTTCAACTCCAACTTTTGATTGCAACATTCAAGGGCATTCACTCGATCTTGTAATTCATTTTTAGCTTGAACCTGCACCATTTGTTCTTTTTTTGCCTCTCCTTCCTGCACAAGCATCAACCTATCATTATTATTCTTCAACTCATTAATCTCCTTATCCTTTTCATTAAGCAATTGTTTTAACTTCTCTGTTGATCCAACATCACCAGTACCATGAGATCTATGTTGACGATGACGATGACTACGACGACGACGGGCATCCTCTTCATCTCTTTCACTCGTCCCAATAGGACTGAACCTCGCCAGCACCTTCTTGCATTCTGGCTCCACATAGTTCAAATTGGTAATAGCCAATGCACTCCTCTTACGTGACCTCACACTGGTGGAAATTAGCAAACAGCAAAGATGATACACCTGATCGTAAAATTCCAATTGTATCAACTTACAATCAAGTGCAGCAGATAATGTCAATTCTAGAGCAGTACTGGTGCAACCATCAAGTATATAGTCATCCAACATATCTGGTTTCACCTGCTTGAGAAAAGACTCCACAATTTCGATACCCTTGTATTCAACACTTAATTGTTCCAACAGTATTGTATAATACCTTGTCGTCAGTGGGTCAATGTCTTCCGTTTTGATTGGTAGATCGCCCAATATATAATCTAGCGTGTTATTCAAGCAAGTTGGAAAGATCAGATCCTTTAGAGTTGGCTCAGTTGGAAGTATCTCAGTTGAAAACTCTCGAAGCTATGTTTATTTTTTCAACGTCAGTAAGGTTTTCTTGTAATCAATGGACCATGTGGGTAAATATGTGAAACTTACCCAGTTGATAAAAGCATTGATGGTTTGGAATTGGCTGAAGGAGTCTAGCATTGTTCTCCTCCTGTCTTTACCTCTTTTTTTTTCTTTCTCTATTAATTGGTAGAACCTTCAGAAACCGGTCTTTTCTTCAGTAAAACCTTCTTTTTCTTTTGATTGGCAACACTACTACCAGTTGAATCTGGGATCACTGCTGGTGCTGTCTTTGGAGGCCTTGGTTGTTGTCTTGGCTTTGGTGTTTGCTTTGCTGCTTTTTCAACGTTTGATCCCTCTTGATTAATCGGCTTTTTCGAAGTTTTTCCTTTTGCCTTTGAAGTTTCTTTAGACGACGAACCTTTGGAAGACGTTGAAGAAGGAGAAGGAGCAAGAGATGCAGTTGTAACAGAAGAATCAGTTGAAGGACTTTTTGTCTTTGTGCGTCCCTTTTTTCTAGTCGCAGTCGCGGTCGTACCTTTTGAAGCATCGGTTGAAGCGTCGGTCTGTTCAACAGGCTTGATCCCTGTCTTACCACCCTCATCCTCTTTTGAAACTGTCTTCATCTTCTTTTTCTTCTTTAACTTCAAACTTTCAGCTTTTGTTAAATCCTTTTGAGATATTGAAGCCTTCTTAGCCGTTGAAACTTTGCCTGTTTCCGCCAAAGGCTTGGTCGTTTTCGCAGAAGAGTGCTTGAGTTTTTCACCTTTAACATTATTTTTACCCTTTGAAGCGGATGAAACCTTTCGCCTCTCCACTATAGGAGCCACCAATTCATCAAACCCTTTTGAGCCTGCTTCTTTTAAGGCAAGGTCGAAGAAACTGGAAGGGTAAAAGCTGGCTGTGGTATCCTCAGGCTTCTTGACGGAGACCAAACTTTGCAACGTTTGTTTTTTCTGTTCCTCTAATTTCTCTTTCATTAGTCCATCATACTTTTTGAACAGTTGAAAGATGGGATTGTCTGTAATCAAACCTTCTTTAGAGTTATCCTTATCTGGTTTGTTTGGATATTTCATCCTGTTGAACCAAGCCTTTTCCATTTGAGGCTTGAACTCCTCAGTCAGTTGATCCTGAGTCAATTCGTAACCTTTCGATTCATCAGTCGTAGAAGGTTCAAATGGTGTGTTTTTGAAAGTCAGTGTTTCAATGAACTTTGCAAAACCTGCTAATGTCTCCATATCTTTCATCAGTATGTAACATCTGGAAAAAGTTGGTGGTTTGAAAGGCTGTTTGGAGTACCTTCCTTGGACGTAATAGTAATCCAATATCTTGTCCTCGGTGAAAAACTCCACAATGGCTTCTTTAAATTTGTGTTCAAGAAGCACTGGAGGTAACTTTCTCAAGACAAGTTTAACACTCGTAGCAAGGTATTGCTTTTCCTTTTGTCTCTTCATAAGCAACTCCTGTTTCAGAATGGAAGTGGAATTTCCCTTTTTCTTGAGAATCTGAGAGTTGGCATTTTGAGATGATGGCAACACTGTATGTTGGTCTCTGTTTTCCGTTGGCTTTCTATTTCTCCGTCTCCTGTTAGGTTTCAAACCAGCAGCATCTGGAGCCTGTTGCAATCTGCTTGGGGCGACATCCATCTTATCTGATGGGGAGGTGAAATATGACTAGTGGTTTTCTGAGTACATGCAGGGGATCCCTCTTCAACAAGTGCTCAGCTGGGTTGACTGTCAGGTGTGATTGATATCCCAATAGAACGTTCAAGGCTGTCTGTTTGTTTGCCGATGTCTTGTGTTTGTCCTTCCTTTCACGCTCTTCCTTAAATTCGAATCAAAACCTCGATACTGAAAAAAGTCACCAAGTAATGACGGCTGTGCACACATTTATTATGTACACGTGCTGACAGCTTGGCAGTGAAGATGGATAGTAACATCTAACAACAGGAACAAGTCCATCCCCCGTACACAACTTTTCTGTGTTTACAAATTATAATTCATTCACACTGCACTTGAAGAACAGCCAAAACATATTTTTCCAATAAGTAGCCCTTTCAGTTTGGCCATCAAAGAATTGAAAACTTTGTGATTGAAGGGAGTAAGAATAAGCCCAACAACTTCACGGACGATGTTTTGCAAATATCTCGCGTAAGCATCTGAAGCTAATCATTCCTTTCCCCACAAAGAGGGCACATCAAACGACATTGCCAAAAAGGGGCACCCATGATTCAAATCTTAAAGACTCTAGCGTTCAACCTGCAATGAGACATTGAATCTTGCCGTTCATCAAAGGCCAAATCATGATCTGACAAAAGAGAAGGTCATCAAAGGACAAAACCGGAGCAGTATGATCACAAGGGCGGTCATCGCACCCACGATGACGTTTCAATAATGCCACCAGCACATTCCAGTTTATTATCAGCCGTAAAGCAACAACCCCCTAGGCTATGACGCATATTTGAGGAGCTGGAGATTGCTTTGAGCATGATTAACGTTGACGTTTGACTTCAAATGAGAGACTGAAACTTAGGATGGGCGTCAAAGGTGTATTTGAGTACCTATCCCAAATTGGAAAATCAAGCAAAAACCCCCGGTTAGACCTCCAGCGTCCGGGCTATAACATGAGTGTTATTTCAGACCGATTGCTCTTAAATTGCGGCTTCGATCAAAAGCAACAGCAACCCAAGTCCAACGGACAAAACGCGCGCCTGAAAAGCTCGCATTGACAAAAAGAAGACTTTTTCAAGCTACAGTTGGGGCGCCCTCTAACATGATAACGGTTTGGGATTTTTTGCAGGATGTTTTTCAATAGCCGAATATTACTCTGTGATATTGATAGCTCATTACAAAAGCCTTACAGTTGGGAAACTTACCTTTTAAAACTAGGCAATTGCACAATTCCATTCAGAATCAAGAAGCAAACAAGCCATATTTTAGAACAACACACTCACAGAACCTCTAGGATTTGAGTTTGATGCTGAAATAACTTTTATGCCTCTTGCTGTAAATTGTTGCCGTTCAAATACCGTCCAAACACAGCAAGTCAAAATTGAAAAGTACAATTAGAGAGACTTTTCTAAAACAATAATATGAGTCTCTTTGCAATTTATTTCTGATTTCCAATTATAGTTCAGGAGTCTACAATAGCAGAAGTTTATTATCTTATCCATTTATGATTTTCAAAAACATGTTTAGGATTTTTTAAGATGTTTCAAATAAATGATTAATTTTTGTGTTTCTTAACAGGACAAACAAGCCAGTCCAATTTCTAACCGTTCGTATTCTTTTTAGTTATTTCTCTACACATTCTAGCATTTGAAGACTCAATTAATGACATCCTGGTTATTTCTCTTTTTTTCTGTGAAATCGGTTCGAGTAATGGAGGAAACTGTAGAATTAGTCTAACTAGAAATCTTATTCAAGCGGCTTTACGGCGGGGCCTGAGGCGGCATGGCGGCATGGCTTTGCGGCGACCCCTGCTCAGCTGTCATTTTACACACACGTGTCGCCATTAAGTATGAGCACAGCCTCAAAAAGTTTAGAATATTTTTAAAACCTCACTTTTTATTTAATATATTGAGCGGCGCAAAGGCTTTTATACTAAAAACTATTGTTTGCATGTTGTTCATCTATTGTGTTGAGATTTTTTGGTGTCAAATATGTGCATCGCTATTGATTTCACTCGTTCTCCAACCTATACTATTCCATCTTTTATCTTCCAAGCGCTTTGCTTGCTTGCTGTAACTTTGTAACTATCTCTAGACTCTCTCTTCTACTGATATTATGTAACCGCCTCCAAGTGTGGATGTGTATCCTAGAAGGACATGAAAAGCGGCTGCTAAAACTGTTAGTTATGATGCAAACGTTGAGTAAAGCTTTCTCCACTTTATAGATCAGGGAAAATGGCAGTGCTATTTGTCAACCGCCACAGTGGCTGGTGATACCAAAGTCAATCACGACTACTCAGTGTTTACATCGGGAACATCTTGAAAGATGGTAACAGGAAACTCGATCTTGGGTTAAGCAACAGATCCAATTGATTAGAAGAGTCTACAGTGCCCATCATACTTGTAAGAATCTTTGGTAGTTGAAAAGTTTGCAGCGTTCATACACCAAGGCCAAGATCGTCTTTCAAGTCTCACAAATTTTTCACCAAGGTCCATCACCATGCCTGATGCTTTAGACCTTTTCTTGAACAACGTAAAGACTTCTCTGGATTTGGATAATCTACATGACTGTTTGTCGGTGAATCCAGCAACTGCAAAACATATACCGACTCTTCAGAATTTCCTCCAGAATGTGCCGAACAATGCTTTAATGGACAGAATAGAAGGCACAAATTTCTGCAACGGAGACTGGCCGTCGTTTGAAACGTTGGTCTACAACTACTTGATATTTGTGAAAGACTTCAATCCTTGGTCCACATTGGAATCAATTGACCTTCTCATTGGGTTTTATGAAAGCTTGAGTGTTGCATTGAATAACCAGCAGCACAATATGAAACTGTTGAAGTTGTTAAGAGACTCCACTGCATTGATCGTTCCATTGGTGAAGCTCGTGGACATACAGGTGATGAAGATGAATAATAAAGTCAAAGATTACCCAAGGTTGTCACATGTCTCCACATTATTACTCAAAGCACTGAACAACATTAGAAGTGATCCTGAGATCATTGTCCCTTCTAACAGATTTAGAATTTCAATCATTATGTTCCTCAGTATCACGCTATGCAAGGCCTACTACTCGATTGAATCACCAATGCTTTGTAACAATGTCTTTTCCAATATCAACATTCTATCCTTGGACAACCGTCTCATTTCAAGAAGTCAGTTGATCCAGTATAGGTTTCTAGTTGGGAAATTTCATCTGCTACAGAGTAACTACAACTTGGCATATCACCACCTCAACTGGTGCTACAGAAACTGCCATAGACAGACGCCCAACTCCTCATTAGCGTGTATACTCAAGTTTTTGATTCCTTCTGGGCTACTCGTTGGAAAAGTACCCAGCTTGAATTACCTCTATTCAAAGTTTGATGGTAACTTGCAGCTCATTCGCATTTATGAACCGTTGATTAGGGCATACATGGATGGCGATCTATACGGGTTCACCAAGGTGGTACTCTTGAATGAAGAATACTTTCTTGATCTAGGCATATTGGTTGGCTTTTTACAACGAGTGCGACTACTCATATTTAGGAACTTGGTATTTACAGTGCTCAAGCGTAGCGGCAATGGGTCTCTCACGTTTAACAGCATAAAGAGTGGATTGAGTTTGTCGTTGAATCCAGTGGCAGCGTTTATGGATTTCGATTCGAAGTACAGGTGGTTCTATTTGGTGAACATGAATGGCGATAACAATGGCCCAGTGGATGTTGATGATACCTTTGTTGAGAATGTGCTGGCTACCTTGATTGATAACCATCTAATCAGAGCAAAGTTATCCACTTTCAAAACTATCATCTTGAGTAAGAATGATTCGTTCCCTAGTATATACAGCGTTTACAGTGTGAGATTCCCCACGGACGAGAAGGAGAGATGGCTCGACTGATTATGACACTTTGATTGGGAGCTTTAGAGTTTTAACAGATTACCATACTATAATTTTCGACATCACCCCGATTCATTATTCAATTAACCCAACATCTATTAAGACTGGCGTGGTAACGGGGAGCAAACTTGTTCCCAGGATAGTGTACTTGGCACCCAACTGAGTTGATACTGGGGATTGCGCTTCTTGTGCTCCAGTTTCAACTTTTAATTAGAATTGGTGATCAAGTCCTTCATATCCCCATTTTCGGCGCATACTCAAATTTTTCAGGCAGTGCACCATACCTCTGCATGTAACATGTTATAGTCTTCTCGTGAAGGAAAGCTGAGTGACACTTCTGTAACACCTTTGACGTATAAGTACAGAGGGAGATCTTCAAACAAACTATGAATAAGTTCTCTAAATCAGTTGGTGCAAACTTGTCAATTAGCAAGCAGTTTCTCATCATTAAAAGGTACAAAGGAACGATGTCGTGTGAGGACTTTTCTGCGGCAAAGCTAGCAGAAGCTGCTCGTAACTTCAAAGAATCACTGAGTGTGATTATCAAGTATGCTCCGGAGGAGAAGCTCGTTGATATGTTGAGGAGCAGCGCCAAGGATCCATTTTTGAAATCTCTACTCAAAGATAGCGACACAGATTACTTAGATGACCCCGACTTTCTATTTGCAGTTCAGGTGAAGAAGCTACACTCTTTGAACGGACTCAAAGTGACTTCTTCCGAATCGGGTATTGACGTTGGATTCGTCAACAGCAATAACAGTCACGATGAGAATGTCTTGGATCAAATGAATAATAATACCAAATATCAGGAGAATGGAAGAGATGCCTTGGGCGTTTTCAAGCGGATAAACGACTCCTCTCATCGCCGGACCGGTTACAGGGCACCAACCGCGAGTGAATCGGAGATGGACCTTGACTATAGCGCTCAGCACTACATCAATATCAACACATCTATCAATAATAAGAATGGAAACAGTGCAGTGTCCGGCTCTGCAGGGGAAGTGCTGCCACCTTTGCCTCGAATTGCAGACCCTACGTTGGAACAGAGGATTTTCACTCATGAGTCTTTTGTCAGCTCTTTGAACCTTGATTTCAACTCCAAACTTCTAAAGCACAATGAGAGATTGGAGTTCATCGGCGACTCAGCACTGAACTTTCTGGTGTCATCGTTAATCTATGAAAAATTTCCCTACTATACCGAGGGTCAGTTGTCTCAGTTAAGGTCGAAGCTTGTCAAGAATAAGACTTTGGCAGCATGGGCAAAGGGATACCACTTTGATCAGAGACTCGTCAAAAACTTTTCAGACTTGACGGCTCTAGCTTCTGATGGTAAAATCTATGCTGATGCATTTGAGGCTTACTTGGGTGGAATTTACGAAACATATATGAAGCCCAGCGACGATGGTGTGTTGGACACAGACCAGTTCTTGCGTGGATGGTTTACTGCTAGGCAATGGATTGAAGCGCTATCTGAGAACATAATTGAAGAATCAAGGAAGACTTTAGATCTTCTGTCTCCGCTGGATACTAATGCCAAGCAGGACCTCCGTTCAATAGTGGATCCAGCTCACGCGATCAAGTATGTTACCGGCTCTGCAGATGGCGAATTTGTCGCATGCATAAAGATCGAGGATGTTATTTTGGGCTATGGGAAAGGAAAGAACATTAAGGAGTCACAGACTAGAGCCGCAATGGAAGCATTGGGAAGTTCTAAACTGTGTCCTTTCCTCTTGAAAAAACTTCAGGATATATCGTTGCCAAAGTATAAAGAGATGGAAGCCCAAAGAGAGCAGGTAAGCCTGACGTCCAACGAAGCTGAAGACGGCGAAGTTGCTGCTGAACATCCTTTCATTTCGTCCAATTTGCTTGAGGCTTTGAGAAGGTCGCTGAAAGCACAAACTGCACAAACTGCACAAACTGCACAAACTGCACAAGCTGTTTAACTTTAACGAGCCGAACACATTTGATTTTCTATCTTATAGGACCCTGTTTGACTTCTTGTTGATCTCGAATTTGACCAGGTATTCCTTTACCGTATTTATTCTCACGACATTCTATTTGCTACAATTCAAAGAGGAGGAGCATTGCAGGTATATTAACTGCACTAATCAGTGACAGAGTCCAGGTCTTTGCTTTTTGTGACCATGAAACAGATTCAATGTGGCAAGCTGTCTAGGGCCTCTACTCCCTTGGATAGGATGTTTTCATTTGTTTCTGATCTTTTATGAAAAATTCAAGCAAAACTTAATCGTAAATCCATTCAGAGTTGTAAACCTGCCGAGTAACGATAAATCAACATTGTTTTACATTCTGAAGTTTCTGTTTCTTCGTAAGTAAGTACAGATGAAATATTTACGCTACCTATACTCTATAAACATCAAAAGCGGTAAATTTGCAACCAATGTCGGCTACCAATGGTAGCACGAAGAGACTATCCTGTGCCAGTTACAACTTCCCTTATTATTGTCATTGTACTGTCTGATTTTGTGTATGCCTTCAAGCCTTTTTGAAAGGCTAGGAAGTACCACCCCTCAAAGCCAAAGCTGAATCAAACCCCAGGTTTTTCAATTACCCAGCCGATGTTTAAGTCTCCAGCCACAACCTTGCCACAAGCCACATCCCGTGGCCCTTACACAGTTGACCAATAAAATGTGCAGGATAAACCGGCTAAGTAGACACCGCCACACTACCTCACCAAACGCACTTCAACTTTTCAACCCAACCTCCATCAAACAATCCATCAACGGCTCTAGGAATGTGCACCGCAAGTTTCACCCCCATAGGGAAAGAAGGTGTCAATCTTCCATGTGAAGCTCTTGCCTGTTCTGGTACCGTGGTTCCGGACTCTCTTATTGGACGGGAAGGGCGCATCTAGAGCTACCACTTGGTGCCAGATCTCGACTAAGATCATGCACACCCCATAAGGAAGCACAATCCTTTCCTTTGAGACAATTGTATCGTTTGTTCATGGCTGACATTTGCAGTTGAAAATAGGTGAAAAAAGGGTGACAATTGGTGGATGTTTGCTCCTGCGGCTGAAGGTTGATTGAAAAAGACACTGTTTTTTTCTCTGTGCTGTGTGGCCTGCAGAGATAGAGATAGCAGAGATTGCCTGCAGTGTCGGTGATGATGTGCACATTCAGGCAAGGCATGTATGGATAGAGTAAACCTGAGAGTTGGCCCATTTTGTACCTTGATCTCTCTCACATGGACAATTTGGCAACTCGATCAACCTTTTCGAAGCAGCCTTATAAAGAATGTTCATCCTGCTCTTTTGTGATGTTTAGCTAAACGTTCAAACCTTAGCTGTTTGTTGGCTAAATACGTACCGAGTGCTCTATCTGATTCAAACCTCGCCCCCACATATAGGTATATATCTTCCGGAGGAACAAATTTCAAGGGGTGTCCGGATAATTTCAACCAGCAGCACCAACATCACCAGCAGACCACAACACAACAAGCAATCCCAAACGATTGATAACACAGGTCTGCCCCGGATAAACCTGTACATTAGCTTCAACATTCAGCAGAATCAACACACATCACAGGGTTCAACCTCTTGGCTACGAGCAAATCGGGTATCGAATAGCCTACCATTTCCCGTTTCAGAAGTCCAACGGAAAAAAACCCACATCAACCCCAGATGGTGGAAGACACATACTACATAACACCCCATGAGGCAGCGTTGGCAGTGGTAGCAACATCAATGAAAAAATCAAGGCTTCCCCTGCCTCTCCTCGTAATAAACTCAATCATGGGAGCATTTCTGTTTTCTTCTGGAGGAATGCTGGACCTCATGTGTCAGTCGTTAAACCAAGGACTGATGGACCGAGAGATGAGTGGTATTGTAAGCCTATTGCAAGGTGCCGTCTATTCAATTGGATTGTTCTACGTCATCTCGATGGGTATGGAGCTGTTCAACTCAAACATCTTGTTCTTCTCCGTCGGTGTCATGCGAGGTGCCGTTACGGTGATGGATCTATTGATCAGTTGGATGGTTTCCTTTTGGGTCAATTTGGCAGCAACTATCTTCGTCGTTTATGTGTTTTGTCATGTCAGTGGGGTCACTTCGACCGAGCCATACATCACCGGTTCAATTGCCATTGCTGAGTCGAAGGAAAGTTTCACCTTCATGCAGACCTTCTTGAAGAGTGTCGTTGGTAACTTCTTTGTGTGCTTGGCAATCTATCTTCAGATCATGGTGAAGCCTCTACACGTGAAACTGACAATGATTTTCTTACCAATCTTCACCTTCGTTGCAATGGGTTTCACCCATGTTGTTGCCGATATGTTCTTGATACCGGCTGGTCTGTTCAATCATTGTAATTTTGGATGGGGTACCTATTTCTGGAAGTTGTTGATCCCTGGAGCGCTTGGAAACATCGTTGGTGGTTCCTTCTTTGGAGTCATGATTCCATGGTACCTACACCTCGTGGTGATCGAAACAGATATGAAGGCATTGAAGTTGCCTACATATGAAGAAAAGGATGAGCAGCCAATGTTGAACATGGATTCCAGAGTCGTTAGAACTGTGAGGTCTCATTTGGAAGACGAAGACGATTATGCTACCAATTCAACGGTATCCCTTAGTGGTGAAGATGACTTGGAGAAAATGGAAGAGCCAGTGCAAGCATTCTCCCCGGAAAGTGTAACCAGCTTGAGCGAAGATGCTATATACAGCCCTTCACTAAGCAGACAACAAACGAAGGGTACAATGAGATCAACCGCTTCGAGCAAAAGGCGTGGGTCACACAGAAAGAAAGTGAGGTCACCGAAAGGTGTCTTCCCAGTGTACGACATGGGACCAGCTCTCAAGCGCGAGAGAACCATAGCATCATCCTACACTGCTGACTCGCCAATACCAAACTCGGACAACGATGATGAGGATGAGGATGACAAGGATAGTGCCAGTGTAGGTGGATACGACGATGATAACGACCAGAGATCCACCGCTCCTGCAACTGCAAAGACCATGGGAAGTGCTTTGATGAAGGTGATTTCAAGAGCACGCACAAGACAACAGTCAGATATTGAGTCTGTAATGAGCAACCCAGCACAGGAGATACCAAAGCCTGTTGTTCAACAGCAGTTTAAGCAGAAACCACCTGATTTGCAACCGCAGCGTTCCATGAGCAGCAATACAAGCAACAGAATCTTTAAGCACTTCTCATTTGGAGGAGGTGGCATGGATGCGGGAGAGATATCTAGGAGGCTGTCCGCCGCTAAAATCACTAGAAGGGCAGCAGAGATGTCGAACGACATTGCAGGTATTCACAACGACTCAGTTGACCTTGATTATCATAGTAGAAGATTGTCACATGGATCCGTCGCTTCCAACTCCTCTGGTGCGAGAGATAAGGAAGAGGCAACGACCAATGAATCCAAATTAGATGGTGGTAGTGGCGCTGGCGGAAGACCCAACAAGCGGGCAAAAGTTCAGACTTCTCAACTGCAGAAAGATACCATCTTTAGTGGTGGTTCATCTGAGTCTTCAAGTGTTGCTGGTGATGACGACCATCCTGCAGAGAGTGGCAAAGATGATAACGAACGAAATGGAAGCTAACTGGTTTGCGCTAATGATTCACCCTAACTTTCCTGTTTCTCTCATATGAAACAACACACGTATCATTTTGATACAATTTATAGAACTTATTCCTGTATTAGCTTTTCAATACACCCAACCTCGCTTGCAATTCTTATTCCTTCTTTACAGCCAGGTAGCAAGAGGCCAATATCGACGCGGTCAAAAAACCGACGCGAGGCAAGTGTAATAACTTTCCAGGCTGTGCTGCAACCGCTCCGTCCTATTTCTCCTGTTTAGTTTTGCTAACGTGTTCGTAATTTTTTTCGATGGTTTTTTGTGTTTGTACATCGAGGGTGTCTGTCCTGGTAAACAACGCATAGGTTACGGTACTCTATTGTTTGGGCCATACCAGTTGCAACATTTTGACAGCATTGATTAAAGTCAATTGCACTCTGGCATAGTACCTTTGGACAGCAAGCTTTGACCTGCATAGACACATCAGAAAACCAAAGTCACTCATCAACATGTCAAGTGAGAAGAAGCCTCTCGCTGACAACCCTAGCGATGACGCTGAGTTCACAGAGGAACAAGTCAAGGCCAAACTAGTGGAATTGGCCGTCAAAGAAGACAACCCTTTGGCAGCAACACCATTCTCATCTTCAGCCCTGTATACACTGGAAGCCATCTTATCTCCATTACTTCTCACCTTGCTCTCATTCTTTGTCAGAATGTACAAGATTGGTGTAAACCCCAACGTTGTCTGGGATGAGGCCCATTTTGGTAAGTTTGGTTCCTACTACTTGAGACACGAGTTCTACCACGACGTGCATCCTCCTCTAGGTAAGATGTTGGTTGGCCTTTCAGGTTACTTGGCAGGTTACAACGGTTCTTGGGATTTCCCATCAGGTCAGCAATACCCTGACTACATCGACTACGTTAAGATGAGATTATTCAATGCTACCTTCTCTGCCCTATGTGTTCCTGTTGCTTACTACACAATGAAGGAGCTTGGCTTCAACAGAAAGACAACCTTCCTATTTACATTGATGGTCACCTTGGAGACATCCTACACCACATTGGCAAGATTTATCTTGTTGGACTCCATGTTGTTGTTCTTCACTGTTACTACATTGTTCTCATTTGCAAGATTCCACTCTATGAACAGAATTGAATCAAAGGCCTTCACTAGAAAATGGTGGAAATGGTTACTATTGACGGGTATCAACATTGGTTGTGTTTGTTCCGTCAAGATGGTTGGTTTGTTCATCACCTCATTGATCGGTATCTACACAATGGTTGATCTATGGGTCAAATTTGGTCAACTGAAGACCACTCTAACGTTGAAAAAGTATTTCTACCACTGGGTTGCCAGAATTATTGCTTTGATCGTCATTCCAATGACAGTCTTTTTGATTTGTTTCAAGGTCCACTTTGACCTACTATTTGGATCAGGTCCAGGTGATGCCAACATGTCCTCATTGTTCCAGGCCAACCTAGTCGGTTCAAGTCTAACAACAGGTCCAAGGGACGTCATGACCAGAAACTCCGTTATCACAGTCAAAAACCAAGGCCTAACTGGTGGCCTATTGCATTCCCACGTTCAAACATTCCCTGAAGGCTCCGAGCAACAGCAAGTCACCACTTACACACACAAGGATATGAACAACGACTGGGTCCTTGAACTGACCAGAGACGACCCAAGATTGGAAATGCCAGATGCACATTACGTCGTTGATGGTATGACTGTCAGAATCACCCATAAGACCACAGGTAGAAACTTACACACTCACATGGTTCCTGGTCCAGTTACCAAGGACGAATGGGAGGTCTCCGCTTATGGTAATGCCACTATTGGTGACTTGGGTGACAACTGGATTGTTGAAATTGCCAACCAGTACGGTTCTGAGGATAAGTTGAGATTGCATCCACTAACAACCTCTGTCAGATTCAGGTCTGAAAGGATGGGCTGCTACTTGGCAGCAAGTGGAATCTCCTTGCCACAGTGGGGTTTCAGACAGGGTGAAGTTGTCTGTGTCAAGAATCCATTCAAGAGGGATAAGAGAACCTGGTGGAACATCGAAGACCACACCAACGAGGAGTTGCCTAACCCTCCTGAAGATTTCAAACTTCCAAGGACCTCATTCATCAAAGATTTTGTCCAATTGAATATTGCCATGATGGCAACCAACAACGCCTTGGTTCCAGACAGTGAGAAGCATGACGAACTAGCATCAAAGGCATGGCAATGGCCAACCTTGAACGTTGGTATTAGACTTTGCGGTTGGGGTGATGAGAACACTAAGTACTTCCTAATTGGTTCCCCAGCCACCACATGGACCTCTTCAGTTGCTGTGCTAGCTTTCCTTGGTATGGTTCTATTCTATCTCATCAGATGGCAGAGACAATTTTCCGACTTCCCAGTTGCAGAGACTGATGGTTCCCGTTACAGCAAGAAGCTTGATCTGTTCTTGATGGGTGGTGTGTATCCATTCCTTGGCTGGTTCCTACACTATATCCCATTCTGTGTCATGGGTAGAGTCACTTATGTGCATCACTATTTGCCTGCATTATACTTTGCCATGATTGTTATGTGTTACACCGTTCAGTCTTTCACTAGTGTTGTCAACAACAGGTTTGTCACATTCCTCACTTACGCAACCCTTTACGCTGCCGTTGTTGGCTCATTCTACTTCTTGATGCCTGTCACTTTTGGTATGGACGGTCCTGCAGAGCAGTACAGATACTTGAACTTGTTGAAGACATGGAGAGTCGCTGATCCACCTGAAACATATTAAATGGCATTCACAATGTCAACCTTCCACCCAAAATAAACAAGAGAAAAGAGCTGATACCACCATGTTGTGTTGAAACGACGTCTCTTTCATTTTCTTTTGCAAGACATCATTGGTGAGAGAGGTACTTCTACTTCCCATCCTTTCGATGTCTGTAACCCCCCTCCCCTTTGATTGACAATGCCACTTATACTTCTTTTCGTTCTTTATGCTGGACTGAAATGAAAAAGGTACATTTGGTGCTACTTTGAACGGCGGCTAATGTAAGTACTTACACCCACGTGTTTTTTGTGTTTATGTTTTTGTTTTGCGTTATTTTTCTTTTACCTATATTACATACTTCTCTTATCCATATATATGGATAATCACATCAATATATATCATATCATGACGGTTCCTAGTTCCGACGTACTGGTAGCGTTGAAATGTAGCAACACTTCGAGAGTTGCTTGTGCACAGCCTCAAAGTTGACCCAAGTGGCAGGCTCTCTAAAGCGTTTATGTATATATTTTAATAGCATGATCTATCGAGAGACCTTTTGTTTCCTTGTAATCAATCAGCGTATTGCTTTCTTTTGGAAGAAACTGATACATCCAGTACTTTGTGCAACAGCAACGGTCAGAGAAGTACATCAAACTAATACAATTTATCAAGGCATTGGAACATTGCGAACCACTTTCCAACTATGAGCTTCAAAGACTCTAATCACCCAGGGGAATCTTCATTGAGGCCATACAAGAGCAAGCCTGACTTTGATCTGAACTATCCTATATCCTACAAGCCATACGTCGGAATAGTGGACAACAACACAAACCAACCGATATCGCTGTCATTACCATTCATAGGACAGGCCGCTTCTGCAAATGGATCGACAAATACCCACTATGTCGCAAGAAAGATGATGAAGCCTTTGGTGACGAGACCATCGTTGTCGTACAAGAAGAACATCTATTCTGATTTGGAGTTGAAAGAGTATTTCGACTTGAACAACTTGAAACAGCTTGTTACATCACTTGTTAGCTCATTCACTTCGAGTTATTTCAAACTATTAATCAGCCAGCCTTTCGAAATATCGACCATTTTGTTACAGACGGGTTCCTTCAAGAAACGGTTTGCCGTTGAGAGGCACAGTAAGAAGCCCCAGTCTTCAGAAATGCCATCTGTTGGAGCAAGTTACTCAGATGATGATTCAGATGGCTCGGAAGATGATGTGAATTATTTTGCCACAGAAGAGGGGGGTAGTCCTTCAAGATTACGCCACTGTCACATCGAAAGATCAACTATGGGCTCTAGACCTGCTGCGCCAAAACAACAACAAAGGCCTAGCCAGACATCGCCAGCAGAGATTCAACCTGTGTCACTCAATATGTTTGACATTATCTCATCCTTGATTTCAAAGGAAGGTCCTAGAGGGATTATGAAAGCTATCAATACTTCGTTTTTGATGAATACTCTGCAATATACCATTGAGTCATGGATAAGCGGATTCATTTCTGGTCTTCTCGGGATTCCAGATCCGTTGTTTGTTGAGATTGCACATTCTCCAAACGCCAACATGAGCTTGGTATTGAGCGTGACGTCCAACGTTTTGACAAGTCTCGTCCTCTCCCAAATCTCTCTAATCAGATTAAAGTTGATCGTTACGAATTCTTCCAAAGGAATAAGATCGTTCAGAGAGATTGTCTCTCAGCTACCTAGATTTTTCATTATAACACCTCCAAAGGATCTTATCATTCCAAATTTGATCACGAACCTGATAAAGTCTCTATCGATTCATTACCCAACATACCTCCTTTCATCCTCATTGCAACTGAACAAGTACAATTCTAAGGTTCTATACAATACCCTACTTCTTCTATTCAAGATTATTGGTTTGTTCATAAGGTTACCGTTCGAAACTCTATACAACAGAGCTCAGGTGAAATATTTATTGACCAATAAGGAACTTCCAGAGGTGATGAAGGTGAAACAGGAGGATATGTGTGTCACTTTTGGAGGTTATCATGGTTACTTGTCTACCCTGTACTATGTCTTTATGGGTATAAAACCTGTGAGTTATGGTAGTGACAACTCGTTCAATCAGGATATACAATTGGAGATTGAAGATGATGAGGAGTTGAACCAGGGGCATCCTGCTGTCATAAGAGGTTGGAAGATCGGCCTTTTGAGAATAGTCAGTAGGTTTGCGTTGAATTTGCTGGCTCAGGATGAGGCATTGAGCGGTGTCAGTGAGGAGAAGTTTTAAATATGAGTCTCCCAATGTAAATAGTTTTCTTTTTCCTTTTTGTAGTTCAATACCGGAGTTTTCTTTATCTTGTGCTTTTTCATTTGATTTTTTGACTGCACTCTCGCTCAAAATTATTTCATCACTGGTAGTTGTTTACTAACAGCGGTTTCCCATTCTATGATACAAATTGTAAAGGCAAACAATCTTATGGTACACAACGTCGTTCAATCCTCTTCCATCTTCACCTCAACGGGGCTTTTCTCAAGCTCCGTTTCATCCTCTCTCAAAGCAGCAGCAAGATTCTTCTTTTTTCCTGCTTCAACTAGTATGTTACCAAGTCTAATCAAGACATCACCATCTTGTAAGCCATCATCACCTTCGTCCTCATTAGATTCTCCAAGTTCGGCTGCAGTGCCAAGCTCAAGTCTCCTCAAACGCCAAAGCTCTTTCAAACCGTTTAACAATTCTTCTGTGACACTCTTGTTCAAAAACTTACGAAGGTTCGAACCGTCGATGATTTTGTAGTTTGGTTTACTTGATTTGACCGTGGCGGTTGCAATACCCGACGAAACTGGTGCTGGCGTCGACGTTCCCGAGTTTGAGGTTGATAGTGGAATCTTGTTCAACTGCGGAATTATTGGTTGAGGTGTCGGCGATTGAGTCTTTATCTTCTTCTGTGGAGGTGGCTGATCTGGAGAAGTGGCGCCTGGAATGTCCTCATTGCTCGGACTTCTCTTGATTCCTATTGTACCTTGATCCTTAGTTGGAGATTCGCTTTCTTGCTGAACAAACTGTTCTTCTGAAGGCTTATTGGGCACCGGTGTTGCTTCTGTAGAGCCCATTTTGCTGATTTGACTTGACTTATGTTATTGAAGGAGTACTTTCTGAAGCTTTCAGTAGATAATTGGCACTGGAGTTTACTTTTGCCGTGAAACTCGACTACTGAAAAATGATAATGGATGATTGACACACACAACCTACATGTAAGCGAGGCAAGCACCGGCTGAAAAATGATACATTACACCGCCAGCATTTCGGCAGGACCACACGCGTTTCTCTACAGAGGGGACCAATGATCACCACTTTCTCGAAAAATACACGTTTGATAGAATTTGATCGGTATAATCCATTCGATAAAGAAACTGGTATCAAAAAACAGCGCACGCTTAGCAAAGTAAAACATGAAAGCAGTAGAAGAAAAAACCTTTTGCGAAAAAAACTCTTTCAATTGGTAAGCAGGTTGCCGATCTCATGGCTAATATCCAAATCGATGTGCTAAAATCAGTGCTCAACTCTAAGTACTATTTTCAATGTACCAATCTCAGAAACAAACCTAACGCAACTCGGTCTCGCTACATCCATCCCTCATCCAAGCAGCTTCTTCCTTAACTCTGTCCTCATATCTTTCCAGAGGTAACCTATCTCTTTGTGCCTGCTGAAATTGTCCATGACTCTGTCCACTACTTCTTGATCCAACTCAGGCTTTGTCTCGATGATCTTGTAGTTGACCGGGTCCAGGACAAACAAGACAGTCCTTGTAAAATCATCAGGATCCACATTCTTGAAAACAAACGTTATCGTAGAATCATTTTCACCCGTGGATATGGACATTCCAAGAAGTTTCTCAAATTGATAAGTTTTCTTGTAGATCAGATCAGACTGATTTGCAATGAACCCTTTCTTAGCGTTGATTTTCTCCATATCACCTTTGATTTTCTCGTTGACTTGCTTGATATCATCCTCAAACTTTTGTTTACTTTTCTGCAATTCATCTCGCTGAAGTTCTAGTTTCTTTGCTTTGAGGGAAGAGGTGTTGTAATTCCCCGTCATTGCATTTCTCTTCAAAGCCAACGTTTCTTGTACTTTGTTCTGCCTTTCGATCTTGGTCAATACATCGCTCTCCTGTTCTTTAAGTTGGGTGATCTGATTCTGAAAGTCTTTCCTCTTGTCCATTACGCTGTTTCGAATGGCGATGACATGCCTGTCCAACTGCTTTGCCAGATTCTCCAGTTGAGGTGTTGCCTGTTCAAACCTAGCCACTGCATCTTCCAATTCTCTAACGGTTGATTCCGACATGATGAAATTCCAAAAAATAATCTATATTAGGTACTGCTCTTGTTGGTGATTGGATCTGGTGGGGTCTTGAAAGTAAATAGAAGGAAACACGAAGGAAGATGGGGTTTGTTTATATAAATCGAGGAAGATTGTATTGTGAGTGTTGCAGTGAGCGGCACGCGCGTTCCTCAATGATTGTGAGTGCGCACGCTGTTTCTTCACAACTACCAAGCTGGTTCTCTCCGCTGCTACCGTCACCTTTACCAACAACGACAAGGAGTTAGATCAAGAATGATTTTAAAGTACCGTATAAATGAGAGTTTATAGAGTTTTTTAGACGTATGACTGGTAAAGAACAAAAATGGATCGTGAAACATCGGCACATCTGATAATCCAGCCTTCTATATTCAACTCTCATGACTTAGATAATCCACTATCAGGTTCTCTCTAACACTGTATTTGACAGTCATACATCGTGGTTCAATTGCAATAGAGTATGGATAACGGTTCATCTCTAATGGATTCAAGTCTTCAAAACGCTGACCAGCTTGACGGTTGGCAGGCCCTATGTCGAACAACAGTAACGTTTTGCATATGAGCACATAGAGCTCCTTGAACGCTAGATTATTTCCAAGGCACATCCTGGATCCAATACCAAACGAAAAATGCTTTATTGTCAGGTCCAACTCGTATCGATGTGTTGTTTCGTTTATCTTGAGGAACCTCTCAGGGATAAACTCCATTGGCTTCCAGAATTTGGAAGGATCATGATTTCCTGCCCATGCATTCATAAATAATGTTGTTCCTTTTGGTATCACCGTATCCTTATATACGATGTCTTTCGTCGTAAACCTTGGGAGCGACATGGGCAAAACTGTGAACATCCGTAATGTCTCCTTGACTATTGCGGATATATAGTGACATCTTATTTCCGAATGACAGTTTTTCCAAGCTTCAGTGATGTCATTATTGTAGCATTTCAGTAGCTCCTCCAGTGCTTTTGATTTGATGTGTGGGGACTGACTTATTTGGCACATGGTATATTGAAAGTTCAAAGAAGTATTGTCAATCCCAGCACTCACCATTGTTAGGCAGATGCTTTTCATTTGATTCTCACTCACGGTTTCTTTGTTTTCTTGACTAGAAAGGTAGTCATACATCAAACTTTTTTTCACAACTGTAGTCTCTGAATCTACGTTTTCCTTTGTATAGTTGAAAAACTTGAGAAGATAAACTGCTCTTCTTTTGTAGAGATCCTTTGAGACTGTATCGGTGTTTGAAAATAAGGTAAATGTATCCCTAAGATACTTGGGCAGATAGTTTTGAACATTTTGCAAGTGAGATCGAATTTTGGTGATGTAATTTTCCACATGAATGATTTCATTAGCCAAGTCTCTGTCATCTTTGTTTTTGTTGACATCCAGTTCATAACCATATGTCAATATCAAAGCCACAGAAAGATGAAAATATTGGCACTCTTGAGTGATATCCAGTTCTAACGCCTGATTGTCGGACTCAGGATCCCCATTTTTGATTTGACAGAGCAACCTTTTCATCATGTTGTCAGCTTCACTGTCAATGACCAGCGCATTATGGTTTTTGCTACTGGTCACATTTAGCAAGTGTCCCGACATATATTTTCGTGACTTGAGATAAGTTTCACCGAAGGGAGTTGTGCCAACTGTGAAAACACCAGATTGTGAGAGGATGCTGTGGAAAGTGTGCAAAATTGGTCTAGAATTGTTTCCTTTGACACTGTTGCAACACCATAACTTCAAGATTGAGCTGTATGAGTTGGCAACAACAACAATCTTTGTGCCAAACCGAAGCTGGTAAACGTCCCCAAGATGTTCGCCTAGTTTCGCAAACTTCAGACAAGGAGAGTCTTCCCAGCGTGCCGCCGGTGGAAACAACACTGTGAGATTTCCCCATATCGGTACCACATAACTTGCTCTAGGCAATCTTTTGATGATCAAGAATTTAAACAAAAGGTAGTCAACAGTGCACACTATAAGTGATAGACCAAGAGTGATTGACAAAGCAGTACCTATCAAAGGGTAGCTGGGAATCATGCAGACCAATAGTTTAAGCACAGTCATTGTTTCTTCACGCAGCCAGTACAAGAGAAAATGTTGGATTCATAACCCACCAAGTATTGATGTGTGCAAATCCAGTTTGTAGACCTTTTGTCTTCCTTCTTTCTGATGATTGAACAATATATAAGAGCACTCAACTGTGATAGCCCTCTCCTTGAGCCTTTGGCTCCCCTTTTTCCTTCGTTTGGGCTTACTGACACGAACATGCAGTATGGCAGTACACATCTAATTTGAGCGACTATCGTTATCGGGTGCAATAAACCTATGGTGCTACTATTTCAACCAGATGAAGACACTACATTTGCTTGTAAAGCTCAATTGACAAAACAGTAGACTGTCAGTAGTTATCAGTAGATCAATTGAAGGATATATTGCCCAAAGTATAATGCCTTTTCAGTCAATTCACGAGACAATGGATCATGACATGCCACCTGGACATTCAATGCCGGGGATGGATCACGATACCTGTTCGATGTCAATGTTGCTCAATTTCGACTATGAGAACGTTTGCATCTTGTCTTCTCACTGGCATGTCAAGAGCAAGCTCGGAATGTTTGGTAGTATGGTACTCGTTGCTCTGATAACTGTTGGATATGAGCTTTTTAGTTCCTCTTACAGCAAGTACGAGAGTCGGTTCGGGGCTGGGGTGACTCTTCCTGGCGGTGGTAGCGAAGGAGCCACCACGGGTAACGTTGTTGGCGAAAGGTTAAAAAGCTTCAAGATCAAAAGCTCACTTTTCTATGGTGGCGTTGTTTTCTACTCCTTCATGATTATGTTGATCTTTATGACTTTCAACGTCTGGCTAATGTTGAGTGTCTTTGCCGGTGCTGTTTTAGGAAGGTACTGGTTTGGCTTCAACAAGAGCAAGGCAACCCTTGCTTGCCATTGATCCTTTGGGTTGCATATGTATGACTCTGGCTGCTTTTGAAAGTACGCCTAATGGTAAATTGTGAATAACAAGAATTTATGACTATTGATGCTACTGTGAGTAGTTATTGTAACTTCTCTAATTTGATGGAATCTATTAAGTATGTAAATGCAAATAATCGGCCTCCCTACAAGAAAATCTTCCATTCTTTGTTGATTGCAACCTTTGGATCTCTGACAATCGAATGGTTTTCAAGATTGTAAATCTCCGCAGTCCATTCTTCACCACCTTGAACAACAACAACCTCGGTCTTGATACTCTTTGCAGTGCCTATCAACACTATTTTCTCAACCCTGACACTGTCCAGCATACTCGTGAAAGGTTTTGATGCATCACCATCCAATAAATTTGACTCAATAACACCATCATTCACCTCAAACTCAACAAAGATGTAGTCATTGTCTTTCTCATTCTGGAAGGATTCTCCATCGTCAACGTATAGTTCGCCTTTGGCATAACCAGAGTCATCCACGGTAACGTATAATGTGTAAGGATCCATTTTCATCAGTTTGGAAGATCTTCTATAACGTGCTTTCATCGGAATCACAGATCCAGACTGAATGAGAATGGGAATTTTGTTCAAAGGAGCAGCAATCGCATGATATCCTTCACCTTTGTACAGCTCAAATGTTTCAAAGTCATGATATGACTTATCGTCCGGTATGTACATCGAGACGGACTCAGCACCCTCATGGGTAACTGGCTTGACCAACAAGCGATCAAAGAAAAACTGATCATCAATTGCGAAAGTGTGTGCATTTCCCGGGGTCTCATAGGACAGTGGCCTAACAATAGGAGAGCCATCAATGGAGCTCTTGTAGAATTGAGTATACATCACAGGAAGTAACTTGTACCTCAACTTCAGAGCATCTCTCATGATCGACGTGTATGGTTCACCAGCAACCCAAGGCTCGTGCCTTCTAGAATCTATATGAGCATGGCCTCTAAAAAATGGATACCAAATACCGGTCTGGTACCACCTTGTCAAGAGCTCCTGCTCAGGATTGCCAAAGAAACCGGCAACATCTGCTCCTGCAAATTGGTATCCGACAACGTTCATTGTGAGAACCATTGGAATTGACTCCTTGAGATACTCCCATTTAGCCATGTTGTCACCTGTCCACATTGCAGACGTTCTCTGTGAACCAGAAAAGAATGACCGCGTTAGAATGAACGGCCTAATGTTTGGGTTTCTCTTGAGTAAGGCATCGTATGTTGCCTCATGATACGTAAGTCCGTACAAGTTGTGAATTGATCTATGCTCCCAGTCTCCATAGTGGATGGTATCTTTTGGCGAAGAAGTCTCAGGCCCGTTGAATACGGATGGTTCATTCATGTCGTTCCACACGTGCATGTTTGTGGTGTGGCCCATGAAGTCTGAACCATTTTTGAACTGTTCGTCCCAAAAGGATTGAGCGTTTGGATTTAACGTGTCAATCCAGACGGATTCTCCCGGCCAACAGTGACCATGGTAAGTACCTGAATTGTCTGAGTTTTGCATGCCAATTTTTAGCTTTTCAACCTGATCGCTGATCTTGTACCCTGTCTTCAAGTGTGGGTCAATGATTGCAACTAGTGATCTTCCTGTTTCGTCAAGTCTGGCAAGCATTCTGTCGGGATCAGGGAACAGCTCTTTCTTCCAGGTAAAGTACTTCTTTTCATCGGTATATTCGATATCTAGCCACATGGTATCAAATGGAATGCCGTGTTCGTCAAACTTTGCAGTAATATCGAGAACATCTTCCTCATCGTTATAGTTCCATCTGGACTGATGGTAACCCAATGAAAACATATTTGGCAATGCAGCATTTCCAACGATCTTACCGTAGGACTGGGACACTTGTTGAGGAGTGTCCTTAACTATCAAGATAACATCAATGATACCATTCTCTGACATCCAATGAGTTTCCACTTTGGCATTCTGCTCTTTCTGGTTAATCTTCTTTTCTTCATTGTCGTCAATTTCCGGCTGCACCTTCTTAATGTCTACGTATGTGTCCGCGCTGTTCACCCAGAACACACCGGCACTGTATTGATTTTGACCTTGACCCAAGGCAATCATAAATGGAATGGATCCATACATAGGGTACCTACTTTGAGTTTCATATTCAAAAATATCAACGTTGAATAGTCTGTAAGGTTCAGAGGCAGATGTATCTTTTAAGGATAACGAGTCTGCATGTTCTGGGATGCCGTACACGGATTGGTGCCCAAGGAATGTGAAATCCAAGCCAATCGATTCTGGCCCTAGCGGAATCTTGTCACTCTTCGAGTCTTTGAAGTCGTCCTTGAAGGCATTAAAAGTTGACTCTTCGGGGGATAGGTGGATACTATCTTCTGCTTCTTGCTGATCTTTGGTTCTATAATGCTCCAAGTTCAAAAAGTCACGATCGTTTAGAACGATCTGCGGATGACCTTGGTAGCTGAGCACGATTTTGAACGAATTGAGCCCAATTGCAGCGGTATAATCGCCGTACGTTAGAATGAGTGCGTCATTGAACAATTGATGTTCAAAGGGTATGTGCCTTGGTTCGTTCTCACCAAAAGCCCACTTGGAAGCTTCGTTGTATCTTTTGTTGTTGACAATCTTCTGATCTGTAACTCTGTCAATCTCGTCAATCTTCAGCCTCAAATTGAAATCTTCAAGAATTGATATTTGGAAGTACAATGGTAGATGTGAACCATCGTTTAGCTGCTTTAATAAGGTTCCTTCCACCGAAGGCTGTTTCCAATCATTTTCAATTGTGTGAACGTTCAGCTGAGAGATATCTACCGAATAGCGAGACTCATATGATCCCCCCAGCTCCGAGACTGAATTTGCAAAATGCCTATTTCTGTTACAGAATCCTGATTGTTCACAAGTCTTGAAGAGATAGGATTTCACAGCGGTTGTTGGTGCGATGAGCGTTGAAACGAGTGTGGCCAGCGTTAGGAGGAGATGCCACTGGCTGGTGATCATGATGGCTAAGGTGGTCTATATAAGTGCTTCAACTGTAAGATATGAAGCTTGGTACTCTGGTAGATACGATACCACCATATAGATGTACATTTTGAATGTCCAGATCATCTTCGGGGTTGTCGAGTGTACACGGCAGGTAGGTGCTCTCTCTGTGGGTAGAAAATACTCTTTGCGGCTCTTCTAAGCGTACACAGAGTAGTGTGTATGTACGCTTTGTTGTGCAACGCGTGCTTGAACACTTTAAGATGATGTTTACCAAAGGATAACAACAAAGAATCTCATCAACTCTGCTTCATAATCTCTGATTGTTACCAAAAACATATATAGACTAGGAACTTATATTATTGGTGGAGAGCTTGATCAACTTGTTGACCATCTATCAGGATTTTAGCGACACCAAATCAACGAAAACAAACAAGGAAAGGTGACAACAAGAGAATAGATATCAATGCCAGGTGAAATAATAACATTACAGGCTGGTAAGTGCTAACTGCTACCTTTGACATCTTGTTTTTGTACATGACATGTCTGTTGGAACGAAAAAACACAGTACTAACAAAAACAACGAACCTCCCTTTCAAACAACTAACTATAGGTCAATGCGGTAACCAGATCGGTGAGAAGTTCTGGCAACAGCTCTGCTCAGAGCATGGAATACTGGCCGACGGAACCGGCGCAACGGATGAAGCAGCAACCATAATCAACCAGGATAGAGAAGACCAAACGGATGTGTTCTTCCAAAGTAACGACAACAACAGGTATACGCCTAGAGCCATCCTATTGGACATGGAACCTAGGGTCATCAATGGAATCAACTCTAGAAACAACGGGTTGTTCAATCCAAAAGGAATATATCTATCATCTGATGGAGGTGGTGCTGGAAACAAATGGGCAGAAGGTTATACACATGCCCATAGGCACAAGGAAGAAATCATGGATATGATCTCCAGGGAGATCGACTGTTGCGAATCATTCGAAGGGTTCCAGTTGATCCACTCCGTCGCTGGTGGCACTGGTTCAGGTCTTGGATCTTTGATGTTGGAGGAATTGAGCGATAGGTTCTCCAAAAAGTTGGTCCAGACGTATTCAGTCTTTGGTGCATCAGAAGTTGTGGTGCAGCCTTACAACACGGTGTTGACATTGAAGAGACTCATAGAGAACTCGGATGCTAATGTTGTCTTTGACAACAACGCATTAATGTCCATTGCTGCCACTAACTTACAAGTGCCTAGTCCCTCTTATGATGATACCAACAAGCTCATATCCACTGTGATGTCCGCTGCTACCAACACGTTGAGATTCCCCGGTTACTCTTATAACTCTTTAACAAGCATATTCTCAACGTTGATCCCTACACCAGAGTTGCATTTCCTCATACCGAGCTATACTCCGTTCACTTCTGACTATGTTTCCAACGGGAAAGAAATCAGAAGAAGCACGGCATACGACGTGATACTGGAGGTGCTCGATAAGAAGTTGAAGATGTGCTCCACAGGAAACGATAAAGGCTACAATCTTGCAGTCTTGGACATCATAATAGGAGAGATCGAACAAGCTGACGTTCAAAAAGCTTTGGTGAAGGCCAGAACGAGGATAAACTATGTTCCATGGAGTTCGTCCTCGATACATCTTGCATTGGGGAAGAGATCACCATTTTTGAAAACCTCTGATACGGAGAAACAGGTCAGTGGGTTGATGTTGAGCAATTCCACCTCGATACTGAAACTGTTTGAGAAGACGATCAATGAGTATGATCAGTTGAAGAATAAGAGGGCATTCTTGACCAACTATTCTCAGAGTGACTACGAGGTTGATTTTGGCGATATCATGCTTGAGTTTGACGACTCTAGAGAAATACTGTATAATTTGATGGGAGAGTACAAAGACAGTGAGAGCATCAGGTATTTGGATGAGACCGATGATGGCGATGTTGATATCGATGTGGATGCGGGTGTGGTAAATGGCGATGATGATGATTTCAATATGAGCTAGAGCTTTTTTGGTGCCATTGTCTTGCTTTTGGATGCTTACCTTTTCCCATTCCTTCAAATTCCTTTTTTCGTGACTATGCGATTGCTTTTGCTATTTTTCTTTTTTCTTATATCTCTTATAATGTTATTTAGTTTGAACTTGGCTTGATCATTTTAGATCTCTTACTGACCCAGAGAACAGCTACAGTTAAGTCAAACTCTCATATTTCAGCATCATCGATTAGTAAAGGTTCATTACATAGACCAGCAAGAACGCGCGGGAACAATCATCAACGAATGATTCTGGCATGTGTTGTCTGAGGGGTTTGGTAATCAGAGTTCGAAGCGTTGGAATTTGCGGACGATCTACGCCTTTGATTTTGCAAGGTGCTGTTGAGGCTATGATATGCCGCTGTCCTGTTAGCCACTATAGGTGTTGAGAATGGATGTTGTTGCTGTTGCTGCTGCTGCTGCTGCTGCTGTTGACCACCAAATATCTGATCGGTTGATATGAAATCAGATCCTGCTATGTCCGTATCAACGAGAAGATGACGGGGATTGTTTGATTCATCAACTTCTATAATGCTTCTCGTCCTACGCTCGTTCATCCCACCTCTGTCTTCGCCCTCCTCTCTGTATATTTCATCTTCGTCGTCGTCATCTTCATCGTCGTCATCATTGGCCGTTGATATTTGATTGGTCAGGTCAAACGAAGTTTGGAAAGAAGAACCCGTTGGCAAACTGTTACTATCCGACTGATAGTCCTGAAGCCCAAATCTGGGCCTTTGTAGTATTGTCTGATCCGGAATATGTTTTTTCCCACTGGAAAGCAAATCTACGAGTCCCAAATCTTTCCAATTGAGAGTCTTGTTTTTCTGTCTCATTCTGTTAGCATATGAGGAGCTGAACATCGGGTTGTTTCCATTGATCATGTTAGCATCATTCTCTGCATCTTCGGGTGCCGATAAGAACTGCTGAAGTAAATTTCCATCTGCTAAGTTACCACCGCTGGGTTGGTTGTTTGTATTGATCTCAATATCGTCATACGGCAAGCTATCTGTATCCCATTTCTCCTGGAAGAGAATATGGCTTGCATCCTTCATGTGCACATAACTCAGATGGGAATCTCTTGTCATTGTGAGTTCCCAATCCAACGCTCAACAAACAAGATATATAGATATCAATTATTGATATAAAGTGTGTGGGAAGTCATCATATTGTTGACAAAAGGGAGGATTAGCTTGTTGTCAACCCATCATCAGCAATAACTGGTTCTTTATCAAATCAAAACTTCAAACATTGCTCCGCCAACTGAATGCGCCACACTGTGAAACGCGCGGCTAGTCCATATGGCGCAACAGAGAAAACCTGCCCCTGTTTTAAAGTGCACATACATCACCATCACTCCATAAGACAAGTCAAGTTTGCTTTTCTATTGTTTGATTACTGATCGTTCTTCCATTATCATCAAAGCACTACATCATATATAGCTTGTACCAAAGTGTTTATATAGCCACTATATTGATCTGATATATACACACAAGACATGAGACTCAGCGCCAAAACATTAACCGCCATCTTACTCATGGTTGGAGCCATCGAGGCCAAAAATACTTTCAAAGGTTTCAGCTTTGATGAGGCTGACTTCTCAAAGAAGCTTGGAAAGAGAGACTCCAAAAACATCGCTCATTTCGATCTTGCCATTGATGATGGTCTTCTGCTAGAGAAAAGGGAGGCTAAAAACATTGCTACTTTGAACTTGAATGTTGACGATGGCAGCTTTTTCGCCAAGAGAGATGGTAAGAACATCTACAAGATCAACTTGAAGTTGGATGACTCAGCTTTCGAAAAGAGAGATGGAAAAAACATTGGATCTTTCAACCTTAAGATTGATGACAGCAATCCATACGGACGCAAACAAAAGAGAGGCGAACACAGTTTACATTATATGGACCTAGTGCCAAACACCGAGATTCATACAGTCGGAAAAGAAGGCATACCAAACGTGGCAAGTCTCAGCTTTGAGATTGATAGCGATGACTTACTCTCCATTATGAAGGAGAAATCCATCCATGCTTTGGATTTCAGTTTAAAATTGGATGATACAGATCTTTTCAAGCATTCTGATGGATCTTTCAACTTGAAGATGGATGCAAAGGAGCCCCAGGGAGTCTTATCTTCATATGATGATGAGTTTGTTGTTCCAGAAGGCTCTGACCTCAAATATACATTGATGCCGGATGTCAAAACCGGTAGTTTGGCCACTGCCCTCACTCAAGTGGATCAAATCTCCATCTTTGCCTCGTATCTTCGTGACATGGTTGAACTTTACAAGAAGTTTGAGTCCACTGAAGATTACTCCATTAATCCAGAGAGAAAAGTTAATGCTGAAGGAGTTGAGAGCAACAATAACATGCTTCTAGTCTTTGCGCCAAGCAACGAAGCCATCACTGAACTTTCCGAAAAGCCATGGGAGTTCCCAACCCCAGTCGAAGAAGAGTTGAACCAGAACGATGAGATTACAAACGCAAACATCAAACATTTCATCGAGTCACACATTGTTGAAGGCTCTTCTGTTGGTGATTTCAAAAAGTCTGTGAAGTTCAAGTCGTTGAATGGAAACGTGATTCACCTGAAAAATACCGATGCTGGTTTCATGTTGAGTTTGGAGGATGTTGATGAATGGTTACCTGTTGAAAAGATCGAAGTTATGGACAATGGTGCTCTACTGATCATTGACAAAACTTTAACCTGGCCTGGAAGAGCTTGAGGGCTTTTTGTTCCTTTTGTTATCTTTTTTCTTTAGTTTGGTTTCCAGCTTTGCTGGTATATTTTATGGGTTTTCAACTATTGTTCTGTTATTCATGATTTCTTTATTCACCTCCGTGAATGTTTCGATTTTTTCGCCTCCGCTCTTTTTCTTTATCTAGCCCCAATCAACTTGTCAGGAGTGACTACTGCCTGTCAATTCTTTTTTACTCACTTTATTCACACCTTCCGCTCACGTTGAGAGTATCAAATGTGCAACTTTGCTTCCGTGCTGAGTTTAGGCTTATCTGCAATTGCACAAAGTGAGAATAGTCAAACTATTAAATTATTAATACAGAATTATAAAACACGCCCTCAAGTCACAACCATACTTCGATCCATCAGCTGACTTCAATTGTTGACGGGAAGACACCACTGCACAGATCCTCAAACAAAGTCTCCTTCTTCTCCAAACAACCCGGACTGATGTTACTCTTAGCGGCCAATTTGAACGCACCAGTACCAACACTCATTGTTTGACCCAAAATGATACGTTCAGAAACACCCTCCACTGAATCGCTTTTCATGTAGAAGGCAGCATCAAACAAATGGTCAGTGGTCTTTTCGAAAGAAGCCAACTGCAAGACAGAGTCTCTCATCTTTGCCAAACCAAATCTAGTAATACCCAACACCTCACCCTTGTAAGTCATGACATCACCCAATAGTTGAATATGACGAGGATCAAGAGCCATACCGTGAGAACTCATCGTGTAGTCAATCTCACCAATAATACTGGCTCTCGCAGCCTCAATACCTAACACGTCAAAGATTTCCAAAACGTGGTTGGTCTTGGTCTTGTGTGAAATGACACCATCGGTGGCCATGACTGCCTTTAAGCCATATCCTTCCACCAACAATTCCTTCTTACCATCGTTTCTAACATTGATGACTGCTCTGGAGATCTCTGATAGACCCTTGACGACAACTTTGGTCAAGACACGCTTTAATTGTTGCATTCTAAAGAACAGTGAGGTCTTCTCCAGCCTATCTCTTTCGTCTGCATCTCTTGCTGCTAAGGCGGCAATCTCCTTCGAGCCCGTGGATCTGGCTGTTGGCTTACCATAATCAGTACCCATCTCGCTGACTAGCACTTGGATTATGTTCTTTCCCACTATGGCAACGTCACCTCTTGAAATCTTCAACTTTGGAGCATGAACAATGGCTGTGGCAATCTGGTCAATGTTCAACTCCAATTGAAGTCTCTCAATTGTTTTCAAGTCAATTTTCACTTGTAAGTAGGCTTGACTTTCTCTGTATACGTCTTCAATGAAATAAGCGACATCTGCAAGCAGAGTCTTTTCAAGTCTACCTTTGACCACTCTTGCTGCTCTTTCATCATCATCGTTAACCAAAACAGCATTGATGATAGGGGTAGAGATAGATTTCGAAGCATTGATGATTTCCTTAATACGTGGGACACCCAAAGTAACATTCATGGAAGCAACACCAGCAAAATGGAAAGTCTTTAAAGTCATCTGAGTACCCGGTTCACCGATAGAATGAGCACCAATGGCACCAACTGCAGTTCCTGGTTCCACCTTTGCTTTCAAGTACTTTGTCAAACATAGATCCAAGAAAGCCTTTATCATAGCAGCGGAAATTTTTGAAAGCTGGCGAATAACAGTCTCCTTCTCTTCTTCTCCAGAGACTTTTTCAATACGTCTCGTATTTTGTTTCTCATAGTATGGCAGCAAACCTTTCTCCGTCCTCAAATTTGCCAGATCGAGTGTTTTCTTTGCAATGTAGCTTCTGATCGATTCATAGAAGTCTCTCTCGGCATCGTATCTATCAACGTACTCGAGTTTGTCAAAGTCCTCATCAGCAACACGGTTACCCACATTGTCAACTCTGATCAATCTGTTCTTCAATGGATCAATGACCGAATCCACAATCTTATTGATCTCATATGGATAAAGACCTCTATCGTTGTGGTTCAGAGTAATGTAGAAAGCATGATCCCAAGATCTGTTAAAGTTGACAGGCTTAGCATCACCTTCCATATCAAACGGATCAAGACCATCACCACCATAGTTGAACTGCACAATACCATTGCTTGAGTTTCTGACTGTTTCGTCATACTGAGCACTCAAATCTTCCATGGACTTCATCAATCTACGCGATGTGTAACCTGTTTCGGCAGTCTTGACAGCGGTATCGACCAACCCTTCTCTACCGGAAATGGCGTGGAACAAAAATTCAGGAGGGGTCAATCCCGAGTAGAAAGAATTTCTAACAAAACCCTTCGACTGTGGAGTCTTAGAATTCTTCAAGAAATGAGGCAACGATCTATCTTGGAACCCATCTGGAACTCTGTGACCAGCAATAATCTGCTGTCCCACAACAGCCACCATCTGGGAGACGTTCAAGGTGGAACCTTTAGAACCACACGTAGCCATAATCAATGGAGCATTGGACTTGTCCAACTCCCTAATACACACTTCACCCACTTCCTCTCTGACCTTGGATAACAAACCACCAATCTTGGCCTCTAATGTCTGCTCCTCGTTACAACCAGGTTGAGTTTCCAACCTGCCTGTTTTGAATAGCGTGATCAACTCATCACACTTAGTATATGCTGCTTCAACCATTTCTTCCTTCTTTGCTTTCAAATCGGCGCTTGGTGTCACATCATTGATACCGATGGAGAAACCTCTGTTACCTAAGTATCTGGCACAGAGTTTTGCCATTCTGTTCATTGCCATTGCAGCTTCATCAGCACCATAGTCTCTCAAAATTGTGTAAAACACAGAATGTTTTTTACCATCACCCAACGTTGACTTGTCCATGACACCAGACAGTATCTGAGAATTTCTTATAATAACAAACCCATCATTTGGAGACATTTCATTTGGTTGACCAGGTAATGGTGGCGTGAAGGTCTTGTTTTTTGCATCTAGATTGATTAAAACTTTGGAACTCTTGTTTGGCTTGATCAACATACTGAAAACTTGCTTTCCCGTCCACAAGAAGACAGGTTTGAATATTGCTGGCGGAGGAAGGTCAAACTGTGTGGCACCATCGGACATCATGGCCAGCAGTTGAGAAAATGTACCCTTATCATAGAAGGAATCTTTGCGCGAGATCAAGAATGAACCAGTGATGAAATCTTGAGTGGCAGCAATGATGGGCTCTCCTGATTTTGGAGTCAACAAATTATTTTTCACACCCATCAAGTTCATCGCTTCTGCTCTTGCCTCCTCTGTTTGAGGAACATGAAGGTTCATTTCATCACCATCAAAATCGGCATTGTATGGAGTACAGACACACTCGTTCAATCTGAAAGTTCTCCAAGGTCTGATTTTAGCAAAATGAGACAGAATGGATAACCTATGTAACGATGGCTGTCTATTGAACAACACAATATCACCATCTTCAATATGACGCTCAACAACATCACCAATGGTTAAATGCTTTGCCAATTTGGCTCTATCACCGTATCGCAGGTTTCTCTTGATGTCTCCTTCGTTTTTCTTTATCAAATAGTTGGCACCCGGATGTATATCAGGACCAATAGCAACCAGTTTCTGTAGCTTTTTCTTGTTGTATCTCGTAACCTTCTCAGGATAAGTAAGAACCTTAGCAACTCTATCAGGCACAGCAACCTCATCAATTCTCAAGTTTGGATCAGGAGAGATGACGGTTCTGCCTGAAAAATCTACTCTCTTACCAGACAAGTTACCTCTAAATCTTCCCTGCTTACCCTTCAGTCTTTGACAAAAACCTCTAATCGGCTTGACTGATTTGGCTCCTGCTCCACCGGACAGCATCGAGGGCGAGGCAGAATCAGAGTTGATGTACATTGCAACAGCCAATTGTAAGTAATCCCACTGTTCCATCAACGAGTTAATTGATATACCCTTTTCTATACCTGCTCTGATCATGGATGACGTCCACACAATCTCTGTTAATTTCACTGTAAGATCATCTTCGTTGGAGGTATTGGAGTCTGTCATGACCACAGATGGTCTGATACAGACTGGTGGTGCTGGAAGGTATCTCCAGATGTACATCTCGGGCCTTCCACCTTTCAAAGGATCAATTCCTAGCAATTCACAGTCACTTGGGGTGATCTGCTTGAACAAGTTCAAAACTTTCAATGGGTTCAAGTCATCAAAGCATCTCTTGAAGAATTTTTCCAAGTCTGGATTTGTGTCAAATAAATTGTTGAAATCATCATCCCATTGAACTTTCTCATCGGCGCCTTTCTTACCGATCCATCTGAAAGTATCGTGAATAATCTTTAAAGCAGCTGGTCCGGCACCAGCGGCAGCTCTTTTGACAACACCATTAAGACATCCACACTTCAAGCATCTTCTTTGTTTCTTGGCTTGGTCTTGAACTTTCTTCAATATTTTCATTCTTCTCAGGTTGTCAATTCCGGGTCTTTTTAGATCGTTGATGAATTGTCTCTTTGTAGCTTCATCTAATAGCACAGCAGAGCATGTCTTACAAACGGTCTGTAACACTTGCATGATGGCTTTAAAATATCCAACGTGGAAAACAGGAAGTGCAAGCTTGATGTGACCAAAATGGCCATGGCAAGTGTTCAATGTACCATGACAAGTTTGACATTCACCTGACTTTGATGATATTCCCATACGGAGATCCAAAGCACCGTTACTGACCGGAACCCTACCTCTGTCAAGATCAAACAAATTTCTGGTAGAGACTTCAACCTCCGATTGGGCAATGATGTCAGCTGCTGATAGAGCACCAAACTCTAGCCCAGATATACATTTTGGAGAGACATCGACAACTGTTTCCTTCATGATGATATGCTGCCTTCTTGTCCTTTGTTGAAGTTCAAAGCGAAGTGAGACGGTATTCTTTGTTAAAATTCAAGTAGACTGTTGCTCACTGCACCGTCAAATCCCTCTCGGTGTTGGAAAAAAAAGTGTTTGTTTTGTTGGAACGAGGTATTCACCGATGACTTTGATCTTCTTGGGGTCAATGATTTGGATGAATCAACTATAAACCTTCTTTGTACCCACACAGCTCAAATTTTTTTTTTCTCATGAGGGAAGCAAGAAAAAATCATTATGTAAATGTTGACGTACAAACTTTTTTTGCGTCGATCGTCTACTATGGCGGGAATCGTCGGCATGTTTTATTAACGTAACTTTTCAGTTCAGCTGTTTAGATGAAGGGTTTAGGGCATAGGTTAGGATCATCTCATGGGTCGATGGTACCAGTTACAGTGAGCTAATATTACTATTTCTCACTTGCCATTCGAATTGAAACCATGTCCATGGAAACAACAAGAGAAACCAAGCCAAAGAGAAAGCGACAAGTTCAGCTTACCTTTGAAGATGATGAGGAAGAACACATTCACAAGGTAGCCAAGGTTCAGCCGTTGCCTGATATCGATTCCCAGAACGGCTTGGAGTTAACTGAAGATGAAACCGTTGGTCCAGTGTTCAATATATCACGGTTGAAAAAAACAAAAAAGAAAGTGGAAAGGGTACCAGTCGATACGGCATCCGAGGAGGAAAAAGATTCCACTGAAAAAGACGAACCACAAGGGTCTACAAGGAGCATATCCTATCACAATGCTGACGATTTGCCTCTGGATACGAGCGAAGAGGAACCGAATGTCGTCACGCTTGATAAACCACTTTCCGATCCAATCCTCCAAACTGAAAAGGAGAGCGAAACGCTTCTCATGCTGCAAACTTTCCAGGGCAAGCTGAAAGGGAAACAATCAAGCGGGGTGACACACGTTTCCAATACTGATCGGAAGAGTTTTTCTGTGCGAGACTCAGTTGAGGTGGACGATGAAGAAGAAGGTATAGATAACCTCAGTGATGAGGAGGACGATCTGGATTTCATGAATCACAAGTTTGGAGCTTGATTGTCCAACATCGCAACTTGGTACGACAACAGTATTTTATAATTTTGAACAATAAATAGGTATTCTGGGTCTATGGAGAACAAGAAGGAAAAAAAAAGTATCTGAAAAGTAGGAACGGTGAAAGATGTTGCGGTTAAATAATAAATAGGCTGGATGCGATAATGTTTTGAAGCATCATATCATTCCTTCAAATTCAACAAGTCAAAGCTGTTTCTAGGAGTGTTCACATAATCCCTCAACTTCTCCAACTCTTCTTTATCATACACTGTTCTGTTCTTCATCTGGGAGGAGGACTCTATATGGGCCTTGACATACTTGTACAACAAATCTGCAAGTTCTTCCGGAACCATTCCCAGGTCCTTATACGTCAAAGCAGTAGGATCGATAACTTGATTTATCTTGCATCTGGTGTAATGGTCACTGTTCAAAGCACCCATGCTTGAGTTTAGCTTTTCGTTCAACCAACACCAAAATTTGAAAATTTTGTCGGTTGTTGGTAGGTAGTAACCAGCAGCAGCTGGGAAATACCCAGTCATACCAATATGGGTGATATACTTCAACATCTCTCTCAACTCTTTCTTTGAATATCTCTCCTCTCCATACAACTCAAAGGTTTTTCCAGCTGTTGAGTCGTCAAATCCAATTCTTTCCAATGCTTCGGCGACTTGTACTCCATGTGTTGGATAAAACTCCTTCTGGAAGAGTATGTTACCACCTAGGACCTTCAGCGGTAGCAACTCGTTTAACATTGCCGAATTACGACCGTACATGGGAGCAGGTCTGACGATGGTTGAATCTGGTATGATTTCCCTAACCACCTGCTCACCTATGCCCTTTGTGGCATAAAATGTGGAGGGAGAATTAGGATCGGCATTGTAGGAAGACACCTGGATAAAACGAGGAACATCGTACAAACTGGCAAGGGTTGCAATACGTCTAGTTGCTTCAATATTTGAATCTGCCATGTTGAAATTCTTGGTGTTTTGATCTGATCCGATCAAGTTGAAAACTATGTCTGATTTGCAAAGTGAGTCTTCAATTGACTGCATGTTTCTAATATCCAGCTCAACAAAGTTCACAACACCCAAATCTCCACTCACTTTCAACTGTCTCATTGCAGTCTCGTTTCTGTATGGGCAAACGGTCAAGGTTCCATGCTTGGCGAGTTTGGCAACAAGCATTCTTCCGAGAAAACCGGTTGATCCAAACACTGTTGCAGTATAACCTGTTCTAGATGATCTTCCACCTGACCCTGTAGCTATCTTTGTCTCTCCTCTTTTGGTGATGTTGATGTCGCTTTTGAAGGGAAATCTATGGATTCCCCGCGATTGACCTGTGATACATGTGGAGACACGCAACAGTCTACTTTTTCCCAGGGTTGACGATAACATGATTCAATTGCGTAACAAATTATGAACTATAACTGTTGAGAGCTTGAAAGGTGTCGAATGGTTGTTGTGAAGGTGATAGAAATACAATAATTTAATTGAAAGAGCGTAAAAATGAGGGGAAGCTGCCAAAGCTGTATAGTAATGCAGTGGTAGTGTACGGACAACATACAACTGCCAAACAATTGTAACGGGTGAATACCCAGAATCCCAATGTTGAGTCCACCCGTTTGCTCATCTTCTTCACCTGCTTCCATCCACAAGACATGCTCAATTGAGATGGATGTCGTTGATCTAGGAGGAAGCTAACACAAAGTACAAAGCAGGGAATAGCTGAGTAAAATGGTTCAATGGTCGCGGCATGAGTTTGGTTCAAGACTAAAACGAGGTTACGAAGGACCATATGGTAGCACCTATGAAGATATAGGAATTGATAGCTCACAAGCTAGGCCACATTGATACACCATTCTCCTGCTTATTTGCCGAAAAGTTATTTAAAGTACGGAGAAAGAAACCGCACAGCTTGGTGGTGTAAGGCACAGGCATTGTTTGCCGATTAATTGGAACTGAAATATTACATTGAATCCATGAGGAAGGGGGAGGAGGAGTGATACACTGAAAAGTTCTGATGGGGAAAGTATACAAGTTTGAAAGCTAAGTGGTGGTGAATTGTAAAGGGATTGTTGAAAGAGCTTGTATCATTCAGATAAATAGGCCTGTCGGAAATTATCCTTTCTATAACTGTTTGCTTGGATCAGACAAAGATGCGGAGAATTTCCAAGACACCTCCACCAACTAGTAGGAAGACAAGAAGGGCTATATTATTGATTGAATTGTTAGTATAATATTCATATGGTGAGATATTCAATCAATGGCATTGTGTTGTTGATGCTGGAAAACTTACCAATCCATTTCTTAGCGATTGGGTACTGTGTCTTGGCCACCTTGGTCTTTGGCTTTCCCATCTTTCTTTCCTGCCTCTTGGCAAAAACTGCGTTAGCTTTTCTTTGCGTTGGTGTTTGTAATGCCTATATAGTTGGAAGGAGTTGTTAGTATAATCGCGTTCCTCTTTTATTAGGAAGATCCGGTTCATAAGTTCGGGTGCTAGAGTGGCCAGAGTCCAACTTGTTTTGGATTCCAGAGCATGCTGTGACATACCATGATGTATATGTGTCTAGATGAGAAGAAGAAAAATGGATTCTGTGCAAAGTATAATCAACTGTCTGTATTTGAGGACAGACGGGGATCTCATTGATGAGTACAGATGTTGATCATCATCCATCGATTTCAAAGTGAGTACCGTCTACGTGGTCTCTGCTGCACTGTGTGAGCTGAACTCTGGGCTGGTAGCACTGCCTTGATGTTGATGTTGATGTTGATCAGTTGGTGAAAAGTTGCAAATAACTAGGCAAGTAGCTTCATGGTTTCACCTATTAACCCCAAGTTCATACTTACTCTAGCCAACCAGACTCGGCTCATTATCAAGATAAAGCCTTGCGTACATATATCATCATCGCTGGACTTCTGATTTTCGTTGACTTTCACTTTTCAATTTGCCATATCAGCGCCACCACAACTAATCGTATCCTGTTCATTGTTCACCTGCTCATTACTGCCACATCTACCACACAATGACCATGGATCTACACCCGTCATATCGATCATTCGATACAATTCCCTTGGATACAAAGGATTCAGCATCTAGTTTTACAAAAACCATAACAATAGAATGGAATAGGCAAGGCTCAAGACTTGCATATAGCAGGAATGATAGATCCGTGCGGATTGTTAGGTTTAGTCCAACCTCAACCTCAAAGGCGTCCATCGAAGACATGTTACTGATAACAGAGGCTCATCAAAGGCCCGTTGGATCCATCACCTGGGACCCGTTGGATCCAAACCGTTTTGTAACAATTGCTAGAGATTCAACTGCTCACGTGTGGGAAATTAAAGCAAAAAAGACCAGACTGGTGAAAGAGATAAGAACGGAAGACGGCACTGTTAACGTTCTGGCAAAATTCTCCAGAGATGGTGACTATCTTGCAATTTTATCCTCACAAAACAAGTTGACCGTTTTCAATACAAAATCGGCAAAACAATCGTCTCAGTTTGATAAAATGGTGGAGGTACAGCTCCCTAATCAGGTGTACGATTTTGACTGGAATCTTACATCCACTTATATTGCTTTTGCAACAGATTCTGGCTCCATATTGATTTACAATTGTGACTTTTCTAAAGAATTGCCAGCACTATCACAGTCCATTTTGGTCCCACTCACTTCTTCAAAGCTAACGTCTCTCAAGTTCACTCCAAACGATCATCAAATTTTGATAGGAACTAACGACAGTCAAGTCTTAGTTTTGGATAGCAAAACTTTGGCCTGTGTCCATACAATATTCAATGAAATACATGAGCCAATAGGAACAATCGACACCTGTCTCTCATCTCCACTGATATCAATAACGTACGAGTACTCCGCTCCTGGCATGCTGTACGACCTCAAAAATAGCAAAGAGGTGAGAAGCATTGACAATTGTCAGCCCGACAGAAACTTCACTGTGATTCCGTTGTTGAAGCTAAATCCAGCAAATTCACATATGCTGGCGTATAACGATTCCAACGGCAAATGTAACTTATTACTTGCAAGGTCTGAATCGTCATCATTGACTACAACCAAAGTAACAGCGACAGGAACGTCCACAACAGCAACAGCAACAGCAGGAACATTGTCATCAGCAGCAAATACCACAGTGATGTCCAAGACCGACTCAAGACTGTCAAAGCCAAGGACAAGCTCGATGTCCCTGGATCAGCATAGATCCAAACTGGACAGAGACCTTCATGACGACCGTGCTGGACCATCTTCAAGAGTTCAGTCAAGGCAGACAGGAAACGGCAGTGGTAACAATGCCGCCACAAGTGCAACTTCAGGTTCAAACTCGGGCTATCCTAGAAGTGGCAAGAGAGACCCTGTTGGAGTGTCCTCTTCTGGTTCATCGTCATCTTTGAGGGGTTCGGGGCATGGTAGAGAAAGGCCAAGGGATGCAAGGGATAGAGAAAAGGATATGAGAGAGAGGGACAGGGATGCTAGATGGGAGCGTGATAGTAGAGACTCTAAAAGGATGAGAATGTAATCATGTTGAGGTTACTACTTGCAGTTTTACGCGTGTACCTTTAGAATCGAAGTGAATGTATATTAATCCCAAGCTTTTTGAAAGTGAAAAAGAGAAGTGGCGAGGCGAACACCCCTAAACGTAAAAATAAAACAAAGAAAAATGATCGGTTAAATCCTCAAATCATTCAGGTTCAATTCTGAAGCTCTTGGACTTGTCGTTCCTTGTCCAACGGGGGTCTGAGCAGAATTTTGAGGTCTAGAAGCATACCTAGGCGATTCATGTAGCCTGGCAACGCCAGGCCTCATTGGCGTACCAGCTTGCGAGCCACCAACACTCAAAACAACATCGCCAATCTCCTGTCCTACACCACCGTTTAATACGCCACCATTGGCATCCAACGGGATCACCAAGGCAGAAGGACAACTGGACAGCGAGGGAGAAAGGGCATCGGTGGTATCGCTATGCGTCGCATCAAGATACGTAGGTGGCGAGAGAGCACCAACAGCATGATAGGTAGGCGGCACTTCGTCATCCCAAGCAACACCTAGGCCTGACCTTTCAGTTAGAATGAGCTTGAATTGCATACGAAGGACACGTGCAACTCCCGTTGGAATACCCGTTGTGTGGTTCGATGGATCAAGCTTGTTTCCAGTGACATGGTCTGGACCCGTACCTCCGTCGTTGTGGCGGGCCAGTGCTGGATCTATCGAGCGATTGATCTGGTTTGTGGTTGATGAGGAAGAGGTGGAGGTTGCAGAGGTTACTGGCGAAAGGGTACCCCCTGCATTCGAAGTAGAAGGTGTTAGCGGCTGTTGGGTCATTTGAGGATGGTTTGGGGATGAGACTGGAGCATGACCAGTTGCTGGTTGCTTCTTGGCCAGGTTTGCGTTGTTGTTCGTTGCGTGCATCATCTCCTCAGCGACAATGACTTCAACTATCAAGTTGTGGTTGACAAAGATACCCAATTCGTGATCTTCGATATCGCATGCGCAATTGCTTCCATTTTGAGAATAGTTGAGGTCAAAGATTGGAGAGTCGCAGTTTTGAGAGTTGATAAGCGATAGATGGCTAACACTACCTCTCAGTCCCATTGTGATCAAATTGGTGATTGAGATCTCGGCAACGATTTCAATTCTGCCCTTGCCTGAAAAGTCGGACTTCCAGCCTGACTTTAACTCTCCTGCGCTGATAGTCCTGATCTCCTCGATGTACAACTCGCCGCTCTTCGGTATCGGTGCCAGTGGCATCTCGCTCAATGCACTGTTGTTGCCGCTGGCATTATTATTGTCAAATTCGCTCGTCATTGTTGATGACAATTGACTGTCGATTCCTTGATTTGTAGACTGCTGAGGAATGAGATAATTATCGTTGGCTGAACTGACTGACCAGTTGGAAGCAAATGGAGACAAATCAGGAGGTGGTTCTTGTGCGTTTGCCATAGGAACAGAATGAGCGTTGGATCCTTCCACCTCTGCCATTGCTGCTGCTAAAGAGCGTCTGGCAGGTGGCTCGAAGAAGTAGTTCATGGTTGGACTGTCGAGACCTCCACTACTCTTATACTTCTTCTTGTTTTTTGTCAGGTTCTTCGTGACACTGACTGCTTGCGCAAATTTGGTGGAGTGAGGATCACAATGGTTAGATGCAACTCTGACACTCTCCTCCAATCTCCAGGTGAGCTTGCGCATTCTCCATCTTCGTTCTGGGGTTGACACATTGTCCATTCTGATCTCGACTGGGAATGTTGATTTAGGATAGGCAACGTTGGGTATAACTGCGGAAGCTGTGACTTCAGTCGGAGGGAAGACTCTTAAGGAGTTTCTATCGGGACCTCTAACAATGGAGCGACGAATCATTATGGACAAGGCAATATTAATCAAGTCTGTCTTTCTATTGCCCCTGGCGTCCGTTGTCACATACCTTGCCAAGCAGATTAGCTCGTACTTGATGGATGTGTTTCCATTGGAAAGCGTACTCGTTGGTGGGATAGAACCTGGTATCAAGTGACTGAAAGGAAATCCATGCGTGGAGCCCTTCGCAAACCCTGATGGTTTCGTTAGAACATCCCATCTTGCCAACTCTGTCGTTTTCCTACGACAGGCATTGCACGTTTGTAGTGTGTTTGAATTTGGGACGAAAGGTTTACCGTAGTCAACTATTTGTATGAGTGATAGCTGAACATCTTTGACTTCTACATAATCTGTTGAAAGCTGCTGAGGGGTGAGTGTACTTAGTGACATTGTGGACTGAAGTGCTGCCAGGGTTGAAGGGGCAGTCGAGCTGTGAGTAGGAGATAAAGATTCGGCTAAAGATGCGTTGACGCCAGATAATCCAGTAGCTTCCTTTGGAAAGATGTCTAGCATGAGCAACCCACTGAACAATGCTCCCGAACTCTCGGCTGGCAAGCCATATATCAAGATAGGTGGGGATTCTATCTTGATGGATATTTTGATTGGGGCCTTTGGATCTACCTTGTTCAACTTGCTCGTATGGAACTTGTCAGATGGCTGGTTACCGTTGGCGCCATTGGTCGATGAGGAGGAAGATATGCCATCTGTGGAATTCTTGACAGCATTTGACAACCCACTCAGGATTTTTGAAAAGGAGTGAGCCATGATAGCACAAACCGGTCGGTGGAAGTGATTGAAAAGGTTGGTTGGTCGAACGTGGGGATGGAAGTGGGGAAGTAATGAGAATCAAAAAGGGTCTAAGTATGTGTGTGAGCAGTTGTTTCAATCAATTGGGTCAATTGGATGATCGGCTGTGGTTAAAGATAGACAGATAGACGTTATCCCCAGGAGACGAAAGACAAAGAGACAGCCCTTGTTCGGCAAAAATAGTTGTGGTGTGCAATGAAACTCCAAAAAAAAAGAAAAGAAAGAAAAATACCACATTGGTGAAGAGATGGAGATGAAGAGTAAGATGGCTTTCTTGCCTGTCTTTTCGAATGGAGCACCGGGTTGGACCGCACATACGCCACATTGTGGCTGAGAAAAACTTTTCTAAATATTTTGATTGTCTAATTTATCACGTAATGGTGTGGACGCGTTTTGTCTCGTCTCCCAAACGCGTAGCTTCTAAGTCTGTTGGTGTGTATGTTCCCCTTTTTAGGATTACCCTTCATTTGCCTTCTTCTTTCTTCTTTATCATCTGTCCATTAAAAAGCCATCAAATAGTACATTAAAATTAATTATAGTTTGCATTTGATTGATGCACAATGGCTGTCGCAAGGGGAGCCCAAAAGCTCAAGTTCAAAGCCGGAATCATATCAAGCATAGACAAGCCCATCGCCACAAAAGAGCTCATCACCAGACTACAGACCCTTTACAATGAGCTGATCTCCATGGATCAAGACAGATGCGATGTGAATACACCAGAATTTGACAAACTTAAGGATGACCTGTTCAACAAGAAGCTCATCAAGCACTCCAACAGCGGTGTTCAGGCCTTTGTTTCTTGTTGTCTAGCAGAGATCCTCAGGCTATATGCCCCCGATGCTCCATTCAACGCTAACGAGTTGTCTGACCTATTCAAACTCTTTCTCTCTCAACTGAAACATTTGAGCAACCCTGATAACCTCTACTACGTTCAACAGAGAGATTTGTTAACCAGTTTGGCAGAGGCAAGATCCATAGTCTTGATAACAGACTTGCCGAACGCCTCAGTCTTGATCGAACAAACTTTCGAAATGTTTTACACTCTTGCAGCAACTTCTCAAGGGTTGGATGACAAGTCTCATCAACTTGTTTGCGAAATCTTGTCCGAACTCATAGCAGAATCCACTTTTATCCCAACCGCAACTTTGAAACTTGTCTTGAACAAGTTCTTGACCAATCTGAAGGCTTCAGGTACAAAGGGAACCTCCGTTCCAGGTTTCAGATTGACGTTGGATCTATGTAATGCCAATGCAGACAGAATGTCCAGACTCATAACACAATTCTTCTCGGAGATCATATATGAAGGAACAAAGGGAAAGGAAAATGACGAACAGCAAACCGACGTTGGAACAAAGAGCTCTGATGTCCATTCAGATGCTAGAACGGCCGAGCAGTTGAAGAAGTTACACACCTTGTCAATTGAAATATGGAAGTACTGTCCAGAGATGCTATCTTCTGTTATGGGCTTGATTGACAACGAACTGGAAGCCGAAGATGAAAGAATCAGAGTCACTGCAACTGAAACCGTTGGTAAGATGCTATCAGTTCAACCATCAAGAGTCAATTTTGTGCAGGCACACAATGAAACTTACCTGAGTTGGATCAAAAAGCCACTAGATAGATCACCGCATGTCCGTTCGTATTGGGTGAAATCCACATCCAAAGTGTTGAGTTCAAGAAACGACATAGTCCCCGATTTGACCAACTGGCTCACTAAGACAATGGTTGATTCGGACGAAAGAGTTAGGTTAGTCACCGTTCAAGAGTTGACTTCGCTCCCCGTCAAACTCTTTGTGGACAGAATTGCAAATGCTACAATCATGGGGACCTTGAGCCAATTAGTCAGGGAGAAACATCCTGAGATCAGAAATGCCTCGTTGTCACTTTTGGGCAATATCTACAATCTAACGTTTGACAGACTCTATAAGGGTGACGACAAACTTGACAAGCTGGTTACATGGATTCCAGATGATATCTTCAAACTGATCTATATTAATGACAAATCAATCAACGCTCAGGTCGACATCATACTTTCAGAAAAGATCTTCCCCTCTGAAAAGAATAGCTCAGAGAGGGTGACGAGACTGTTGACTGTCTTTGAGAGTCTATCAGAGAAAGGAAGGAACTCGCTCTTTGCCATTGTTAAACGACAACAGCAGATCTCTACTGCAATTTTGCAGCTCCTAAGATTTGCAGAAGAGTTCAATGGGGGTGTTCATCCTATCCATACTGAAAAGAACCCAACCACAACCAGCCTTGTTGATAAGATTGACAAGGTGATCACATGGTTGTCCGTTGCGCTGCCAACCGAATTTAACGCACGTAACGCCTTGAAGCAATTTGTCAAACTCAATAACAAAAGATTCTTCAGGTTGCTACAGCTGTCTGTTGGGGTTGATTCTGATTATGTTACAATCACAAATTGTATGAAAGAGTTGTTCAGCAAGTTATCGGATCCTAAGAACATCAAGCTATCAGACTCTTTCGATGAATTTGCATCCATCAGTGTTACACCTCACGAGATGTTGAGTACTGTCAAGCTTTTGGCCTACAGATCGTCTCCAATACTGTACAACCAGAGCAACATTGGGGATATCCTCAAGGTGTCGAAGGCCAGTCCATCCGACAGGCTCAGCAAGTCTGCACAGGAGATTTTGGACAACATTGCAAGCGTGATCCCAGCTATCTTGAAGGCAAACATATCAACATTGGTTGATAGTAGCATTCTACATTGGAAGAAGGATAGTTCCACAGCAACAGCAAAGGATTTGAAAGCGCTCTATCATTTCTCTCAGAAGTTTCCAGATATGGCGTTGTTTGATCAGTCCAACGAGGATGCGTATACTGACAAGTTGAAGGCCATTTCAATTGAAGGTACGCCAATAGAGGCCCGTTATGCAATTAGACTCATATCCAGCCCAGCAACGGGTAGCTTGAGATCTGTCATTGCCTCAGAAGTGGTGGACAGTGTTCTTCCGCTTTCTTTGGAGGATACCAATTTGAACACAAAGTTAGCCACTGTTGCTCAGCTGTTCTTGTCAGAGTTTCAACTGATTGAAGAAAGGTCCAAAGAGATTGGCTCTTTTTTGGCATCACAGGTTCTGCTCAAGAATTCAACCGTTGGCACTTCGACAGACTCCACGGAAGAGGCAGAAGAAACCGAATCTGAATGGATCACTGATGATGATTTGTTGGACAACGATAAGAACTGCAACACCAAACTTCTTGCTCTCAGAGTATTTGCCAACTGGTTGATCTCCGCTGAAGATACAGACAAGCGTGAACAGGTTTCCGAACCTATCTTCAAGCTGTTGAACTCCATCTTGAGCAATGGTGGCGAGATTGTCTCGCCTAAGTCTACAAGCTATCCAACTCCTATGAGGTACCAGTCGAGACTTAGACTTGAAGCGGGCTTACAACTATTGAAGCTGGCACAGTATCCTAACTACAATCAGATGATTCAGCAGCAGACAATAAACCGTTTGATATTCCTAATCCAAGATGAGAACGAAAATGTGAGATCAAAAGTGATGGTCAAGCTCAAGAAGTACCTAACATTGGGTCAAATATCAGAGAGGTTCTTACCGTTGATATTCTTTATTGCTCATGAACCAAACGAATCATTGAAAGGTGACACCAAGACTTGGATTCGTTCTGCTTTCAAGAGAAAGCACACCTCTTCTGACCCCAACGTCTCAGCCAACAATGATGTACTCTTTGAGAGATCGTTTGTCAGATTGATCCACATGCTTTCCCATCATAATGAATACCTGGAACTCTCTGCTGAATCTGGAACTTCACCACTTCAACCTCTCACGTTTGCACTCACGTATATTACCTTTACCTTGGACCTGATAGCAACCGACGAAAACATCTCTTTGCTATATTATCTTGCCGCTAGAATCAAGCAGTATAAGGACAAACTGGCAATATCAAACACATTGGCAGCCTCAGAAAACATTTATACTTTGTCTGATCTGGCTCAGTCAACAATCAAGGCGCTCGCAAAGGCAAGAAACTGGAATTTGTCAACTTGGCCTGGAAAGATGACGTTACCTCAGGATTTGTTTGTTAGGATCGATAACATCGAAGAGGCAAGACAAGTGTCTACGACGCTATATCTGCCTGATTCAATTACCAAGAAATTGGATGACACAATAAGAGAGAAAACTCGGCACTTATCATCAGCATCTTCTCACTTTACGTCGTCCTCATCTTCTGCTGCCGCTGCTGCTGCGACTGGTGCCGAATTGAAGAGAAAGCTACAGGCTCTAGCAACTAATAAAGATGGGAATTTATTGAGTAAAAATACCAAAGGGACCACACTGATCAAAAAGCAAAAGATCAAAAAGGCAAAGAAGCAGACTAAGGATTTAGATAATGATTCAGATTCTGACGTCAAGGGTGCAAAGGAGAGTTCTGTGCCTACGAGACGTAGCAGAATCCAACGTCGCAATGTCTCATACAATGACCCTGACTCTGACGTTGATATGGTTGATGAGGATGAGCATGCCAATGGTAGCGATGCAGATGTAACCATATGATTAATGTTTTCCTTTCTCTCCTTGCCTTTTAATATTGTTGCTTATCTTAGAATTCCTGATCCTTTTTACTCTCCATTTTGCTTCTCTACTTCTTCTTCCACTTATACCCAAAATATTGATTAGACTTGTATATGTTCAGTATTGCAGCATACAACAGCTCTTAAGACTTCAGGAAGCTCATGATCCTATCGTAGCCCTTCAACTCCATCAACTTTTTAACAATAAGCAACTCCCTAATTTCATCCTTGCTCATCGTCTCCTCCTCAACCTTGTACTCATCATCGATAACGTTCAACAACTGGTCCAAGTTGAGTCTCTTCTGCTGGTTTGACACAATCTCACGCTGACTTAGCAAAGCTACACTCTTCAAATACTCCTGCAAGTTTGATCCCGATCCAACGGTACTTGTTTTGGTGGTGTGTCCAACGTGATTGTACAATTGCATGTTGGATTGGTCCTGCTCTGCAATTCTGTTTAGCTGGTTGATCTTGGCACCTTTGATGAAGTCTAGGATGATAGACTCTTCTTTTAGACGGTACGTTGCATTATGGGATGCTTCGCTTTTCATTGCCTTCACCGTTTCTCTTGGCAGTTGGTACAACAGTGTCGACTCTGTGCCTTCGCCGTTGTGATACTGGAAGATTGGATCAATTGGTAGCTTTTCCTCGAGCTGCCTTTCGTCTGTTATGAAGTCGTCCATTTTTTGTGCTGAATTTGCATGTGACTTGCCGTTACTTATGGAAGGCTTGTCCTGGAGTGTTGGTGTATCTGTGAGTATCCCAGATTCCAACTTGGCCTCGTCGTTACTGTCTTCTACCTCTTCATCTTTTATTATCGCGGGCGTGGCCCTTGAGCTTGTCGTGGCACTGCTATCTGTCAATGACTGAGCAGCCGCTGGGAAGGAAACTCGTAGTTTCTGCTCGTATCTCGCTGGCAACAGATGGGTGCCCGTGCCTCCCGAATACAACTCTGTCTCCATGTTGATGATCTCAACGTTGATATCATTTGGCGATTCAAAACCTCTAGTCAATGAAACCTCAACTTTGGGCTGATTTCTCAGTTTTCTTCTTGGCTTCACAACATGCTCGGTGTGATTAGGACACATCCACTTGGATCCTAGTTTTTTGGGCGATGCCATAGGTGGATCTAAGCAGTCCAGATGCCACGACAACGGACAGTAATCACACTTGGTCATTCGTCTATCGTTCAATCCCGACCCACCACACTTGTAGCAGAAGTAAGGATTGTCCTCTTTGTCATAGACATCATTCAGAGGATCTTCCTGTTCTAATACCAGCTGCTTGTATGACTTGATGGGCTTCATATCATCATCCTCATAGTCGCCATCTTTGCTTATCAACACACCTTCAAAGGCCTCGCTGATATCCCTTGGCAACCTAAAAGCAACAGGGTTCTTGACTATCAAGTTATCAAAAAGTTTAGAAAAGATTCCACCAATTTTTCCTCTTGGTTGATGTCCACTTTTCTTGCGCAAACAATCATTACAAAACCAATGATCTGGCAAATCATCGTCCTCTTCAGCTGGTGGATTGAGACAGTAAAAGTGGAAAGATTTTGGGCAACTTTCACAGCAGAGGAACATGCCTGTTAGGCCGCAGGATGAGCAGAAGTCCTGATTATGAACAGTTGGATCTTCTTCGGATGATGCTTCTGGCAAGACGTCTTTGGACATCTCTTTCTTCTTCTGCTGCAGCGACGGAAGGGGTGGTATGCCAAAGCCAAAGTCAGAAGGTTTTTTAACTGGTGATTGTTTCACCCTCTTAGACTTTTTGCCATCCGATTTTGGAGTCGCCACCAGGTCTGAGTTGGGTCTCTTTTTTTTAGGCGTAGTTGGGACCTCGATCCTGGCGTTGAACCTAGTGTTTCCTCTATTTTGAACGGAGATTATCTTACTTCTTTCTGTGCTTGGTATCGTCAAGGCTTCAGAATGTGTTGTGTTTAAATGTGATCTATATGTTTGTTCAGTTGCTTCTGTTTCTTCTTCATCCTTTACATCGGAGCCTAATTGTTGTTGTTGATTCTTTCCCCTGGATGCAGCTTTCCGTTTTCTTCCACTAAAAGCCTCTTTTTTAACTCTTGATGAGGGAACCTCTTCCAACGGTTGGCCCGTAACACTCGGTATGCCTGTTGATGTTGGTGGTTCGACGAACGGCACCCTGTATTCGCTGGTACCGCCAACCGTCAACGAAAGTGGGCCATCAGCATTGTCATCAATCTGTGAGTAATCATTGCCATCAGTTTGGTTAATTTCATCCTGTAAGTGTTTCTTAGCGGCGGACAACCTGGAGGATCGAGATAGCGAAGAATCCGAGCTGTAATTTGGCGTTATTTGAAGTTGTGACTGGGGCTCAAGCGAAGCCAAACGGGGAGTTCTTGCTCTACGGGACCGTCTTGATTCAGCAGCAGAGGTTTCACTGGATGATGATAGTGGTGGTGAGCTGGAAGAACGCGAAGACGGAAGTCTAGTGTCTTTGGAAGTCATCATGAAGGGCCTTGATCAGATAACCTTTTGAGACCGTGACGGGGTGACAGCAGTAGCAGCAGGAAGTTGGCGGTTGAAGGTGGCTAATAGCAGACAAGACCTTGAGCAATTGATTATCTGGTCTCGATGCCCTCTCCTGAGATGTGAACAACCTTCAGAATATTTGTTTTGAATGGATAAATCAAAGTTGATGAAGTGAAAGAATAAAGGTGAAGTGGAAGAGAGATCAAGTTCGTGCATTTTCTTTCACCTTGAAAACGAGCGAGGCTGCCGCTGGAAGGAACCTCGCGGGAACGCGTGCGAGCACCAGGCTATCCACCGGGCGTACATGGCAGGGGATGCCTTTCGGTAGTGAAAACTTGCGCGGCAGCCAAAAGGAACAGCTCCTGGTACTGGATTATGAATAGTCAGTCGTCTATAGTGGTTTATCAACTGACTGAAGGGGTGTTGGGAAGGGAAGAAGTCTCAGACAAATGGTGAGAGTCCAAATTACCTGTTTTTCAAACAAAGAAAACAAAACGAAACCAGACTAGAAATCAAAGTGAAATCGTATACAGTTCAGCAGCAGCAGCATCACCAGCACCAGCTGCTTGGCATTTCAGTTTCCTTCCTCCTCCAAGAGAAAATCTCCACTTTTACCACCCGTCTTTTTAACTACCTGGCATTTTTCCACAATCATGAGCTTATCAACAGCCTTACACATGTCATAGACAGTAAGTAACGAAGCCATGACACCAGTCAACGCTTCCATCTCCACGCCTGTCTTCCCGTCACACTCCACGGTACATTCAACATCAATCAAGTTACTCTTCTCATTTGGAATCAAATTGACCTTGATCTTGGTAATGGCAATCGGATGGCATAAGGGAATCAAGTCGGATGTTTTTTTCACTGCCATTATACCGGCTATTCTGGCAATCGAGATAACGTCACCTTTCTTGTTGCCTTGAGACTGAATCTGACTCATTGCAGTGGTATTGCTGAATCTGATTGTGCCCTTTGCAGTTGCTGATCTGTGTGTGATGGACTTGGAATGAATGTCAACCATGTGTGCTTCACCCTTGCTGTTGAGATGAGTTAGCTTGGTGGAGGCAGCAGGAGGAGGAGGAGCAGTGGGCTTGGACGAGGTTGAATAGTATCTCCTGCTGGCACCCAGCTTGAGTGCTGATTGATAATTGTTCCCTATAAACAAATCAGAAGGAGTTAAAGGGTGAAGATGTTAGTATCTGAAAGTAGAGGCCCGCCGCCAGGGGGGTAGAAGCCAACAGACAAAGATGGAACTAACATAATTCAACAATCAGTCAACCACCGATCAAAATCATAGGTCTATTAGGCATGTTCTCCAATTCTCCTAAACCAGCATGCTTCTCCTTCTTAAGTTTCACTGCTCCTCCGATCTTGTGTAGAATATATTCGTCATCGTGGCCATTCCTGATGAGGTCCCTCAATGACATTTCGTCGTTACCAAACAAACAAACCTTCAAGTTCCCATCACTGGTGATTCGAAGCCTTGTACAACTCGAACAAAAATCAGAAGTCATCGAAGTGATGAATCCAACCTTTCCTTTGAAACCAGGGATTTGGAATACTTTTGCAGTATCACCTTTCCTAGGGTCTATACTATAAATATCGGGATACGTCGCTTTAATGTTGCTTAGAATATCATCATAGGTGACCATCTTGTCGTTGGACCACCTATTCCCATCAAAAGGCATGTACTCGATAAATCGCACTTCAATCTTCTCCTTTCTTGATAATTCGACAAACTGAATGATTTCATCCTCATTCACGTTCTTCATAACAACAACGTTGATCTTGATCTTTGGTATGTCTAGCTCTATTGCCTTGTTGAGTGACTTCATGACAGCCGTTAAACCGTTCCTTCTTGAAATTAACTGAAACTTACCGTTGACCAATGTGTCCAAGCTTAAATTCAACGATGTTAATCCATTGCGGAACAAAGCCGGTAGCTTTCTGTGTAAGGCGAGTCCGTTTGACGTGATGCAAATCTCTTCAAGTCCAGGAATCATGTTGAGTCTTTCGACTAGTTCAACAATATCCTTTCTCACAGTTGGTTCTCCTCCCGTTAGTCTGATCTTTCTCACTCCTTGACTCACAAAGATGGATGCGATTCTAATGATTTCATCGGTGGTTAGAAGTTTCTCCGTTGGTGAAAGCTCTATGCCTTCCTCCGGCATGCAGTAGACACATCTCAAGTTGCAACGTTCGGTGATTGATATTCTCAAGTAATCGTGTTCACGTTTGTAGTTGTCCGTGAGAAACTCTGAAAACTTCTTTAGAGGTTTTGATCTTAGCTTTCTCAACCTTGGCGAATCTCGAGAAATGAGCGTATCTGACAGTGGAGTGGGAGGATAGAGAGGCGGTAGAGATTCATCTACTGAACTTGAATCTGTGTATGGTTTTGCCGATTGCTGTAATGGTGAACACAACGAAGAAGCCTTGCTAAAATGTCTGAAAGTTTCGCCGCCCTTCAGTTGTGATCCTACCAGCAACGATGATGCTCGCCTGTACATATTTTGATTATTGCAACAGTGATACTCGAGTTAGTTAGTGACTGGATAGAGAGGAAGAAGAAGAAACTTTAAAAAACAACAACAAGAAGTGATAAAGAAAAGTCTTAAAATTAATAACCAACGTTGAGATCCAAATTTTGAATCTATCCGTAAGAGGTCAAAGCACCGGCAGAGCGTTATCAGAACGATAGCAAGGCAGCCAGCCGTACATCATCAGCCACAGGTGGCGCATGCGTTTATTCGTCAAAGATGATGTTAGTTGGGACATCTGCAATCAAATTGATTCAATTCTATCAATTAATCAATCAATAAAACGAACAAACGCTGTGAAGAACTACAATAGAGTGCCATAATACACGTAGAGGTACAGTACAGCAAATCACAATACAATCCAATACAATGGCATCGACGATACCCACCACCGCACAACATCATGACCCGCACCATCTGAACCTGCAAAGAAGACCGTCTCGACTAATCCAGCTCGAAACGTCAGCACAAAAGTTGGACATTAGAGCACACCAGAGAACGTACCAAGGGGCGTACGTTAGAACGTGCCTTGGTTGTCTTTCGTTTTCCGTTCTTATCCTGAAACTATTTTCCAAAGAGTTCTATCCGATAGGGCTAGTGTTCAACTTCTATGGACTAATGACTTGCATCATTGGATACCTTCGATCGAGACAGTTGGATCTCTACTTTATCAACTTTAGCGATCCAAAATGGGCAGAGAACTATGATGGTATTACATGCGGCAAAGATGATGAATTTCCCGAAGATGAGAGAGACGCAAGGGTGAGAAACCACGATTTGGGTGAGGATAGGGCGGGGAATGATGATGATGAGGAGGAGTACGAAGAGTATGACAACTCGTACTATTTCAAGACAAACGGGAATTTTGTGCTCTGGTTGACCCTTGTTAGTCTCAGCTGTTATGTTACTCTGTTTGTGTTGCTCGCTAGGTTGTAACGGTGCGATGGATTCGAAGTAACCGTGATTACTTTCTCTTGTTGAACTACAATACAGATTGGCCAAAGGTCCACAGCACGGGTAAGCAAAAGAAAGATTAAAAATAACAGTAGAGTAATAAGTTAAAGATGAGACCACCAAGAAAAGAAGGATTGGTAAGAGAGACATATTGAAGATTAAAAAAAGAGAGAGATTGTGGGATAGACGGACGCGTATGTATAAGAGTAAAAGAACTATTAAAGATGCAACGCATATAATCAGTCATCCAGTATTGTTCTTCGAAAGGACTGTCACTTGTTCATTACCGGATGAAACAAGCAACGGAAAGCCTCCCTAGAGCAAAAACACAGGGCTGGAATGAGATAGAGTAAGCAGAGAAGAGGGAGCTAGCTCGTATAAAACATCTATTCCTCCTTGACACCACCGGCACCACTGATTTCAGCTTTTTCGATGGTGGCCTTGTCAGTCTTGACATCACCAGAACCACCTTGCAACATGGACATGAATCCACCACCGGCCTTGAAGGGTCTCTTCAACTCACCAGCTGCAACCTTTCCAAAGACATGGATCTGGACCAAGTTAGCCTCAAAGGCACCTTTCAAAGGAGAGATGGATTGCATCAGTAATGGGTTGGCGTACTTCATGTATAGATGCATGAATCCCATCATGGCCATACCGGTAAAGACACCTTTTATTGAGCCTTGGATCTGCTTCAAGTCGTAATCTTTCACCGTTGTGACGGTTAGCTTTTGCTCTGTCTCACCAGCCATGCTGTTTGGAGGTTCGACAAACTTCAAGGTTGTCAAGTCATTCTTCTTTATGATGAGTTGTCTCGTGTATAGGTACACCAACAGGGTTAGAGCGGTACAGCCAAGGTAGAGGGCTCTCACGTAGAACAAAGTTGTTGGGTCTTCAAAGTTCATTCTCTTTGAGACTTGCATCATGCCGAGCATGATGACTAGGTTTGTGATTGCTGGATTCATGATGATGATTGATGATGATGATGATGAGATCTGGCAGAACGAGGTGAAACCAAAGAGATAAAGAATGGATATATGGAGAGATCAAATCAATGTATGAACAAATATCCAGGACAAAACATGATGAAAAGATGGCTGTTTGGTGGTGAGTGTCGAGTTTCCGCCACCACCAACCAACAGGGTGATTGGAATTTTTCAACGTTTCCACAAGTTGGATTGGAAGTTGGTACAGGCGACGCCCGTGCACGTCCTTTTTGTCGGTGCTCGTATATGTCACATGACTGTGTGTCACGCTCTCGCGCTACTGCTATCACTATTTATTGGATCTAAACTATAAATAACATTTGTAGATTGAAATCGGATCAATGTTGATCTTTGTATTAGGGAAAAAGTGGGTGAAAAGGGAATTGAAAGTGGAAGGGATGACCAATAAAAACCACAACAGAGCAAAACGGCTATATCAAAATGCCATCTTTAAAAGACTCTGAGTGTAGCTGGGGAAAAAGTTAATTATCTTCAATCATAACCTTGATGTTACCGTTGGATGGATCACTGGAAGTTTCCATTGCTTCAACGGCATTTTCCAATGGGAATCTATGGGTGACCAAAGAGTCAACATTGATGACACCGTTGGCAATCAAGTTGATACATGCAGGCCATGAGTCGTGGTATCTGTTGATGAACTTGACGTCAATCTCTGCCAATGACAAGTGCATGAATGGGAAGTTGTTGATGTCACCTCTACCAACACCTATCACGGTCAAAGTACCTGATCTTCTGGTGACGAAACCACCGGTGATGATGGAGGACTCGACACCGGTACATTCCAAGACACAAGGAGGCTGTTCGTACTCTGTTGGACCGAACAGCTTTCTGATGGATTGGGCATTTTCCCAGTTTGACTTCTTTGGATCGATCTGGTAGGTGATGACTTCTGGAATCAACTTCTTGGCGAACTCCAATCTCTTTGGAGAGATGTCGGTGATCATCAATGGGGTAGCACCGGAGGCCTTTGCCAAAGCCAACGTACAGAGACCGATCGGACCGGCACCTGCAATCATACAGGACTTACCCAAGGTTAGTTGGGATCTTTCGATACCGTGGTAGGCGACACTGACAGGCTCCACCAAAGCACCTTGAGCATAGGTCATCTTGTCAGGAATAGGGTGGACGAATCTTTCATCGTGAACCTTGTATCTTTGCATCAAACCGTTGAAAGGATAGACGGAGGAGAACTCAACCTCTTTACACAAGTTGTAGTCACCCTGCATGCAGAGGTAACACTTACCACATGGTAGTTGAGGTTCAACGGCAACCCTGTCACCAACCTTGACCTTCTTCACGGCATCACCAACGGCAACGACGTCACCACAAGCCTCATGTCCAAGAATACAAGGACCTTCAACAACCAACTCACCAATCTGGCCCATCTTCCAGAAGTGGACATCGGAACCACAGATACCGCATGCTCTCACGTGGACAAGGACTTCTGTGTTTGTAGGTTCTTTGATTTCGGCATCTTCCATGTAGATGGTTTTCTTCTCGTTGACAACCAAGGAAGGGTTGTTGGCCTTTGGTAGGGATGATAGAGTCATTCTGTATGTAGTCTGTGTGTGTGTTTGTTAATCTGTTTGAGTATGAAGCACTAGAGGTATAGGATAGAAGCGGAAGAAAAAGTTGATCTCATCCAGGAGGGAATTGGTCGAAAGCACGAGGAAAGAGCATAGCCTGGTGTATTTATACCGTCCAAACGGTTCATCAGAAACTTTACCCAATGCCTCCGGATTGGGGACACAAAGCTGTGAAGGAGATTTCTCCGAAGTTTTGCATTTTGAGTAACGTGAACCAATTTTTGTACCCCACACAATGGAAGTCTTTTTTTTGGCTGGGGTGCTGCTGCTGGCTGGCGCGTGGGGCCTCTGCTAGTGTTTCCTAATCGGGAAATGCATCCGAGTGCGCTTCCAATCTTTGTTGTTGTCTTTTTATGGCTGGCTGGCTGGTGGGATGGATGGATGGATGGATGGTTGGATGGATGGTAGTGCCATCTTGGAGGATGTTGGGTATGATGGAACAATCCATTGCCGATACGAGGGTGTTTGGCTAGTCTGTTGGTTGGTTCACTGGATTAGGGACAGTGTTTATAGTCAGTAATCGATGGCGATGGCATTCCATTCCATCCGAAGCCACTCGTAACCAACCAGCCAACGTTACCCGAACGATAATCTGGGGAAGGGAGGATCGCTACTGTCACGACACAACCACTCGGTCGGTGGAAGCAAGGAAAGTAAGCAAACGGTTAAGTTACTCCATTCATACAAGCACCCAGATAGAAAGATGAAAAACGAGAAATGTCCGACCGGTCGATCAATTTTCCCAGAGTCAGGGCAGCGCTCCTTCCTTCCTCCCCCCGCCTGTGCCACGTCTTCCCCCGGTATCGTGTTACTTTCTACCCAAGGATAGGCAAGAAAGTTGAACCATCTTCGGCTATCGCCCAATTGCCGCCCTGTCTGATACAGAATATTATATACGCTGTAGCACAAAACTGCGTAGCTGGTGGTTGGTTACATACGGTAGAGAAACCACGGATGTCTCGCCATTCAGTATGGGCATACCCATACGAAGCCTCCTCCCGTGTCTCCTCTCGCGTCTCGACTACCCGATTTGTCTCGAGTTTCGTCTCGACAACAAGAAGCAAGACTGGACGTATTTGCGAGGCAAACTGAACAAACAAACAGCTTGATAAAACAGTTCTGATTGATGGTAAGCCACCCATCTTTGAATCAACAACCCAGAGCTTCGCGTTAACCAAAATTGTATAAGGTACACGACCCACTCACTCACCAGAGGAGCTTGTGTTGGTATAGGTACACGACCACTCTCCAGTGAAAAATTTTTACTCCTATTTCCAGTGGTTGTGTCGAGGTTACTACTGTTACTGCTGTTGGATACTACCACCACTCTTGTTCATATTTGTTGTTCTTTTGATTCGTATCTCCAATCCTAAGCTTTCATAGACAATATAACAGAAAGACTTCATAAATCTTAAATCGCTTCGCTTCCACAAACAGTATGTATAGCTTATATCATTACCTTGACTCTAACTGAAACTGAAACAAAAGCTTTCATCACAACAACCTACTAAAGAATCGTTCAATCGATTCAACAACCATAATCTACTCACCTTCAACAAAGTTTGTTAGATGACAAAAATTAGACACAAGCTGAAGTGGAAATTATGTCCTACTCTTGATTGATTCTGAACAACTACTATATTCAAACACCATGAATATACTCTAGATGTTTGGCTCTAACCAGGCGTCATAATACCTCACTTCAGTCAAAGCCCTTCATCCTCTCTTGTTCGGCTTGCGCATGAATCCACATTACTTGTGGACACCCATGATCGCTTTATCAATTGGTTCTATGTTTTTGTCACACCTAATAGATTAACGAAACTAAACGCTCTTTCTCTCTTGTCAGCTTCCACTTTGATGAGCCATACCGCTGTTTTGTCAACTTTGGAGGTTGCTGGTTTGAAGCAGCATACTAACAGATCCTTCAATACAGACCACATAATATATCCACAAAATGACCAGAACCTCAGTCCTAGCAGATGCTCTAAATGCCATCAACAATGCCGAAAAGACCGGTAAGAGACAAGTCCTAATCAGACCTTCCTCAAAAGTCATCATCAAGTTCCTAACTGTCATGCAAAAGCACGGTATGTATCCAACATTTTTGAAATAAAGAAAACCCACAGTTGTATCCTACTTCAATCCTGCGCCTGGCCCCTTTTCTTTTCTCCCTTCTTTTCAATCACCGGAATGATAACTGGATGGCTTGTCGGTAATTTCATCAGAAATCTTTAATCACTGTCCCTTGCTGTCCTTTAAGTTTTCGGAAGAACAATGGCTATTAGGAATCGCATTCTTACACAGTTCTGTTGCACAAAGTCAACCTTATCTGTTTACTTTTCCTCGACATCTCCCTCCCCCCCCCCTCTTTTTTTATCCTTACTTGGCTTGGAATATTGGAAGATGGATACAACAACACTCAAGTACAAATTACTAACAGTTGTTTTTTCTCTCTACTTGCTTTAGGTTACATTGGTGAATTCGAATACATTGACGATCACAGATCAGGAAAGATCGTTGTTCAGTTGAACGGTAGATTGAACAAGTGTGGTGTCATTCAACCAAGATACAATGTTAAGATCAGTGACATTGAAAAATGGACCGATAACTTGCTACCAGCAAGACAGTTCGGTTACGTCATCCTAACAACCTCTGCCGGTATCATGGATCACGAAGAGGCAAAGAGAAAGCACGTCTCTGGTAAGATTCTAGGTTTCGTTTACTGATTTTGTTTCTTCTTCATTATATCCAAAAACTCTTTTATAGCTCAATTTTTCTAAATCGATAGTTTTGTCTCCGTCAATCAACCGTAGTATCAGCCACATTTATAGTGTGGCGCAGCATTTTTTATCTCTGCTCAAGAAAAAAGGGATGAAGCTTCCAAAGGGCATAAGGAGAACCTACATCCCTTGTCCCTTATATCTTCTTCACTCATTCTTCTTTTCCTTCGTTTAACCACCGTCACATTTGATCTCCATCTCGATCAGCTGAATAATTCACCATCAAGATTAACAAAGATTAATAAACGATGAAAATAAAACAAACACTGATTGTCTTACCCTTACTGGTAGCAGCAGCTTGGGGGTTTGTTCATCCCGTTGAAATCAAAGGCAAACATTTTTATGATAGTGTCACCAACAAACCAGTAAGTTGAACCTGCATAATCATGGTAGCATTCACCAGGAACAATTACTAACGAAAAGTTCAATCTCTTCCCCTTTTCAACAGTTCTTCATCAAGGGAGTCGATTACCAACCGGGTGGGTCATCGGCAGTCAACCAGTTCAGCGACCCCTTGTCGGACCCTCTAAAATGCTCCCGTGATGTCTATTTATTTCAAGAGCTTGGAGTCAACACGATCAGAGTCTATTCGGTGAATCCAGATTTGAACCATGATAAGTGTATGACCATGCTGGCAGCAGCAGGGATCTATCTTGTCCTCGATGTAAACTCACCTTTGGAAAGGCAACATTTGAACAGGTACGAACCTTGGACAACATACAACGAAGAGTATCTCAACCATGTCTTCAAAGTTGTCCAAGTGTTCTCCGGATACAACAACACGTTGGCTTTCTTTGCAGGAAATGAGATTGTCAACGATAGACTATCGGCAAAGGTCTCACCAACATACGTCAAGGCGGTCGTTAGAGATATGAAGGATTACATCAATGCTAGATCCTTAAGAAAAATACCTGTTGGTTACTCAGCAGCGGACGATCTAAGTTACAGAATCTCACTGGCAAAATACATGGAGTGTTACGAACAGAGTCCAAACGAGGCTGTTGATTTCTACGGTGTCAACACTTACCAGTGGTGTGGAGAACAGACTTTTTACACGAGTGGTTACAACCTTCTACAAAGAGACTACCAAGATTACACCAAGCCAATCTTCTTCTCGGAGTATGGCTGTAACGAGGTTCAACCAAGGCTGTTCAAAGAGGTTCAATCGATCTATTCGTCCCAAATGTCAGGAGTGTTTTCGGGAGGTTTGGTGTACGAGTTTGCACAGGAACCAAACAACTATGGACTTGTTGACTATGACGAGTTTGGAAATGTCATGCTCTTGAGAGATTTTGTCCAGTTGAAGCAGCAGTTTGACAAAGTTGCAGACCCACCAATTCCAAAGAAATCATTACTTCAAAACCAAAACCAAAGAAACGGAGAACGTGGACAAAGAAACAAGAAGCATGGATTGATGTGTGGGGAGGTCTATTCAAACATGGACATTTCATCGGGAGTGCCAAGATCGCTAGGTTCAGATATGATCCGTAAAGGTGTCAACGTGAAGAGTGGCAAGTTTGTTCCATTGTCACAGGATGATCTAACGTCAAAGTTCAGACTGTTCAACGTTGATGGAACTCTACTTGCAGAAACAACAAAGATTGAAGTTCGTCCACAACCTAAAGCATTGGAAAGGCAAACTGTTTGGAACAATGGTAAGTACTATCATGAATACTAAATTGTAAGAGGAACATCCAGAGAAACGGGAAGCAGCATTCTGTAGATACCCGTTGTTTTCTATCTTTTTCACCGCTTGACGGTTGAATTTTACTAACACCAAAACAATTCGACAGATGGGAGCAAAGTGAAATTTGGAATATCGAGCATTCTGGGTAGCATATACATCACACTGTTGGGATACTTGGGAACTATGCTGGTTTGATACAGTTCAGGAAGAGTGAGTCCCAACCTTTACCCATTGTGTGTTGTACGGGTGATACTTGTCCCTCTTTTTAATTCCCCTTTATGACAAGGTTTTTGCTAATCGAAAGATAAACTAGTATTTGGACATACCGACTACAGAAAAACCACAAAAGTGTATACATGACAGATGTGAAGTGTATATATCGTAAGTGATGAACGTACGGAATGGCAAAACATAAAATCAAGCATATATAAATATAAAGAAAGAGATAGATATAAATAAGAAACCAAACGTTTATGGATGGTGGATGAGACAACCACTAAAGTGACTAACGACAACATTGGGGAATGTTCGGTCTCAACGGAGAAATCAAAATGGACATCAGTAGAACAACCCAAATAAATAGAGTGTGACAAAACAACAGCATGTTGCTGCTAGAGCGAATCGTTGAATGGTGAAAGGGTGAAGAGCCTTACTTTTGGAAAACTTCATCCAAGAAGGCCTCTTCTTCAGCCAGATGCATGGACTTGGAACCGGCAGCAACAGATGCAGATGGGTCTCTTCCTGCGTATCTGCAGGTCAAGTCTAGACCAGTCTCGGCAAGTGTTGTTCTGATTCTAGGAGCGGCATAAGTCCAAGAACCCATGTTCAATGGTTCTTCCTGGCAGTACACGATATCGGTCAAAGCAGGGTACGATAGAATGGCATCCTTCAGCTGTGCGAATGGGAATGGGTGCATCTGTTCAATCTTGATGAATGCAGTCTCCTTATCTTCAATGTTGGCTCTTCTCTTGTGCAATGCGGTATAGACTTGACCAGAACATAGAACAATCCTCTTAATTCCTTCCTTTTCATTGATGGATTTTCCTAGTTCAACATCCTCAATGATCCATTGGAAGTGTGATTCGCCTGTGAATTCGTCGATTGAAGATCTTGCCAATGGATGTCTCAACAACTGCTTGGAAAAGAAGAGAATTAGTGGCTTTCTGAATTGACGGTGCATCTGTCTTCTTAACAAGTGGAACAATGATGCTGGGGTGGATGGGTATGCAACTTGCATGTTACAGTCTTGATGCTGTCTGTCCAATCTTTCTGGGGATGGGTAGATTCTTGGATCTTCGTTACACATTTGCAAGTATCTCTCTATCCTACCGGAAGAATGTTCTGGACCTTGACCATCATAACCGTGAGGCAACGAAAGAACAACACCAGATCTTTGCTTCCACTTGGATTCGGCCGAAGATATGAACTGATCAACAATGACTTGGGCAGTGTTTGCGAAATCACCAAATTGGGCTTCCCATTGAATGAATGCATCTGGTGAGGTTAGTGAGTAACCGTATTCGAAACCCATAACACCATATTCTGATAAGGATGAATTAGAGATGACAAAGTCACCTTGAGTTTCACTCATATGCTTCAATGGGGTATACGTGTCTTCTGACTTTTGATCGTGCAAAACGGCATGCCTTTGAGAGAAAGTACCTCTTTCGACATCTTGACCAGAGATTCTCACGTGGTAACCTTCAGCAGCCAAAGAACCAAAGGCCAATGCTTCACCGGTTGCCCAGTCAATACCTTCACCGGTTTCGGTGGATTTCAATCTGGCACCAAGAATTCTCTTTAGGTTTCTGTGCAAGGTGAATCCTTCAGGAACGTTGGAAATGATGCTACCAATCTTCTTCACCTGTTCTTCAGAGATGGCAGTTGGTAGATGTGGTAGAACCTCTGTTGCTAGTTCCTTTGGTGACTTGAAACCTTCCCATGGTGTTGTTAGCCATTCTCTTGAATCTGGCTTGTAGTCCTTACCCTTTGAAAATGATTCTTCCAAGGTGTTCCAAACCCACTGTTTGTGCTCATCAATGTCTTCCTTGCTAAACGAGCCTTCTGCTAGAAGCTTTTCAATGTACATGTCCAAGACTTGTTTCTTTTCGGCAATCTTTTGGTACATCAACGGCTGGGTGAAAGAAGGTTGATCTGTTTCGTTGTGACCGTACTTACGGTATCCCACAACATCAAGAATAACGTCGGAGTTGAAGGTGGCTCTCCATTCGGCAGCCAAGTTGAACATAAAGGTGACGGATTCGACATCGTCGGCATTAACGTGGAAGATTGGAGCATTGATGGCCTTTGCAATATCGGATGGGTATGGTGTGGATCTTGCGAATCTTGGATCGGTGGTGAAACCAATCTGGTTGTTGACAATGATGTGGATGGTACCACCTGTGGAGTATGCCGGTAGAGCGGTGAAACCCATGGTCTCATACACAACACCTTGACCTGCAAATGCAGCATCACCGTGCAGCAAGACGCCAATGGCCTTCTTGAATTCACCAACGTCACCCTTCATGTGTTGGATGGCTCTTGTTCTTCCCAAGACGACTGGATCCTCGGCCTCCAAGTGGGATGGGTTGGCAACGATGGACAAGTTGACGGTCTTACCAGAAGTTGTTGGTCTCACGTAGTTCATACCCAAGTGATACTTGACATCACCTGAACCTTCGTCAAACTCTTTGGAACCCGTGAATTCTGAAAAGATGGCTTCGTTTGGCTTTCTGACAACGTTGGCCAACATGTTCAATCTACCTCTGTGGGGCATACCAATGACAACATCTTCGACACCCAAATCAACGGCGGTATCGATCAAGGCCTTCATACCTGGAACGACGGATTCTGCACCTTCTAGACCAAACCTCTTGTCATTAGGGAACTTGGTGGACAAAAAGTTTTCGAATTCGCATGCCCAGATGAGTCTATCCAGGATCTGTCTCTTTTGATCGATGCTATATTCGAACGGCTTGGCAATTTCGATTCTTTCTCTTAGCCAGTCACATTTTTCCTTTGATGGGATATGGACGTATTCGACACCGTAGGAAGAACAGTAGATCTTCTCACAGGAGGCAATGATGTCCTTCAATTTCATCGAATGGATACCTTCCTTTCTGAAGTAGGCCAAGATACCAGGACCCAAAGTGATGTCCTTTTCCATGTCGGCCTCTGTGAAGCCGTAATAGTCTAGTGTCAACTCCTTTGGAAGAGGAGCAGACTTGTCATCACCAAAGGAGATTCCTAGTGGATCGATATGGGCCTTTTGATGACCTCTCACTTGGTAGGCTCTCACCAACAATTGTGCTTTCAAATGTGTCAACACGTCCTCTTCTCCCATCATTGACGATGTTGGGACCAGATTTGGAATGCCACCTTCTGGCTGTGGAATCAAGGTTGGTGGTGCGATGTATGCGGAAGATGCTGGCATCTTACCATCCATGTTCTTGAAGTATGCATTCCAGGAGACATGGACTGAAGAGGGATCTTGCTTCCAAGCTTCGTACATCTCATCGATATAGTTGGAGTTGTTTGATTGTAAAAAGGTATCAAATCCAGTGGCGTATGGTCTCACCAGTAGATGTTGCCTCTTGAAGGGCGTTGCTGTTGTTGTTGAGGAACCCGAGAGACGAGCCCTCGAGATATTCCTTGAGATTGATCTTAACATTGTGTAAGTTGTAGATCTATTAAAGATTGGTGGGTGATGAGCTTCTGTTGTTTTAGATCTCTCAACTCTTGCTGTATGGTCCCTTGACTAGGAGTGTTCTAATGAATGAAACAACAACAAACGGACTTTGGAAAGGAGAAGAGAAAGAAGGAAAAGGGAGAAGGGCAACCAGGTTGGATCTGTTTGTTGTAACCGTGGTACCTGTCTTGAGGATGATGAGCTCTGTTTGACCATATCCCTCACCAAAAGCAATCTGCGTGGAGGTTTCCCTCCCCTTGCTGCACGCATAATACAGAATCTCCCGCGTGTGATTGGTTCTGCGGGCGACTCTTCGGTTTCCGTGCAGGGGATTGCAAATTTGTGCCGGTCTCAATGGTTGACGTAATGCATTACGTGAATTGCCATCCTCCGGGGTTTTTCCTCTCCGTTTGCCCATGTTTACTACACTGCTCTTCTCTGTTCTGGTCGTTGCTGGCACTTGAAACAGTTATGATTGGGCACATTGTACGGTCTATGTCCGATATCACATGCTAGGTTGTTACTGGTGTCATCTGTGAAGATGAAGAATACAAATGAACTCACTCCCGGAGTGATGAGTTCAAACGAGGCTCGGATCAATCGTTTCTTCTTTCAACAAAAACTCCGGGACTCTACTTTTGCTCTGCTTGCTTGTACCGGATCGACAGAGCCGGAGTTGTAGATGTAGATGGAGTTGCCGTTCTATACACCAACATTTATCGGAGTCGAAAGAGCAGCATCTGTTTGGTATCTGCTTTCCAATGTGCTGAGTGGCTAAATACGCACGGAGAGGAAAAATACGAATAACAGATTCAAACAGTCAATATCGCGCCCGGGTCGACATTCCTCGAGATGTAGCCATAACAACTGTTATGGTCTCCCTCTGATCTTTTCCATTATCACCGAACAACTCATCAGTAAGGTTCGGTTGGTTACCACTTTGAATCCATACATAGGCAGGCATGCGATCAATCCTAGCTAGTTGTTGAGTATAATTCAATGGCCTCGTTGCAACTTGCTAGATCCAGCCGAAACTCTTTCACTTCTTGGTGTTTGGTCACACTGTCATCAGATTTACTTCGGATCGTTCCAAGAGAAACATCTTATACCTCCAATTCGTGATATACCACACTGTCCCTTCAGGATATTATTTTCCCAGCGTTGTCACCTTGTAAGGAGCCTCCAAATCCATCTCATCTGGCTGGCTACCAATCCTCATTTTTCAAAGGCTGTGCTAGTTTCCACCGTGAACAATTTATATTTTTCACCCGTCACCGAAAACACTCATCACGATTTGGTTGACAATTTAAATGGGTTCAATTCACAGGAAGCCCTTCATTGTTTAGGCGATGTTTCTATATACTATGCCACCACAATAGTAACAACAGTCGCTACCTACATTCACACACACCCTTCATTCTACCATAGAATGCTATCGCAAAAGCTGATCGCCATACCCAGAGCCAAGACGAAGAGGAATCCACTTAGGCCCCAATGGTGCCCCCACTACCACCTCCATCATATACTTCAAAGGGTCCATTGGATACGAACGATCCATCATGCATTTGACCAATCGCTGTTTGACAATACGAGCCTGAAATTGCACGAGTCAAACGTTGAACTGTCCTCAAAGGACTCGTATTTCCAATTGAACGAAAAGCTCCAAAGATTACTTCCAGATCCAACGATACCCGATTTTCAGAAATCGGTGGAGCTCGATCGAATAATAGATGGTACAACGATACCCATACCCAAGGGACAAAGTTTGATGATAAAAGATGTGTTGATAAAACAGTTGAAGTCGAACATCAACACAAGGGTGATATTTCAAAAGCTTGTATCTTTGAAGTACGAGTTCAAAGATGACGAGATGGATGTCGATCGAACATTGGTTGGTGCTATAGGTGATCTTGCCAATGGTTCATCAAGCGATTTCCAATGTTTTCTCAACTGTGGTTTGATTGATCATTCGGATAAGAAGCCTTTTGGGTCAAAGGTGGACGATCTAGTGGATGATCGTGTGCGTGATGTATTCCTACACCAGTACTCATTCAAGATGAAGTTTGCAATGATTCAACTGCTTATCGACAAAGCGTTTCATGAAAGAGCTGAGCTATTTCTTGAATTGTACGAACAAGTGTTGAACGAAAAGGCGAGCAACAAGAGTAGCAGATCTTCCTTGGATTTAGAACTGTTAAAGGCTCATTTATCAAGAAAAAAAGCATCATCATCTGATACAGCCGAAAAAGTGAGATTGCCTTCGATGATCTTGAAGAAATCCATTGGAAACGTCTTGAGTCATACTTTGTTGGAGGAGAGAAGCTTGGAGAGTTACTTGAAGGTGATGAACAAGTATCTCACCTTGCACGGAAGTTTCACTGCTGATCAAATAAAGACAATCAACTTGTCCTTTATCAGGTATCTTTCAGAGGTGACAGATTCCCCACCGGATGTGATAATAGCATATCTGATTTCACTATACCCTTCCTGTCAGCCATTACTGGAGAGTACAGGAATACTCAACATGATCTTCAACGGCCGTGCCAAACCTATCCTTGATCCAACCCATGTATTGCAAAGGGCAAGGGTTCGTGACGAACTTGTCACCATCACAAGTTTACCGCATATCAACACAATTGCCCATCTTTACAGACAGTACTTCAACCATGCAAATCCAACAAAACTACAGACCAAAGTGTTGTTTGAGAAATACCTTGATGCTGTATCCGAGTACCAAATGGCAGAAGAAGCACAAGCACAGTTGAAGTATCATCCATTTGGTTCTCAATACCATACATCGGCCATACTAGAGGTGATTCTCGACTACACTAACAATCAGATGGGGAAACCGATCTTTTCAAAGAATCTACTTGTCAGTTTTCTGCTCAGATCACCAGCAATCAAGGTTAAAAAGTTCCATTCTAAGAAAATCACCACAATGCTTGCCCAACTTGCACGTAAGGACGTTACTGCAACCGTTAAGATCCTATCGTTGTTGTACAATCGTACCAATGTTGGTCCAAGCGTTTACTATGCAATAATGAAAGAGTTGGTGTTGTTGGGAGATTGGGAAAATGCCGAGTTTTACTATAAGAAACTACAAGGATTTGGGAATGTCGAGTTGGTCTCCTTTGAAAACGTATCCAAGATGGTTGAAGTGTGCGAGTGGGACGTTCCTGATGGTGCATGTCTTGTTTCGGGAAGAAAGCCGTTGAAAAGAGAGCTTCATAGATCCAAGGATAATGCTAGGGACCGGGTTGTTAGGTTGGACGTTGATGGAATACTGAACGATTTGGACCATGCCATACTTGAAAAGATGAAGCAATGAGAAGGAACTGTTTCTTAATGATTATATAGACTGTTTGATACTACGAAAATGAACGATAGACTAATTTATGACTGTTGATGGTGTATACTAGTTTGGTTGAACTATATAAGGGATATGAGAGTAAAGAGTTGACTTGAAGTCACTTTTGAAAAAGAAGACAAAAACAGATTGAAACACAAGAACGTAAATAAATAATAGTTGAACCAAAAACAGGTGAACCGGTGACGCTGACCGGGAACAGGGAAGATTAGAACGAATACCAATAACCAAAACGCAAAAAGACCAAACACAAAGGGAAAATCCAAAAAGCAAAGACAGTAAGCAACCGGATAGTTTCTAGATTCTTTTTTTTCTTCTTCTTCTTCAAATGGCAAGATGAAGCAATAAATAATACAATGCCACAGGTAGAACAGGATGGGATTCAAATGTCCTCACCAAAGGCATCAAGAGAGATGATTTGGCCTGGCTTGAAAGCAGGCAGACCCAAGAATGGACATCCGTCACATCTGAACGCATCACCCAAAGAGCAAGAACCACAACCTCCAGTCTTACCTTCGATGGTGAAATCAATTTCCGCCATTTCATCCTCGGTGAACTTGATCTGTTTGCCCAACTGAGCCAATGCCTCTTTCTTTCTCTGCTGTTGTTTCTGGGCCTTGATTTTTTCCTCTATCCTAATGGCTTCTTCGGTGGCCGATCTTGCCATCGAACCGAGTATAGAGTCTTGCAATGATCTCTGCCTGTCATCATCAGCCTCTTCTTGCTCTTTCAAACCACAGGTACAATCCTTACAAGCCTTCCTCCTCTTCTTACCCTTTGGTGCACATTTGATCGGCATCACTACTGGGGTACTCAAATGTAACTCGTGAGAGTTCAAAAGTTCATCCTCGTTGATGATCGATGCACGGTCTCCATGGAGTGGGGAGGTTGGTAGGTTGTCAAGGTCATCATCGGATGCATTGTCCGATTCAACCTCTGAATCTTCGAAGAATGTCAGTTTTGTCTCTCTTAGTTTGAGTTGTTCTTGGATGGATTCTTGTTCATCCTCATCGGCCTCTGATGAGTCCGTTAGCACTGGTGGCGATGCGATTCTCTTGAACGAAGGAAGAGGGGATGATCTTGGGGTTGCTGGTGTTCTGTTGAGTCTCTTGAACGTTGGAAGTCTGTTATTGGTGGTGGCGGTTGCTGTTGATGCTGCTGGTGCTAATGTGGACTGTTTTCTGAGTGGTATACTGACAGAGGCTTGCTTGCTGAGGTCTGGTTTGATCCACCTCGTTTCATCGTTGTTTATCGTGAAACCAGCCATGATAGCTTCCAATGAGGAATCATCTGGAATCAATCCAGTAAAATAACCGTTGGGCCTCAACGAATCAAAGAGCTTGCCTGTGAGCTTTGAGTTGAACTTGTTCTGTTTGGCCTCAGATGGAGCCAAGTAGTGGATCAGTTCGTACTTTTCGAATGGTAGGTACTGCTGTTCCAATGCTATTCTATCAATGACATATTGGACCAAATCTGCTTCGGGGTGTTGTAGTATGAGTTTCCTCTTTGCCTCTTCCACAGTGTGAGGCTCGGTCACCACTGTAGGGTGTAGTAGGAGCAGTATTGTAGCTTCCGACATTGGTTCACTAGTTGTTTGCTGTATGTGATGAACGGAATCTAGTGTTCGTGTACTGATGATTCAAAGAATGAATATGGAGTTGGAAAAGAAGTAGTTAAATGGATGGTTTGATCAAGGGTCAAACAAAAACGTGTATGGCTGATGATAGGCAAACACTATGTGTATGTGTTATATGACGTTTGACTGATTATAAATTGAAATTTCTTTCTCTTTCTCTTATTTTCTCTCTATTAAAAAAGCTTAGGCTGTGCTTCTTTGTCCTGTAGCGGCCGGCGGCCTTTGAAGTATTTTTCTTGCTGTTTTCCGTTGTTTTGGCCCGGTGGCTGTTTCCCGGTGGCTGCAGTTGCTCTGGCGGGGGGCAGCTCTGCGTGCGGAGAATTGATTGTGCTGCGATCCTTTAGATAGGGGAGCTGTGATGGTCGGAGGTTAGTTTGGATGAGTCTGAATAGCCTTATACAATTGATCTATCAGTCTATGATCTACTGTTTCAATCAAAGACGGATCGGTTCACTTATATAACCATCTTTCAGAGACTCAACAGTATCCAGTAGTCCCAATGCTGAGTCTCGAGAGCGTTGCTCCTCCTGACAGGACCCTACAGGAGAGGAAATCATTGACTAATTAGGCAACAAACAGCCCCTTTCCACCTCCTTGCACACGTACTGCCTGTCAGTCAGCACGCACCGTTGACGGCCTGTCCGCCGCCTATTACCATTATTGCGCGGCATCTGCACCGGGGAGGGTCCCCTGGCTGTCTCCCCTGCGGCTGCTCGTACCGCACCCGTGGGGTCCCCGAACTCTTTCGGGGGACGCTGCCCTGCACTTGCTGGCACTCTCCACCGGGCCTCTTCCCTGGGCAGTACGTGCGGCGGCTCAACACTTTGCTGGGGCCTATACCGTCTCGAGAAATTGGTATGACCATTCGATTACCGGTTAGTTGTAAGTAATCAATCATCGTGTCGTAAGATTCTTCTTGATTTGTTGTTGCTTCTTACCATCGACGAATAGGATCAGATTCGATACGATGACATTCAATCAGATCAGCCCTGTTGTTGATGACCACTCTCTGATGATGGCTAACTTTCAAAGTAATGACGTTCTACTCGTTGAAGAGTTGTCTGTCTCTCCTCTCCACCTTAAACCCAACTTGTGATCTCAATAGACATCAACCAAGGGCCATACTGCCGCAGACTTGCGGAAAGCTTCCCAAGGACTGCCGCCGTAGCTTCGAGGTAGATCTTATCAATCCTCGAGAATTGCTTCTTCGAGTAAGACAAATACATACCCTTACACAGCCTGGTATACTCAATCTGAACGATCTTTTATGCTTTAAGCATCTTCAGAACTGAGACAACGGAATCTCTTCTACTCACAGCAATCTCCAACTGAATGGTTGTAAAATGTACTCGTTTAAAATAACTGAATAATTTTGAAGCGTATTTATGAACAATGGTATACGGTTGATCGACCCAGTAAATTTCCTCCTCAACTTTTGAGTTTAGTCCTAAACTGGTCCTAAAGTGTCAACTGTTATTCGGAATTATTGATTAGTTCCATCCTCCTTTTCTTCATTGATGAATTCTTATGGCAAACCGGTGGTGTACCGTATCTACCAACTCACCCGTCAAAAATTGTAAAGATTGCACTGCGGAAAGTTACGTGTATGGTCGCAATATTGCGAGTGAATCTTCAGTGGTGGCACTCAACCTTGGATAAGGGTGTCAGTCAGTATCAATCCGATTAATCCAAGTGTCATTTCGAAGATTCGTTGAAAAGACTTGACAATGAAGATGGAGAATTGTAAATTGGGAAAACTTGTATGCTCCTGGTAAGCTTTGTTGGTTGCCATGAGAAGTTTTAATAATTCACAAAAGTTTTGAGTCAAAATCTCTGAAAAACTACTTTCTTATTATTAAAACTTGAAAGCTGATGTTTTGCGTTTCATATAGCAACGAGACTGACATATCTGTCAAGCTGTGTCCTAAACTCATTAAATGATTGTCAAAAGATGGAATCGTACCGAAAATGTCCAATGTTACTTTTGCAGCGTCTCAATCATCAACATTCAGGTCGACCGAGGAGCCAATTGAGAAGCAATTGGTCTTTACATGCATTAATCTCAAATATTGAGACCAGGGTGATTTCCTAGTTAGATGGAACCTATAATTCATCATCGAAAAGGCATTGGAAAGCTCTCATTAGACATTGAGTTCGAGGTGGGATACCAGCCATTCTATCGGAGTATCTTTCCTGGTTGGTTTATATTACCTAGCTTTCAGTGGCTTCGTAGCTCAAGTCAAATAGTGGGGATATACCATGCTTACAGTCCAACCATTGCACTCACTCAATCAAAATACCTTAGCAAGAAGGGCAATGTCAAAACTCAATAGGGTATACTTCGCTACAAGAGCTATACACAGCCGTGCCCTTCTTCCTGCCGCTCGCATCCAAAGTGCTTATTTTGCCGCGGGGTCAAACGGTAGCCGCACAAGGACCCTGCGTCAAGCTAGCTAGCACATATGCTCGGCCTCTATTGTAGTCGCGCCCGAATATCCCGATTTCTTATTGTTCAAGTCCTGCACGAGCCCAAAATTTTACTATGGTCGGAGTTAACACTTCTTCCATGCCATTCTACGGACATTTGTGAACGCTCTAGGTTAGCCAGTAACATGAATTCAATGTCAGACTGTGGATCACAAAATTTGCTATCCAACCACACTATTTTGGTGTATTCAGCTATCGTGTAGCACTCACAAAGAGCAAGAAACAAGAACCTCAAAATAATTTGGTGGCGTTTTTGAAATGTTCGATTTTCACCTTTTTGAAACATATCATAGCGAGCCCCAGTTCCCACTATTACAACGTCATAAGTACCATCCAGATCGGTGGAAAACTGAAGCCAGGAGAAGGAACCGAAATTTGAGATTTTTCAAATCAAACTTTTTTTTCAAGTGGAATTTACACCCTTTCACAGACTTTAAATGGAATCAACAATTATACCACATTCAAGAGCCGATCCTGGAGGTTTTAGTGGTATACATTTACAATATTGAGTGTGTCCATAGATGTGTTAAAAAAGTGAGTTTGCAACACCTAAAAATTAAGCATTGACTTCAAGGGCTCCTGAGAGGTCTTCAACAAGATTTTTGGAAAATAAATTCCACAGTAGCATAAACTTCTACTATTGAATGTATTTGAAAAAGACATTTAAAGTTGGAAAATAGTCGGCAAGGGACTCATTTAAACGTTACAAAAAAATCTCTCGAATTGTAATACTCAGTTTTGACTTGCCGTTTTTGAGCATCATTTAAACAGCAACAACACAAAGCTATGGGCATGAAAGTTCTGTCAGCATCATATTCGAATCCTAGAGATTCTGCGAGTGTATTGTTTCAGAATATGGCGTGTTTGTGTCTTTACTCTGGATGGCATTGCGTAATTGCATACTTTCAAACAGTAATTTCACCAGCTGTAAGACTTTTGTGATAAACTATCAATACCACATAACAGTATTTGGCCATTGAAAAACATCCTGCAAAAAATCCCAAACCATTATCGTGTTCAGAAGGTGCCCAAACTGTAGTTTGAAAAAGTCTTCTTTTTGTCGATGCGAGCTTTTCAGGCGCGCGTTTTGTCCATTCGACTTGGGTTGTTGTTGCTTTCCATTGAAACAGCCATTCAAGAGCAATTGGCCTGAAACAATACTCATGTTATAGCACGAAATCTAGAGGTCTAACCAGGGAGCTTTGCTTACTATTCTATTTTGGGATAGGTACTCAAATATACCTTTGACGCTCAACCTAAATTTCAGTCTCGCACTTGAAATCAAACGCCAACGATGAACATGTTCAAAACACTCTCCAGCTCCTCGAATATGCTTCATAACCTAGCAGGTTGCTGCTTCATAGCTGATAATAAACTGGAATGTGCTGTTGGCATTTTTGAAACGATGCTGCGGGTTCAATGGCCGTCCTTGTGATCGTACTGTTCGGTTTTGTCCTTTGATGACCTTCTCTTCCGTCAGACCATGACTTAACCTTTGATGAGCGGCAAGCGTTTATTTCTCCATGCCAGTTGAGTGCTGGAGTCTTTAAGATTTGTATCCAGGGGGCCACTTTTTGCCAATGTCGTTGTTGTGCCCTCTCTGTGGCGAAAGGAATGATTAGCTTCAGATGCTTACGCGAGACTGTCTAATTGCAAAACATTCTCCGTTAAGTTATTGGCATTATTCTTACTCGTTTCAATCACAATGCTTTCAATTTTTGATGGCTAAAATGAGAAGGTTCCAGTGAGTAGGGAAACATGTATGAATCGTTTTTTAAAGTGCAGTGTGGGTGAAACATAATTTGTAAACACAGCAAGATTGTTCACGGGGGAGACTATGCGCACCCAAAAACTTATTTTGGGTCCACTCGTTTGAGCATCAGAACACTCTTAGCAGCCGCTTTTCCTTCTTTTCTTTTATGTGGATTCATAAAATGGGTGCTCATTATCATGACATCAATAGAAGAAGTCATGATAGTTAGTCTATATCGGTTACGTGCTACTCAAAGAAACACGAACGTATAGGGCTACGTTCAACCTGTAATGACCAGATGAACTAAATAGTGGATAGGGCATCAATGACACAATTGATTGATCTTTGCAAACAGTGTGATTGTACATTGTTCGATTGGCTCATTCGAACCAGGCATTTGAGGATTCATGAAATATGTTGTCACTGCAACATTAGGGCAAACAAAAGTGGCGAGCATTATATCACCTGACGAAGCATCTCAAGGTTATGCTCTTGAAAGCGATGGAAAAACACTTCCTTGGACAGATTGAGCACACGTTTTTTGATGGCCATATTACCTGATGGATAAGGCCTAGGCTTATAGAGATTTGTTTGCCGAACAGAGCTCTGGTGGATCACAATGGTCAGTGATGTCTTACTGCAGAATCTCAATGGTTGGAATTGTCGCAGCCTGACGACGAAGAAAAAGAACCCATTTTCAAGCCACAGTTTAGGCACCTTCATGACTTAGGAACGGGCTCAAACTTTTTACAGGATATGTTTGAATGGCAAAATACTGCTCTGTGGTATGAGTTGTCCATTACATTAGCTGGGTGTCGACAGCCGACACTAAGTCTTACGGCTGATGGAATTACAACTTAAAGCTAACCAATTAGGCAATTGCATTCAGAATCAAGAAGTAAGCTATTTATAGCTTGAGGCAAAACACTCACAAAACCTGTAAGACTTGAATGTGATGATAGCGTAATTGTTTTGCTCATCACTCCATATTGTTGCCGTTCGAATACCGTTCAAACACAGCAAGTCAAAGTTGAAAGGTACAATTGAAGAGACATTTTTAAATCAACAAAATGAGTCCCAATACAATTTGTCTCTGACTTCAAACTACAGCTCAGGAATCTGCAATATCAGAAGTTTATTATGTTGTCCAATTATTATTTTTAGGAACACGTTTAGGATTTTTTAAGAGTTTTTAAAATAAAAGATTAATTCATGTGTCTCAGAACAGATTAAGCAAGCCAATAGATTTTCTGACTGTTCATCTGCCTTTTAAACATTTTTTAACACATTCTAGCAATTATAGACTCATTTAACAAAAATGTGATAATTTTTCCCTTTTCCGGTGAAACCAGTTTGAGTAATGAAGTAAACTGTAGGATTAGTCTAACTAAAGCTTTTACTGGAGCGGCTTTACGGCGGATCCTGAGGCGGCATGGCGGCATGGCTCTGCGGCGACCCCTGCTCAACTGTCATTTTACACACACGTGTCGCTATTAAGTATGAGCACAGCCTTAAAAACTTCAGAATATTTTCAAAACTTCACTTTTGATTTGATAAAATGTGTGGCGTAGTGGCTTTAAACATAAAAATATTGTTTGCTTATTGTTCACCTATTGTACTGACATTTTTCAGCGTTGAATAGGAGCACCGCTATTGATTCAACTTATTCTCCAACCTATACGACTCCATCTTTGAACATCCAAGCGCTTTGCTTGTTGACCATAAGTGGGTCACTATATATTGACACCATCGTCTTGTGTCAAGGTTAACGATTGGAAGGTGGTAGTATGAGGGAACACTGCCAAAACTGCAGGGATTCTACAATCAATACACCTCCTAAAATATATTGAATTACCACGGCCACACTGAACGTCCTGTCATTTTACCTCTTCCCGAAATTGTTTGATAGCCACAGCACACAACCTGGATGTCCAAACAAAGAAAAAAATCTGATAAGCTGGGAGCTTCAAGATGAATCTGTGGAGAAGATGAAGATTGAAGATGGGATAGGAGGCCGGATGCCGTATCAGGCAATTTGAGTTACCGGGCTTGGGCTCTCGGGTAGAAAATGTCCCCATCTGTCGTCTTTGCTCAGCCGTTAAGCGACGCCCACAGCTGAGACTTTTATCACAGACATAAAATGGTACCACCACTTGTCATGTTGGCCCCCTAAAAGTACAAAAACCAAAACCAGTAATATCAATATCCTTGGGTGTCTAGTCTACTGAATTACAAGCGTGTATTAGAAACGAGGTCTAGCAGTTTTGGCTGGAGAGCTTCAATGGCGAACTACTGTAGCATGGCTCGCACATGCAGGGTGAAATATTAGAGATAGAGATCAAAAACTTTGTACTCAATCGATGTATTCCCGAGTCTTCTTCAGTTTGCCATCTACGACACACCATAATAACGTTCCAGTAGATCAATTACTGAATAATTTGGGAGGCAGAACCACTTATAAACCTTGCTCTGGATACTAGTCCCTGCTTTGAAACAATATGGATGCGATCCCAGCTCAGAAACCAATACCTAGAGCAAAGAAGGCATGCGATCGATGCAGAACTCGAAAGGTAAAATGCCGTCCTGGAGAGAAGGATGCATGTTTGAATTGCAGCAAGATTGAAGCTGAATGTGCCTACACGATACCGCAAAGGAGATCAATAAAGACCACACAGTTACGATGGAAGAATCATGGAGTTGCAAACATTGCTAGCTCTGAATATTCACCTGTCTTATCTCTGACGTCAGACTCAAGCAAGGACACCGAGAGTTCAATACAAGCCAAGAAAATGGAGGATGCACAGTTTGTCAGTGGGATTAATGAGGCTACAGGCACACTTTCAGGTGGCGACAGTGAAGCACCAACGATAATGAACGGAGCATCACCACCACCGTTGGTATCAACCTGCAAGGCACCCAACCATCTCCAATGTCCAATAGATGATCCCTCCAGCCATCTATATACCACCGAAGAAGAGGCGAAGGGGCTTCACGATCAGTTCATGACGGACGAAAAACATCATGTGGAGTCCATCTTTTTCCCCAAATATTTCAGGAACTTCAAGAGAAGATTGCCAATAACGTTATGCCTTACCTATATCATCTGGGCAGGGGTTTATACGAACCGTAACAAACGTTGCAGATCTGCCCTTTTCTATCAGGAGTGTGAGAAGTCTTTGAAAAAGTTACTTGGCGATACCAATACAAGAAACAAAGTTTTCAATTCGATCACACTGGTGCAGGTGTATTGTCTTCTAGCAGACTACGAATTTAGAAATGGAAACAACCACGTGTCGGCGTTATCCCTTGTGAATGCAGTGAGACTATGCGAGTTGAAGAGTTACAACTCGCTCGATAACGTGCATCCATTTGGTAGACATGCCGATGCCGTCAAGAACGATGTGTTTGTTGATGAGACTGACGATATCCCAACCCGTTGTCTTGACGAGGAGAAACGAAGAACGTTCTATGCCGTTTTCATTGTTGACAAGAATATCTCCTTGGCCACTGGTATCCAGTCTTCGTTGGGAATGAACAGCATCAATACGAGACTCCCTGCGGCATGCCACACGAACTATTTTTACTCCATGGATCCTGAGGAGCTTTCCAAAGAACGTACTTTTGGAGACGTTGCTCCATACTTGACCGAAGGTATTGAAGCGATCAAAAGGGGAGAGATACTGTACTCCGTTAGCAGTTTCGGCATACGAGCAGTATTGATGGGGGTTGTCGAGGAAACACTGGTTTGGACCAGACACATCTGCGATCCAATGATGGGTTTGTTGACGGAGGAGGCAATAAATCCGATTGTCATGAAGCTTCATGGATACAACGAAATGCTGGATTTTTTGAAGAAATCTACCCAAGGATACAACAGCGACTCTGCAAGCTATCGTGACATCACGATCTTTGTGGCAAAGATTAGAATGGCACAGTCGGTTGTGTATCTATTTACCAATCTATTGAAGAAAGATCCTACAAAGCTAACGCCAAAGATGGATGAGATCTACTACGAGATCAAATCGGACTGTGTCAAGTTGAACGTTGAGATCATGAAGCTGATCAACCAGCAGGACATTGTGAATCAGATTTCGCGGAATCCGTTCTACTTGATGATCACGCATTACTGTATGAAGTCTGCAATCCAACTGTTCATCATTGCCAACCAGGCCGACTGTAAACCTATTGATAAGGAATGGCTGCATCTTTTGGTGGATGAGTTTAACATTCTTGTATCAACGTTTGAACTGTTGAACCATTCAACAACGCCTGATTTTGTCAACTCTTTGCTTGATATTTGCAAGAAGAAGATTGAACATTTCTATTCTGACCCTTACGAGTTTATCTTTTTTTATGACTTCATGGCCAAGTACTAGCTGTTTTTGTTTTGATCAATCCTAAAAATTTTGTTGCTGTTCTTTATCTCTTCTACCAATGTATTCAGTTGTCCATCTCTATCGATTGTCCATTTCAAGGCTATAATTTGATTGCTGGTAAAAAAACGCGGTTGTGCTGCAGCTTGGTATATCTCTTGCCTGGTTAGTCCGAGCGTCGGACTAATTCTGTCCTGCCGTATGCAAGATCCGTGAATCTACGGATAGGTTCCTTACCCCCGGTGTCTAGGCAGGCCCTGCTACGCCCTGCTACACACGGCACACGGCAGGCGGCTTTATAAAAGAGCAGCGCATTGTCCAGTTTTCAATAGGGGTTCTGCGGATAACTGTATGGTCTCTTTCCGACGGCGGGTAGCGGAGAGCAGAGTGGAGAAGGCAGAATTGATCGATTTGCCTTGACGGTTATCATGAGGGCGAAGCGTGTTGACAGCAGTTGTTGTGTAAGAGTGGAAGAGCTTATACACAAGTTGAAAGGGATGGCACAATTGAAGAGTGATCAGGCAGAGCATAGCATAGCATAGCATAGCATCGGCCAACTAGCGACTCCAGATCCAGCAATTGATGGAGGGGTAACCAAACAAGTAGCACTTCTTTACGGAGTATCTAAACGATTGATAGATGTATGTAGTTAGTTATCGGCTGAGACATTCAACGTGGCAGCAGTAAACAGTCTTACAACAAACCAGCGAATCTGAGTTGAACAAAGATTACTCCGAAGTTGGATCTCGTGACATCCTGATCGGATCTGAACGATCAAAGAGGGGGGGGAGTACAACCACCCGCTTTGAAGTGCACCCCCTGCTTTCCATCCTTTCAGTCCGTTCCTTTAGCCGCAGCCGTCTTTACAAGCCACAGGCAGAGAGATGGTAGTTGTAAAAGACGTCTCAACTACGTTTTCCATGTTCAAACACACGATCGAATTGGTTCCACCCAATGTCCATCGCATCGAAGTGGTCCAGTCCAGTCGGTATGTGAGCCAACTGGACCACACCTCTTCACAGCCAGCCTGACACATCCAATGGAGAAGCTCTTTCTCCGACAGAAAGTTGAAAAGAGCGGAGCTAAAGGCCAAAAAAAAAACATCAACACGGGGTGGAGACTGCCCTGCCAGCCAAAAAAACAACCGGCGTCCACTCCGAGATTCTCTCCATGAGAGAGCATTAGACCGTCCTACAGAGACTGCCTGCTTCCATTCCGTTTTTTTTTTTGCTTCTTCGTTTCTTTGCTTCTTCTTTGCTTCGAGCTTTTGTAATGGTATATATCTCTTCACTTCTTACCAATGATTTGAACACTTCCTTTGACTACTTCCTTTCAGTACCTATCAATGGTTGAATAAAATCTCTTCACCCTCTTCACCCTCCTCTTTCCTTTGCTCTCCGAGAATCTACGGAGAACATCCAGAGCGGGCATCATGAGCTGTGCGGCTGCATCTTATTGTCCTGCTTTTCTTTTTTCGTGTAATTTTTTTTTTCCCTCACTTTTGTTTCTCGATCTCCTTATTCGAGTTGCTCAAAACCTGTTCTTTACTTGTTCAATTCGGTTGCAAAAACATCTTGATTTGCTTCTATGTCAAGCGTATATAATACACCCTCCTTTCCCTAGGTTTACGTGTTGTTCCTTATTTACATTCCTACTAGCAATTGTTCGCTGTCAAATTGAAAAGAATCACTTTCATACTTCTCCCCGCATAGCAACATCCCATCATGTTTTCCCGTACCATAAATCAAAGCAAGAAATCTTTGCCTAAACTGATCAGATTCCAATCGGTCGTCACAGATTCAAAAATCTCACACATCCATTCCCATACAATCAAGACTCCTGTTGGTGAACAGGCAAAGATTGCAAAGCCAAAGCATACAAGACTTTCCGTCGATGGCCCAATCGAATGTGATCTACACGGTTTCCAACTCTTGAACTCTCCATTGTTCAACAAAGGTTCTGCTTTCACCATTGAGGAAAGAGAAGCCTTTGGTCTAACAGGTCTACTTCCACCGGTCGTCAACACCTTGGACGAACAGATCGATAGAGCATACTCCCAGTTGCACTTCCTAAAGACTCCATTGGCAAAGAACGACTTCTGTACCTCGATGAGACAGCAGAACAAGGTGCTATTCTACGAGTTGGTCAGAAGACACATCAGAGAACTAATTCCAATCGTCTACACCCCAACAGAAGGTGATGCCATTGCCGCATACTCAAACAGATTCAGAAAGCCTGAAGGTTGTTTCCTCGATATCACCGATCTCGATTCCATCGATGAAAGACTTGCTGCCTTTGGTGAAGGTAAAGACATTGACTACGTTGTCGTTTCCGATGGTGAAGGTATCTTGGGAATCGGTGACCAAGGCGTTGGTGGTGTTAGAATCACCATCTCGAAGGCTGCCCTAATGACCCTCTGTGCAGGTGTTCACCCGGGTAGGGTCATGTCGGTTGTTCTTGACGTTGGTACCAACAACGAAAGATTGCTGAAGGACGAGTTGTACATGGGTAACAGGTTCCCAAGAATCAGAGGTGCCGAGTACGACGAATTCATGGACAGATTCATCAAGGGCCTGACAAAGAGATTCCCTAGTGCCGTCCTACACTTTGAAGATTTCGGTGTCACCACCGCTAGACCAGTCTTGGAAAGATACAAGAACGTCCTACCTTGTTTCAACGATGACATCCAAGGTACAGGTGCCGTCGTGATGGCCTCAATGACCGCTGCGCTGAAGGTTACAAACAGAGACTTGCTAGACTCCGAAGTTCTTATCTACGGTGCCGGTTCCGCTGGTCTTGGAATTGCCGATCAGATTGTCAACCACATGGTCACCCACGGTGCCACAAAGGAAGAGGCAAAGGCAAAGATCCACTGTATGGACAGAAGAGGTTTGATCACCGATGGCATGCACGAAGGCTCCTCGCCTTCCCAACAGTTCTACGCCGACCCAGCTCAAGACTGGGAAGGTATCAACACCAAATCCTTGGTTGACGTTGTCGACAAGATCAAGCCAACCGTTCTTGTTGGTTGTTCCACCCAAGCAGGTGCTTTCAACGAACAGGTCATCAAGACAATGTACAAGCACAACAAACAACCAATCATCTTCCCATTGTCAAACCCAACAAGACTGCACGAGTGTGTTCCAGAGGATGCCTTGAAATGGACAGACTTCAACGCCCTGGTTGCCACCGGTTCTCCGTTCAAGCCAGTCAACGGTCACGTCATCTCCGAAAACAACAACTGTTTCACCTTCCCAGGTATCGGTTTGGGTGCCGTTCTCTCAAGAGCTTCGATCATCTCCGATACCATGATCTCTGCAGCGGTTGATCAGTTGGCTCTAGACTCTCCAGCTTTCAAGAACCCAAAGGCTGGTTTGCTAGCCCCATTGGAAGTCATCGATGAAACCTCTGCAAAGGTTGCCACTGCCGTCATCCTACAGGCCTTGGAAGAAGGTGTTGCCAGAGTCGAAGAGGAAGAATCTCCAGCAGGTGGTAAGGTTTCCGTTCCAAGAGACTTTGAAGAGTGTTTGGAATGGGTTAAGTCACAGATGTGGAAACCTGTCTACAGACCAATGGTCAAGGTTGAACACGTCGACTCCATCCACACGCATCAGTACTAAATCCCCTCCAACCCCCATCCAACGCATCTCTCAATCTCCACTTCTTGCATTTCATTAATGATTCCTGTTAATGGACACTTTTCTAGATCTCATTCATACTTCAGCTTTCTTTCTTCATCCTTGCCTTTTTGGGTCTAGTTCACCCGTTTGAACAAACCAATGGAGCGTTTGATTGCATGTGCGCTACTACATCATCATTGATCTTTTCTTGGATTTGTTCTTTCTTGTGACTATTCGTTCCTCGCTTCTGCCCTTCTGGTATGAGGAAATCTTTCTATGGCTCTTTTTGAGTTGGTCCTTTGACTTTGTTGTGCGTTTTCTCCATCACTAATTTCTTCGTTCTATTTGACTTTTACCAAACACTCCTTAATACACACAATTTTCGATTAGATAAGGCTCAATTGTATCGTGACGTACCATTAACAGGAGGATTCAATAGTATATACCAGTGTAAGCAGGCAAAGGAGACGGCTGGCTGGTATTGTACGCTCAGGGGGACATGCAGTAGTACATCACATATTTTCATCTGCACGCAACAAAGGGGGATAACTGGTAGCCTCGCACCCTTTGTCTTTTGCTTCATCTTTAAACACCTTTTCTTCTTTCTCTTCTCTTTCGTAGACACTCTTTTTAGTTTGAAATCAACCAGATAACTCCAAATACAACTTCCTTTGCTATAGAATAAGTTTCCCATGGTATATATTCACAAGCGAGACGAGGAGGACAAAACGCTAGATACCGGCCAGGCCAAAGACTGGCCTGTCTTTGACGACTTTGAACAGTTTCAAGTGGATGTTTCAAAAAGCCTACCAGTGGTCGAGGAACACGACGACCATCTATTGGACGGACAGTCTTTATTCAACAAACTGACTGGGGAATTTCGTTCCACGTTCAACAGTAAGGATGTGGTGATTGCAGTCTTCATTTTTGGCTGCTTCTCAATTCTTCTCTTGATCTTTGTTATCAGTTTTTACGTTGGCCATAAAGAGTACAATGCACTATTCAAAAAGACTGAAACCACCAACCAGTTGCAGCACATAGACGTGGAAGCGCCAACAGCAAATTCAAAAGAGGGAGATAATGATATCAAGGCCGACCCAGACTACGATGAAGTGTACATACCAACACGCGATGAAATTGATGGAGATGATAGGGGCTCAATAATAGCAAATGATGACTTGTTTGATATGACGGGAAGAAGAGGATCCACCACAACGTCCCCAAGAAAAGCAGCAGTACGTGCTGTAAGGTCAGACTCTCCTCCATACAAAGCAACAACATCAGCATCATACAATGATGGAAAGACAAGGGATTTACTCCACAATATTACAAGCAGTAGTGATATTGCATACAATGGGCTTTGTGACGAGATGAAACATCTTGATGTGGCAAGCTTCAACAACAACGAGAACCCTTTCGTAAAACGCCATCATCCCCACATTGAGAAAGGCAGTCTATCCACTGGACCCCTTGCGGTTTCACCAGAGAAACTGTTCACCTATGCTTCTTCGGGAACGGCAAACAGACTTAGAAAGATCAGAAGGTCATTGGGTAGCATCACAATGTTCAACACTAGAAAGTTGACCCAACCCATTGAAAACACGGGAGGAGGGACAAATTTGCAAAGCTCTCATGCAAACGGGGATGGCATTCAAATGGACTGGGATCCAATGACACACATATCCCCAATTAACGTTGTTGATAAGAGCATGTCCCCCTTGACTGGACCACCAGACTATTCAGCAGAAGCTAGCGCAATGGTGAAAAACGAAGCCATTTCTTCTTCTCCCCTTCCTCCTCCCCTCAACTATCCCATCAGAGATCCAACCCAGCCAGTCTACAATATGAATAAAACCACATATACAATTGAACATTTGTGGAACTTGAAACCAAGATTAGACAATACACCTGGAAACAAACAGCTTGTCATCGACTCATATTTCCCTCGAAAACCTATCAATCAGAATGAAAATCTTACCGTGCTAGAGAAAGAGTTGAATGACATCAGATCAAACCTTTTCAATTCAGAGTTAGATATTGCTTCAATGCAAATCGAACTGCTTAGATTTATTTCGTTTTCCCTTGGCTCACAGAAGTACCGAAATCCAGCAATCTTTTTAGAAGAATACGGGAAACTAGTGGAGAAGCTGATTGCTTCCAAATTTATACCTAAGAATTATCCATGCCTTCCAAAAGATCTCGCAAGCTCTCTTGTTGAAGTGCTAGTCAAATACTGTGTCTTTAGCTGGAAGTTCGAGTCCACAAAGCATTCAAAACTGGACAAGAAATTCAAAGAATGGAACGCCAAACCGTATGTGTTGGACAAATCGAAGCTGTTTGGCTACATGGTGAAGCTCCTATGCAATGGATACAAGACAGACTTCATTGGAGAGGTGCTCATATACTTTGCAGAACCTCCAAGTCCACACAATCTGTTTAAAGTGTTGAGCGATGCACAGGCAAGCATTGATGATAACGTTGAGTTTGTTGAGCTTCTACAGTATATTGAAAAACAACTTCAGCTGGAACACGGTAGGTGCTGTTATAAGACTAGCCCAACCGCGTATGTTAAAAAGCAAGTTGCTGGTGATCATTCACCCGTTGAGATTGAGATATCCACAAAGAGACAAGTTAGTCAAAGCACCATAGGAAGACAACGTGCTTTACCTGGAGCCTTTGCTGAATCATAGACAATTCATAGTACTTTGAAAAATGGACACTGGAAGGCCTTGTCAGGTTATATAGATTTTTTTTTCAGGCTCCTCCCCTCTTATTGCAAAGACACTGGACTCACAACACTAATACCATAGAATATTATCTTATGTTTTAACGAGTGAATGGGATGAGCAACCAGCAATGCTGCTATTCATGAAGAAAAGAGTCAATGTTTCGCATTTGTTATGGAGAGAGTAATTAATTGAGATATCGAAAAGCCAAAAGAAGGAGGAAAGAGAAAACAGGAAAAGCTATAAATAAGAAAATAGAAAAGAACAGGTCACACTAAAATTGCTATCGTATAGTGAAAAGAAGTATCGTTATGAAAGGAATCAGATGCTGGAATCTAAAGTACAACGTTGATTGTGAATCGCACATACCAGTGCATGGGCAAACTGTCAAACCAAAAAAACAAAACGGGACAGCTCCTCCGTTCAAGCAAGCATGGAAGACCCATTTCTAAATTGATCGTAATTGATCAAAGCCTGCATACAGCCCCATTCAGTCAATTTGTTTCTCAACCATTTAAGCTGGACAGGCTTAGTCAAGTAATCGTTACAACCAGCAGCCAAAGCGTTCTGTTTATCCGTAGCCAAAGTAGAAGCAGTCAATGCCACAATGATGATCGGCGATCTGAAAAGGTTCAGATCCAACCTGTCCTGACCGGTTAATAACTGCTCCAAGTTAGTCTGCGTCTCTGACCCTTGAGGAGGCAAGTTTGCAAAGTTGCCTATTCTGTTGAGCCTTTCCAACCTTCTAATTTCCATTGTCACCTCAATACCTGACATGACGGGCAATTGGATATCCATGAAGCAGAGATGAAATCCACATCTCTAAAGCTTCTTTACCTGTGGATGCAATTTTGAAGCGCACATTGCATGATTTCAAATGCCTTGCCATGATCTTTTGATTCACTAAGTTATCCTCAACGACCAAGACGTTGACACTGGCCAAAATTTTGTTGATTCCAGGCTTTGGCTCCTCCCTTGGAATGAGAGTCCTCTTTGAATAGGTCTTCTTCACTGGTGCAGGTTTCGTCTCTTCTGTCTTTCCATCAGTTGCAACCGACGAAGTCTTGTCCTGCGGTGATGTTGGCAACTCCTCATGTTCTTGAATGTGGCCCAGCCTATGCGTGGAATGTGCAACCTTCTTGTGTGACCGTTGTTTCGGCTGATCCGCAACAGCCCCACCAGTGGAGCCATCCGAATAAGTGCCATATGTACGGTTAGTACTGTCTATAGGGTTTCCAGATTCACTAACGACTTCATCTATACTGTTACTGCTGAATGATGGGACTATACTAGGCGACTTGGAGCCCTGTCGTGTTCCCTTAGGGAACAAAATGACTGTTCCGGAAGAGGCTTGATCGGAGGTTTTCCTAAACCTTGTCGTGTCCCTTGGAGACGGCAAGTTTTGCTCTCCCAATATGGCTGTCTTTTGATGATTTGCAACAGCTGCAGCACCTGAGGGAAAGTGGGATACATATGGCGTATTCAGCGAATCGAGGAATGTCATTCCTCTTGGAGTTGCGCCTGAAGGGTAGGAGTTACCAGAGAGAGGGTCGCTGAAGTATGAAGGCGCATTCATCATGTCTTGGGCGTCGATTGAAAGGTTGCTGTTATGAGCTGTCAACACAGGCGCAGGTTGTGGAATGCCTCCTGCAACTTGAGATCCTCCGGTTTTGAAATCATGAATCTTTCCCGTGGAATAGGCAGCGGCTCTGTCCATCACTGGGTATGGCGTTTCAACAATCAGAGAGTCCGACATGTTCATACCTGTGGGAAAATACTGGTCTAGAATTCTCCACACTAAGGAATCCGGCTCTAATACAATTTGCCTTGCTCCTTGAGGTTTGTTGATGTGTTGCTGTGATTGAAGAGGCGAAAGCGTAGCTGATGGATCAGGAGGAGTCTTAGAGAGGAGTCTCAGATCATTTATGGATTTGTTGGCCAAAAGAGAGGACTTTGAAGTGGAGATAGGGATTGGTGAAATCGGGCCATTTGAAGAAGACATCTTCATCAGCGACTGCAGCGTTGATGGGGTCTGAGGCTTGTTTGCATTATTCATTGATGCTGGTGCTGATGAAGATATGGGAACCGGTTGAGAGCCCGAGAGATGACCCTCAAACGAGGTGGTTTGCCGAAGCCTAGTCGATTTTGATGGATTATTGTTGACAGCGGTTACAGGCGGAGCTGATGATGCCGTTGATGAAGTCTGACTCAAAGGAGGTGCCGTCGACTCTTGAGCTATCGGCTGCACTTGAGAGTTCACGGTCCCACTTGCAGAGAATGAAGCGTGAGAAGACGGAAGCTTGTTCGGTAGTTCCACTTTGATGATTAGCTCAGATGGATCGAACTGAAGAGCCAATGAGGTTGGGAACTTTTGAACGATGTAAGATTTCAAATCGTCCACAATATCTGTAGGTCCCACGAGTATCGTTGTGGCCGTTCTATCTGGTCTTTTCACCCAAACACGTTTCTTGGATACAATTGGTAGTTGTGGTTGTATATTTGTGGAAGGTGACGGGGCTGTTAGGCTGATATAAGGAGACTGAGGGCGTGGGGCGGGTTGTGCCATCAGACCTGATACCTGCTGCAGGTATTGTGATTGTGAAGTGGGGAAAGGCATCTGTTGTTGATGCTGCGACTGCTGTTGAAGAGGCTGCTGTTGCTGCTGCTGCTGCTGATAAGGGCCCTGGTGCTGATTCAATTGTTGTTGTTGCAGTGCCTGCAGTTGAGATTGTTGAGAGTGAAGAGACTGCTGCTGCTGTTGTGGTTGATGATGAGCTTGCTGTTGAAATGGCTGTTGCTGTTGCATTTGCTGTTGTGTGCCAAACATAGGGGCCTGTTGTTGGAAGGTGTTCATGAAAGAACCTTGATTAGAAGTCTGCAACGGCGGGTGGGGCGCCATGTTAAGTAAACCAAAGCCGTGGTCTTGGGAAGGTGTACTTCCACTCTTCGAATACATGGTCGGCATTCAGTTGGGGTGAATTCGTTATGGCAGAAGCAGTGTGTGACAAGAGCAACGAATCCTGGTTTAGGTGTGTATTTCTGGCGCACGACAGCTGTTCGATGTAGACCAAGCTGGAATTTAAAACGGAAGATTTGAAGAACGACTCCCTCTTTGTTGGAGTGTGTGTGAATCTATGTTTGAGTGTCTGTGCCTGTCCATCCGTTCCATAAGGAGACAGGCAGCTTCACCTTCTCAACTTGTCTCCTTCTCTTCTTACGTAGCGTGCACGTCACCAAGCGTTGGCACTTGCAGCACTGCACTGCCTCCATTTGTGATCTGTATATATGATACTACTACTATAAACACCTGCTCAGCATTGAAAGGAAGCTCATCCTGATTGAACAGACTGGGAACATAGTGATCTTCAAAGCCTCAATTTGAACAAGTGCCCTAGTCTAGACGATGCTTGGTCAGAAACAGCGATGCAAGCTTGTTCAATCAGCTCCATACATACGAAACTGCTTCAAGAGTACCTTGGTTGATCTTCCAAAGGCCAAGAAGACTTTCAAAGCTTCACCAGCCATCACCAAAACTCTGAAACAGGTGAGTACGCCTCTATACAAGCCAGCTGTTAGTGACGTGCCCATCATAAAGCCACTCGTACCTTTAGAGGGGCCTTCCAACATACGAAAAAAAGAGGAATGTCTCGATAAGATTTTCCAACAACTGGGTCTTCAACGAGACATTGAAGACTCCTCATCTTCATCCCCAGCTTTTGCAAAACCAACGGAATTGTTAGTCCCAAAGATTATTGAGCGCCCCATATTTGACGAAATAAAACCTGTCCCTCGATTCAAGTTTGATGAATCCAACTACAGTATCAGCCCGAAGGACATTCAAAGGGCAAGACCCTACGCTATAGACTCTGTCAACAGTTACGTCATTGACAAGACCCCACTGGCCAAGGATTACACCAACTTGAAGGGGGTTGTACAGAAACTCTTGTTTACCGTGCCGAACAATGGTGTCTTTACGGCAAAAGGTGGGTTCAAAAGCAAGTTTTTCTCAGGCTCGTACTTCCATACAACGCATTTCCTTGCAAAGATTAGAAAATCCAAGCCTGGTGTCACTTTCCTGTTGCATCAAATCAGTTTGAATACTCGTGGCGTTAAAGTGATTGATAAGGGCAAGAGTGCTCAGGCCAACTATGCATACTTCCAACTTGCCACGAACCGGACAAAGGCAAGGAAGATGATCAGACGAATCTTTTACGAGATATTTATGAGCGATGACAAGTTGAAGCATGATCGCAATGGACTGTACGCATTCACTGTTAATCATGTGCCTACAAGTGAGTTGGAAATTGAGGATTTGAAAACTTCTATGAAGCAGTTTCTCGAGTCTGTGAAAAGGTTGAACGAGGAAGCGATGCTCAAGGAGTCAATACGTTATGATCGAAAAGTCCCATGGGAAAGAATCGCAGCTCATTCAAAAAAGAATGGGTACCCGGTGTTAAAGCCCAACCTGCCAAAATAATATAATGAATATAAGAAACTATTAGCACTAGATGTCAGCCCACTCAGGATACTTGGTTTGGTAAACCCAATCCATCGTATCACCATCATTGACGCTTGGCCTGCAGTACCTATAGGCATGCAAATACATGATGATGTCTTTAGGATCGGGTAGCTTGTAAAGCGTAACGCAACACTCCTCACACTTGTCCTCGCTCTTCAATTCTTCTCTTTTAAGATCTGCTACCGCAGCAACCTGATCAAAGTTTTCGGATTTGGACATGTCAATGTGAGCTGCCCCCGCGAGCAGTCCTTTCATGCCAGCATTGTACAATGGATCGTTCACTATTGGATGCCCCATGTTCCTGAGATGTATTCTAATCTGGTGTGTTCTCCCAGTAACAGGAACACACCTGACTATACTCTCGTTCAAGTGTGGATTGTATCTGACCCTTTGGAACCTAGTCAGCGCAGACTTAATATCGACCCCACCAGCAAACCTCTTCTTGGCATCTACTATAACGACATCGTCATTGCACTCCAACCATTCGTCATCACCAGACCCTGTAGCTGGGAATTCTCCTTCAACCCTTGCAAGGTACCACTTGGAAACAACCTTATCAGAGATCTGTCTCTGTAAAATGGCGGCAGCTTCGGCGTTCTTAGCGAGGATGGAAATACCACTGCTCAGTTTGTCCAACCTGTGGCATGGATGCAGATCAACCAGCATCTTTTCATGCTTGAGAATCTCCGTCACAGAGTTGTAGTAGTATGCTTGTACTGGATGGATGGGTATCCCGGACGGCTTATTGATCACCATCAGATACTCATCCTCAAAGACAACCTCTATCGGAGTGTCAACGATGGGACGTTCATGCTTGTGCCTCCAATGACAGATGATATCACCCAGTTTAAGATGAAGTTGGGATAACGCCGCAATCCCCTTGATTTCAACATACACCGAGGACTTTTCTCTTCTCTTAACAACCAGCTGTTCCTTCTCTATTTGATGTGTGTAGAATTGTTCGTCCATGTCTCGAAACTCGGAGGTGACGACCTGGAGTGGGGTTTTTCCAACCCATCTTCCTTTAACCGTTGTTTGGTGGTGGTGATAGTACGGCTGGACTAATCGCAATCCATTCTTGAAAAAGTATGAAGGTTTTGATGCTGTCATTTGACGATATGCAAGTAAATCGATAGGGCTTGTGCACGGAGAAGCGATGGTACCGGTATAGCTATACAAGTGTTTTGACAACAGTGATAGTTGATGATTGTGATCCACTCGAAAAGCATTTCGATTTATTTTTCACTGTCAATTACAGCCGCACGCGAGGCCTCAGAAGGGAGCACCAGTGATTTTGCTTTCTACAAGGTTGGTTTATCCGTTCGATATCATAAAATAGGAATAATATAGTATGTAATATGCAAATCTATAAAAAGGTACAAACCAGTTAATTAGTCAATCAATACTAGTGAGCAGAGCAAAAGAAGCAAAAAAAGCAAAGATCAAGAAGGAGCTTCTTTACAGTGGTCAAATCAGTCTCTCTTTCTGTCCCTATCGCTATATATGCCTAGTATATACGCCATTCTAATGACCACCAAATCAATGGCCATGAAAATGGAGTCTCTTGCCAAAGCCATCTTTGAACCGCCAACTTCATGCCAACTGATCGGAATTTCAATGATGGGTATGCCCTGTCTTAGTGCCAAGATCAAAACTTCAACGTCAAAGATCCAACCCTCTGTGTGAACCTTTGTAAAAATGGGCATTATGGCAGCCTTATTGAACATCTTGAAACCACATTGGGTATCCTTAATATTCCTTATGCCAAACACGTACACCAAGGTATGCAAGCAGTACATGAGGAAGTTTCGTATGAGCGATCTCCGGACCACTGCATCGGTGTTGACCATGTGTGCACGTGAACCAATTGCAACGGAAGCATTCACTTCTGGTTGGTCGCCGTCCAATCTTTTGATTCCTTCAAGCAACTTATTAACATCGGAAAATCTAGAGGCACCATCTGCATCTGCAAAGATTGCGTATCTTCCCCTAGAATGTTGCATGCCATGGGCAACGGCACCTCCCTTACCCCTATTTTTGAGGAGCTTAATGACTCGCAATTGGTGTGGTTTGAGGTGGAACTTGTCCTGTGCTAGATATATTGAGTATTCTGCCGTGCCATCGTGTGATCCATCGTCAACGATGATGATCTCGAATCTGTTTTGGTATGAGTTTGTGAGGTGGGACGTTGCCTCTTCCAGCATCAGTTCTAACCTCTCAGTTTCGTTGTAGCATGGAATCACCACCGAGAGCTCAATGTTGTCCCTTGCTGGTGAGTTGGCAGGAGGTAGATCATGGAGGGTCTCTGTGTCATCGTTGGTATAGTAGCATAACTCCTCCGGAAACGCTAGTCTCGGATTATGTGAGAGGAGGTATACCATTGAATATAGCTGTTGTAGTGGTGGTGGTCAGGTTTGAATGTGTTAGTATGGTTCAATTTGGGGATGTGAGGAAAGATGCAAAAAAGGGAACATTTCCAGTTTGGTTGTGTCGGTATATGTACATGTTTGTTGTGTATCAGTGGGAATCTTGATATGGATCAAATCAACTTACGAGAGCAAACCCTGCTATGGAGGTGACAACGATCCAGTAGAACAGTTCAAGCGTCATTGAGAGATGGAGTGTAACCGTGAAAGGCTGTAAGGAAAAGGAAAATCAAGTAGTGGCTATCCCTCTAAAAGTGCCATGAGTGTTGATATGTTTGACATTTCCCTCTTCTTATCCATCATCACCATCTTTTTGGAATGGCATGAAAAGCTGAGAAGAGAATGTGCCTTGGACGCTACACGTGTGTGGTGCGCCGAGGCTGTAGTGCTGTCAATTTGTTATCTCATGAGCGTACATTCTTGCGGTTGTGATTCTCTTTCACTTCTGAACTACTGGAACTGACAATTGTTTATAGCTATATAGAAAACACACATTGTAGTATCTGTTGGTTACTTTTGGATCAATTGAATGACAATGAACAAAAAAACAAAGAGAATAGAAACCAAATATTATACAACACACCGGCAGCACAATTGCTTGATGGTAGCAGCTTCAGTATTGGACGCTTAACTGTCTAGTGATGATCCTACCATTATCTAGGAACGACTGCACCAAGTCAATATAATACAACGGATCATCCATGACAAACTTCATACTCTTCAAGAGCTCTATCGTGTTCAGCTCCAACTCCAACTCATACTTGGCAAGCTTGTTCTCCTTCACCTTTGTTAAATCTATCTTGGTATATGTTGGTTGATGCGTATAGCTCACTCTTTCCTTCTCTCTCTCAAGGCTCACCTTCTTTTTGAAATTCTCGAATGCAGAGTCATTCAACTCGTAGGGCAATTCCAACGACATTGAAAGGCGGAGATCATAGAGTGTGTTTGGTAGATACATCACCAAGTCGGAAATTCGCTGTTTCTGAATGGAATACATCTTACGCTTCGTCTTGACGTCTAACGACACTCTACCTGTGATTGGCTTATCGTTTCTCTTCTTCTCACTGGCTATCAAGTCAACTAAATGAGAGTTTTCAACAACAAACTTGCTCTTCTTGGCAGATGACGCGTTATCCTGGGAAAGCTTGTTCAAGTAATTCTTGATATCGTGGAATTTTTGCAAGGGTATACCACTCTTGAAGAAACATTCGTTGTGAAAGAAATCAACTGAAAGAATCGCCTCCGTATTGATGGGCAATTGTAGTCTTTTATCTTTCACTTTATCCCAAATGTTTCCAACTTTCAATTCTAACTCAATGTAATCTTCAACGTTTGGAACGTCAGAATAGTCCTGCTTCAAACCTTCGACGTTGGCCCAGATCCATTCTGTAATCACCTTGTTGAAATCGTTCCTGGGTGTCGAACCAGTCATTGATGGTATAGTCATATTCGATGAAGCTGTAGAAGGGAGCAGTCCACCAGGTACAGAACCAGTAACTCCCTTTTGCTTATGCATCGACGCTGTTGGAATGTAGTCTTTTGCCCACGTTGGCTTTTGGCTGTATCTTTTTGGCTTATTTAGGTCCTCCCTTGGGGAATCGGTATCCTCCTGTGTGCTATGCTTCTTCATCTCTTCCAATTCGGTTATCTGTCTTTGAATTGACACTGATGGTCTCTTCTTAGGTTTTGGCTCGGCAAACTTGTTGGTCAACACTGGGGACCCGAGTTCACTTGAGTTTGTAGACGAGAGTCTTCTCGCCAGATTGGGTGTCTTTTTACCATCAACGTCAATATCGTCATCGTTTGTTAGGTTTGTTATACTGTTTCTCTTTCTCACGTCAGACATGGGGGAAGGCCTACCGTTCGAGACCAGAGGTGCAGTCCCATTTGTCGGACTTTCCCTCAGCGTTACCAAACTAGTCACTGAAGATCTGCCGCTATTGCCATTACCATTGCCATTGCCATTGCTGTTACTATCGTTTGAGTTATCGTTGTTCATAAGATCGTGAATGGATAGTCTTGCCTGAGAGTTCGACCTCGAAGGGGTTGTAAATGCAGAATTATGTAATGGAGTGTGCTGTAATTGTTGTTGCTGTTGCTGTGGTGTTGGTAATGGATGCGTAGGGTATTCAGCATTGACTTGCGGTGATCGTGTGAGGTCGGGCACTTGTTGTTGATTGTTTGTTTGAGTCACTGGAGACTTTAGGTGAGCGGGCTCATCATCATTTTTAGAAATTAGATTCCTTAAATCCATTATTTGCTAAGTTCCTGATGCTTCAAATGTGACCGACTGTTGCTTGTATGGCGGAATGGCGTGCTTTATCCTTCTCTTTTCAACCTGTTTGCCAGTTAGCCTTTAGCTTTTTGATATAGAATGTTTTTGTCGGGCCGTTGTTCAAGTATAGGTCGAGTAATAGCCAATTCAGTATTACCAGGATTGAAAAGAATGCTCTATATATGTAGTGGTGAATGATAAGTTTCGAACAGGATTGTCCATTCAATCGAAAACCTCTACCAGTTAGACTTCTTTGATCAACTCTGTGTATGGTATCGTTGAACAGCCACTAATCACAGTAACCAAGCGTACACGCGCCCTCTCGCTCTGCCTTCATTCAATGTGTTGACGGTCAAATTTTCTTGCCGGCAGGTACTAAGGCACGCTCTTGGCAAATGACAGATTAGACACGTGATCAACACATCCAAGTTGTTCTTTATCCCCATTTCGAAATAGAGCTAAAGTAGCCTATTTTTGTACAATATTTTGAACAAACGAATAAATAGTCATTTTCATTGTATGTAGAAAAGAGAAATATGTCAACGTCAACATAAACGTATCTTACATGTGAACCCCATGCCTGTGAGGCCTCACTGGACAAAGTGCAGATTTCCAAATGTACTTTAAAGGAACAATCATATACTTCCTATCGTACTCTACATTGGAGCCATTTGAACCTTGTTCCTCCTCATTACTGAGCTTCATCAACTCTGCATCGTTGAACTGATACTTGATCAGGTCCCCGTTGAAGTAGACGAATGAGTACAGGTCATCGGCATACTGTGTCTCAATAGCATCTTCAAAAATCAAACTTGAGTCGTCGTCATCATCAGCGTTGTCATCGCCATTACCACTATCATGGGCTCCCCTAAGTTCTTCCTCACTAGTGCCATCCCTGGTGGCATGCGAAGAATGTTCATCAGACCAATCATGGCAGTACCCTGAGTTTTTCCAGTTGTAAGTGTGCTGAATATGCTGTCTCTCCTGAGGATAGTCGTACTCCAACTCTTCAATCATGCTACTTGTAATCGAAAGATAATCCAAGGAATCTTCGTCAATGCACAATTTCTCCAGTGGCTCGGTGACATATCCCGCAGTTGTCCAATCTGAATGCTCATTGTTGCATTGCTTCTTGTCATCGTCCTCTTCACATTCAGTTTCACCTAGTGGTTCTAAACAATCCGTTGCTTCCACGTCTAACAATCCCCTTCTTACATACCCGCCACCGTCTGAAGAGGCCGACTGGGACGAAGAAGAAGAGTCCTTACGTGTCATTGCACAGCTGGGTGACGTCGATAGCTGGCGTGGCGGCTGATGAGAGGCAGGCATGAGTGGGTGAAGTTTAGGTGGAGAATGTGTTGGGGATGGAGACTTGGAAGAACTTCCAAATGGGGTCGGTTGTCTCTTTGTGGCTGTCTGTGCCGCAGCGTGGTTCATCACAGTCTCATGAGATGATATCGAAGAATCAACAAAATTGTCAACCATTGAACTATACTTAGGAGGTGATTCTGAAGGAGATGTTACTGTCGTGCCAAAACTCCTACCCCTCCCTCTGCCTTGTAAAAGCTGCTGTTGTGAGATGCTCGCACTTCTAGATCTTGAGGATATACTATTGGAATTCAAACTCTTCCTCGATTGTTGGACACTATCAAAAGCAGGCTCTTTGACCCCGTAAGGAACAGGGAATGAAATAGCTCCTGCACCTGGTTCCACCTGTTCGTGATGGACGAAGTTGCATTCAAATTTGGACTCGTCGACACAGGTTGCAATGCTTTGGAAATACGTATCCTGGAACAACTCTCGTAAAGTGAGTCTAGTCTTTGCATTTGGATCGCACAACCTCCAGTTTAGTCTCACCAAGTTTCCGTTGGGGAAACCAGCTGAATATCTTCCCTTGTTCGGCACAACAAATGGATCATTCTTTGATAGAAAGTTTGGGTGTAAATCTGCAAACAACTTGAAGTTTCTCTGGTATTCGGCATAGTTGGTATCCTTGATACTGGCTTCCTTGTATGGTATCTTTCCCCAAATCAAGACAAACAGAATCATGCCCAAGGACCAGTAGTCAAACTTGAAAGGATCGTACATCTCTCTTTTTTCAATCGGTGTCGTTTTATATTCGGATATTTCTGGAGGTTGATAAGGAGGGGTACCCAACATCTTGTTTCCAAGTTTGACGTCAGAGTCGAAATTCCCCGGCTCGACATGTCCAAACTCACAACAACCAAAATCTGTGAGCTTGATCACTCCCTTTGCAGTGAGCAAAACATTTGCCGGTTTGAGATCCTGGTGCACAATGTCCAACTCGTGGAGATACTTGACGGCAAACGTAATCTGCTTGAAATAGCATAGCTTTTCCTCCAATGGGACCGCCTTTTGCCAGGCTGGTTTAGAGAGCACACTTAGTAGGTCGCACTTGTAAACCTCCATCACCAACCCCCACGATCTCTGCAACATCTTGGGAAGCTCTAATAGTTCGTAGCTGGTCATGGTATGGACATGCTTCATGTTCTTCGTAATGATGAACTCCTCGGCAACCCTTTTGTAGTAGGTATGTGGCTTTTCTCCGTTGAAAAAAGTGAATTTCTTCAAAGCGTACAGTTTTTTCAAGTCTGATAATAGCGCTATCTTCTTGATTGTAGAGGCACCACCAGAACCAACTAAATCACGACCATCCACCAAGAGCTGGTACTTCTCGTCCAATCTGGAAATGGACTGTTTCAACTGTGGAGGAAGATAATCACTGGGAGGTTCTGTAGGCAAGGGTAAACAGTTGGCGGCTTCTTGATCTTCCAAATCGCTAGTGTCAGGTGTGAAGATGAATTTGCCATATTCGTGATGATTATATATTCCATAAGGATTGTAGTCCATCTTTGGTATGGGCATCACCTGTGGTTGCTGCTTCTTGTGGGGTATGGCTTCGCCGTCCAGCGCTTTTGCATTCGACATGGATGGAAGGGACTTGCTATGAACTGACGGTTTTTTAGCATCTGCACTCTTGACCAAACGACTTGTCTCTTTGAGTGGATGAACATGGTACCTATGGGTTCCCGATTTTGTTTTTTTCTGTTGAGATTTATGTCCATCGTGTTCGATGAAGCGGCGAGCCAATGGTATGTGATGAGTTAGTTTGTTTATTATTGGGTGCGAAGAAGAGTGTATATCTGTTGTTGTTTCTGTTGATGGTGTTGATGATGATACAGTTGTCTGTCTGGTGTTGCTGAGACCCTTCTGTTGTGAACTGTATGTTTCCTCCTGATTGGACTGGAGCCCATCAGTTTTCTTGTTGGCAGGCTCCGTGCTGGCTGGGAAAGGAACGCTGGAAGACATGATGAAGTGATGCACGATGTTTCTTATTTGGTACGTATGTTTGTTGTCAGGGATCATTAATTGAAGTTGATTGGGTGGTGATTAGATAAAAGAGGGGAAGAAAGCAATCCAAGGTGAAGAACAGATTCGAGGCAGAAAAGAACAAGAAACGTTTATGTCTTCGCACATATATATTAAGTTCTCGCTTTTGCCAAGCAATCTTGCACGCACGGCCTACACCGACCGGGGTGATCAATTTACCGAGCAGGCAACCTTCAAGTCATCGCCCATCTGTCTCAGACTAACACCCCATATATCTCGACCGTTGAGAGCTGGTGCCACTCAATCGATCATTACAAGTACACATTCCCCACAGGCTGGACCGAACAAAATGGAGCCATTTGTCAGGTGACAGAAACGACCAAGTCCGGTGTTAACTCAGTCATATCACAGTTGCCGAAAGCTGATTGTATAGTACAGCCAACAGCACTTACGTCATCACTGCCCGGTTTTTCATAGCCAGCACAGCCTCGGCCTAGCGCTGCAAAACCATTACGTACAGATAGCTGGTTGAACTAAGATCATCACCGACTTTTCAAAGCATTAGTTGGTTTGTATTAGTGTCAATTATTACTGAATTGTGTAAAAAGGTTATAGGTTATATGTGATGGATTCCCAGATTGCCTGAAAAAGACTGGCGGTGAGCAAGAAAGATGCGATCTATAGAGTTGAACTATTCTCGATTTCAACAAACTGTGAATGCACCATCAACAACAATGTCGGTACCACTGGTGTAGGTGGATGCGTCAGAGGCAAGGTATAGATAAGCACCAACCAACTCTCTAGGGTGGCCTTCTCTACCCATTGGAATGACCGACCACCATCTCTGCTTGAAATGCAAAGGCAAGACATCGTTGATTGTTGTTGCAATGTAACCAGGGGAGACAGAGTTGACCCTAGCGAAACCGGCGAATTCAACAGCCAGAGATTTGGCAAGATGTTTCACACCAGCCTTTGAAGCATTGTAGGCAGCCTGGTTCATTGGAGTGTTGACGATATGTGCCGACATGGACGCCGTGATCACGATGGATCCAGAGCCTTGCTGTTTGAAAACCTTTCCAACTTCCCTACAGCAGTAGAAGCAACCGTTCAAGTTGACGTCGATCACCTTGTTCCACACCCTGTTACCATTATCGCCAAGACAGGTTTCACTAGGCACGTTGATTCCAGCATTGGCAATGAAGATATCAATCCTTCCAAAATCGGCAACGATCTGTTGAACGGTTTCGGCAACACTATCAGGGTTCGAAATGTCACCTTTGTAGGCCCTACATTTGACTCCTGTCTCGAGAGCAACCTTGGTTGCAGCCTCGGCAGGATCGTGTAAATCCCAAAAGGCCACATTTGCACCTGCCTGTGCCAATGCTTCGGCAACGACGTAACCTATTCCCTGTGCTGAACCTGTCACGACTGCAACTTTGTCCTTCAAAGAAAATAGATCCAGGACATGGGGTGGTAGTTCTGGGGTTGGTCTTGGAAGTGGTGTCAGATCGTTCAGAATGTACGAGGTGTTTGCAACGTTGTCTTCAAATGATTTAGTCATGTTAAGCTTGTATGTTTGTTTGGGTATGTGTGATGTAGATGGATAGATGGATGATCGATGATCGTTTTTGCAATTTCAATGTTCGACAGTGCCCCAGGAAAGGGGCAGGGAAAATGCAGGATAGAATCCTTTATTTATACCCACACCTTCATCAAACCTTATGGATGCTTTGAGTGTTCACTTCCATATTCACTCCGAGCGGTTTGTTTCTGCTCTTCTCTTCCGATGTTGCATCTGGACCGTGATAAGCAGCCAGATACACCACATCTTCCTCCCGGCAAATTAGTTAGTCCGGGGTTTTGCAGCCTAGCACGCCCATCCCTCATGTGTCACGGGGTATATGCAGCCACCCACGCGGTAGATCTCCGTTCGCATGCTCGCTTTCCCCGGAGGAAATGATTTCGGCCACAGGGAATCATGCCTAATTGGTGCAGTTTGGCTCTCCTCTGTGGTGATGCAGCAGCAGGCCAGACTAATTGCCCGTAATGGGACAGCTAACCATCCACGGTGTATCTCAAAGGGTTTTGCAGAACGGCTAGGTCCACGGTAACATATCTTCTCGATCGAGGAAATATGTGAAAAAAATAAACCGTTGAGAAGGATAAAAGCAAAAGAAACCATAACCATTAACATAAATATAAGCATAAACATAAACAAAACTCAATAAGAAACAAAACAAACAAAAATAAAAATGTCCATCTCATTCATCCTTCATCTCATAAAGAGACTTCGGCACCCCCGCCTAGATGACTATATCGGTTATCAAAGGTCTGTGATCAGACCTCATATATGAAAAATCGTACCAGTTGTCCCCTCCTTTGAACCTTACAACGTGCCATTTCAACTTGTCACCATTGTGGGGGTTTCCTCCAAACTGGAAATCAATCCTTTGGAACTGTTTGGTATCGCCTCTGAACCCGGTAAAGCTAGCCAGATTGCCCAACCTATCCTCCGGCTTTGTATTCACCAACAAATCATCAAACGTAAATGTATCGCTCAATTCACTCCTGTACTTTTCCAAAAACTCCTTGTCCAACCCATTCTCATCATCGAACTTGATTCTACCAGTGGCAACATCGTACGCACCACTTCCCTGTCCAGTGGACTCAGAGTTGAAATCTCCAACGAGAAAAACCGGAACACCGCCAGAGCTTTCATACTCGTAAGCACCTCTGTACTTAACAAGAGCAGCAGCCAACCGTCTTTGATCGTCCGACTGATCGTCCAAGTGAACATTGATAAGAATCAACTCCCGTCCAGTCTTAACCTCTTTGAAACGAGCAACGGTACAACTTCTGAATGACCCAGCATTACGATACTTGGAAGGCTTGAATGGAGTATCGCTCAACCAAAAAGTATCGTTCGATACAAGTTTGAACCTATCAGGATGGTAGTAAATAGCCTGATATTCACCCTTGGTATCTCCATCGTCCCTACCGACCCCAATGTATGGCATGCCTAGTAACTCTTCCAAGTCGAGAACTTGTCTTTGAAGTGCCTCATTAACGGTGAAAAAATCAACGTTGTTGAACAAAACCTCGTTGCAGATACCAAGCCGACGTAGTGACCACGGCCACTCCCTGTCAAAGTTGTAGTATGTTGGTTCCTCGTCGTTTGGTACGGTTGCATTCATATGGGAGATTGTCTCTTTGATTGTCTCCGTGTTTGGTTGGGCATCGTATCTCAAGTTCCAATTTTGAATTCTGATCTCGGTGTTTTGACGAAGGTCAAACGACGGGGACAAAGAATGCCCGTTGGTGAATGAGAGTGAAGTTGCTGTCATTCCAAGGAGGAAAGCAATGAGGAGTGAAATGCATAGGATAGTCCTATGTTTGACAGTGCTTGAAGGTTGACTATTATCTGCTGATACTAATCCCTTCATTTTGATAAAAAGTGATTGTGATTGTCAATCCAATGGCATTGAAACGTATGGCCGAAAAGAGGTAAAGTGAAGAGTTAAAGCATATCACTCTATATCTACTGTTAGAAGTACGGGGTAATAGTAAGTCCTCGTCTAAGCCCATCTACAACTATCATGCATCACGTGATATCAAATCACGGGCTCGCTTGTATGCTGTTTGGCCTCGAAATACATCGCTGATCGCCAGACACGCTGTATGTATAGTACACACACTTCTTTCGATAGATTGTGGTGACTTGTCTGAACAAATATCAAGATCCTTTCTCACAATAGTGTTGAAGATCATCAGACACCTCCTCATAATTGCCTCAGATCTTTGTTCCGGAAACTGGTTTCACTGACCAAGCATGTCGCGTTTGAACAAGGCCAATGGTGCCATTGGTGCTACTAGTGCTACTGGTAGTACTACCACTACAACCACCACTAATGGTTACGATCTACTTCGATTGGTCCCCAACAAAGAAGCCATTCAGCAAGAACTGCAAAAATTAGAGAAGTCTCTACAACAGGCAAGTAGCGTGCCACAACTTATGAAACTCCATGCCCAGATAGAGTCAAAACAGCAGCATCTCGATCATGTACTACACACCTTCACCTCAAAGAAACAGATTTTGCATCACTCCAACGTGAGAGCTTTGGAATTTACCAGGGTAGAGTTATCCTCAACGTTGAACCATTCAAGATCGTTGAAGAAAATAATGGAGAATGCAAGCCAATTGAGTGTCAAGATAACAGAAAAAGTGAGACTGTTAGATTCTGAAAAGTCTAAGATCAAGATCACAAAGGAATACGTTGAAAACGTTAGAACGTTGAAAACTGAGATCCAAAAATGCTATACATCAATAGAGCGTAAGGATTGGTTGGCAGCAAGTGTTGCAATTAGCAACATCAGACAGTTGCCTAAGGGAATAATCAACGATCAATTTGTCGAGTTCATTGTTCCAACAAGTGACATTCCTGAAATGCCTGAACAGTTGGTTCACTCTTGGATAGAAGAACTGAACAAGATATACAAGGACGAGTTTAACCGCTCCGCAAAGAACAAGGATGTTCAAAGGTTAACCTATTTTTTCCAGTTGTTCCCATTGATTGGTAAGACAGATGACGGTTTGAACTGTTATTCTATGTTTATCTGTGATATCATCAGCGAGCAGTCCAGAAACATCCTAAGAAATACACAGGGTAAGAATGACGTTAGATCGGACTTTTATGCCCAGATACTGTTTCAGTTATATCAGACGATTGCCGAAATCGTCCATCAGCATTCACACATTATCAAGAGATACTACGGTAGTAAAGTGATTACCACTATCATGAGTGCCATTCAGACTGAGTGTGATCTACAGAGTGGCTTAATCTTTGATACTTTCTGGGACTCCAAAAAATTAGATAGAGCATTGAATGACATTTCGAGATATGGATACCCTGTCCTAGTTAGATCCATTTATCAGTCTGCCTCTGGATCTAATGATGAAGAGCTCGCAGATGATGAATCCATCATTTCTTTGGCAGAAGTTTCCAACTTGATCGATGAACTCTCAACAATGCTGAACCATTGGACAATGTATTCCAAATTTTTTGTCGTTACTTGGAATGAGTCGTTGGATTTACACGATAAAACACAGGCTGTTTATCCCAAACCATTACTGACGAGCACCTTTATGTCCAAGATTCATACAAAAGTCACCAGAAAGTTCGATCAGCTCTGCACGTTTGCCATCAGGAGAACCATCGAAAAGGCATCTTTGATTGAAAATTTGCCTGAGCTAGCTCCACAGTTGTCCCTATGTGTCAAATACTTGTCAATGATTTCCAAACCTACCGCAGGGGGTGCTGCTAACAGCAACTCTCTGATGAGCCTATCACCAGATGATCCACCTGTGACATCCATGATTGAAGATATAACAATGTCTCTAAACTTGATCATGCTTCAGACTCTAGCAACCGGTGAGTTCCTCACCATCAAAAACATGATCTCCAACACTAGAAGAATCTTGGAGATTGATTTCATCAACATGCTAAAGAAGAAACTGAACGACTATCAGCCAAAAGCAAACGCCATTCTTCTAACTCCAGCAGCAATACAATTTTTGCACGCACCTCAAAACAGAGGCTTTTATTCGTCATCTAGTCAAAATGGAAGCTCTTCAAACCTGATATCTCCACGTAGTGGTACGCCCCCAATAGGTTCAAAGGACCTGGGTCTATCGTCCTCAAACATCAACTCTGGGTCTCTATTTATGAAGAGTGCAACGTCGGCAATCAATGCAGCAATGAACATGAACGGCTCAGAGTCGGACAACTCTGAAAAGTTGTCGAACTTCATCATCACGTTGAACTCTATCTCCGTTTTCCAAAAGTATCTCTTCAAACTATCCGAAAACCTGATCGTCAAGCTACATCAGGAAAACCTTCTAATACTAGACGATCAGGAATTCAACCAGGTGCTAACCTCTATGGAGAAAGACTCAAACACTGAGATCGAGCTCAAGGTGAATCTTAAATCGTCCATTGGAACCGAAGAGAATCCATCAGTGCAAGACAGAGTCCAACTGGTTGTCCAAACGTTAAGCTCAACGTTCAACGAGAAATCAAACGCCTTACTAACTGACCAAATCAAAATTCTGTTTGATCAGGTGTTCCGTTTGAGATTGGCGAGACTAGTGAGTGACACTTTCAAAGAAGGGGACTATCTAATCTCCTCAGATCTTTCATCGTCATCGTTCAATGGATTTTCGAGCTCCATACTACAGTTCGTCAAAGAATGGAACGCAATGGTTGTGCCGTACTTGACGACCTTAACGAAGGAGAACTTTCAGATGTTGGTCGAACTTATCGTTGTACATATTGCCAACATCTTGGAAGGAAAAATATGGTCAATGGAGAGAAAATGTAATGAACTTGGTGCTGCAAGACTAGAGAGGGACGTTTCCAGCGTCATTAGTGAAGTTACGAGGTTTGACTATAGACTGAGGAACAAGTTTGTCAGAATCACCCAGATTGTTATGATGCTCGGTGTTGACGATGATGAGGAGATTGATGATTTGGGTGATTTGGAATGGACTTTGACTCCTGTTGAGAGAAACAGGGCGAGAAACTTGAGGATTGATAGGGGATGACAAGACGATTTTAACGTATTGTACAATCATAAAAAATGTATGAAAAGTATTTGTTTCAGCTTACAGTTAAATTTATCTTTCAAAGATGAAAAGTTCGTAATCGTTTATTATATAATAATTCGGTATACATGATCTAAAATACAAAGCACCATGGAGAGACCTTCCGTTACACCTGTATTCCCGAACTGCTGCTGGCAGCTTGATCCAAGTTACCAACGTTGTGTGGTTCTTCTTTGGGTTCTTCCTCTCCAGCATCTTTGTTTTGCTCTCTCTGTTTCATCAACTCCTCGATCTTGGCCTTCCTAGCAGCAATGATCAGTTCATCATTGAGTATTCTGAACTTACCCTGTATCAAGGCAACGTTAAACTTAGGATGTGCCAACTCGCATTCGGGACCTTTAGGACAGAATCCTGTGAGGTACAAGGGGCACATGACCTTCCTGGTGTGTCTTCTTTCACACTTTGGACCTTCAGGACAGAATCCAAGGTTTGTATAGTTGTAACACTGTGGAATCTTGGACTGTGGATCCACGTGTAGATATATACATTCTGGAGACTGAAGACAGACTCCATTGGCCGTATAGTATGCACATTCTGGCATCTTTTGTAGGTTGTACTCATGAAGGAAATCACAATCGTCTCCCATCTTGCAGAGGCCTCGTAGCCAGTACTTACAGACGATCTTGTTCTTGAAGATCTTTGAAGGATGCTTGTTCGGACAGTCCGAACCGTTTGGACATTGGTTGCCACTTGCCCAGTATTCACAGATTGGTCTGTCTGGATCTAATCCTAGACCATACTGACGCCTTAAATGAGGTTCAAACTTGAACGTGACTAGGTTAGGATTTCTTCCTCCCGCCACTCCTCGGAGTAACTGCTGCTGCTGTTGTTGTGGTTGAAACATTGGGAATTTGTTTTGGATTATTGGAGGTGGCATTGGCATGAGTGGCATCATACCGTTCACTCCCATTGGTGGCATCATTGGCATTGGGGGCATCATATTCATCATGTTGTTCATGTTTGGCGGAGGGCCTTGCAACGTTGGTGGTTTTTGGGGTATACTCATTGTGATGAAATTGTTTGATTGTTCGTATCCTTCTGGTGTGTTGTAGATCAATGGTTATGGATGGATAAAGGCAACTCAAGGCATTTTATTTGTAATCTAAGAGATTATATATCCGTTTGATGTTGGCAGAGAGCCACCAATGGTTTATGCAAAGTACGCATGAGCGTACAATATGTTTTTTTTTCCACTCTCACTTCAGAGCATCTTGCTCCCCTTCTTTTCTACGTTTTGAAACGTTATTATACTATGAATACATCGTGCCTGTTTTTATACGCTGCGAAGAAAACGTTGATATGCATACTGTTTATACATCAAGCCTGGTCGTTTCTCTGCATCTGTGTCATTCCGTAGGAATTCCAATTTTGGGAGTTGTAGTAATCCTCAACACGATGACAACCAATAAACTTGCCAATCTTGATCACCTTATCCTTGAAGCTCATCATGTACCCTGGAACACCGGCACCGTTAGCTGGTCCGGTACTACCAACCCCTGATCTTCTATTGTTTCCGCCTCTTCTACCTCCTCTAACAGATTCGACATTGCCGTTCCCGGTGGTGGTGGTGGTGGCACCTGTACCTGTACCAGTGGCACCACCACTGATCAACTCGTACAACCCTAGAAACCTGTCCAGTGTTGCATTGGAGCAACCAAACAGAACATAGATGTTACTTAGCAAGGGCAACGAATCGTCAGCGCGGGGCAGACTGCCTGGATCGACACCATTACAGAATGGAACGAGTTCGAATTCGAGCTCTATTCCTGGTCCCCTTGATTGATTCAACGATCTTGCAACTCTCTGTTCAACACGGATCGTTGAGAGTAGTTGGAGTCTGATCTGTTGTTGGATGGACTGTTGTGCTTGGATGATCGTTTGGAACTGTTGGTACTGTGTTGTTGCTGCGGCTGTTGTCGTTGGGCCATGCGTTGTTGATGAAAGGTCAACGAGGGCCTGATGGTTTGAAAAGAGGTTGTTTTCAAACTGGTCCATTTGACTCTGTAACGATCTTGCTGCTGCCATTGAAGTTGATGTCTGTTCGCCCAGCAGCGGTCTGTGGTTTGACGATGGGAGTGGCGAAGAGTCTGCGTTTTGCTGCTGCTGGGATTGGGAGGACTGTGGGGCGCCGTTGTTGTGTGGGATGTCTAGTCTGTACAATGGGGTCTGTATTGCCATTGACCTTGACAGAGAATCTGAGTAGTCGTGGGATCCAGTTGGAGTTGGTTGGCCTGCTGTTGGTTGGCCTGATGACGGCATTTGGGTTGATGATGATGAAGATGATGGTGGAGCTGCTGTTGGTGGTAGTGGCAAGGATGACTGAGCTCTGTTTGAAGTAGAAGAAGAGGCGGAAGCGGAAGCAGAGCCATTGTTCACCATGATGCCGTTGTTGTGGAGCAAGGATGTAGCCTGGCCATAGTCGTTGGTTGTTGAAGCCAACGAAATGTCCAACTGTCCTGCGTCATCGTCCTGGGAGCGGTTCTTTTGATCGGACAGGCTATTGGCATGTCTCAAGGCTTGCTGTTGAGGCTGATTGGCAGAAGCGGAAGCAGAAGGGTTACCATTATCATCCTGGCCAGTTTTAGAGAGAATGCCATCAGAGGAAAGGTTTGCAACTTGGGTTTCGAAGGGACGTCTTGTGATGCTGGAGTTTGGTTGTCCAATGTTGTGAGTCTTTGAGATGTGTCTTGCCAAGTTTGTCGGGCCGTTTCTGCTGGAGTATCTAAAGGGTTTTTCACAAACGAGACATTGAACCGTTGAGTAACCTTCACCATCGGAAAGGTGTTTGAAGTGTTGCCAGACCCAACTGTTTGGAGGTCTCGGCATGATTGGATGATTGGGTGGTTATAGACTTGAAGGAGACTGGAAGTGAATATGAGATCAATTGTGGGGGTGTGTTTGTATTGGGGGGGATACAGAGATCTGTGAAGGTGAAGGTGAAGGTGAAGGAAAACAAACAAACAGTTAAACAATTATAAGGCACAGAGTGTTGTGAAGCGCTGTTATTGGAAATTGGCAGAGGCATTCCGTTTCCACTCCTTTTGTCTATATGCTTTTGCTTTTGCACTGCCGTGCTTTGCCCTTGTTTCATTCTATTACAGCCGTATTGTTCGGAGTATGTATCCCTCTTTTGTTTGTTGTATCCTTGATTTAGTATGTATTACTATAGTATCACATGATTACCACTCCTGATTACCACTCCTGCAAGATCAAAGAGGACAGTGGAGTAGGTCATCCTGAGGAGTGTCACACGAACAGTTACATCGTTGACTACCCACATAGAAATGTCCGCTGTTCTCGTATATGCATCCCTTCTTTTGTCCGTTTTTTCCGACTCGGAGAAACGCTTTGTTGTTTGGAGCTAGAGAAGAGGGACCGGACATTCTAAATTTGCCCCTCTTTTTGTGTGCGGTTTCTCCGCTGCCCTGCACTGCCCATCAAATGCTCAGGGGATGATAAGTCTAAAGATCGATCAAGTTGTTAACTGGATCAATCGGTTTATAGGATGGGCAGAGAAGTTACACTACATGACCAGACATCCAGGAATCCAGAGACTGTTGGAAGCCGAATAGAAAACATACAACCTTATCTTGTTCTCTCTTGTTCTCTCTTGTTCTATGCATCCGGATCAAAGAGAAACGGACGAATGAAGAGAAACAAACGAGAGAAAAGAGACACGAGCCGTTTGCAATCGAGCAATGACGTACCGAGTGTATATTCAGATCTACATGGTGACAAAACAGAGTGAAAAGAGAGTAAAAGTCGCTTATCGCTTCAGATTGGCTGTCAACTTTAAAAGACATCAACTGATGTTCTTTCAAAGTGCTCCCCGTCGGTCTCCTTCGCGTTTCCCCTGGGGATCCCCGAAGAGTACCCCGGTGGCTGGCCCGATGGGGCCCCGTGGCTGGCCCGGTGGCTCCCCCCCTTGTATCACTCTGTGTAAATATTGTATGCCGCAGTGTGCAGTGGCACTTCAGATTGCTGCTGCTGCTGCTGCTGCTGCTGCTGCTTTGATTTCCCCTTTCCCATATATATATATCTGACCCTTTCTACCTCTTTCTTTCGATTCCTACTCTTTTTGCCTCATCTTAAACTTCTCAATTCCTTATTAACTTCCATTATCACCGTTTCTTTAGTTCAACCATCCATTGAACTGATCGGAATCAGCTGCTGATAGTTAGTTCTCCATCTCATCCCCCCCCCCCCCTCCCCCGCATCCTTCCGGATCTTCAACTTCCACAATGTCCGAATCGTTCATTCCGAAAAAACTCCACAAGAGATCCTTGACAGGGTTCACCCCAACAGAAATCAAAGCCATTGATAACTCAATTCCAATCAAGGCTAGAGAAATCTGGGCAAAATACGCAGTCCAGGAGTTTGACTCCGTGGATGCACTACAGGCCAAATTCATCGATCATGTCGAAACAACTTTGGCAAGATCAATGTACAACTGTGACGATTTGGCTGCATACCAGGCACTATCCACCTCAATCAGAGACAAGTTGGTCCTACATTGGAACAAGACACAGCAGTTGCACACTCTAAAGGATGTCAAGCGTATCTACTATCTATCCTTGGAGTTCCTAATGGGTAGAGCTTTGGACAATGCAATGATCAATCTGGAGATCAAGGACCTCTGCTCAAAATCCACAGATCAACTAGGCTTCAACCTCGAAGACATCATTACTACAGAACCAGACGCAGGGTTGGGTAATGGTGGTTTGGGTAGATTGGCCGCCTGCTTCATAGATTCCATGTCTTCCGGTAACTACCCAGGTTGGGGTTACGGTCTAAGGTACAACTATGGTATCTTCTCTCAAAAGATTGTCGATGGTCATCAGGTTGAGACTCCCGACTACTGGCTAAAGTTTGGTAACCCATGGGAGATCCCTCGTTTCGAGATCCAGATCCCCGTTGACTTTTACGGTTACGTCTCTTCAAAGAAGGATGAAAAGACTGGCAAGACTGTGAAACAGTGGCAAGGAGGTGAAAGACTACTTGCAATTGCCTACGATTTCCCGGTCCCAGGTTATGACACTTCAAACGTCAACAATTTGAGACTGTGGTCGGCACAACCAACAAACGAGTTTGACTTTGAAAAGTTCAACCAGGGTGACTACACAAACTCCGTCAGTGCCCAACAGAGGGCCGAATCGGTCACCGCAGTGTTGTATCCAAACGATAACTTCTATGCCGGTAAAGAGTTGAGGTTGAAACAGCAGTACTTCTGGGTGGCTGCATCCTTGCATGACATTGTTAGAAGATTCATCAAGACCGGTAAACCGTGGTCCCAGTTCGCAGACTCCATTGCCATCCAGTTGAACGATACACATCCAACAATGGCAATTGTTGAACTGCAAAGAATCCTAGTTGATCTAGAAGGCTTGGAATGGGACGTTGCTTGGAACATCGTCACAAACACCTTTGGCTACACCAACCATACAGTCATGGCTGAAGCTTTGGAAAAATGGCCGTTGGAACTCTTCTCAAATTTGCTACCAAGACATTTGGAAATCATCTACGAGATCAACTTGTACTTCCTACAGGCAGTTGGCAAAAAGTTCCCTGACGATAGAGAACTCTTGTCAAGGGTCTCCATCGTTGAAGAGTCACAGCCTAAAAACATCAGAATGGCAAACTTGGCCATCATTGGTTCCCATAGGGTCAACGGTGTTGCCGAGTTGCACTCGGAACTAATCAAAACAACAATCTTTAAAGATTTCGTCAAGGTTTATGGTGCCGAAAAGTTCACTAATGTCACCAACGGTATCACCCCAAGAAGATGGTTGAGACAGGCCAATCCAAAACTGGCCGAGTTGATTGCCTCGAAGCTTGGAGGCTATGACTACTTGAAACATTTGGACAAGTTGAGAGGGTTGGAAGATTATCTTGACGATGCAGAATTCCTCAAGGCTTGGAGTGAAGTTAAACTTGCCAACAAAGTCAAACTGGCAGAATTGATCAAAACTTTGACAGACATCGAGGTGAATCCAAACACCTTGTTTGACATCCAGGTCAAGAGAATCCATGAGTACAAGAGACAACAGATGAACATCTTTGGTGTCATCTGGAGATACCTACAGATCAAAGCAACTTCTTCCGAAGAACGCCAGTCGACATGGTTGCCTAAGGTTTGTATCTTTGGTGGTAAGGCAGCACCAGGCTACTACGCTGCAAAGAAGATCATCGCTTTGGTCAATGCCGTTTCGAGCGTTGTCAACTCTGATCCGGACATTGGTGACCTGTTAAAGGTTGTCTTTGTTCCAGACTATAACGTTTCAAAGGCTGAAATCCTAGCTCCTGCCTCCGATATCTCTGAACATATCTCTACCGCTGGAACTGAAGCATCCGGTACATCCAACATGAAGTTTGTGTTGAACGGTGGTTTGGTCATTGGTACCGTTGATGGTGCCAACGTGGAAATCACCAGGGAGATTGGTGAGGACAACATCTTCTTGTTCGGTAACTTGGCCGAGGATGTCGAAGAGTTACGCCATGACCATCAGATGGGCAAGATCCAGATTCCAGACTCTTTACAACTCGTGTTTGATGCCTTGGAAGAAGGTACTTTTGGTCCATACGACGAGTACAAATCCTTGGTTGACAATGTCAAGTATCATGGTGACCATTACTTGGTCAGTGATGACTTTGAGAGTTATCTAGAGGCCCAAAAGACAATCGATAAGGAGTACGTTGATAGGGCCAACTGGGTGAGAAAGAGTATCATCAGTGTTGCCAACATGGGTTTCTTCTCTTCCGACAGATGTATCGAGGAGTATGCAGAGAACATCTGGAACGTTGAGCCAATCAACGAGAGGGTCTGATTGTTCTCTTACGCTTTTGATTTTTTTTTCTTTGTCGTTACTCTCATCATCGTTTTCCACAAGTTATGGTTGTTTACTGTCTTTTCCTTCTCTGTTTCTCCGCTGGAAGGGGTTTGTCTATACATCTTTGTTCCCTTTTTCCTTTTGACGTCATGACGATGTTACAAATTCTACACTTTTGTGTTTTTCGTTTTTGAATCCTACAACGGCATTCGTTCGGCAGTAACAAAAAAAATTATATCTCTTATTTTCAATACATACATTACACAGCAGACCCACTCACCTTCATCTATTTGGATTTGCTCTTGGAGGTGCTCGAACCAATGGTGATGTTGACCTTTGGAGGAACGGCAAAACCAAACGACTTACCAACCTTGACCAGATCAAGCTTGTCCACCTTATACACGGTCTTCAAATGATGAGATGCATACGCTTGTAGGTAGGCCCTGTAACCATCCTTGGCTGATTGGTGCAACCAGTAGTTGTTCTTGACCAACTGATCAAGCTGTGACTGAACGTTGGCAATCTTGTTGGTTGGGAATTCGTACTCGTTCAATGGAACCCTAGCAGCTTTCAAGTATCTGAGGAATCCCAGTTCGGAAGGAGTTAGGAACATGAGGGATTTACCCTTTCCTGAGGAGCCCCTTGCCGTTCTACCAACCCTATGGATGTAATCCCTTGGATCATCAGGTGGATCAAACTGGATGATCCAATCAACCTCAGGTATGTCCAAACCTCTAGCGGCAACGTCCGTACAGATCATGATTCCCTGCTTGGCATTGCAGAATTCAAAGAAGGTGTTCGTTCTCTTCTGCTGTTTTTGCTTTCCGTGCAAGTCCAACACCGGTAGATCTATGTAGTTGAGCAACTCACTGTAGTACTTGACACAGTTACACGACGAGAGGAAAACAATAACCTTCTTCTTCTGGTTTCTCTTGAGGAAGGAGAATAGTAACAGGAAACGCTTGTCCGAATCACAGACAACATAGCCTTGTTCCAATCCATCGGCAGTTGATGCCTCCCTGTCCTGATCAACGTTGATGTAAAGCGGAGCCTTGTTCAAAGAAACCCTTGCCAAATCTTCAACTTTGGTGGTTTGAGTGGCTGAAAATAGCATCGTTTGTCTGCTGTTGTTTGGCAAGATCTTAACGATCTGTTTCATCTCATCTTCGAAACCAATCTCCAAGATACGATCGGCCTCATCGATGATCAAAGTTTTCAAATTTTTAAAGATGAATCCCTTGGTGTTTTGCAGATGGTCCAAAAGTCTACCAGGAGTGGCAACTAGCAAGTTAACACCTTTGGCCAACTTTTCAGCCTCTTGTCTTCTGTTGGCTCCACCAATGACAATTCCATGGGTTTGAGAATGGTTACCCATCAGCTCCCTTGCAACACCAAAGATTTGAAGTGCCAATTCTCTCGTTGGAGTGATGATGATCACACCGGTACCGTTACGTGGCTTGAACTTCAACGAGTATAGTAGTTCAATGGCTGGGATCAAGAAGGCGAGGGTCTTACCAGAACCTGTCTTAGCGGCACCCAACACATCCTTACCTGCTAATAATGGTGGAATGGTTCTCGCCTGAACTTCGGTCATGGTGGTGAATCCCATATCCCTGATACTCTTCAAAGTTGGTTGTGATAGTTCTAACTCTGTGAATAGCGTATGAACCTTTGATCCTATCGTTATTTCCTGTGTGTATTTCTTTTCTTGTTTGGCAACAGCATCTTTTTCAAGTTCGTGATTCCCCTCGTCGGATTCGTTATCGTCGCCTTGTTCTTCTGCTTCCTCTTCTTCTTCTTCTTCGTCATCATCTTCAATCTCGTTGTTCACTTCCTCGGCATCCTCGAATGTTGGTAAACGATCTTCCTTTTCTAATAGACTGGCAACATCGTCGTACTCATTATCAATGCTGTTCACCAGTTTGTCGGTGTTTTCTTCAACTTCTTCGCTCTCGCTGTATGCTTTACTTTTTGTTTCCTTCTTCTGCTTCTTGGAGTAAGGAGAGGAAGCTGGTTTGCTCGATCTCTTGGACACTTTTCCCATGATGATATAGTTCAAGAATCGTCTAAAGGAAGGGTTATCAAAAAACTTTGTTAAAAAGACTGTTGGTCAATTGATCAAGCGTTTGAAATGTTCTCTTATGTCAAGTGATTACAACGTTGTTCAAGGTTTTACTAGAATAATCAGTTGAAATCATTTAAAAAAAACTCTGAAATAAAAAAATAAATTTTTTTTCAGTATGGAGTGGAGTTTGTACATCTTTGGTTCGGTACACGCATTTTTGTCTTGCAAGTTTAAATTTTTCGGGTACCTGCACGAATGGGACAGAGCTGCATATCCCCAAAGCTTTGGGAGTTTTCAAGTGGTAGCAGCTCGAGCGGTGGCTAATCGATATGAATGGTCTTTGCCATCGATGAATGATGCTACAGAGGTCAATGTTGTTGTTGAATTGGCCTTAATCTGTAAAAAGATTTATAAATATGATTCAAATTGCTAGTAAACACAGGGTAGTAGACAGAGTAGTAGATGCTGCAAAAAGTCGAAAAATGAAGAAAGATTCAAAAAAATGGTTAATGGATATACAAAAAACTTAACAATGAACACTCAAAAGCACAAAGTCTTCTTGTTTGACAACTTCAGCACCACAATTTGAAAGCCCTAAAGTACCAAGGTTTTGCTCTCAGCTGTTCCCTTGCATCTTCATAGATCTTGCCCATCAACTCAATATCTTGCTCTCTTCTTCCAGTGAGAATGTCCATCTCTTCAGCGGCAACTCCAAATTGGAAATTACCAGTGGTGAAACGGAGATATAACTTGTGGCCCAAGAAGAAAAGAAGAATAACAAATGCACCCAGGTAAACCTTGAGGAACTGCTTGATGGATGGAGCAGCATTGATTGGCAACACTGCGATCCACAGTTGTGCAACCAAAACGATAGAGCAAAACAGGAACCCAAACCAGGCGCCAGGCAAACCTGTGATGGAAATATAACTCAACTCTTTCAAACTTCTTCCCTGGGCAAACATTGCTTTTCTGAACTTGATGAAGGAAAGGTTGATGGATGCCCAAGTGAAAAGAGAACTTAGTCCAGACAATGACAACAACCAGGTAAACAGCACATGTGCTGCACCTTCGTTGATCAGTGAGATATAGCTTAAACATCCAAATGCCAAAGTGACACTGATCGACACCAGTGGTCTTCCGTTTCTGTCGATGTGACCCAAACATTTAGGAGCCATACCTGCATCGGCCAGGGCAACAAACGTTCTGGAGGCTGCGTAAATGGCCGAGTTACCAACAGACAAGATTGAGAGTAGGATGACAACGTTCATGATGGAAGGTAACATCTTGATGTTGGCGTTCTTGATGGCAATGACAAACGGAGAACTGTTTGCATTAACACCCTCTAATCTTGCAATTAGCTTTGGATCGTCAAATGGGACCAATAGACCGATCAAAGTTAGCGATAGGATGTATGCAAACAGTATTCTCCAAAACACTTTTTTGGAAGCCTTTGGAATTGACTTATATGGAGACTCTGTTTCGGCAGCACACAATCCACACATCTCGGAACCGGCAAAACTAAAAGCAGCAGTGACAAAGACGGCAACGATACCTTTGAAACCAGCGTTGGAAAAAGGACCTGGGTTTTCCCAGTACCTGCCCAACACTGCATCCTGACCAGAAACACCACCAAACAGAATGATTAAACCAGTAATGATGAAACCGATGATGGCTATGATCTTGGAGACTGAAAAGATGACCTCTGCGTAGCCGTAGAACTTCACAGGCATCATGTTGATCAGAATGATCAAGATAAAGAACATTGTTATTAGGGCCCCATCCCCAATGGGGAAACCTTGCCAAAACTTGAAAGTCATGGTGGCAGCACTAAGTTCCAGAGGCAGTAGGACCAACCATTGCATTGCGTAGTTCCAACTGATGGCAAACCCAAAGCTTTTGTCGACAAAGTGGGTGGAATAGTATGAGAAAGCACCTGGAACGGGGAAAGTGCATGCGAGTTCTGCCAAGGATTGAACCATGAAATAGATCATGAATGAGATTAGGAAGTAGCAGATCAGGACACCAGCGGCACCTCCTTGAACCAAGGCTTCGCCAGATCCAATGAACAAGCCTGTACCAATGGAACCTCCAATGGCAATACATTGTAGTGAGAAGTTGGAGAGCTGTGGATGGAGCTCTTTGCTTTCAACCGTTGCCGGTTTGAAGGAGTCCAGTTTGGACTTGAACCAAGATCTTGGAATGCTGTTTGCATCTGTGATTTCTGAGGAAGCATGGGAAGGATTGATTTCAACCTCTTTAAAGGATTCGGTGGAAGATGGCATGATTAATAGTGAGGGTGCTGTAAAGCGGTTATACGTTTGGTTGACTACTGAAAAGAGAGAGTCTCTTCCTTTCAATTTTAACTAGGAAAAGCTGGCACATCTTTATACAACTCTTCAATTGATCAGAACATTGATATTTTATGATTCTACTACATCAAATGGGGATCAGTATCAGTGTTTTGCCTACAGAACCTGGAAAAAAGGGGGGGAGGCAAACATGCTTCCAGGATAGGAAATTTTTCAGCGTTCTGGAAAGCCTTAAGTATATTAACCTGCACGGCCTCGAAATACCCCATGCAGGCATCGGCGAGACCACAGGGGATGAAACGTTTGAACGGAAACGTTGTCCCCTGTTGGAATTCTTTCAAGACCAAGCTAAGCACTTCAAAGGGATTAAAAATTGGGATCGACAGTTGATCTGTTCTTGATAGAGTACGTGTGAGACTATGGGCACACGTCAAGGTGAAATGATGTTACATCGATTGTTATTTTGCCGCCTTGACGAGGCGCGGGCCTGACGATCATATAGTTTTGCAAGATAGGTTTTGCTCTGTCCTTTGGCGGGATCATTATGGTTCCCAATTGCGTGGGTATCATCATTACTTCCTTGCATCCAAAGATTGAAATTTAGTAGATGAAACTCTATTGGCAGGAGAAGGTAAAGATGGATCGAGAGTGGACAACCGAACAATGTGAGGATACTCACTGAGTCGATCAGCATCACCTATGTCAATCTCTAAGATAAATGGTTGGACTGAGTATATTATCCTGAATGATGGTTAGGATTCAGCACATAGGGCACCATCCAGTTGGCAAGAATGTTGTATCGTGATGAAATAGAGATGTGAAAGAGACAAGGCTGTGAAGCCGACATTTGGGAATGCATCACCGAAATAATTAAAAGCCAGAGCCCGGGGAGGCCAGACCGCAGGAGGCCGCGCCATCACAATTACTTCCCAAAGCGGTATAAATTACTCTGTCATTTCCACTCCCCGGTGTAGACTGAACAGCTTAATTATGGCTTGCGGTGCATAGAGTCGCATGCGGCTGCACGCCCGGAAACTGCCTCGCTCCGGCGGGGCGGGGCGAGGGGAAGTGCCGGTTACATCTGGCCAGTACCTACAGTTTGTTCATTGGCCGGCAAGCGTTTCCGGTGCGTACGGATCTGGATTAATAGACAAATGCCGTTTCCGCTTTGTTTGTTTTGTTTGTTTTCGGCGTGCATGCAACGAAGAAAGAAAGAAAAGAAAAATTCCTCCTCTTAATTTCCTTCCCTTGAACTAAGCCTGTATAGAGGAGGGGCCCTTGGAGACAAACAGGACGACAATTGTCATTGGCCGTTACTGTACATTTCTGTCTTTTCAAAGGTGTTCGCTTAGTATCACCACCACCTCTTCCCTAGTCTTCTCTCGTCTTCTCGACATTCATCAAAAGGCTTCTCATCAGTTAGAACCGTTTTACTTCTCTTGTTAGAGGACTTCTTCTTTACTACAGCGCAAAAGACAAAAGAGGTGGAAGACACTAGGATAACTACCATTACTACAACAACAACAACACAATAGTTACACCAGCATTAGATACCTTCATACAAACAATCACGCACATATCCTCTACACCATATCCAGTCAAACGTTCATTTGAACAGACCCAATCACTCCCCTTCGTTCGCCAGTTATTCCTTCTTGTGTCTCTTTCGCTACATAGTCCATCGAAAGGAAAACTGAACCATACCTGCATATATATACTCATATAACCATCCATCAACAAGTCAACATCAATCACAAAGACTCATAATGGTTGATCTTTTCTCTTCAGTTGCATCCGCTCTTCTAGGGGCCTCCACCCTATCCCTACCGTTCAGTATATCCACACCGGTGATAGCAAACCCATCATTATCCACATCAGCACTACCGACACCATCACAGGTAGACTCCAGCTATGGCTCTCCATACTTTGACATTGAAGTTCCTGGAGGATTCGGACCTTTCTACATGTTTGCCCCAAACCTCGTGTTCATGGACTACAAAGAATCAGGCTTCTCGTACTATTTGAATGGAGAAGCGGTTGATAGTGGCCTAACCACCTATACAAGCCTATTCAGTACGCTTGGAATCACACTGGACGTTGTCGAATCCCTCGGTTCGACCGATACCATCGAGCTGGAGTTTGAATTCGATCCAATCAATGGAGCAGGAATCTACATTGGTGTCTTCTACTTTGCACCACAGGAGCAAGTTGCCCTACAACTAGGAATAGACGACATCGTCACTCTTTTGGCTACAGCAACAGTGACTAATGCAGAACGTGTCTTTTCCTCAACCTCCTTTTCAACTTTCGACGGTGCATCCTACGCTTCGGATCTCTTGCAATCCATCACTATGGATCCAACAGCTGCTCCTTCAGGTACCGCCAACACTGATTACTCTCAGCTGTACAGCAACTCTTCGTCAGCAGTGCCGACATCCTTTACCAGTGCTGATTTCTCAATTTCTGTGACGTTACCAACACAAACCTTGCCTTCATCCACCACGGAGTCAAGTTCAAACACTGTCGAGTCGACGTTGAGTGCACCATCCTCACCATCATTATCCTCGTCTACATCGTCTTCATCTTCTGCCTCTTCTCCAACGCTGACTTCCAGTCTATCATCTAGTGACGCATCCTTGACTGAATCATCCTCATCTACAACTTTGAGCATTGCCACATCTTCAAGTGGGTCAACATCCGGTAGTCTATCATCCTCGTCATCATCAAGCAGTGCCATATCTTCAAGTGAATCAGCATCGAGTAGTATATCAGCCTCATCACCATTGACAGAATCATCCTCATCCTCATCCTCTTCATTACCATCCTCTTCATCACCACTGACATCGGCACCATCATCTTCATCCCAAACTATATCTCGTTCGTCACTCTCGGGATCATCATCCTCTTCTATCCAGAGCTCCATCCCGACTCTACTAGGTCTACAGAACGACACCTATGGTGTTTGGGAGCTTGACATTCCTGCCGATTTGAGTCCTTTCTATGTCGAAGGTAACCCTGAAAACTTCTCGTTCAACGTTACACGTTGGTACTTAGACTTGGACGGTGAAAGTATCGATTCGGATGGCTTAGTTCTAGAGTCTTCTCTGTTAAGATACTCGTACTCCACATACGCCGACTCTCAAACTGTCTCTGTTGGTGCTGGTATCTATCAACCAATAACGGACGAGACGCAGTCCTTCACCTGTGGATTCACCGTGTATCCAAGGTACTCAGACTCCGTCGCTCCAAGTGGCGGTGATGTTGATGCGTACTCTTTCTCTGCTGTTTGGGTCTACGTTCCAAATTTGATTGTGCCAACTTTGTCAGGTGGAAGCGGTGGTGCTACAGACTCTTCGGGAGATTCATCATCTCCAGCAACCTCTGCCAATCCATCTCCAGCCATCCGTTTGGACATTCCAAATACCGCAAACCCTATCAATCATATGGACGTCAGTGTCGTGGCAAACGTTGCCTGGGATTCAACCAAGCTCATAATGTACGCCACAGACGATGCTGCCACCTCCAACGTCAACTCTTTGGAGAGTGGCGCTTTCACCATTCTTGACGACCCTTCGGATGGTGACTTTGATGGTGCACTTTCCGTCGATTACGACTGGATGCAAAACTACGACGGTTTCGAATTCACAGCCGTTGGTTATCCAGATGCAGCACTTGCTGAAATTACAGCTACACTTGCCATCACGTATACCTACGACTATGAGATTATCACTTCTGCCTATGCTCCAACAGTCAACGGTGTTGCTTTGACTCTACCATCTGCCACATCTACAGATTCGAACGGTAATGATTTGAGAAAGAGAGCCGGTTTCCAATTGCAAACCAGTTCCGCCACTACAGTTAGTACGTCGTTCTCCAACCATGCCACTTTGACAACAACAACGGGTGCATCGAAATCCACCGATGGTAGTGGTGATGACGACGGTACTACTGAGGGTACAACATCCGAAGCGGCTGCCACTACTACAAGTGCTTCAAGTTCAAGCAGCGAGTCAAGCTCAAGTACAAAGAACAATGCAGCCACTACTGCTAGTGCCACCTCTTCTTCCAAGGATTCCTCTACAACTGCATCATCAGAGTCTTCAACGTCTTCGGATTCATCAAGCACCAGTTCTAGCTCTGATTCAGACGATTCTGGTAGCTCAACAGATTCAACTTCTAGCTCCGATTCAGACGATTCTGGTAGCTCAACAGAATCAACATCAGGCTCGAATGCAACGTCTGCTGCTTCATCCTCTTCAGACGATGAAGCTTCCTCTTCTGCTGCTTCTTCCTCGTCAGACGATGATTCTTCCACTCCTGCCACTTCGTCCTCATCTTCGTCTGATCCAACTGGCTCCCCATCTTACTCTGTCTCGTATGATGGTACAACCGTCTATGTTACCATCACCATTCCTCAGGATATTGTCAATGATGGGGCATTGTTACAAACGGCAGACACAACAAATAATTTCGAGTTCTCCAGGTTTGATGGAGCTCAAGACTCTAGCGTCTCTGAAGATACAGCTTCTGGAACCTTGCCTCAGTCGGACAGTGTTGTTACTGATGTCATCATTGGTTCACCAATTGACTACTACAAGGAATCATCGTTTGAAGTTACTATAGAGTTGAGCACTTCACAAAAGAAGTTGATGAAGAGAGATGATTCATGGTCATTCACAGTGACGATCCCACCAATCTATACTTCATCATCATCATCCGGTTCAGTTGCTACATCATCAGGATCAGGATCAGGATCCGACTCTTCTTCTTCTGCCAATGTGAGTTATTCAGCCGCCGTCATCACAACGACAAACTCCAACGGTGACGAAACAACGTATTCCACTTCGGTTCCATACACGGAGGCACTAGTCACCGGTGTCAGTTATTCCAACCAGGTCTACTCAACCACATACTCCAACGGTGTTGTTTCTTCTTTCACTTCTTCCACGCCTGTTTCCTTCACCATGAGTACTTACATTGGTTCTGCTGGTATTACTGCTTCCAACGTTGCGATATACTCTGGAGAAGGTTTGAGGTTGAAGGATGGTGGTTATTTCGCCTGTGCTGTTGGATTGCTTGCTTGCCTCGTGTTGTAAGAGTATCACTCTCTCTTTCTCTTTCTTGTTATTCCAAGCCTTTAGTGTTGTCAAGATACATCGAGAAGTGTTTTACATTCCCCTTTAGATTTGCTCGTTATTTACTTTTCCTCTTGTAGTCTTTACATCTTTCAGACTTTCCTTCCTTTATTCCCTTCTCATTCGTTCCCTTTGCACTCCTTCCAATTCTTTCCAATTTACTTTTCCACTGCTCTTGTGTTTACGTTGAATCAATCTCTTTTCATTTCATCATATCCCATGTGTGAACAGTAAATGTCGTTGCTGTATAAGGAATCTGTCAAACACTTTTCAATCCTAAAAGGCTCTTTCGGCAGACCGATGTTGGCCTCTTCCATTAGCTGCGCAGTGAGGCATTCTCCATAACTCACACCTCTGGTTTCTTGAGATTGAGCCTGAAAAGCTGTTTTTTCAAGCCTAACGGTCTGACATCTAACCAATTGATTCAAAATTCATCCATGTTATGTGCATTGGATAGTTAGAAATGGCCAAACAACTTAACAGTCTGGGGATCAATTGTGCTGTATTTATTGTATTCGTATGGTTGCTGTGAGGCTCAGTGATAACCGCATAGATGCACCAACGCACACACGCCACTGTGAGCATCACCACCTCGTGATTTGACACATATATATGAGATAACTGCTATTTCATTCTGACTTTATCTCTTACTCTTATACCCTTGACAATCGTTCTATAATTACAAGCTGTATACTATTGAACATTACAACATACAACAAAACATACAACAAAACATCAGTTACATCATGTCCGACCACAAGACTTTTATCGTAAGTATCCATCATTCGTTATCTATGCGATCCCGTTTCATCAACCCCAGGTTTTTGTTGAGCTCGAATGGGTTTTGCCACCAGCCTTCATATACTAACACGATTTCCTTCTTTTCTGAATTGTTCTGTCCATTGATGGGTGGAATGATGTCTTTGAGATGCTCTTCTTCCAATTAGGTTACTCTGAAAGAATCCGTTTCTGACCCTGCTATCGCCAAGTAAGTACTCAATATAACACCCAATGGTTGGATATACTGCTTTCCTCTTTTTATCGGCCAAACCGTTGATCACTCCATTAAACGTCTCCGTTTCCATGTTACTAACAACAACATTCATATTGATAACTGAATCATTATTGTCTACAGATTCAAGGAAGGTATTAAGTCCCTAGGTGGTGAGATCCAACATGAATACAGTCTAATCAAGGGATTCTCGTAAGTTTTTATTCTCATTCAATATTCAATTTGGCGACATCAGAGATTGATTGGCACGATTCTACTGCTTATTTATCCATTGTTGGCGCCTTTTTTTTCTGAAGTTGCCACATGGCAAGCGTACTAACAAACAATTCATTTTTGAACGATTGGATTAATGATACAGTGTCAAGCTACCTTCCATCCACGCCTCAGCTTTGAGCAAGAACGATGTCGTTGCTACGGTTGAAGAAGACCAGGAGGTCAAGACTCAATAATGCTGCTGTCCATTGATTGCTTCCCACTGCTAAGTTTCAAGGTGTTTTCTTCCTCATCAAAAGTTCTACAATAAACCGCCAATGATGATTCTTCTGGAAGTGACGGGTATTCAATAACTGCTACGACAATACCGAACCTGTCCGTGGCTCTTTCTTTGACATATTTTGTGTCTTTCTTTTGCTCCTGTGCATTGATCACAGGACTTTATTATAGTTGAATGATGATGTATTGCTCCGAAAATTCATCTGACTGTGCACACCACCCGTGTGTCTGTTTTCTTTGACTCTTTCTACATTTATATTCACAATTGACTACCGATTCTTTTTATTCTACCAGTACTTCATGACTTGCCGTCCTCCTCCCACCATCCCCTGTTTGATCTGATCCAACGATCAGGAAGTAAATGAGGAATACCTATAGCGCCGATCGACGCTGCGTCGATTTGCCTTTCGGTCATCCCCGACTTGCGGTATGGATCAGATCCACCAACGCTACCCTACCGGGATCAGAAACACCGATAATCCTTTGGAGAAGTCAGTTGGCAACCTAATTTCCCCATATTTTGTATAGTGAGAGATCACAGATCTGAATCTTCACTGGTTTTGTATGAGTCAACGGTCACACTATCTACCATGTTAGCCTGCCTTGCCACGCTACTTACCGCTGACCATACAACTAACTACACATGCCATATCTACATACAGTGTAGGATAGCAGATCGACTAATCAATTGGCGTGCCTGAATCGTCGTCGTAGCGATAGAGATCTACCGGGGACAAACAATTAATTGGCGTAATAGGTATGAATAATTTCTGACTTCTCTCACGAGTCCATCACTCTTAGCACTGCCCTAGGTGTCTCGTCTGTTCTTAACATCGGTTCCTTTCTACACCTGCCATCTAGTCGGTGATTGATTGATACTTAGAGTCGTAACATTCGTTATCTGTGTGTATAGATGGTGTATAACCCTTGGTTCCTCTCTAACTCTCTTCAAAGTTGGTTCAACCACCTCCTAGCGGGTAGCAGCCGTCCAGCCACCGGGCAGAACCGCGCAGGCTCCCGCACGCGCACCCGCACGGTCTCCCCCTACCCAAGGCGTGTCCCAACAAACCAACCAAAAACAATAAAAAATTTCACCCATCCTCAATCAATGACCCTTGAGCACTCAATCTAGTAGTAGCACAGAGACAGCTATCATCCATCCCGAGAATGACCCTTACCTTCCCTTTCCTACCGTAACCTAGCCTATTCTCTTCTCTCTACTCGATATAAAAGCAAACACCTTTCGAGTAACTTTTCAACAGTCGATGTTCCAACTATGATCTAGCTTTGGTTCCTTTTTGGTTTTCTCTTTTTTGGTTAACGAGTTCAAACGTTCATTACAAAAAAAAAGAAGTATACGGCAATCCAAGCTGAAAGACAATCTTTTCTTTTGTTCTTATCAAAAACAACCAAATCACAACACACAACAAAACAAAACAAATCATGACTGACGTTGTCTTAGGTGCCCAATGGGGTGACGAAGGTAAAGGTAAACTAGTCGATCTACTATGTGACAACATTGAAGTCTGTGCAAGATGCCAAGGTGGTAACAATGCAGGACACACCATCGTTGTTGGTGAGAAGAAGTACGACTTCCACATGCTTCCTTCCGGTTTGGTCAATCCTAACTGTATCAACCTTGTTGGTTCAGGTGTTGTTGTTCATCTTCCTTCTTTCTTCGAGGAACTTTCAAAGATCGAAGCTCAAGGTTTGGACTGTTCAAACAGACTGTTCCTGTCTTCAAGGGCTCATCTAGTGTTTGACTTCCATCAAAGGGTTGACAAGTTGAGAGAGAACGAGTTGTCCACAAACAAGAAGTCCATCGGTACCACCGGTAAAGGTATTGGTCCAACCTATTCGACAAAGGTTTCAAGATCCGGTATCAGAGTTCATCATCTTGTCTCTGATGAGCCTGGTTCATGGGCCGAATTCGAGACTAGACTGAGAAGGCTGGTCGTTACCAGGGTCAAGAGGTACGGTGACTTTGGTGTTGATGTCGAAGCGGAAATTGCCAGGTATAAGGAATTGAGAGAAAAGATTAGACCTTTTGTTGTTGATTCTGTCGAGTTCATGCACAAGGCCTTGGCCGAAAAGAAGAAGATTCTTGTCGAAGGTGCCAATGCACTCATGTTGGACATTGACTTTGGTACCTACCCATACGTCACCTCTTCAAACACCGGTATTGGTGGTGTGCTCACTGGTTTGGGTATTCCTCCACAGGCCATTAGAAACGTCTATGGTGTTGTTAAGGCCTACACAACAAGGGTTGGAGAAGGTCCATTCCCTACCGAGCAGTTGAACGATGATGGTGAAAGGTTACAAACCATTGGTCATGAGTATGGTGTTACCACCGGTAGAAAGAGAAGATGTGGATGGTTGGATCTTGTTGTGTTGAAGTATTCCTGTTTGATCAACGGTTACACATCTTTGAACATTACAAAGTTGGACGTTTTGGATACTTTCAAGAAGATCGAGGTTGGTGTTTCTTACAAGTACAACGGTAAGACTCTGCAGTCGTTCCCTGAGGATCTGTACGTGCTTGAAAAGGTTGAGGTTGTTTATGAAACCTTAGAAGGTTGGGACGAAGACATCACCTTGCTGAAGACCTACGATGAGTTGCCAGCCAATGCCAAGAAGTACTTGAAGTTCATCGAGGATTTCGTTGGAATCCCTATCCAATGGGTTGGTACCGGTCCAGCCAGAGAGTCCATGCTTGAGAAGGCCATCTAAAGAAACACTCTTTGATCCTTCATATCTAGAAGATTTATAGAATGGTTTTTTTGATAGGGTAGTAGCAGTTGAAACTGTACTGACTCTGTCTGTGTTTGATTTTTAATTGTTTGTTTGGGATTTTTCTGTGTCTGTTGTTTTCAATAATAAAGACTATCTTTTAGAGTTTTGTACCTAAGTGTGACGGTGTTACCATCGTTGCCGGTGCTACCAAAGGAGTGTTAAGAGGTTTAACAGGGTCCATATAGCCAGTGTAGTGTGGCTGCGCAATGTTTGTAAGGCGCCGTCAGATGAGTGCACGTTTGTCCGCCATGGCAGACATGGGGAACTGTGGTGGGAGTAACATTCAATGTCACGTTTGTTTAGTCACGTTCCATATCGTCATCCCAGGCATAAATTTTGGTTTGTCACTTCCAAGTACAGAATCTCCGATGGATTAGGGAGAGAAGAAAGAGACTTAATATTGTTTAGTTTCGGTTTTCAATCAATTGCATCTTGCCCCTTGTAGGTGGTGCTGGAAAGGGTGAAGTTTTTACTTGGTTGTGCTCTTGCAACATTGGTTAATTGCGAGCGATATCAACTCTGCTTATGTGCACAGACTTATTGATGCTCCGAGCCTTATAGTTCATTGCTTTTTGGATCGAAGGGACAAGAAACTTGTCAAAACTCCATTTGAAAAGGAAGCACAAGAGTCAAACTCGGAGCACAGTCTGGGGAAGCAACCATCGATTAGATCAAGGCCCAGGACCAGACATATACATAGACATAGATTGATCGTGTGAGACGCAGAATGGTAATACACCTGCAATGAATAATAACCATAATCATAATAGCAACAACACCAATAGAAGGAACAGCATGACAAACGAACAGGACGTGCAGCGACTCTTGATTGAGCTTTTGAACTCCTCGAAACCAAAGATATCGCCAAACAGATCGGCCAAACTGTCTGATACTGCAATCACAAACGAAGATGTGGAGTTCTTCAAACTCGCCAACGAGGTTATCAAGAAGCACCAGTATAGGGTAGATCCAACGATCAGGGATATATTGAACAGACTACAGTATGCCAACGCGCCTCATGGTGGGATACCAATTGCTAGAGACTACTTAGTCGGAGCCAGTTTAGACTTGGACCATCTGCAACAACAACAACATCAACAACAGCAGCAGCAGCACAGCTATCCACCATTTCAACAACAACAGCAACAACAACAACAACAACAACAACAACAGCTCCACATGGGTCAAGAGATCCAGCAGCAAGCGCTCAAGGATTCTGTTTCTCCTGTGCCTATATCGCGTAATGGTTCAACCAGCTCCGAAGCATTTCCTAGATTTTCGATGGATATATTCAAACAACCTTCACAGACACAGATCCAGTCAGCGCTATCCCCTGATGAGCAATTACAGACAACGATTCTTCAAAGACAACAATTACAGGCCGCTCTGCTTCAAGAACAACAGCGCCAGCTCGAGGAGCAACTACTACGCAATAAGAGATTACAGGCGGAACAGCAGCAACAGCAGCAACAGCAGCAACAGCTACAAACATCAAGGGCTTCATCCACCAGCACGGATTTGATAGCTCAATTGACATCAAGCATCAAAAACATGAATCCAAACGAACAGCAGGATTTGTTCAAAAAGATCACATCCATGATTGGTGGTGGCGGAGCTCAAAATATCAACGAACAGAATTCGAGGAATCAACAGCAGCATGCTGGCTCTCCTTCTAACCACAGTATGGCCGCTCCATTCTCCTCTCAAGTCCAAGGAATACAGCGTCCATCACAATCCTCTTCGGCAACTCAAAACTCATCTCAAACGCAACAGATTTTGCTTCTGCAGCAGCTGGGCTTGATTCCTGCGAATGCTGGAGCTTCTCCGTCGTCCACTTCTGCATCTGCATCTTCTTCTTCTCTGCCACAGCAAAGGCAATCACCCCATTCATCCATAGTATCGCCCGTGTACAATCCAAGCACTCCTGCTAGCAACAACAGTACGGTCAATGCATACACACCAAACGAGGCAAGCTATTCCACTCCTCAGGAACCGGCTTACAAGTTACAAAAATTGGACGATCTGTCATCACAAAGTTCAATCATACGATCCCCAATGTCAAACACGAGAAACTCTGATTCGTATGGTCGTGCTCAATCGATCGGTGGGACAACCCGAACAGGAACAGGAGCAGGAACGGGAATGGCAATCAATACGAAGTCTCCAATTTCTAGAACTTCATCAGAAACTTCCACATTCACTCCCAATTCTGGACCGTCCTCCAACGGTGTAAACACACAAAGGCATCCTAATGATGATCCATCTGAAGGTACATCAGGGTCAAACGCTTCTGGTAATGGTTTAACCCAAGCGGAAAAGAACCATACCTGCAGGACTTGCAACATGCCATTCAAGAGATCCTCGGATTTGAAAAGGCACGAAAGAATCCATTTGGAAGTTCCTCCTAATGTTTGTCCCTTGTGCGATAAGAGATTCGCTAGAAAGGATGCTTTGAAGAGACACATCGATACTTTGACGTGCCGTAGAAACAGAGAGAGGATGTTGATGAGGAGAAATGGAAGTGGGAATGACGAGCTGGATGATCAGGATGATCAGGATGATCAGCAGGATGATGGTAATGATGATGAGTAGGGTACAACAGCAAAGGATGAAAGACAGAGAGAGAGCGAGAGAACGTTATACTCGTTCACTTGTGAATGGGGTCTGACATGGTCTGGTCTGCTGCTGCTGCTTTGCGTTCAGTCCTAACATTGTGAAAAATCTTGATGATTGATTTCGATATGTACGCAATTGTATTTTTCCATTGTAATAGAGATATGTTCAGACATGACTGTTACAGAGTTAGCTTTATCATCATTTGTAGCAAGATCTTGGTATCGAGCTCGATCTTGGCAGTGCACAGCTGTGCGGTGCTTCCAAGGCATGGCGTTAGGCATGGCGTGGCGTGGAAAATCACCCGGCCCTCAACCGTGGCAGGCTCTGGATAGATAGAGTAGCACCGCCCGGTACCCACAGCTGAAATTTTTCACTCCACATAACAGCACCGCACGGGCCATCCACCGGGGAGCACCGGGGAACTTTCCACGAGCCACCGCCCGCCCCAGCGCATCACCGGTTGGATTGAGAACGAGTGAAAAATTAGAGGTCGTGCGCATGTTCAAATGCCCGGTTAGCCTCCAAACGCTGACGAAGTGTCAACTGCAAACAGAGAGAGAGAGCACACTGAACGAACCAACGTCCATCATAGGCGACTCAATCATGATCAATGAATCAACAACCCCCAATTGCTGTCAATCACAACATATCTTAGTCCTAAATCATCACCAAAACAAACCTCCGATTAACACAGGTACGCTTTCCCCAAGTATCTTTTCAGTTCAACTATCATAAAGACAACATCATCCATCCATCATGCCAATCGACCCAGAAAAGTTAGCAAAGTTACAAAAGGCATCAGCAAAGAAAGTTGGTGGTCAAAGAATCAAGGCCAAGAAGGTCAACAAGTCCTCCGAGGCTGATGACACCCAATTGCAAGCCACTCTAAGAAAGCTTAACGCTCAAGTCTTGGACGGTGTTGAAGAGGCCAACTTCTTCAAGGATGACGGTACCGTGCTACACTTCAACAGGGTTGGTGTTCAAGCCGCTGCCGCTCACAACACCTACGCTTTCAACGGTTTTGCCCAACAGAAGAACATCACCGAATTGATCCCAGGTATCCTACCTCAATTGGGTTCCGAAAACCTAGCTCTACTACAAAAGATTGCCGAATCATTCCAACAGAACAACGGTGCCATGGAGGCCTTGAAGGCTAGTGCTGGTGCTGCCGGTGCCGAAGAAGGTGCTGATGAAGACATTCCTGAATTGGTTGAAGGTGAAAACTTCGATGATGAAGTTGAGTAAGTGTAACTATTGATTGAGAGAGAGTCTTGCATTTGTATTTCGTTTTTATCTTTAAAAAAATTACATTTTTATACCTCTAGCTTTTATACACTCACATCAAGCAAAAAAAAATCTCTAATAAATAAAGATGAATGATCTACATTTGAGGGATACAGTGATTTGGGCTGACAATGGGTGGGAGGAGCTTTTGCTCTCTATTAATACATGAAGACAGGGGTGTAGCACCTCTCTATAATGGTCAACTGAAGAATTGGAAAACTTCAGCACCGGCTCTCAATCTGTTCAGTTTTGCCAATGATAACTTTTCAAACTCGTAGAACTGCTGGAGTTGCTTCAATTCGGAAGTGAGTAATAGCTCGTGCTCTTTACCCTTGACATCGTCTCTGCTTATCTTATCGAGCAGAATCTTGTTCTCAACCTTCAGATCTTCGAGCCTCTCCAACACTTCTCCCATGTTGAAAATCAACGACTCCTTGAACAGTTCAGTGGCAACCTGATACTTCAACCTGAATGCATAGACTGCCCTCATGGCAGATCTGTCCTGTGTCTTTGGAATCTCTTGTGTTTCCAGGAGATGGAACGTGTGTAGCTTTGCAACGACACTCCTAACATGACTCTCCTTCATCAACACAACCTTACTGATAGACTTCTCGTCGATCAACCTTTTTTGCTCGATACAGTTCATCACCCTCAATGCATCACTTCCAAAGATGTTTTTCACATACTGCTTGAAGATGTGTCTGGCGTACAACGGACACACCTTGGTGAACGGCACGTAGAATTGACCAGCATTTGCCTCTGCTAACAATGGCAACTTGGAACTACCCGCCAACAGTTTCAAGTGATGCAGGATGATAGATAGCGTCTGCGAACCACCATTAGACGCATGTTCTGCGTCTTCTGATTCATCATCCTTGTCCTCATGGTCCCCGTTGTTTTGTAGTTTTGTAAGCTCATCAACAACTTCCAGTTTTACCTTTTTGTTCAACCTTGACGAACCGTCCATTTTCGTTCTCTTCCTAGGATGATCCAAAGACGAGTCCGAAATGGTACCAACAAGATCCTCCTCACTTATGCCATACTTCCAACCGTTCAACTTCAGCTCGTTGAAGATATCATTCACGGTAATGTTCATTCCTCTCTCTTGATCCTGCAGTTGTAACCTCTCTTTCAACTGAACTTCCATGTTTGGATCTAGACCAACTGTTGTCTGACCAACATTTGCAAGAAACCTTTCAAGTTGTAAGTCCTGGGATGATGCAGTCTTGCTTTTCGTTTCAACTTTGTTCAACAGCAAAGCGTACAGTTTTGAAGAGACGATACCAACCCTATGCTTTGCCTCCGTCGCTAGATGCAACGATCTTAGCCTACTCAAGTATCTGTCAAAGTTGAAAGTGATTGGTATTGATGGATTGACTCTCTTATGACTTGACGTATGATCATCGTCAGACTTGAAAAGTTTGGAACTTAAGCTATCATTGTTGATCAACGTGATGTATTTCTCTCTTGATTCTTCCTTTACCATGGTCACCTTTTTCGACTGTGAGACAACTTTACCTTGATTTTCAGAGTTGAATCTCATTGTTTCTTCCTTGTAGATCCTTTGGAAAAGATCAAACTTGTTTTGAAAATCGTACTCTGTCACTGGTACCAACCATTTTTCTCTTGCCAATGTGTAAAACGCCCTTTCTATCTCTGCGACTTCGGACTTTTTATCAAAACTCTTGACGTAATCCTCCACTGCCAAATGACCCATCGTCAATATGTTCTGAATGATCGAGGCATACAATTCGTTATAGTCTCTCTTGATGGATGTGATGATATCACTAGCATAGATCAATTTCAAAAATCCTTGATCGTTCGTTGAGTAGAAAGTCTGGCTCTTGTTGGATATATAGTTTGTCTCCTTGGTATAAACGACACAGTTGAGTTGGATCAAAGAAACTAGAATCTTCTTCAAATTGGTCAGTTTCAAGCCTGAATATTTTAGCAAGAGCTGTAAGTTGAGCCTGTTGTGATTTAGGATGATGGCAAATGTATAAGCTGCCTGTTCCCCTAGAAACAATTTCAAGATGGATGTATAGAGGAACGACTTTGGTGATTGGGTCTTTGCCGATAAGGGCAGGACTGCTGGAATCTGTGATGATGACCCTTGTGCCATTGTACAAATAAAAGCCTCAAAAAGATCAATGAATCAACGGTGTCTCCTACTAGACGTTAAAGATAGTCTCTTAAGGTTTGATATTGGTAAGAGGGATCATCAACAAGTCAAAAGTTTTGCACTTTTCATGTTGACACTCCTCATCCTGAATTTTTTTTTCAAAGGCGAGAAGCAAACGAAGGGGCTGGAGCTCTGATGCACAGCCACATGCTAAAAACGCATCAGCCACAAGTTTTGTCCCAAAACAGTACTGGCACGAGTCTGAGAACTGACAGACAGTTTGTTTGTCTTTTCATGTTGACACAGCCGTGAAAGTGCGTAACGTGAATGGTTTATTTCTGTCCAATCACAGCCAAATAATTTCTAACATTTGTCAGGCAGGGAAGTGAAGGGGCTGCTGGATGGATGGATCCTTGCTCTTGAACTACAAATGAGGGAGCAAGATACAATGTTCAATTGCAAGAGAAGGACCAGATATTGCTCCAAACATGTCTTCATTGCATCCATTGTAAGCTTTCAGTACGTTTGCTGTGTATACTTCCACTCTCCCCGTCTCCAGCATTCATTTGGCGGGCACACCGTGTGGAAAAAACTTTTTCCCCCGTAGATTCTTAAGGCGTCCCCGGGCAGCCTCGCCTGCTCTAATGGCTGGCGCCCCGGCAAGACTCTCCCCGGTGGCTCTCCCCCGGTGGAGCACCGTAGACAACCCACAAATTTTCAGAGACCAATGAGATACACACAATATTCAATCCTGTGTAGGTGAAGCATCTTGACCAATCTAACAACCAACACTCTCACAAACACTCCCTCTGTTTGAATGTTTACATCATCATCCTAACTACACACACAACAACAATCACAATCACAATCACAATCACCACACTACAACATCAGGATTAGGTCTTATCTATATCAGTCACTGCGAGTTCAAAGGTATCATTTGCTAGACTTATCACTATCAATTGGTTTCATTTAACTTCTTCTCATTGATCCTCAGTCACTCGTACATACATCCATCCATCCATTTACACACATACACGTAGATATTGCAACAATGTTCTCAAGAGTTTCAACAAGATCATTCTCCACATCACTACCTAGAGCTGTCAAGGTCACTGCTAAGCCAGCCCTTTCACCAGAAGTTTCATCTTTGAAGGTGATCGTCAAGAACGCCGGTTCAAAGACTGGTCCTGGTGTTGCTCATTTGCTATCAGCCTCCAACTTCCTAACAACATCATCCAAGTCTGGTTTGAGACTGAAGAGAGAATCTGAACTGTTGGGAGGTGAATACAAGTCTTCTGTCACCAGAGACTCCATCATCTTGGAGGCCAAGTTCCTAAAGGAGAGTCTGCCATACTTTGTCACAGCCCTAGGTGACGTTCTAGCATCAACCTTGTTCAGACCACACGAATTGGACGAAGTTGCACTACCATACGCCTATGCCGTTGCTCACCACGCATCACAATCCTCATCTACTGCTGCCCTTGAAGAACTACATGCCATCTCTTTCAGAAAGGGTCTAGGTTTCCCAGTGTATTACGATGGAATCAAGAAGATCACCTCTGAAGACGTTGCCGCATACGCAAAATCCGTCTACCTATCTGACAACATTGAAATCGTTGCCGAAAACGTTGTTGAAGAAGACTTGACCAAGTTCATTGCTGAATCTGGCTTTGCCAAGCTACCAGCAGGCTCCACTCCAGCCCCAGCTCAAAAGACATACGTTGGTGTCGAATCTAGAATCAGAAAGCCAGGAAAGACAACCGCTGTTATTGGTTTGCCTATCAGTGCTGCCGATGCTGCTACTTACAGCTTGCTATCAGCATACGTGAAGTCTTCCCTACCTTCCACCCTATCAACCACCGTTGAATCCTCCCTATTGCACTACGACGGTGCTTCCTTGTTCTTCGTCTCGGCTACTGGTTCAGAAGCTGGTGCCACCATTGCACAAGCTGCAAAGTTGATCAAGAGTGCCAAGGATTTGACCAAGTACAAGGCCCTAGCCGAGTTTGAACTGGCTGAAGAAGGTGTTGCCACATCCTTGGATGCTGCCAAGTCATCCGCTTCCGTCTCGAAGTTCAACTACGTTGTTGTTGGTGATGTCGATGCTGTTCCATTTGCTGATGAATTGTAAAGAATACAATAACAAAATATCATTTTTAAAAAAGAACAAATAACTCTATACAAACAAATACACACTGCAAATAATTATTCGTCACATTGACCACCACAACCACCACCACTACTTTCAACATCATTGTCACCTACATCATCACCAACTGGAGCATCTGTTCCATGACTCCTTCATCAATATTATTCTTTCTTCTTTCAAATAGATCACTGTAATTAGACCACTCCTTAGGTATCACTATACAGTTGGAATTGAAATGTGACACTAACCGAACACTCAACAATCCCAATTGGACGTTATGCATCATTAACAGATTTGAAAGAAGAGAAAACTCACCGATGTCTGTAATAGGTTATTATTTATTCTTTTTTCTTTACTTTTTTTATTCGTATATAGATCCTTCTTTCTGACTCAACCTGATGTGAAGCTTGTCATCTGTTTAGTGACTACATTTACTCTTAGTTCATTATGGTGCTATCTAGTACCCCTGTTATTATTTCCCCACCTCTTTGATTTTTTTCTGTCTCTTCACTTTGTTCTTTACCCTACCTATATATTTCTCACCAATTTATATCTGAATTTACTGTCACCACTTAGAACTCATCCCTCTTTGAATCATGTCTCTGGTAAGCCAGACGAACTGGCTTTCCAACGGGTGAAAAATTTACCGTGCGCGTACAATCAATCCACAGGGCGGTGCTCGTGGGAAGAACCCAATGTTATAGCAGGCGGGCCAGTTCACATACAACACTGTCTTCATCTATAACTATTATTTCAACCGTCATCACTTCAGATGATCAGAGTCATACTTGTAAGAACATCATTCAAACATATACAATCATAATATACCAATGTCATTCCAACCTATAAATCCGAAACCATATCTACAATCATTGGTGAACAAACAGGTGGTAATCAAGCTCAAGTTCAACAACATCGAGTACCATGGAAAGTTACTCTCCGTTGATAACTACATGAATCTCTTGCTTGATTCGGACGTCAAAGAGATAGATAGCACAAATGTGGAGGAACCTACTGTGACCGAACTTGGCGATGAGTTGTTTGTCAGGTGTAACAACGTGTTATGGGTCGGTGAAAGCTTGAAGGGCCAAGAGGCCGAGGAAGAAGGAGGTGAGGAAAAGGTTGTAGGTGAAGAAGTCGCAGAGAAAGAAGATGCTGCGATGGAATAGACAACAGGGGTCATCGTCATCACCACGTCTATTTGCTCTTGATGTTGTTATCTCATCTAGTTTCAAATGTCTTAATATAAGTTGTACAGTAGCGATTTTCTCTTCGAGACAACTAGTAAAATCTGAGTATGCATGATGCCTCCACAGTGAGAGCGCATGTTAGTCCGTACACATAGTGTGTGCGTGTGTGGATCTCGAACGATACACGAGTAACAGACCGTCTTCAAAGGTTCAAAGAATACATTTCATCAGAACAGTAGTATCAATCAAAGCATTGAAGGGTATATTCTACGATATCATTCATTATTGTATTTTTACAATTGACTCAGAAACCATACAGGCCAGCTTCAAATGTCGGATTTCACAGATAAGCTCACTACCATCACCCATAATGATGACGATGATGAACAGATGGATTTAGAAACATCAGCATCCAACGCTGAACCTTCTTTACCTCCTCATTTGTTGGGACAGACAGATCAGGATGAAGCACTTATCACAAATACAAGCTTGATCGAGGGCACTGCCGGTACACCGCTTGTGGGAGACGAAGAGCTTTTTCCTGATGGGTTGAAGTCTGACTCTCTGCTCCTTAAAGGTGTCGACGAACTCAACACCAGAGCGGTCAAACTGTACATTGATCTATACTTAAAGCCAGATATGACATACCTCAACCGTGAGAAATATGCAAGGTTCAACTACAAGCTCAACTGGGTCAACGACGAATCGCTAAACATTGTGTTTGAGAACCCAGAGGTTACACAGGAAGCACTAACTCTACTATCCGAGCATGAGGTGCAGGGCATGCCAACCTCTCAAGAGAGACCAGCCATGAAATACACAACTTTGGATCCAACCATCAAAACGGACAACGTTCAATTGTACATTAGACAGAGCATAAACAGTGATAGAAAAGTGAAAAATGCAAGAAACTATTCGAGGTACTACCTCGTCCATGGAGAACCGGACGAAATCGAGAGAGATAACAGCAGAGTCAACCAACAAAAGCACAAGAGCTCCAACTATCGTGATAGGTATCAACCGGAAGACTACAGTCGTTCGGGTAGAAGTGGATCTGGTGAAGACCTATTTCCTGCAAAAGCTCCACCAAAAGAGACAGACTTGATTACTGGAGAGCCCACCCTGGCTGATGAGCAGCCTGCCACTTCTGGGATGTTTGGATACGAGCAAGATAAGAACGAAAGAGAGATCTCTCGTTCCTATGACCGTCGTCCGATGAAGGAAGATAGGTGGGTTTCTGACAGATATGACAGATTGGAAAGTTCACGTTTTAGAAATGATGATTATGGTACTGGGAGTCGTAATGGCAGCGATCGCTCGAGGAGGCAGAGAGGCAGAGGGGGTAGAGAAAGAGAGCGAGGAGGGTCTCGTCGTTATAGAGACGATGAGGAAGAAGAGGATTTGTTCCCACAGTTTGGTAGAAAACCTCAAGGTGGGGATGTTAGGGATAGATCTCCAGTTAGGATGACCGAAGAGTGAAGAAGAGGAACACTGTGTGCTTCTCTTGTTTAGAAAGCTATGTACTTTTTCTCCATTTTTTATGTTTCTCGGATTTTTTATTTGATTATTCTTCTGTGTTTTAGTTTGTTTTATTTGCTCAACTCATACCAATACCGAGGATGTTTAGCTTAAACCCTTGAATGATTCTCAGTACTAGAATCTTCAAGTGCGGGCTGTGCAAGTCTCAGTACTTTGAAGGAAGAGATAGAAAGACCCTCGAAAATTTTTCAGACTCTGAGTTATACTTTCTTTTGAAGACCCATCCTTCTTCACTTTTTAATTCAAGTAAACAGGTATTACGGACAATTGTACAGATATTCTGTATTCAATAGAACAGACTAAGGTACCAAAAGCCATAGTTCAAGTATATCATGTTTTGAAAGGGTTTGAAACAGTGTATACTGGACAAACTTCTGTTTGCAACCATTTGGGCGGTAAAGAAGTTTGACGAGTTGAATCTCTAACTACAATGGCACTCAACGCTCTGACGTTTGATGGCTGTATGACTATCAGACTGACTGAGCTTTGTTTTCTCATGTGACTTGACTTGATAATGGCTCGTCGATCGATACCACTGCACCTAGATAGAATACCTAGTACATATTTTCCATCTTTGGTTTTGATCTATCTAATAGAACATACGCACAGATGAATATGGGAAAGAAACTACGGTGACATTTTACTCGCAAGAACATTATCCAAAGAATGTCATTAAAAAAGTAATTCGAGTGAAGCTGACTGCTAGCTAGCTTTCGTTTTGCTGTACAACAACCCACGATGTTGCACATCCGCCAAAGAGACTCACAACCTTGTCCTGACCAGAGTATATCTCGTTGAGATAGTTGAACGTGACGTTCTCGGTAGAAATCTGGAGATCAGAAGGATGGGTGCCACAGTTCCCATGCTCGCCCCATCCCCATGCAAGCACTCTGTTGGTGGAACTTAGTATCAGACCATGCTCACTGCCAATGTCACAATCAACGAGTTTCTCAAACGAAAAAAGACGAGGGTTTAAAGATATGGGGCATAGTTGGCCATGAGAGTTGTTACCGAACGATCTAACCATTACTGACCCATTATCCTCCTTGTAGATGAGGTGTATTGATGACCACATTGTCTTTATGGAGATCAATTGTTCCAAGTTCAAACCAAAGGTGGAGGCAGCGTTTTCAATGGACTCTTTGATTTGAAAATTGTCTTTCCCTTTCAGTGCTAGGCGTTTAGACCCACTATCATCCTCAACTAAAAACACTGTAAAATCTCTACCCAGTGAAAAGTCTAAAACACGGCACGTTGCCTCCTTGAAATCGTTGAGTAAGACCGGCTCCCACAAGATCTTGAGTGTTTTATCCCCTTTGAGATCGCACAGTTGTCCCTTCTTGTTATTTCCAAACCCGCATATATCCCCATTATCAAACTGAACTATTGTGCTATGAATTGAAGAGCGGACTGCCCTTATGGCCAACTTATGATCCACCGGTAGCTGTATCTTCCCAAACACAAGTCCGTTGCCTTTCGGCATATGCTTTGTACCATCATATGTACTTTTTCCTAGTCCCAGTTCACCGTTCGCACCGTAGCCACAAGAATAAAGCTCATTGTCTTTGCTGAGAAGAATAGTAAACTCCCAGCCGGTTGAAACATCCTTGAACTCAATATCGGCAAAGGGTATTCTACAGAACAGTTTGATTTGACTGGACGATTGCACGTCGGGGTGTTGATCCTGACTGGTTAGCTGTTGATGCTTATCATTCATGCCCGTGCTATATACAGCTCCATTGGAGAGAAGAATAACCGTATGATTGCCACCACAGGAGATCTTTATGGGAGTCGCCGGTACCGTTGTGACGATGGTACCGTCATCTAGTTGAAACTTGGCATTGACCAACTGTGATTGATCCTCACAGTTTCCAATGCCTAACTGGCACCCACCGTTCGATCCACAAGCAAATACCTTATGATGCATCGTATTACTGCATTGGCTGTGTTTGGTTGCGGTTGTTTGAACAAGAAGAGAGATGGCTAGTAGAAAGCCTTCAAACTCTTTTCAAGAGCAAGATCGTCTTCCTTTTGGCATTGTACGCTCACACGCGTCTCTCACCCTTACGCGCATACGCAACAGCTTTAAATTTTGTCGGGCATATAACAACGAAGGGAAGCTCTCTTGTTCGAATCATCTTTTCTTTTACCATTCCTTCTTTTCCTTATTCTGATCTCCATCGTTTATCACACTCGCAGCTGCAGCCTTTTCCTAAAGTAAATGCCAGAGAGCAGTTTCATGTTGTCGGACGAATCCTTAGCCAAAAAAGTCGAGCAATACGGAGACTCTTCATCATCCTTACAAGTTGCCAGTTCTTCATCTCCAATGAAAGAGCAAAGCGGAGAATTAAATTCTTCACCAGTCAAACATATTGCAAGGCTTCCCAGTCTGAGGGAAAAGTTTTCCTACTCTCAGACATCCAACCCGCCTAGAATGACTGCCTCAGCGACGCCCATCCCTGCCAACAGTCAGCCAGGAAACAAAATTGGCATGTCCCAGGAGATCAAGAGAAACTTTCTTGCTTTGAAGAACAAGTATCCAAACCTTCCACAGTCTACCATCCTATCATCATTGAAAACGAAAGGAACATTGAGGGAAGCTTCAGCATATCTTGCATCGTTACCAAAGGCAGGTTCGAAGCCCATAGTTGCAGGATCGTCACAAATGGGGGTCGCAAGGGTGAGATCCCCACAAAGAATAGTTTTGTCTTCTTCTTCTCCTACAAAGCCTTCAGTAGATGATGACGTGATATCTTCAAAAGTTACTCTAGACAAAAAGGCTTCAATTTTGGAAAGATATGGTAACAGGCTGCACATCAAGAAGCCAAAGCCATTTGAAAAACCAGTTGAAACACGCGTGGAAAAACCAAATGGGGATAACAAGAGAAGAAGACTAGTCAGGGGAACCAAAGACGTGAGATATGCGGAGAAGTCTGAGGCGGAGGATAGTGAGGCGGAGGGTATTGACGATACACCTCTTATCAACTTCACGAACCAATCAAGAAAGACCAAGAGGAATGTTGTTGTTATAGATTCGGATGCACAAGATGAGGATGAAGAAGAAGGTGAAGATGTCGAGGAGGATGACGATGACGAGGCCATGCAGTCGGAATCTGATGATGAGGATCTGACTTTTGAAGAAAGAGTCCTCAAGTTCTTGAATACTGCTGAGAAGAGGGATGTTGTTGACATTGGTGGTATCACACCAACTCTAGCTCAAAGTTTTATAGAGAGCAGACCGTACTCTTCCTTGGCAGAGATTGAGCTGAAGGATTTTGTGGATAAGTCAATCCAAAAGCCAGAGGCAGCTCCACCAAAGAAAAGATCTGGTGTGAGGAAGCCAGCAGGTGAAAAGCTCGTGGGAACAACCATAAAGAAATTGAGAGGATATGATGCGGTTGATTCTTTGATCAAGAAGTGTGACAGGTACGGAGCAATCATCAAAGATGCCATCAAACAGTGGGGTGTCAACATCAACAGTGAAACCGGAGAGTTGGAAATTGTTGAAGTGGATGTTGATACGGATGGTTCAGCGCAAGAGGCTAAAATTAAGGTTGAAAGTGATGACGACGACGAACCAATCGTGACCAAGGAGAAAAAAGTCGGTGAGCCTTCGGATGACGAGATTGATTATGGATCATCGGAGGAGGAGGATAGTGAGGATGAATATGGCTTGGTCAAGAAGAAGAAGCGCGCAACGTCGACCAGGAAACAGTCAACTGGATCCAGGGGCTCTGACTTGAGTTACTTCAAAGCTAAGCCAAAACTCTTATCCAATGAGTATGAATTGAAGAATTATCAGCAAGTGGGACTCAATTGGTTGAATCTAATTTACCAGAAGAAATTGTCCTGCATCTTGGCCGACGAAATGGGTCTAGGCAAGACCTTTCAGGTTATTGCATTCTTATCATATTTGAAACAGAAGAAATTTGAAGGTCCTCATCTCATTGTTGTTCCTTCATCCACGTTAGAAAACTGGTTGAGAGAATTTGAAAAGTTTTCTCCCTCATTGGACGTTAGACCTTACTACGGCTCCCAGAATGCACGAGCAGAACTTAGAGAGGAGCTCATCGATGATGATACTTATGATGTTCTTGTGACGACCTACAACTTGGCCTGTGGAAACAAGTATGACCAGTCATTTTTGAGAAGCAGAAATTTCAACGTTGTTGTCTATGATGAAGGCCATATGTTGAAGAACTCAAACTCTGACAGATACACAAAGTTAATGAAGTTGAAAGCAGAGTTTAGACTCTTATTGACCGGTACTCCATTGCAGAACAACTTGAGGGAACTTATTTCATTGTTATCCTTTATTCTTCCTAATGTTTTCAACGAGAAGAAGGAATATTTGCAAGAGCTTTTTGATCAAAAGGCAACAACAAATACATCATCAAAGGATGAGGCAGATGCCAAGAGCGCCGAGGATGCTAACTTCAACCCTTTACTTTCACAGCAAGCTATTACAAATGCAAGAACAATGATGGCTCCATTTGTGTTGAGAAGAAAGAAGGATCAAGTGATGAAGCATCTACCAGCAAAAGTCCACCATATTGAATACTGTGACCTTGATCCTGTTCAAAAGAAGGTGTACATGAATGAAGTTCAAAAGGGCAAAGATGCAAGAAAGGAAAGGATGAGGCGCAAGGCATTGACACCTGAACAGCTGAAGAAAGAGCCCAAGCCTGAATTCTCACTATCGCCAACCAACGTTATTATGCATTTGCGTAAGGCTGCTCTACATCCAATGCTGTTCAAACACTACTACACTGATGCAACGTTGAGAAAGATGGCTAGGGCTATCATGGATACTCCTGAATACTGTGACGCCAACCAGGAATTCATTTTTGAGGATATGCAAGTGATGACAGACTTTGAGCTGAACAGGCTATGTCACACTTATTCAAGGGAACTATCACAGTATTACTTGGACCAATCAACACACATGGAAAGTGGCAAAGTCAAAAAAGTGATTGAGATTTTGGATCAAGTCATCAACAAGAGAAAAGAGAAAGTTTTGATATTCTCGTTGTTTACCCAAGTGTTGGATATTTTGGAGACGGTTCTTTCACTTCACAACTACAAGTTTTTAAGATTGGACGGTCAAACTTCCGTTGATGAAAGACAAGGTATAATTGATAAGTTTTACGACGAAGATGACATTCCGATCTTTTTGTTGAGCACAAAAGCAGGTGGATTTGGTATTAACTTGGTGTGTGCGAACAACGTCATCATATTTGATCAATCGTTCAATCCTCATGACGACAAACAAGCTGAGGATAGGGCCCATAGGGTTGGTCAAACCAAGGAAGTGAACGTTTTCAGAATCATCTGCAAGAACACCATTGAGGAGAACATCCTGCAAATGGCAAACAACAAGTTACAATTGGACAGCTCCATGATGGACAAGAATGGTGAAACGACATTCAACGATGAAAAGATTGCCAGTGTTGTTGAGAATCTTTTATTCAGTGGAAGTGCAAGTGCCAATGTCAGCGATGATGCCAGTGTTTCTCCCTCTGTTGAGAGCAGTACCATTGGAACCACCCCTGAAATAACCCCTGTTCCTGCTTCGGATGTATGAAATCCCTGATCGGTATACATTCTTGTGGATTGTTTTCCTTCTCTGTTTTTCTTTTTGTATTAGAAAATATATGTACATTATAAATCATTAAAGCTATCAAGAGTATAAATTATGACGAATACTGAAGTTCAAGTCCATAGCCGTACAACTTTGGAACGGGCTCTTTACAGTCTATTCTAACCCCCGTGGTAAGTAACCAATCCTTAAACTTGCCCTCCCAGAGCACGCTAACATCTTTCCTTTTCAAACTGGTACAACACTTTAAGCTTGAGTTGAAACGACAATCGTTCAACGAATTGATGAAATGTCTCGAGTTATTTTCGAGCAACCACTTGCCAGGTTTGACCTTCATGAAGTTGTTTAAGAGTGCCTCCTGTTCATTCTCGTTCAAATTGTTAAAGTCGAGATGATGACCGTCCGGAAATATGCTCTCGTTGATCAATGGTATATCGCTCAAGTGTGGCAACTGTTGTTGCTCCTGGTGAGCGGTTTGGGATGTCCTATGAAGGTTTGAAGTTTGAAATTTGTTCTCTTGCTGTTCATTTGGAGCATAACGCCACAAGTCACAGCCTAGGGATAGATCACTCTCATACGAATAAATGTTGAAGTCATACTTAGAGGTAAACGTTGATGCCAAATCAGTCTTGATTGCATATGTGGACTCGATCGATCCTAACAGTGGGTTTATTGCTAGCGTCATCGTTAACGGTTTTCCCGAAGAGGAAATATGGGTGGAATATCGGAGAGCTGTGGAAAGTCCTGGAGACATCGACTGTGATGCATACCACAGTTCCAACCCCACAGAGAGTAAGGATGAATCTTTGATGGCATAATGCGACGTCGTATCAATCTGATTGCCAATGTTGTACAAAGCACGGAAGCCTAGTAGTGCCTCATTTGTGGAGAAGATCAAATCCTGCGAGAATCTTGGAGTTTGATGTTGGTAGTTAAAAGTCATTATTGATGTTGCGTTGGATAGTTTGTTTAGTTTTGGGGTGTTGATGAACTTGACCATCAGTTGCGACGTTTGGGATAACCTTTTCACTAGCATTCCTTCAAGGAACTGCGAAGGCAAGTACATCTTACCGTACAATAGCAATGGTCTATCATTGTACTTTTGCCGTAATGGTGGATGGACCAACTTGTATCCTTCCAAGACCGACTGTAGTGGTATCGTTTGTGTTGGTTCATAGTTGATATCTGTTGAGCAGTACATGTATGCGAGCGACCCCGTTAGTCTGCTCAGTTGGGACAGGGTGACGGAACTGTAACTATGCTCTGTGTTTTTGCAAGAGACGCTCATCTTGAAACTACTGGGCACTTTGAAGCTGAGTAGGTTTTTCGACGTTGTCAAGATGCTCTCGTAAGAGTTCTCATGGTTCCAACCAGTGCCATTGTAGAAGCACCTCTGTACATAATCCATGTAAGCAATCATCTACCGGTTTCACTATCTCGTGCTCACACTTTCACTGTTTCTTAAGATCAGCAATAAAGTGACCTATTTTGAATAAGTTGAGTTGTTTCAATTGAGCTATTTCCCAGGTGTTTTGTTTGATCTTGTCGCAATGGTTCGGAGCTGTAAGTTGATAATATACGAAGGGAAAGGCTCAACAGCATTATTCTCTTCATGCATAATGATATGTCCATGTGAGTGAGTAAGCAGTACACGAAATATATTTTTCAACTCTTTGCTTCTATAATACCATCATCACTCAAAACTAACATCTGAGTATACACCTGTAACAAACAGCAAAAGATACACATTCAAGCAAGCAATGACAGACCGACAACAGACTGGGGACCATGATCGTTCTTTGTCAAACCAACAGTCAACACCAACAAACTCAAGAAGAAGGTTTAGAATTCAAAACGACGATTCCAATGGTAATGCCAACAGTAGTGCCATCGATTCCTCTCCTGAGCTGTCTCCAATGTCCTCTCCACCATCATCCCCAAGCCTGTTACCTAGGATCAACGAAAGGGATGATGATTTTGCATTATCGTCCGATTCTGACGTGTGGTCTCTCAACTCAGACGACAAGGTAAGATCGGACCAGAGGCAACGTTCCAACTTTGAATCCTTTACGGTATCTTCGGACTCTTACTTTTCACAGCATAGGGAATCATTTGGTGAACTACGAGGTAGAAACCTCGATTTGCCTCTGTCCTCTGCACTGGGTGGTGCTCGTAGTAGCAACAGTTCGAGGAAAGGTAGAAGGATCAGCGATGCATCTGTTAGGTCAAACCAAGAGATGTTGCCTGATAGTGACAGTGAGATGTTGATAAAGACACCTAGTGGGAAGCAGAGAAGGCCCAGTGGGGCTTCTCTGCAGGGTAAAGCCAGGTCCCGATCTAGGCCAAGGGATGGCTATGAGAGAGGAACAGAAACCAGTGGTAGTAGTGGTGCTGCTGGTGCGTCGTCAAGCAAAGATGAGATATCTCAAACAGCCAAGATATTCAAGAATCTGTTGATCTTGGAGGAATCGCTGAGGCAGCAAAATGAAGAGCAGCAAAAGTTACGGATGAAGTACATGTTCTTTTTATTATCGATGAGTATTGTGACTTTGATATCTGGTTATAGTTGGATCGCATCGTCTACATCTGAGGATTCCACTTTTAACAGGTATGCTACACAGGTGACGTTTATAATCTCGTCATTCACACTTGTGTTGTTTTATCTAAGTGGAGAGTATACAAGAACGATAACTAGACCGAGAAGGTTCCTAACGATCACGAATAAGGGCTTGAGACAGTTGAATATAAGATTAGTCAAGATCAGGGTTAATACATGGGATACCTTGGTGGACTCATTGAAGATTGCATTTTTGATGCCAATACGGGTGATGAAGTATCAGACGTTGTACATGATGAAGGTTGTAAGTTTGACGATCTTGACAGGGTTCAAAGATTGGTGTATTGATCTTGAGGTTAAGTTGCAAATGTCGAGGCAGAGTGGAGGCGTTAGTGGTGTTAAGGTTGTGCTAAATCCCAGAATCTTCAACACTGCTGTGAGGGAACAGTGGGAGTTGTACAGGAATGAGTTTTGGAACAAAGAAACCATCAGAAGAAGGAAGGTGATGCAGAACGAGCAAGAGAATGCTTCTATGAGGTGAGTAGTGGTGGCTACCAATGGAAGGATACAAGAAGAATATGTTCTCCAGGTCAGTGCTTCCCGTTGTTGTTCTTGTTGTTGTTGATGATGTTGCTGCTGTTGTTGTTATTATTGTTGTTCTACTTGTATCCCTGGTGTATAGTAAATGAAGAAGATCTCCGTATTCTGCCGAACGCTTCCTTGCTAGATCTTACGCAGATCGATGTGTTGGTGATCGAATTGGTGGAAATTGCCTGAACTGAAAGGCTCAAGTGGGCAGAGTTTCGGCAGAGCTCTGTGCACGGCGAGGCTACCCAGCGATTCCACCGCGGAAATAGCAGGGGACTGGCACGGTGGTTGCTCTGCCCTTCAAAGCTTTCCACTTCTCTTGCACTCAGTCCATAGAAACTGATCTTTTGTGTGTGGTTTTTGTCATCTCTCATTGGCATATCCCGACGTGTGTATTTCTGGGAAGTGAAGCCAAGTCAAACTGCGCAACGATGGAACTCAGCAAAAATATGGTAGATTGAATGAAGGATGAAGGAGCAGCCAGTGCTCGGAGGCTGTGCAACTGCGTCAGCAAGCTCTGCAGGCTGCATAATGATTTCTTTCTCGTACTTGTGGTATTGTCTGTTTATTGTGTAGTTGTTGTTATGTAGTTGTTTACCAAACCATGGGCCTATTGTTACCCGCTATCTGCAGTGTCTAAAAGCTGCAGATCGGGAAGGAGGTAAAAGTTGGGCTCGGATCTCTGGTGACTGGATTTGAACCTTTTGATGAAAAGAAGAAGCAAAAGATCTTATGGCTAATTTATGGTGTTGCTGCTGCTGCTACTGTCGAGAAGACTGTGGAACATCAGTTGTATTTGCACAGTGTCACCTTGGGGATAGACCTGACCCACTTTTAACTCTCTAATTCTTTCTTCCTCGAACCTAGTTTTCTTTTGCTCTGACTGTTAGTTTTGTTTCTCTTGAATCCTCCTACTTTGAATATTAGAGGATCTTCTCTTCCCAATTTCTTTCGTTCGTTCAACCAGGTTACTCCTAACTGAGGGTTCTTTTTTGGCCTTCATTGAAACATAGCGAAAACCATGTCTTCAGGATTTGCATCTATGCTTACTTCAGCACTAATCGCCAGTTCAACGCTACTCTCTTCATCTTCATTCTCAACATATGCAGATCCAACCTCTTCATCTTCAACCTCATCGTCATCACTTGTTAGCTCCAGTACCTCATCGGCTGTTACATCTAGCGCAGCCCCAAGCTCATCTTCTTCGCCATACTCAAACATCATCTTTTCTGGTTTTCAATCCGAAAATCATTACTATTGGTATGTTGAAATAGACCCCTCATACGGTGCCTTCACCATAGAAATATCCAGTACAGATGACTTTGTTCTAAATCCAAACCTCTACTATCCAGCTAACGGATTTGATTCAAGTTCAAACACTACCTTCATGAGTTATTCCTCAACTGATGATTTTGAAGATGTCGGTTTTGGATTTGTTCCAACACTTATGTCAGGTAACATCACTGCAAAGGCCACTTTTATCACCGCCAACAATGGTACCTTTGTGCTCACTTCTTCTCCAGTTCAAGTGACACCTGCAGTTAGATTGTTTAGCTATCAGGATGAGAACGGGGTTGGTGTCTTTGAACTCGTTGTTCCCGGTGATTACGTTCCATTTGGTGTCGATGCCAAAAATGACCCTGGACTGTGGAATTTCAACACCGCTTTCTTCTCCTTGAACGATGTCGATGGCTCTCCAGTCTCGACGGGTTACCATTCAGCCATAAATACAGCCACCGCTTCGGTCTATGTTTCAACAGCTGCTCCATCCGGTACTGCCTACACAGTTGACCTAGGTATTTCAGCCTCCGTTACCATCTACGAACCACAAACGTTCGACGCAACCTTTACCGTTGATTATAGCGATACAAGTACCGTTGTTGCAACAAACATTGTCTTGACTGCCTCCCCTCATCCTACCTTGTTTGGCTACCAAAATAACACTTTTGCCGTTTGGGAAATCGATGTTCCTGCAGAATTGGCCCCATTCTACGTCGTTGGAACCCCTGTGGACTCTCATTTCAACAGTTCACTCTGGTACGTTGATGAAGACTCGGAGCATATCACCAGTGCCGGTTTAAGCATCGGTTCCGACATGTTGACGTATACAAACCCAGGAACTTCCATTGATGGAGCAATCCAAGTCGGTGTGGGAATCTATCAGTCAATTGTTAACCGGACAACAGAATTTGAGGCACAATTTACGGTCTATCCTAAATATTCAGATTCGGTGCCCCCGTCTGAATATACAGGCAAGACGTTGAATCCATACTCTTTCGATGCAACATTCACCTTCTATCCGAGCAGTATCAGTGCTTCCTTGACCGGAAGTGGAATAGCAGGTGCTGCAACACCATCACCAACAATCAATATTGATATTCCATTCAATTCGATGTGGTTGGTTGGAGCAGAACTTGACGGTACTGCCAACTTTGGCTTTGACTACGACAGCTTTACTGCCTATGCATCGCTTGGAAGTGGTGGTGATTACTTCTCCTATCCATACTCAATTACATCCGATGCAACCAACAAGGCAATTATTGACATTGCCGTTACCGATGACTACCGTGATTATGAAGCGTTCCGTCTAACGGGTGGAGGGTTCCCAATAACCACCCTCCGTGACGGTACTGCCACCACATATTCCGTTGGTTTTGACGTTACCTACAGTTATGCATACACAATCAGATACGAAACCTATACTCCCGCGGGTGTCATTGCTGTTGAGAACACATCTGACGCTGCAAGAAGATTGGCAAAGAGATCCAATGGGTTCGATATCAAAACAACATCCGTTGGGAGCATATCTGCAAGCTGGAGTGAGCATGGAACCATCACTACCACGACTCCAAAGAAAACTACAGTTCCAAATGCAACTACAACCAGCACGACTCCAAATAAAACTACAACCAGTACGGCTCCAGAGGATACTACAACCAGTACGACTCCAGAGGAAACTACAGTCAGTACGACTCCAAAGGAAACTACAACCAGTACGACTCCAAACGCAACTACTCCAGATGAAACAACAACTCCAGCGAACGGATTGCCAACTACAATGACGCCTGAAACAGACACTGAAACCGGTACAGCAACCTCTCGCGAAGCTACTGAGGGCGGTGCTACCACTGGTGGTGATGCTACTGGTACTGATGCTACTGGTACTGCCACTGGTTCTGCTGCTACTGGTGCTACTGATGCTACTGGTGCTGATGCCATCGGTACTGCCACAGGTACTGGTTCTGCTGCTACTGGTGCTACTGAGAGTGGTGCTACTGGTGCTACTGGTGCTACTGGTGCTATTGGTGCTACTGGTGCTACTGGTGCTGCTGCTGGTGCTACTGCTGCTGGTGCTACTGATGCTACTGCCACTGGTACCGATGCTACTGGTGCTACTGGTGCTACTGGTGCTACTGGTGCTACTGGTGCTACTGGTGCTGATACTACTGGTGCTGGTGCTACTGGTGCTGGTGCTACTGGTGCTGGTGCTACTGATGCTACTGCCACTGGTACTGATGCTACTGGTGCTACTGGTGCTACTGGTGCTACTGGTGCTACTGGTGCTACTGGTGCTGATACTACTGCTGCTGGTGCTACTGCTGCTGGTGCTACTGAGGCTGCCACTGGTGCTGTTACTGGTGCTGACTCTACTGGTGAACGTTCAGGTTCAGGATCTAGTACTGCTACTGATGATGGTTCAGGTTCAGGAACTGCAACTGTAACTGATGATAGTTCTGGTTCCGGTACTAGCTCTGATTCAGCCATCAACCCAACCTATGACGTTTTGTACGTTGGAACCACTGCAATTGTCACTGTCACAGTTGCTGCTGGTATGATGCAGCAAGGGCCAGTCTCTATTGCTGTGGATTCGGTTGACAACGTAGAGTTGACGGGTATTGAATCTTTAACCTCCATCATCTTTGACTCCGATTCGATAGTTGGCTCTCTTCCAACTGCTGATACTTCAAAAACTTTCACCATTGAGGGTGTCCCAATAAATCTGATGGAAGATTCATCCTTTGTCATGGATTTCAGCTATGGAGAATCATCATCAAAGCTAGTCAAGAGAGACTCAATCTCCATGACAGTTCACATTCCTGCCTACTACGGCTCATCATCATCGTCCATGACCACGACTGATTCAGCTGGTTCCACAGCTACTGCTACAGGTGTTGACGTGTATTTAGGCGCAGGTATTACACTGGGTAAAGTTGGTTCTTCTCTAGGTGGTTTGGGATTTTTGCTTGCTTGTCTACTCATTTGAGAGGCTTGCTTTCGACATTCTTGAAAGGCTTGCTTCCAACCTTCTGTTTAACTTTGTTGTGGAGTTGAATTTTCTCATGACTTTTGTCTTTTTTTCTGTTGTTTGTTTACTCACATATTTTTCTCCCGTTTTATTTACAAACCATTACTTTTTTTCTTTTTTTGACTTAGTATTTGTGATACCCTATCCAATATATAATATTTATATGTAAAGTCGCCCTTTTTTAATATCCCCTTCTCACCTTCCCATTTATTCTTTTCATGTGATAATAATAATCGGTTTCAATTGATTTTTTGACTGAGAGTAGCTCTTTGGTATTCTTCATATGAATACTCAACGCCACAACATGTAGGCCCTTTGAGAATGTAGTTAACCTTGAACCGATTTACCTGTGGAACATTCACCTTGCTTCTTCGGCAGCAGCGGCAGTGGGAATTGTCTTGATTGGTTGTTTGGCTCAACTAAAGGTTTGAACACGGATGGATACTTTGATCAGAATTAAGTTGCAACCGCATCGGGCCATTCTTAGTGCTCAAAAGGGGGGGGAGCGGCAGCAGCTGGAGATGGCTAATGGAGTGCATTGCATATGCATTTCATATGCACTGCGAGCCGCACAGCCGCTGCAAGCCAGTCCCCAGTTGCCTCTTTTGGACAAAGTGGCAGATGCACGCTCAGACGGTTTCTGAGATTTTTGGTGGTAGCAAGTCTGGTAGCGATACTGCTCCACTACGATCAATTCCTACATCTGAAATGCTTGAACATTGAGCTATAAAGATGTACGATCCCCCCGTGGGAAATCAATGCTAGAGTCATCATTTAGGAAATTTGAAAAGGAATGGAATCAACTCCCCAAGTTGTAGCACATTTAGCAATAGTAAAACCCAAAGCATTCTCTAAACAATATGGTCTTGCACCACAGCTTGGTTGAACTTTTCTAAACCTTCTCCTCCATAACTTGTTAGTGGACTCACCTCCACCAAAGAGTCATCCTCAACCTTCGCACCAGCCTTAATCAACCACTGTGTGCCTCTTTTCAAGCAATTGGCACGGCACGATTCAGGAGAATCGATTGAACTTCCAGGTGCATTCTTCAGCGGAGAAAACTCCTCGTACCTGTCAACCTCCAAGCACCCAAATTTGTCCAAACAGACGCTCGGAAAGACATCAAAGATAAACTGTTCCATTTTGATACCGTTTGGTTCGTTCCCAGCCTTCACAAACGTTGCATCATCCGTAGTGACATCGACAGATCCAATCTTCTTCTTTGCAACGTGATAAGGCAAATACTCTCTAGAGCTTAGCCATTGAGGAATCATCCTGTTTAAAAACGCAACGTTGTAGTAATGATTGACTATATTGGCTGCTCTGAGAGATAATAAACCATCGGCATCTCTCTTTTCGGCCAACTCCTTTGTGATTTCTGAGTACTCAACCACACATGGGGTCCCCTTTTCGGCATCCAAAACAATCAAACCAACACTTTCCGACGCATCTCTCTTTCTCACCACTTTGGTTGCAACGTCATAAGAGTTGACAGACGAGAATCCAATAAAGACAGGATCGGCAACTTTGACTAAGACATTGTCAACACAGTACATGTGTATATGTTCGATTCCTCTCTTGGCAAAATCTTCCAGTAGTCCATTTTCCAAGATGGCCTTGTACAAGCCACCATTTCCATCGGGGCTTTCAACCAACGAGTTTTTGGTCCCCAGCAGGAGCTTCGAACCGTCCAACGACAGAGCTGGTAAAACCCCTTGATCGAAAAAGACAATCTGGGATGCTTTCAATCCAAAGTACTCGTTATCCCTAAAGTAACACTCGGTGGCATTCCTTGTAGGTCCAGAAGTCATCACATAAAAGGGAATTGTGCATGAGCCCTCACCTTTGCCTTCCTCATTCATAGACTCACTTGCCAACTGTTGTATCTTGATCAATCTCTCTGCTTGAAGTTGGAACAACGACTTTCCAGACGGAAGACCAACGTCATAGCAACCTTTAGGTTGGCTTGAACCTAACCTTGTACCTTGACCACCTGCCATTAGAATCACACCAACCTTGTTCTGCCCAATCAGGTCTAAACCCTTATTTGAGTACTCTTTGATAATTGATTGTGCATTCTCGTCAAGCGTTGTAGAGTAGGACGATGTAGGGAGTGGCTCAAACTTTCTCGACGCAGAATTGGTGGAGCTGAATTCAATAGCCTGTTGTGCCTCAAATATGAACTTGGATGGGTCGCTAATCTTGGAAAGTTGATCAATAAATATGGACTTTTCTTCTTCGGTAAGTGTGTTCCAGTACTTGAAGAGATGCGACTGGTTTGCATCGATATATGACTGCTTGATAGTTTCTGCTCTAGACATTGTATACAACAGTATGGATTTTTCTATTATTTTAATCTAACTACCACAACGATGCCAACTGGATGCATTTGATGCGTATAAATTGAAAGGATGATAAAGAGGACTTCAATTGTGTCACGTTTGCCTTGCCTCCTTGCCGTTCCAGATCCCAGATCAAAACGTCAACACAAGTCTAGTGCGTGTGTTTATTTTTCAGCCGTCGAGCAAAAAATGCGGCACAGCCGTGTTTTACAACATTGACTACGACTTTAAACAAACTCGGAACAATTAAACAGTCTTTTCCACCATATTCTAGGATTACTTCCGAAAAGAATCAATAGCCAAGACCTTTAGCAATAATCTCAGCCTCTCTAGAACCGCTGATATAGGCACCATGGGCATTACCATGTCCTTCGTAACAGTACGACTCACCGGCAAATCTTAAGTTGCCAACACCTTCGATCAACCCATCGTTAACCAACACATCACCAACGGCATTTCCTGAGATCGAACCCCTACTGTAAGGATCCGCAGACCAGTTAGTGGAGAACACCAGTTTCGGCTTTGGTAACTGTGAAGTTTCAACACCGGCTATCTTGGCAATGAGTGGTGATAGCAATGGGACTGCAAATTTCTGAACATCCTCGGATTCTAACAGATGAGAAACAGGAGCAGGAACCAAAAACATCAACGAAGGGATACCCCTAACAGCATTCAAATTCACCACAAGAGATGCAAAATCAAAAGATTCAAACTTGTCCGTTGTTGATGGCTTCTTGTTGAACTCCACAACAGGATACGAAGTGCTTGATGCCAGTGCCTCTTCTGGTTTTGGAATAATGATGAACTTTTCAGTCTCCGGCCAGAAAGCCTTGTCATATTCAAAGATAACCTTACATAATGATTGGAAGTGTGTCTTTGCAAAAGTTTCAGTAATGTTTGATGGAAGAGAAGGTGTGAAAGTGATTGCACCTTCGGCCTCAGGTTCTTCCACAGTCAATTTCAAGACCGACGTTGGAATGGTGACTAGCACGTATTGAGACTTGTAAACCTCTCCTGATTTGGTAAACACTTCATACAACCCTTCATCAGTCTTGGTGACGGCCTTGACAACAGTCCCAGTTTTGATGTTTTTCTTCACTGGATACCCTTCAATCACATTCTCAACTACTTTTTCATATCCCGAGTTGACAAATGCATCTCTACCAGCGTAACCACCACTTGCCAATTTCCCCGAAAACATATCCCAGGAGGTACCATTTGGAATTTCCAATAGTCTCAACAAGGATGGAGCATAAAGTTTCTGTTCGGGAGTGAGGAATTGGCCTTGCGTTTGTAGATATTCGGCACATAGATTTTTCAAAGAGGTGTCTTTCTCCGCCGTTGAAGCATACAGCTTCATCTCATCAACAATTGGACCCAAGTTATATTCACCAGGAATAACACCATCTGGACCAATTACAGCAGCTGAATGATCATCAAAAAAGTACTCAACGTTTCCCTTACTGACCGAACTGGCAAAGAGAGGGTTTTTGGCCGTAGCATGAAACCAGCATGCTCCTGTGTCATAACCATAGGATGAACCTTCAGGGTGGTAGGTATATAAACGGCCACCGATTCTATCCCTTGCTTCAAGAATCAATGTGGAAATTCCCTTTGTGTGAAGGTCAGCAGCAGCTTTCAAGCCTGCAATACCTGCACCAATGATGATAACTTGTGGAGAAGACATTGTATGGATATGAATGTTGATCTTTTCCCGCGTGTTTTTTGGAATTGTATGTGTTTAGTCAAACGCTTAGTCCAATCGAGTGTGGTGACACTTGCAGTTCTTATCTAAATGCAATTGGTTATCGAATGGGTGATAATTCATATAAACACTGAGTACCATACCCTTCCCTTAACCACAATAAGTACGGACATTCTTCGTTGTTTGAGCTTGAGAATGGTTAACGGTGGGTTACTACGCTAGTTTGGGAAGTGTATCCCGTTTGCACAGCCGGCGGATAGCTGTCAGCCAGGCTGTGCTTCTCATTTCTGGGGCTTGGACTTTGGTAGCCATTTTTGATTATTCGGTTTGATGAATTGATGCAAAGTGTGCCTGTTGGTATAAACAGACTGTCTAATTTTGTTGTATGTGTATATGTATCTATTTGTATAATTACAATCTCTCCGCAGAGAGATCAGCATTGATCCTAAAAGGTTGTCCTCTCCAGTCAATGTTGGATCCCAAGACGGCAAACAGCCAGACTGGGAATGCCAACAGCTCTCTCAGCATCCAAATAGGAACAAACTGTTTCAGGGTCCGTAGCCTAGTTCCAAACACCTTGAATCCCATACTGTACGATGGATTCAAGAAGAAGGGTTGCGATTGTTGTAATGATGCGTTGGTAATGTTAGTTCTCTCATCCTCATTGTGTGTCCTCACGCATCTGAACAGGTAGTGGAACTGGATGAAATCCGTCAAGAACCAAGCGAAGACATGAAATGTAAACCAGGAAGTGTTGAACATTCTACCGTAGAATAACACGCTAACTGCAAAGGTACCATATATACCACAAAGTAGGCACTCTGTAGTAGGTTCCAGCAAGGTTGCTGCCATCACCATGTACTTCCTAACCCTTAGCCATCTCATCCTACGAATGCAATATTCCCACATTCCATTCTTACCACTCAACGGTTGTATCACACAGTCTCCAGTCATACCAGTCCTACCATTTCCAAAATCCCAAAGTGCAATACCAATCATGTTGTCCTCGCCAATATACCTTGCAAAAAATCTGATACCTTGACCAGGCATCAAACTGAAAAACTTTGCATCTTTAAACCTATCTCCGCTCTGACCATCCACACTGGTACAGTCCGCCAAATCCCCCATCTTTTTAACCGCATCATCCAGTGCTGACCTTCTATAAAGGTTCGATTTACCGTTGACACAAGGTGCAACGGCAACGTTATTCAAAGAAACGTAAAATTTGGAATGAGAAGTACCCAAAAACATCTCATCCAACTGAGCACCCAAAGAGCTGATCCACTCGGAGGTACCCTGTTGTCCAGGACTGATATGTGTTGCCAATGGGGCATGATGGACAAGGTTAACGCGTCTCTTATGCTTGTACCTACCATCATCGAGTGATTTTGTAAGGGAATACACGGATCTCTTTAGAACATCCGGCCTGCACCAAACGTTCGAATCCTGCACCCACAAGATGTCGAATTTCGCCGATTTGTAACCTTTTGCAAGGTTGTTCACCTTAGGATTCGGTCCATAGTTGTTCGTTGTTTGTTGATCGGGATCGATCATTAATTTCGCATCGATGTGTTTATACTTGTCGATTAACTTTTGAGCCACGTCTATTGCTGGATCGCTTGCATCTTGGACGCAGAATATGATCTCCAACTTTTCCAACGGATAGTTCTGTAGGAATGAAGCTTCTAGGCATATGTCCATCTCTGGATCAACACCTTTCAAAGGTCTTAGGATGGTGACTCCCTCGAGCTGATCATCGTCTACCCTAACGTCAATCTTTGATCTGGCACTGTTGTTGAACTTTGACAGAATCTCGATAAATCCATTGAATGAAAGCGTTACCACAACAAGGTACCAAACTAGAAGGATCGAGGCTATAACCAAGGTGGGTATTCCCATCTCAGCTGGAAAGTCTGAGTCTGGGGTTCCTTCGTAAGTATCAATGAGATCACTCATTTTGTCTGTATGTTCCAAGGTGGGCTCGAACGAGGATGGAGCGTGATGATGATGATGATGATGATGATGATGTTGCTACTGCTGTCGGGCCTGTTGATGTTACGGCCGGCCACTATAAATTGCAATAGTATTGATGCCGATGTATAGAAGTATTCTTGATGTCAAGAATGATAGAGTAATAAAGCCAACTTGTCTTCGAGGAGATTTGAAACGATTCTTACAAAAGAGGATAGATCCATTGGCGCAGTGTAACTGTTTTTTTTCAAAATGAGCCAACCGTTGACACGTCCCTGGATGGATCCTCGGCCCGTCGCCGTGGCGGTCGCCGTCCTGCTAGGGCCCGTCGGCAAAGGGGACGGTGGAGACCGACCGAGCAAGCCGGGGTCGCGCTTGGCAGGTAACTGGGCTGTGCAATATTTTGCCTGCGCCGTGTATCTCCGATGGCCGGTAGCGGTGCCTGCGCCGGCCTCTTCTCAGGAAAGTGTGATGATGATCTATTCCTAAAGTTAGTACATCCTATCAACATTGGCAACGCTATAAAATAAGAGTCACACAACTAGAAGCATTGAAATCAGAATAAAAAGTCCAGCAGCTGCACTCTACAAACATCTCTCACAATTCCAGACTGGCCAAAAGTGAAGAAGTGATATAACCCAAGAGCAAAAATGGCAACCTATTCTCTAGAGAGTTTCGATACCGGCACGTACGAAAGCTACCGTCCAACATACCCAGCCAAGTTCTTCAACCTCATTTTGGCCTACCACTCGCCAGCAGAGCGTGAACGATACCTAGACATTGGCTGTGGAACAGGCCAAGCAACGTTTCCTCTGTCTCCAAGTTTCACAGCAACCATTGGAGTCGATCCGTCAAGATCAATGATTACTCACTGTTGCAATTCGCTCGAAACTTTGCCCTTGCTACCCTCAAAGGTTTCCTTTCATGTCGCCAGTGCTGAGGATCTATCTGTTGTTCCAACAATTGCTCCTGAATCGGTGGACCTAATCACAGCGGCCGAATGTGTCCATTGGTTCGATGCCCCGAAATTTATCGATCAGACAGCTAAATATCTCAAGAAAAGTGGTACTTTGGCATACTGGTTGTACGTTGAGCCTGTTTTTGGTGATCCTGTTTTGGATGGAATATATGACAAGTTTGTGTACGACAAAGATGAGAAGTACATGGGTTCTTTCTGGGATGAAGGCAAACTAATGTTTAGAAAATGGTTGAGCTCGTCAATCGATCTGCTAAATAACGATCCTAGATTTGACAATATTAAGGTAGTCAAGTTCAAACAGCTGGAGCTTATTGATGATCAAGGAATTGAGGTCAGAAATGAGATTGTTGAAAAGGGGGTTGACTTGCAAGGTGAAGAGCTGCTACTTATCAAAAAGCAAATGACTCTGGATGATTTCATGAAGTTTATGGGAACTTATAGTGCTTTGCACAGATGGTACAAGAAAAATACTCATGTAGTGATGGGTAGTGAGGATGATCCTATGGTTCAAATGCGCAATCAATTAAGCAAAGATGGAAAGTGGGAGGAAGGTACTTTGAAACAGGTGGTTTGGGACACCATGTACGTCTTTGCAAGAAAAGTATAATATGAAAAATAGAGAGCTACTGACAAATGCGATTTCGTGTAGTATCGATGTTGAGATCTATTAAGGTGACGATGATGATATATGAAAAGAGGGGTGGAGGAAAAGCGGTAACCAAAACTGGTAAAGCAGAATGGCGCCAACAAAAATTGATAAAAGAGAAACGGTGTTGAAGAAACCAGAGAAAAGCAAATGAAAAGAAAAAATAAGACGAAGTAGGATAGTAATCGAAGAATAAGATAAGCAGACAGGAAACAAATTACAATTGGCGGAAGCTTGAATGTGATTTTCGTGAACTTTGAAATGCCAAGTAATACTTCGAGCAAGAAGAAGCAGATTGGTGTGTCGTGTAATATAGTGTAATGTTGAAATTATGCATTTTCGTGAGGCTAGCGAGGTGAGCAAAGAGGTGAGTAAAGACACAAAAAGAAAGAGTCCTCAACGTCTTCCCAATAACGTCAAGAACTCATCTCTGGTCTTTTGCTGGGCTCTGAAACAACCCAACATACAACTCGTGGCAGTAACAGCACCCGTCTTTTGAACACCCCTACTAACCATACACATATGGGTAGCCTCAATGACAACGGCAACACCTCTAGGCTGTAGAATTTCGCTCAAGGCAATTGCAATCTGCTTGGTGAGTCTTTCCTGAACTTGGAATCTTCTAGCGTACATCTCGGCCAACCTTGCCAACTTGCTCAAACCTAACACCTTCTTGTTTGGAATGTATCCGATGTGAACCTTACCAAAGAAAGGAACCAAATGATGCTCACATAATGAATAAATCTCAATGTCTTTCACGATGACCATCTCATCGTGATCTTCTTCGAACACGGCCCTCTTGATAACATCCTTGATGTTATCTTCGTAACCTTTCGTGAAGAATAGCATGGCACGAGCATAACGTTCAGGAGTCTCTAGTAAACCTTCACGGTTCACATCTTCACCCAACTCGGTAAGAATGGTCTTCACCGCTGTTGCAATACGCTGTTCACGAGCCTTGGCATCTGCAGCATCACCTTCCAGTCGACCACGGGCCCCAAGACTGGGCCAAGAGAGGCCATCGGAATCAATTGGTGGATTTAAAGTGTATGGGGAGGCTGGACGGGTGTTCAATGGAGTGTTGAGGCGCTTGTAGTATGGCTCCTTGGATGGTTTTGGATGGTGTGGAGTGATTGCAGCTATTGTTGTTGTAGGTGTGGAGGCAGAAGAAGACTCTTGTTGCTCGAAGAACTGGGACTCATCCTGGAGCTCCTCCTCTAGTTCGTCGTACGTTGCTGCTGGATTCGCAAGAGGAGAGGACGGAACGCTAAACTGAACGTTGTTTGAATTCGTTGACATGGCTTGTCTCTCTTGTAATGATGGTGATGATGATGATAAAATTGGTTTGGCTGATGAAAGAGAGAGCTGGCTGATCTTTCTGTCTAATTCCCTATCTATGTGGTCTTTTCTATACATTAAAGTAGATAGAGAAGTTCAGTTGAATCTCTATTTATCTGAAATGGAGGTATGAGAGGGTATAATTCTCTGTTGACAGATTAGAGATACTGCCCAGTTTGACTCTGTTCGTATAGTGTCTGGAATTGGAACAATCAAGAGTAACGTTAGTGATGACTATTGTTGTTTCTCGTATGGAGAAAATGAGAAAAAAAAATTGCAGAGCTGAAAAATTTAAAAGTGAGACATGTGATAGATATCACGTGGGTGCAGTGCTCTGGTATCTCTGACGAATAATCCTTTAATGGCGTACCACAACAGCACAAACAACAAGAACCAGAAGGCTTACAAGAAGGTGGCTGAATTGTTTCATAGAAAGAAACACTACAATTCAAGTGCCAATCATAGACCAACTGTCCAGCTATCAACAGTTGTTGCAGTTTAGAAAATCACACCATGGTTACGATACAATTGCCGCCAAACAACCGACTCGAGAACTCGATTCCCCAGGAGATTATTCACCTGATCTCTTTGAATGTCAAGAGTGTACAAGATCTTCTCAACTTGAGTCTCATCAGCAAATCGGTCTACAATGATATCACGAACGATAACTCTCTATGGATCAAGCTTCTAAGGACAATTGGCAGTTGGAGGCAAGATAGGTCAGTAAGAAAGAAGAGATCCCACACGGTTAATAATGATAGCTCCAGTGCCACTTCCGCAAAAGCTCTAGCCAATACATTCACAGACTTGCTGATAGTGGATGAAACCCAGCTCACTGCTATCAACTGCCTCTCAACAACAATAAGTGATCCAAACTTGGCAAGGTTACATTTCATAAAAGTATACTCGGTGTTGTCCCCAATTGTCAACGATATATTGATCAAGAACTACACAAATTTTCAAAACTTGTCTGTGTTCAAGGAGTACGACAACCCATATGAGCAGTCGTTCCTTTTCTCCAACATTTGCAAGTTTATTGCTTTGTTCAAAGAGGAGTCCTACTATAACAACATGGTCATGAGGCTGAACACAATCTTGGATCTATTCGTCAATTCCATTGTCAAAGAGATTGATCTGAACATGAACGAGAAGCATTACGTTGAAGTGAGAAAGCTCGTTCTTGTTTTGGATAATTTGTCTACCGATGTCGAAGATATCCAACTAGACTCTTTGGAATCACTTCTAGAATACTTTATAAGTCGATACGTTGACGATTACTCTTTCCTCATGTCGGAAGATTTGGTTTCACAGATCTTTGCCAAGACAACTACTCCCAATTATAAAGGTGCTGTGAAAGGATACATGTTTCAATTTGAAACCGTTGATCAAATTTTCGAGGAGAGAATCAAAACTGTTTTGAACAAACAGCTGGCTGAAATTATGCGCATTTTTGATGATAAAACCACGCCGATTGAACTACAGGAGCTGCAGCAGTTACCAGGAAACTTACTTTCCCGAAAGTTGGACGTTGATGAGGTGCCCATCATTTTGAAAGTTATTGAAACCTTTCTTAGTAGTTACTTGATTGGTGGACTGGTGGACAAGCTAATATTGAGGGCAAAACATATAGATCAAAGTGATGATACTTCCATACGAGATTCGGCTGTTCCTCTTGTGCCCGTTGGATCGAACATCATTGCCAATGCCGACTTCATCGAGGAATCTGACGCAGTGGTTGAGGATGACTCAACAGAGGGAGACAATGTATGGGAAGATGAAGCCAAGGACAGCACCGACGATATATCGTTGCCAAAGCCAACCCCGGATGATCCTGAGAAGAAACCGGACAGTCATAAGCGCATAAATCTAATCAACGAAGGGTCACTATTTTTCCAAGCTGTTCCATATCTGCACTACAAGCTTATTGATACTGTCAGAGACTTGAATTTCCCAGAAACCATAGTACTATCAAATAAGCAAACCTCCAAGATGGATTATCAAGGTGTGATATCAGGCATCATTAATTTTTACTACGAGCAGTACTTGTTGGAATTCTCAGAGCAACTTCCAAAGCAATGTCATCAGTCGCTGTCCCGTTTGATTTCAGCCTGGGAAATGGAAAAGGATGAAAACGAAAAAACATTGGAGGAGGAAATCTTGAAGCTAGTGGACGACTCCGAAGACATCAAGAACAATACGTTCGATATATTCTCAGGCTTCACGAACATTTTCAAGTTCAACAACAAATCGCACGATAATAAGATCAATGAGAAACAGCAGAAGGAAAACGCCACAAAGCTGACAAAACTTGCTGCCAAATTGCAAATATTGACAGCCAATGTGCAGAACATCAAGTCGTTGGTTAGCATGGACCTAACAGTCATAATTCTCCATCATGTGAAAAACAGTTATGATTTACTATTGGGACTTACCGAATTTTCAACGACAAAAGAAATCACCGATCAGATACACACAACATGCTCGAGCATCTTTATTGACATGTTAGGCACGCTCATTGACAGACACGTGAAACCAGGCTTTGATGAGGCTTTAACGAGACTCAAGAACTATAACCCTACAGAGTTACAACTGAACAAGTTGGAGACGGTGGAACCGTTGAAGAATTTCATCGAGCTAGTCAACGTTGGAGACCTTATCTTACAGATGGTGAATATCTTCTACCAGGAAGAACTAGTCTCCAACCATATAGTCAAGGTCAAAGCTAACCAAAAAAGGGATTTCCTATCGTCCAACCAATGTGACAAGTCGATTGCAAGATTGGAGGCAATGTTGGACACGTACGTTGCCGATGGTTTGGACGTTAGCATTGGAGTCATCATGAACGAAGTTGGTTACTCCATCTTCAGATCCAACTTGAACGAAGCCTCGTACAATATAGTTTCCATCGAAAGACTGTCCGGTGATGTGTCTGTGTATGTCAAAGATACTGTTGTTGTTTTGGAATCCCACTTTAGACTATTGGGTGATTCGATAGATTCTGCCATTCTCGATGTGTTCAAGGAGGAGATTGGTGAAAGGTTCGTCACTATCATCGTCAAGGTCATAACGAAGAAGCTGATCATATCTACCATCGGTGCCATTCAGTTCATCAATGACTTGAACTACTTTTACGACTTCTTCCTTAGGATGAAGGTCAAGCCTACCGTTGAGTACTTTGTCGGTTTGAAAAAGATTGCCCAGTTGTTCCTAGTGGACTGTGGGACCGACAAGAAACAATGCAAAGAGCTTGGAAAGTTGGTCATTGAGATTGGGAGGGAGAACGGTATCTTTTCACCAGAGGAGGTTTATCAGTTTGTCAGTAGAAGGAGCGACTGGGATACCATCAAGAGCTCTGTCGATAAGATCATGTACGGTTTTGGACCGGATGATTGTACGATTGTTTGAAGAAAACTTATAGACCGAGTAAGAGTTGAGGAATAATATATATGTTGAAAAGAAAAAGGGTATAACCGGGGGAAATAAATAAGTGAATAAATAGGTGGCATGAATAAACAGCAATAAATAACAATAAATAAATAAAAAGTAAATAAATACAGGAGGGGACAGAATGAATCAACTTGCAACCCAATCGATCCCCTTCAACAGATGGTTCAAAGCATCAATGTTCTCCTCTTGTGATCTTTGAACAACATCGATGACGTCCCCATTGACCAGATTGTCAATGGTTAGAGTCAGCTGCTGATCACCAAACTTTACATCTCCTTGCGGTTCAATTCCCAGATCGTCGTCATCAACGCTTGACACGCTGCTCATGCTGGACTTTGTGCGACCGCTGGCTGAAGATTCGGTGCATGGAGTCATCGTGTCTTGTTTTGGCCAGGTATCTGTATCAACGTCCAACAGCTCAGATAGACTGTCTATAACATCGGTGTCGGTATCAGCAGTAAGAGTTTCAGAGATGTAGCCATCCTTTCTATACTGATCAACCTCACACTTCAAACGATCAAAGTACGGTTTAATCAAATCTGCATCGTCGCCTAACTCTGGGCCAACTTTTGACCAAGAGATTGAAGCTTGAGCTGCATCTTCATTGAGATCGTCCGACAAGATGGAGGAAAATTCAGAGTTCTCGTAGTGCCTTTGGAAATCAACCAGGTAACCTGAAACGAGCATGCTCTGGAACGAGTTCATCTCCGTGTGGAACTTGATCAGCATTGGTGGTGTACATTTTGAAGAGTCTATCAGTCTTGCAAGAACGCCAACGACAAAGTCGGCATCCTTATAGGTTGAGAAATGGGTCTTTAGCATGTCGAAAGCCCTTGCGAACAGTTTGAACGGTTGATGCTTCTTGTCATCCCCTGAGAGAACACTTGGTGCCAAGAATGGGGAAAAGGAGAGTTTCAAGAGCGAACAGCACATGAATTCTAGGTTGATCTTGACAAAGATAGGACATGTCCATAGACTGTCACCGATTGAGTCCAGCCTTTGCAAAGTTGAAAGGGAACATGCGAGTATGTTGTTGCTCAGAAGGGCCCTTTCAAGAGGCTGTTCTGAAGGGTCCAACAACGATAGTGTGATGGCTAATTGATCAAGCAGGATGAACAGATAGTTCTGTTGTAGCTGTGAGAAATGGTGAGAATCGGCAACCAGGGATTTTCTCAGTTTGGAGAGTTGGTATAGCCATGTGGACAATGAGCTTCCAGCAATCTGTGAGTTTTTGGTGACACCGTTCAAGTTTTTGAAATCGTAGATGAGCTGTTGTAGTGCCTTTGATTGTAGATAGGTGATCTTCAGTATTGATCCAAGGTATGAGGTTTCCGATTTTCTGTAGTCCAAGATGTAGTCAATGTTTGCATCCCACTGTAATCCAAGCTTGAATCCGTACTGATTACCGAGGATGTAAAGAAGACACCAGAGGTTGTACCTATACTTGTTCTTCATCTTGTTGTTGCGTTGCTGTAGCCTGCGAGAGAACTCGGATGAGAATCTGGATGATCTGTTGAGGCCAACCTGCAAGGAGAGATCCCTTGCAAGTTCTAGCCATTGAAAGATGGTTGAATCCAGTTCTGACGTGGATTCGTCAGAGACATCGAATCTCACTGGGAAGGAGGCAATCATTGCAATGGACTGTATGATGGCCATTTGGTTTGGCGTTTGCATCCAGGTGAGTTTGACAAGTTCATTCTTGATGAACTTGGAGTATATCTTTGAGTTTCCAGAGGTGACATAGATGGTTGTCCAAAATAGAAGACTTGAGTTTGAGTATAGTGCCGTTGGGGATTTTATCCTATCCATTGTTGGAAAGTGTTCAAGATACTTAGTGTTGAAAAGGTCTAGCAGTTTCAAGGCATCGATGAGATGGTAGGTGCACACTCCAGGGAGGGTGAACACGGGCATTTCGTCTGCAATCGAAATAGAAACCTCGTCATCTGATAGATCATCCTCTTCGTCTTCGTCCAAGATGTCCTTCTCCTCGGTGTCTCCATCAGAAGTTGGTGGAGATGCAGGTGAGTTCCCCTTTGCAGAGAAGGGTATGCTACCACCTTTGCGGCTCAATGGTTGGTAACTCTCCTGCCAAGCTTCTTCTGTCTTAACGGCACAGTCATGTATGGATTCCGGAGGAGTCAATGCTTGTGCTGGAGAATCACTGTCAGACCTATGCTCGCTGAAAGGGGAGCCATACTGCATCATCTCTGCTGATGATTCGACATCTACAAGACCATCGACATGGATTCCTCTTGATTTGCACAGCTGTTTCAGGTATCTATCTTTGAAGATCAACTCGTCAACTAGATCCTTCAACTCATGAACATTGTCGCTCAGATTCTTGATGATGTTGGAACGTTTGACAGGAATGACGATTTCCAACTGACAGGTAAGTCCTCTCTTTGAACAGGAGGTACAAGGGTTTGGTTGAGTGTCGACATAGTTACATTTTGTCTTGTGCTTTCTACACCTTGAGCATGATTTGAGGTGCCTAGGTTTTGCCTGATCGGAGTAGTGTTCTGGGTTTTTGTTGATCACTGTTGTTGTCACCTTTGGTTGTCCTTCGATAGGGGTTGGAACCGTGATAGATGAAGAGGACTGTCTGTTGATTAGAATGGAGGACAGGTTTTCCGTTTTGTAATCGCCGTTTGTACGTAGTTGTTGAACACATGCTCTTGATGAATGTTGGCTTGAAGAATTTGTCTGTGGCTTCAGATGAAGATGATACTTTTGCAGTTGGTTCTTGAGACGTGCAGAGGATATTGCTGACAGTGATGATGGAGGTTGTGGTTGCAAAGAGGAATGTTTAGGAGAAGATGATGTGGATGGTAATGTTGAAGCTGAGGTTGCTCCTGACCGTGGTGGTGGTGGTGGTGGTGCAGTTGATGATTGGGGTGCGATTGCTATTGCTAAGGGTTTCTGCCTCTTCAGCAGAGTGTTGGGAAGAAGAGGAACAAGTTTCCTCTTCTGCTGTCCTTGCTGAGACATTTGGTTTTGTGTTTGCAGATCTACTGTTGGAGGTTGTAACTCCGGTGAGTGTCTAACCTGTTATGATTGATGATGGATGCTGGTGGATGTTCTTCTGTCTGCTAGATTGAAAGAAAGAAGAAGGATAAAGGGGTAGCTAAAAAGATAAGTGTTGCTGCTCTTTGACCCTTCAAGCAGCTGTTGTCTGTTGTGCCGTTCGGTGTGGTGATAGCGTTCGATCAAATGTCCGGCGCTGTTCCATGGAGGGACATTGGAGGGGCAGCGAGGATGCTTTAAGGTTTGGTCCCTCTTTCTACCTAATAGCTGGGGAAGTTGCACCCCCTGTTGGGAGCATCTTTCAACTGGATTTGAACCTCTTGTGGCATCTTCTCATCCTTCCAGTGGTTCCTACTGTGTACACGGTGCAATCTGGCAAGGTCAGATTCTTGCAAAAAACCTCACCTTTCCCGGTCTCTTTGCTGTTTTTACCGATGCATCTCCATTGTGAAGCAGCCGAAGTCTCTTACGAGCTGAGCCCGTGTTTTAGCTAGCAAGCCGTGGTAGGAATCCGACACGCGCATTCTGGCAGCAGCGGCTTGACAGCACGGGAAACCTGGGGAGGGACCACCCCCTATACAGCCAATTAGACCGCGTTGTTATGCAATGCTGGGCCCCCGTGCGGACTGCTGCTCTCTGCACGGCACGGCACCGACCCTGCAGGGTTGTTGTTGCCCCAGAAACTAATTCCAGCTAATCCGGCTGAGGGAATTTATAATATACAGCAACAACCATGGTGAATGAAGTTTGCACAGCAAAACGCCTCAAGAATCAGCATGGTTACGTGTGTGTAAACAGTAGTACTCTCTTTGCTACTCTACAAGTGAAACGAGGTGATTCTTTGGATCCACGAGGCAGATATCACATGGCACCACAACCTTAATCTACCAGAGTGATACTCCGAAGTTCGGAGTCAAACCGTTCTCCGGGAGGGACCATGCACATCAGAGTAAAAAAATTGTAAAAGAGTGAATTTTTCAACCTCGACAGGAGCAAAGAAGAATCAGTGGCTGTAACAGTAAGGGTAACAAACGGCAACGGCGACGCCAGGTTCAAATACTCCGTGGGGAGATTTGAAAGAAACAAGTTGAAAACTTCAATGATGTAACCTTTCAGCAGGTTCGTAAGAGGCACACCCCGTGTCCTATTGTAGGACCAAAGGAATCTCCAAAAGAGGCCTACTCGATGGCACCGAGAGACCCCCTACCCTTTCAAAGATCCTGGTGGAACCTGATCGAAATGGTTAGCATTAGTCGTTAGTTGTTTAGTTGTTTCGTTGGATCCCTCATGGAATAGCAGGATCGCATTTACATTAATAGTGGTGAGTAGAGTGGTACACTCAGCTCGTAGCTTACGGTTCCTACTGCTGCCAACATTTGAACAAATCACAAGCCTGGAAATAGTAATGAACAGATACAATCTCGGATTGCGCAGTTGGAGCCCAAGTCTGCCAAAGGATACAACAACATTGTTAACGCCATGGGGGCATTTTCAAAGTCGGCATTTAAAACATAGAATGGCCTGTTAACTGCTTGTTGGTTTGTGGTACAAACTCCGAGTGATTTATTTTTTTTCCTCAATGCTTTTTTCAATGTTGCATGGCATTTACAATAGCATTCATTCTTTTTCCTGGGCTCCGTCTAGAGCCAACAAACATCTACCAAGCCCTACACTACGCCATGATAACAATCCAAACTGGAAAGTCTTAAATCCATTCAATTCACCCGAGCGTGTATCCATCCTACATGAACTCCAGTTGATAGTTCTCAAGGTTAGGTCTCCGAGAAATCTACAGCCAGTAAATGGCTCGGTTTTACGGATTACCCATCGTTTCGTAGCATCAACCATTGGCAGGTCAAAGAGCTGCCCTTGCAGGTGCATCTTTGATGTTTGAGACTCTACAGAACAGGTCTTCCTTTCTTTACTTCCCGCAGAAGAGTACCATGAACATTGGCCTTATAGAAAGCACTCTGCTGCTGTTTGATTACTTGGCTTGGGCCACACCTCCCCGTGCGGCTCACATACTCTTGGTGCTTCCCTTTATAACAATCTGTTCAAATTCAACTTTTTAGATATACTGTAGATATGTGTAGTAGAACGCAATCACCTGCAAATGAGAATCGGCATCGGTCCATTCGTTCAAACCATGGATTCCAGCATGCATCATGTCCCCAGAACCAGGTTGGAACCTATAGATATGATCGGGAAGCTCCCAGTAGTGTCTAGTGTCGGTATTACCAGTCATCATACCTGGCGAAACAACCAATGAGTCCTCCGAATCTTTGCTAAACTTGTCAGGATACACAATATCCTCATACAACGAACGCAAGTGGCCTGCCAAACCAGACCAAATCTCATCGTAGGCAGGAGTAATTGGTGCAACGTCCAAGGAGTACATCGTATAGATGTTGATGTAACCACTAGAAGTAGCCTCGATTAGAATATCATCATCGACAATCAAACCAAGACCATTCTTCCTGGCAACCTTATAGGCAAACTCGTTGATGTTCTCATGAACATCGTCGGGTGAATTGCCAACGGTGATTCTATGGTTGATCAAAAGCGTTGTGTTTTGAGGCAAAGAGTTCAACTTTTCACCACCATAGACAATATCAGCGGCCTGGGACGAGCTGATCAAATACTTGAACGTTGGGTCCTCGATCAAACGTTTGATCACCCTTGCATTGGCCTTCTCGTTAAGATTAGCCTCCAGAATGTCATGCTTGAAACTGTCATCAATAGGCATATGCTCAGCAACACACTGAAGCATGTTCATCACAGGACTAATGTTGGGCAAGATAGGATCAAGCTTCGCATCCTCATACATCGTCAAGAACTGTGCCATCAGACCAATCGAGGTATGGTTTGGAGGAATGGAAGAATGGCCACCAGGAGCAATAAACTCAAGGCCAACGTCCATATATCCCTTCTCACCGGTTGCAAGCAATGCAACGTACTTACCATTGGAGTCAAGAAACGCAGGAGGACCTTCATCGATGATGTGCGAAATACCATTCTCACCGTACCTTTCAAGCAAAAATTCAGCATTATGTCTAGCGCCAAACATGCCGGAACTTTCCTCGTCAAATCCAAATGAAAGCAACACGGTTCTTTCAAGCTCAACGTTATCCTTGATTAGCAGTTGCATGGTTTCAAACAATCCAACGAGCAAACTCTTGCAGTCAGATGCTCCTCTACCGTACACCTTGGTTCCATCGTAGCTACCACTCAAGGGATCAAGATTCCAAGCGCTACGGTCTCCAATAGGAACGGTGTCCTGATGTGCCATTAGCAAAATAGGTTTCAACGTTTTGTTCAAACCAGGGAATTCTAAGACCAACCCATAACTGTTTGGAGTGAAAACATTGGCCTTATCAAACACCTCGACAAACTCTGCCTTCAAATAATCATGAAACTTGGAAAACTTGGAAAAATCGTTGTTTGTATCGTTGACTGTTGTGTCAATCTGAATTGCTCCACTTAGTTTTGCAACAGATGCATTTCTAAAAGCCTCGTCGAACAAAATCTGCTTGGTGGTTTCCATGTCTTGAAATGGTATCTTGTCGAAAGTGGGGCACAATGGTTCGGGTTTAGGCTTCAGTCCAGGCATTGCTGCCTTCATCATACCTGAATGTAGTTCATACTTGCCAATTGAACATAGAGCAATCATCCCGAGAGCAAGGATAATTAACAAAGACTTGATTCTGGTACCAATGGGTTTTCTCTGCTCAGAGACGGAGTTCATCATGGCGATGTCGCTTTCGTCATGACTCTTTTCGGTTAATCCTCTCATGGTTGAGCTATTAACAGTACCTGTTGTTCTTTATCCCTACTAAAGCTAGTCAATTGAGTGGAATGCAATGGTTCCTTTTGAAAAAGGGAGGAAGGAAGGATTGTAAATGAAGGATTGCTTCTCTATCTACATGGCCCAGTGGAGCGATACACTATTTCCGAGAATTGGGGAAGCTTGCAAAGCGTTGAGCGTACAGTCCATCTTGTGCGGCTCATTTTTCAAAGTACATTTTTTATCGATAACAACACCAAATTACAGAAGAAACCCATCATTTTGCTCATAAGTACTTATAATATAACATTAGATTACAAAAGAAAACATCTCTTTCCAAGTCTCAGTTTCCAGAGTTATGATCTTTGATGGATTTCAACAGCAAGTCCAAAAGTACAGCACAGTACGTGTCATCTAACCATTTCTTCTCCTCTTCATTTATTGACGGCTTCAAGATGAAATGAACAAGGCTCACTCCAACGTTATGCAAGAACTCTTTCCTTTCTGTCTCGTCCTTTAGCTTGAGCTCTAACTTCAAGAGGTACAACAAGATCAACTTGAGTGTGTTCTTGTTATACTTTTCAACGTTCATGTAGTTGTAACCTGTCGTGTAAAAAGTGTGAATAAACTCTTGATCAATATCATAGGTGTTTTCGAAAGCCTTGTTCAAAATGCTGATCTTGTTCGAATCAATTAAAGAGTCAGGCAATTCCAACAAGTATCTTCTTAGTAGTAGGATATAATTTTCAGGGTTCGTTCCACTGAGGATTGCATTGAGGTTATCCGAAAACTCCTTTGCTGTTGTGAATTGGGCCAATCTGTTGATCCTACCTCTCACCATGAACACCTCCTTCAAATCTTCAACGGACTCTAGGGTTTTCGTCCAACAAGCAACCTGAGCTTCCGTTGATAACGTTGCAACCTTTTTCAAGATTTCTGCAATGACAATGGAAGAATCGCCAGAATATTGCTTGTTGATATCAACAAGTCTCACTCCAAACACAGTCGTCAAATTAGTGTCGTTGCCCTGATAACTCTCAAAAATTGTCACCTTTGGATAAAACTTTGCCTTTCCAGTACAGGTCTGTACAAGCTTTGAAACATCAACGGTGAGATCAATCGAGCTGAACTCGTCAATCAACGAGAGGTTTTGTCCCAAGATCAACACAAAGTTTTTCACCAAAAACAGTGTTGACCGGTTCAACTCCTTGAATACATCCTCAAACGTGTTCAACGTATCCAAGATCATCACTTCAAAGTTTAACATTTGATTGTCATATGCCACAAGGGCATTCTGATAGTCTCGCACAGATGCATCAACGGCTTCTTTCAATTGTTTGAAAGTTTCAAGGTCACTAGGGCGTTCTGTTTCTTTGCCAAACAGATGGAACTTAAAAGGAGTTTTTTTCTTCTGCTGTGTTGGTAATGGTAGTCTGTCAGTGAGGATGAGTGCCAAGTCTGTCCACATATAGGTCGAGAGTGAGCTTACTTGGAAAGAAGTTACGTTCTTAGGCTTGATCAACTGAAGATCAATGAGATCGTTGCAAAACTTGACAACGTTTTTGACCTGGTCCAAATTATCCGTCACGTACTCGTAAAAGTCCGTTCCTTTGAACTCTGTGACTGATTGAGATCCAAGTATTCCCGCTTTGACTTTGGTTTCAGATTTGACCCCTACGAGCAGCCTCTTCAATAGTTGAATGAAAACGGTTTTTTTCATGACGGTTCCGTCAACCAAAACCTCAACTCTATCAGGGTTGCCTAGCAAGATCTCTCTTTCATGCTGATCTTGCAGTGTCAATAGCTGCACTATCTTGGTCAATGACTCACTATTAGCCCCTTCAAACTGGGTCAAAGTTTCCGAATGGTTGGTATACCTTGTCTTGGCGGTAATCAATCTGTCCTCTGCTTCTAAGTAATCTGCATGTGACCTAAGTGCAACTTCTTTCTTCTCTTTCAGTTTGAACTGAATGTCAAACAGATGCGTTCTCGTTGGGATTAATTTTTGCTGGATAAGTAGATCGATCTTATCGTCCCCAATATTCCCCTGAGACGTCGTAACGCTGAGCAATGTATTGAATGCGTTCATTGAGGTACTGCCATATATCGAAGCATTTGCTGCTGAAGAGGATGATGCTGCAGAAGATGAAAAGATTCCAGTTGGTCTCTTTATAGACCCTTCTATTCCCGAGAGCGTTGTGTTATAGTTCGATGCCTTCAACGAGTAAAAATCAATAAGGTCAATCACCTGCTGTAGCTTTTTCACCGAATTTGGGATCACCAAGAAGTCAACGACTTCTGTTAAGGTTTCGGCGAACTTCAAGTTGTAGAAGTTGTCCCTGAAATGTGTCGATAACGCCAAGTTGCTCATCGCGTCCGATGGTATGATACGGCAGTGTGGTGACGTTAAATTTGCAATTAAGACAGCTTGGCATCCAATTGATCGAGATCAAGCAGTTGAGTGATGTGAATTGTAGATGATGTGGAAGAAGCACGGATCACAATACATCTTTCTGTTGTTTTGGAGTGAAACCTCCGGTAGTAGTGGAGAATCTAGGGGTAAGAAAAGTGGGCGGTGATTGTGGGCCTGTCCCGCTGGAAGGCTGTGCATGCTGGGCTGATTTTGAATACTTCAAACCACCATAACAGCCTTTCAATTCTTACCATCTCGAAATGATTGTCCCATTGTTCATTGCTTATTGGTAATCGAAATGGCTTATGGGCATTGGTGTCATTAAATTTTGTGTTGCTGGCAAGAAGGTGTATGTCGAATCACCCCGGAATCTTCATTCAGTCTCATCGGGGCGAAGAAGGTCGTTGGTAGCAACACCAACTAGGCGAAGACAGTTCCTTGTAGGCACGCTAATGAAATCTGAAATCTTTTGTTTATTCAAAATTAAATCAATTTTGGGTTCTAAACGTACACAAAGTTTCCTTATTATATCCATAATTTTATCGCTAATCAGTAGACAGTCTGATGAATGTAGAGTCTGTTCCTGTTTTTTCTAAATTTCCACTCAGTCTGTTCTCTGGGCCACCTCACTGCAAACTTCACCCCATATCTTGATACCTTGGTCGATTTTCTCCTCGGTCAAATGGCTGATGGACAATCTAACTCCGTGATCACCCCAACTCTTAGAGTCCCCAGTCACTTCAAAGTTATCACCTGTGGCTAGGATCACTCCTCTCTCTTCACAGATTGCAGCAATTTCTTTGGCCTGGAAACCTTCTGGTAGCATAACCCAACTGAAGTAACCACCATCCAAGGGTCTGATCTCGCTACCTTTTGGTAGGTAATTCTTCAATGCAGCATATAGCGCAACGGCTCTTGAAGAATAAACCTTATTAAGATTCTGGATGATATTATCAACATCTCCAACTCTCAACATCTCTCCAACTATAACGGTGTTCAAATGGGAAGGTGTTCCGCCTGATCTATGAGCTCCACCTTGGGATAACAGATGGGCCAATTTAGGACTAACAGTCTCTTGAAAGCCAACTCTCAACCCTGGTCCCAAAATCTTGGAAAATGTGGCGTTGGAAACGGTGTTACCGTACTCTTCTCCTTCTGGAAGAGACTCCTTATCGACATGAACAATTCTCTTGTAAAGCTCTTTTTCTCCCGCTCTATAATCTAGCAAATCGTACACATCATCACAGATGATTAACACGTTGTACTTTCTAGCAAGATTCACCAGTCTTAGTCTGTTTTCCAAAGTCAAGGATCCACCTTTAGGGTTGGAAAAAGTAGGAACAACATAAAAGACATACCTATAAAGCTTCTTTGGTGGTCTATCTGGGTCATACGACTCCTTCACATTTTCGGAAGCAATCTCAAAATTTTCAACTGGTTCAACAGAGTCATAGTATTTCAACTGTTTTTCAAGCTCTTCAAAATCAATCTGTCCATCAGCAAGTTCCTTGATACCGGTCATTTTCCCTCCAAACCCAGCATCGATGAATGCAGCATTGATCAAGAAGTAGGTCGGAGTGACCAGGAAGGCCCTCCTTGTAACATTGTTGAACGCAGATGTACACTGTGTCAAGATGTTCATGATACCGTACGATGCACCATTGGTAAGGTTGATCGAGTCTGGCTGGATCTTTTGGGATAGCTTGAAGTTCTTCTCTGTCCATCCTGCAACAAGCTTCCTCACTTCGAGGTTTCCCAAGTCTGGTCCGTAGTTCAACGGATGGGTATCGTCGTATCCATTGTAGTTGTCATCCGTCTTGTCGAATCTCTGTAGGATTGTCTTTGATGCTTCAAGGATCTGTCTTGCCGGAAGAAGATCGGTTGAAGGATGGCCTTTGAAGAAGTTGAATGCAGCAACAGTTTGATGGCTCATCCTGCAAGTGTATCAATTGGGTTGCTCTGTAGGTCTTACTTGCAGTTGGTTTTTGATAATGATTGTTGATCAACAGGTGGTGCTGTTGAAATGTTGATTATCCTTACGGGGTTTTCTCCCGAGAATGAGCTGTGCAGGCGCCGCGCCAAAAGCGAGTGAATTTTCAGCTGTGTCGTATAGGGTAACTGCTGAAGATGCCGTTGCCATCTAACGGGGATACGCATTCTTGATTAGAGAGATGGATCAATTGGGTGGAACCCCTGTATTGCTGTTTTTGTTGAACTGATACAGAAATCATGAAAAGATTCTAAACTTGAAACAATCTTTGTAACTGCCATTGTTGCGGTTTGCAAAGTTGTACTCCCCACTGCTCAGATTCAAGCCTTCCACTGGAACCGTCATCCACTGTAGGCTAACTGCACGATTCTACTCCTCCACTTCACCTCCATCAGTAATGCCACCAAAGCAATGGTTCTATGCGGTCAGCATTGGACGTAACCCTGGCATCTATAGCAACTGGGCGCAATGCTCAGAACAGGTGACGGGTTTCCCAGCAGCAAGATTCAAGAAATTCACCTCTTTGGCAAATGCGCAAGAGTTTGTTCAAAGCGGTGGTGTCAGTGAAGACTATGGACCATCTGCTCCAACTATAAAGGTTGGTACCGTTAACCATAGTACCGATGAGATCCCAATCTATACCGATGGTGCATCGAAGGGGAACCAATTCGCAGGAGCAGTTGCCGGTTATGGTGTGTATTTTGGACCTAACGATCCAAGAAACATTTCGGAAAGATTGCCTGGTCCTAGACAGACCAACCAGAGGGCAGAGCTAATGGCCATTCGCGAGGCTTTGAGGTATATCTACGGTGAACATACATGGACGAGGTATGTCATCAAGACGGATTCACAGTATTCGATCGATTGTCTTACAAAGTGGTGTTTCAAGTGGGAAAACAACGGTTGGACAAACGCTCAGGGGAAACCTGTTGAGAATAGGGATCTGATCGAGGATGCTTTAGACTTTTACAGAACCTTGTCGGGCTTGTACAAGGAGAAAGGTTGGGGTGAGTTGAGACTCGTCCATGTCAAAGGGCATTCTGGAGAGTATGGTAACGAGATGGCAGATAGATTGGCCGTTGAAGGATGTTTCAATCCTCTTTGAATCTTTGTTGGTTTGATTTTATGGGCTCTTGGATGTGACAAGAATTGTCGAGGATTACCATCCATTGTTAAGATTGAGAATTGCCAACAGTTAGGAGTTTACCGTCAATTGCTGAACTTGAGAGTTTCAACAAATGAAAGAAAGTAATTAGAAAATGTTAGACTGTGCTTTACGCACTCCATTCGTATGATATTGTAATATAAACTCAAATTAACTCCGTTAACATCAATCGTTGCCGAATGAACAGGGCAGCCCAGTACCCGTTTCATGAATTATCCCTAAATGCCATTTTTGATATATGTCTAATCCCATAACATTTAAAAAACCATTGAACAAATCCTTTCCGCTATCCAAAAACGAAAAAGGGTGAGAAAGAACAAGCCTTTTCTCCAAAAACAAAAAAGCAACTGAGCCTCCAAGTGACACCCACGGTAGGGTGGTAAAAAACAAAGGAGGAAGAGCAAGACGGGGGGTATCAAGTGGGAAATGAAAACGTTTAGCAAAAAAAAAGAACAACAGACAGGAAAAGCAAAAAAAACCAACTAGAATGTGAACCACGACAGGACGATTGTAAGTAACAAAAGAGGAAAGAAAAAGATAACGCGGCACCGACCCAAAATCCAAAAAGAAAAGAAAAGAACAGTTGAGAGAAGCCCCTCTCAAGATAAGAAAAAATAACTGTAAGAAACATCCCTCCCCCCAGACGACTTGAACAAGCCTATGAAGTTCCATCGTCAAAAACTCCACAGTCGAACCAACCATGGTCCAACGCACCCATGGCAGTCAACCTCCTTTCGGGATCATAGACAAGCAACGACCTTACCAAGTCGACAAACTGGAACCAGAAGGTATACGTGTCAACCTGTCTCTTTGGAATCCTGAACCTTGCAATGGAATCTTTCAAGGACAAGGTCAAATCAAAGTTGAATCCAACTTTTGATCCAATCATTTCGGTGAGGCAGGATAACCGTTCAACCTCATCGACCAGTTTCTCGGGTGTCTTTTTCGAAGGGAACAACAACTTGCCGGTCCTTTTTGAAAACGAATTAACGATACAGTCCGCTCCGTTGGCAAAACTCGAAGTTGAAGAGCGACGCCTTGAACCGTTCGAGGAGTACTGGTAGTACTGGTTGAAGCATCTACGGACCAGCTTCAAGTCGACACCTTCGCCAAGGACACGTTCCATCATTGCCAGATGCTGTGCATTCTCGTGGGTCTTGAAGAGGGCATCGCCGGTGATTAGTTCCACCAGTATGCAACCAACCGACCACATATCACAGGGAAAGGACCAGCCTATTCCTAGAATGATCTCGGGAGCACGGTAGTGACGAGTCGACACTATTGAAGAGTGATACTCATCGTCAAAGATGGCGGAACCGAAATCAATGGTGTAAATCCTTGGATCGTTCAAGATTTTTCTCGTTGAAGAGGTGGAAGAATCGTTTGGCTTTGCATACGGTCTAGTCACAAAGGTATCATCCTTGAGTAGTATGTTTTCAGGTTTGAGATCGGTATGTATCAAGTTGAGATCGTGCATGAAGGCAACGGATCGAAGCAGTTGTCTTGCGATTGCCTGGACGTGTGATCCTGGGAACGGTTGAAACTCATTCTTTTCCAAGAAATCGTAGAGGGAGATCTTCAAGATGTCTGTGACTATGCAGATGTGCCCACGATAGTCAAAGCATTCGCGTAGATGGATGCACTGGTTGATGTTTTTTGGGTCGTGCTTCTTGAGCATGGATAAGACCCTTAGTTCAATCTTTGAGGCATCTCTATACTTGGGTATAGCCCTGATGATCTTGATTGCCACTGTACAGTTGTTGTACCTGTCAAAGGCCTTGATGACTTTACCAAAGGTGCCTTGTCCAAGCAAAGAGTCAATCTGGAAACGATCGTTTGCAAAGTAAGAGCCTGGATTGATGATGTAGTGACCATCGTTGTCATCGCATGGAGTCTCTTCCACCGGAGTCATGGAGGTATTTGAAGAGGATCCGTACGAATCCGAAGAAGAGTCCAACCCGCTGTTGTGGTAGTTGCTAGTGGTGGATGAGTTGTAGCTGTTGTTGTAACCGAGACCAACCTGTGGTAGATCCGTGTTGAAGGAGAACTTCCGGCTCTTGTCCTGGATGGGTATGCTGCCGTACGTGTAGTTTGTGAACTGGTGCTGGATCAAGGCGGTCTTGATATCACCAACCTTTTGAAGTACCGATTCCTTGTTGAAGTTTGGCATATATGGGAGTCTTGAATATGAGAGTTGAGGTAAGGACTTGGTTCTTCTCTTCCTGTACCTGCTCATTACCCGATATGGGGGCATCGATTCGTTTGTCGAAGGGTTGGAGCTGCTTAGCCTTAGATTTCCCATCTTCAAGCGGTTCGTGTTGAAGTAGCCAGAGGAGGATGAAGTTGAAGAGGTTGATGAGCTGAGTTGTACCCCATCTGAGAACTGCAGAACATCATCGTCATCCTCATCTTCATCCATGTTGTTATCGTTATCATCGTCGTATTCATCGTATTCATCCTCTTCGTCTGCCCTATGGTCAAAGTATTCTTCAGAGGTGACTAAGAAGCCATCCTCTTTGAAGATGTAGTCGTCAGAATCCGAATCTAGGTTGATCACCTCGTGGCATTCACTACTGGCGGTTGAATATTGCTGCTGTTTTTTTCTTAGAAACCTGCTGTTGGAGTCATCGTTGTGGAAGCCTGTAGTTGCGACTGTTGCTGTTCCTAGTGGGTTTGAAGCAAGCTGGACCGAAGAGGATAGTCTTGGTCTCTTTCTGTTGAAAACTGATGCGGTCATCATTTTCTTTGAAGAGAATAGATAGTTGGTTGTTTTGAGAAGGCCAGCTTCACGGGTTCCAATTGTGAGTGGTAGGTGGTTTGCGAGATGATGGGTTAGACTGGTTAGGCACCTCTATGTATACAGAGTAAGGTTTGAAGCAATCCTAGTCAACTGGCAGACTGACCTAACCTTGTTGGTTGATATAATCTGGTAGCAGTTGCGGATGCGGTTGCAAGTAGCAGGAGCAGTAGCAGTAGCAGAGCAAATGCAGAATATGAGTATATGTTGAAAGAGTTGTTGTTGTTGTTTGATGAGTTGTTGATTAGCCAGTTAGTTTCATCTTGAGAAAGGTGTGAGTGATCATACTAGAGCATATATATATATATATATATATATGATAGCAGTGTTGAATAACTTGTTTCCCTCTCTCCTTAATTTCTTTCCCTCCAGTGCTATCAGCACAGCACCGTTTTATCAGAGAGAGTCTTCTCCCTATCTATCCCCATAGGCCTTTTTTGCCTTTGCCTGTGCTGTTCCCCCCCCCACGGCGGTTCCCCGGCTGGCGGCGGGGAGACTGAGCGAAAGTGTGTGTGCGGCTCCCCTGCTGCCCCCCCCTTGGTGAGCAGCTGAGGGGCAGCAGGGGGCCACCACGGGGGAACACCACGGGCCACCACGGGCCACGGGGTAGACCTCCACGGGGCAGGTCACAACTGCACCGTTGACTATCAGCCAACTGTTTCACTACTGTTCTGATGGGGTTCTTCTCGTTTCTCCTGATATGTAACAGTTTGATGGTTATGTCATTCGATGGATCCAACCGTACTTTAATTACAGTCAATTGTCGGGGTCTGTTATAGTGCAAGAACGAGTCCATTACCGGTAGAATTGAAAGCCAGTTGATCGTTTTGTTTCTACAGTGCCATGGCTGTTTCATCCATCAGCAAGCAAGCAAAGCAATCGATGCAGCCTGCCACTGGCCTGTGGGCGGTGTGCCCTGTGCCCTGTGCCCTGTAGGGAAAGGCTGCCTGGCTGCCGATTGGCCTGCCCCGTTGGAGTGCCCCGTTGGCCTGCTGCCCCCAACACAGACCGATGGATAACGCTCTTCAACCATATCCACTCGTGGAGAGTCCTCTTTGACTACTCAGGCTGTTTCAATGTGGCATTGCTTATGACGAATGGTTTATGTGTATATCCAATCGATTGATTGATTGATTGATTACTCTACGAATGAACGAATTACACTCCTGAGTGTCAGTCCTTCCTCCTCCCCCGTGGGCATCAATCATCACCGCACGCTGATGCTGCACAGCACGCAACTTGTAGCGTTTCTTTTCTTTTTCGCCTGGTGGCATCACTCTTCTCTCCTCATCGCACAACCTTTTTTGACCTCCCAATGTCTGCTGATTATTCGCCTGCAATCTGGCCAAGAAGGCAGCAAACGACCGCGGTCGTTCGGTTTCACCCCGATTGGTCTGTTCAAAGAGTGGAGTGTAGTAGTGTAAGTAATAAGTAGCATGGTATTTATTTGCAGAGCTCAGCCACCTTTGCCCCGTGCTAAAGCTATTTGCGTGCCGCGCGTGGCTGGTTGCCTGGCTGGCTGGCTGGCTGGCTGGCTGTGACTGTGGCTAAACCCCCCCCCCCTGTGGCTAACCCTGTGGCTAACCGCCAACTCAGAGCTTCAATTTGCCACATTTCACATATCCATCATCAACAACAACAACAACAACCTCTTTAATGTTTTTTATTTTGTCGTTTTTACCTTTCCTTCTGTCATATCACACCTGTAGTCCTGTTTATCTACCGCTCAGCACCAATCAATCGTCTTACACTCCGAATTACTCATCCCACTTCAATCACTCAAAAGGTTGACACCCACTCTCCTTCTTCAGTCCTTTCTTTGTCATCTTCGTTGGCATCCTCCTGTCTCTCCTGCCCTCCTTTGAAAACAATGAATGCACTAGCAAACATAGACTCGAGCCTAATCAGCGCCCATCAACAACAGCAACAACGCGATGGCTCTTTGCAGCACGCTGCCTCCCAACAGCTCCAGCAGCATCACAGCCATCATCACCATCAACAGCCTCCACCACCACAAGACCAAGATCAGAGTAAAGAACAAACTCCTCAGCCACATCAGAATACAACGGCTCCAGCCTCGGGTCTGTCAACTTCAACTTCCTCTCCTTTCAAAAGATCAAGGTCTAACGATTCGTTCGATGAGAGACGTTACCCGTGTAGCGTCTGCAAGCACGAATTCACAAGGAAGCACAACCTCAAATCCCACATGTTGATCCATACAGAGGAAAAACCATACACCTGTACCGAATGCCCAAGTAGCTTCAGAAGACAGCACGACTTGAAAAGACACGGGAAACTACACAGCGGTGAAAAACCTTTCTTGTGCCACAAGTGTGGCAAACCGTTTGCCAGAGCAGATGCCCTTCTAAGACACGTCAATTCAAGCTCGGGATGCCTTGGTGGTTCGAACGATCCTGATAATGATGGATCCATCACTAGCTCATCATCCCAGGTAACTGCTGCTGTGTCTGCTGTTCCTCTAAGAAGACCTTCAGGACCACAACCAACAGGATCTAACCACAAAAAGACACCCTACGATACCAACCAGCACACGTTCAGCTCTGCCGATGGCTCCTCCAAACTAGACCCAAGCTTGAACGAACTGGCAGGTCGTCAATCGCAAGAAATTGCAGCCGTGGCAGCTGCTGCCTCGGCCTCAAGTACAAACTACTTTGATCAGGCTTCAACCCCTTCAGATGCACAACTACCACCACCTCCTGCTTCTTCTTCTCATCCACCATTGTCTCCTGTCTCTATGTCCCATGCTGATGCTCCAGATAACGCAACCACCCAACAGCAACTTCAAAAGATACTCCCACAGAAAAAGACAAGCTCCAACGGTACCGGTATCACACCCAACATTAGTACCAGCGCTAGCACCGACAGTAACAGCAAGAACCAAACGGTCACTCTGGATATTGCTTCGTTGAATGCATTCTATGACACAATCAACAGGTTGGAAGGAGAGGTTAGACACTTGACCAACAGGGTTGCCCTGCTGGAGTCTGAGGCCGAAGAAAATGTATCATCCCGTTGAATTGTTCAGCAGGTCAATCTATCCCGTGCTCTCCTCTGTCGTTTGTCCTTTTACTTTTGTTTGCTTTTTACTATGTACATTAATCTCAGTCTCACCTTAGCTTCACCTCTTCAAACCTTTCGCCTTCCCCCTATCGTATCGTCTCTACTCCTCCCATAAAGCCTGATAAATCGCCATCAAGGCATTTTTCTATATTCAGTTAGACAATATATACAAGACTCAATCATTCTTCACCGATCCCATTCACCTCTTGGCACTCGTCTCTGATGGTGCCGTGTTGGTTGGATTCCTCATGCTCTCCTGCTTCTCCTCGCTGCTGGCAAAACCCAACTCCTTCCATTCAACCTTGTCCATCAACTCGTGGTCCATTCGACACTTCAAGTAGTCCTTTGCCAAAAGCCTACAGTTATGCGCATTCTCGTTCTTGACAAGCTTGAGACATCTGAGATACTTGTCCATCTGTTCCGTACAGTCTCCAAAATGGTCCAACGGGAACGACCCACGGTCGGGAGGGGTGGGATTCCATGCCCCTAGCTTGTTTCCTGGATTTGCCGACATTCTTTAGATGGCACGGGTATGTCTACTGATGGTTGTGCCATCCACCATCATCCTTCTCTCCATCGTCAAAAGGATGGTTTGAAATTTTATCAATCAAGGAGTTGATGCGTGTGTAAACTCGTTCTGCATCAACAAGACCACTAGCACAGCCTTGAAACTACGTGCCTTACGTTTTCCACTTCCTGCCTGCTACCAATGGCTGGCTCTTTGGAGTTGGTCTGTTTTGCGTTATTGATACTACCAGATGGATGCTAGATCGAGCAAGGAAGGTGGTCCCTTTACTATGCTATGCACCAGAGACTCCATCTTTTTGCTTGGTGTACGAACGTAACAGGATATGGGTATTGAAAAGAAAAACATAGAGAAAGACAAGACAGAGTAAAACAACTATCAGTCACAAAAAGGATAAAGAAGGAGATGCCCTATCCAGTGTGGACAGTAGAGATCAAAGAGAGGGTTGTTGGGAGAGAGACAGACAGGCTCGCTAGACCAGCATTCAGCAAACCTGCCATATACAAGGTAAAAAAAGAGAACAGGAAAATAAGAAAGCCCAAACCGTGAACTAACAAAGAGGAGGAAAAAAGCAAAGCGTAAAGAGTAAAAAAAAGCCAAACCAAACCAAACCAAACCAAACCATACCGTAATAAACAAAACTTAAACAAAAAAAATCACTTCTCATCTAGACAAGAAAACTTCCAAAGGGCAAGAAGGGGTATAATATGAATCGGCGGAAACAAAGAGCATCGGTATACCGATCCCAGTTCAAACAGCCACTACACACAAAGAGCACGTCGCAATAGCCATGGCAAAGAGCAAACCAAACTAATACCAAAAGGCACATTTAAGTTAAGAACCTTGCTGATCATTGTAGTAAACCATCCAAATATGCAAGGGCCTTTCTGCTGATCTTTTTGGCGGCCAGACTGGCATTCTCAATATGCTTTTCTCCTTCCAGTTTCTTGGTCAAGCCTTGATAAAGATTGGAAGTTTCAACGCCAATCTTACTTGTAACCTGATTTGCAAATTGCTTAGCCTTTTCAACCGGTTTTTCCTCTTGCCATTTTTTTGAAGCCTCTTGGAATAGATCGGAAGTTTCAACTCCTAGTCTCACTGCAAATTGTTTGGTCTTTTCAAATGGCTTCTCTTCGTTCCATTTCTTGGCAACACCTTGATAAATATGGGAAGACTCAACACCAACCTTCGTTGCAACCTGACTCGCAAATTGTTTTGCCTTTTCAACTGGTTTTTCCTCTTCCCATTTCTTCGCAACGCCTAGATAGATACTCGAAGTTTCAGCACCAAGCTTCTTTGCAAACAGCTTTGCTTTTTCGACAGGTTTCTCTTGCTCCCATCTCTTGGAAACAGCTAGATACAAGTTGAAAGATTCAGCACTAAGTTTAATTGCCAGTTTCTTCGCCTGTTGTTTTGCCATTTCAACCGGCATATGCTTTCCCCATTTACCAAAGGTGTCTCTGTAGAGTCGTAAAGACTTTCTAGCCAATACCTGACCAAACAAGGCTGCTTTATCCAGTGGCTTTTCTTTCTGCCATTTCTCGGTTATTTGGTTGAACGTACTCACTGTTGTCCTGGAAACACCACCGGTAAAACTATTCATCATCTCGACAAGATCAGGCCGTCTCTTCCATCGGTCAGACACCCCCTTGTAAAGACTATCGGCAATTTCAAACCTTTTGCCATACAATTTTGCAGAACTGGATTTGACACTGTTCAATTCAAGCATCACATTCCCCATTGTGGGCCAACTGACTCCTTTGTAAAACAATCCAGCTCTTTCAAACAATCTTTCAAAATATTGAGGAACAAAAGTGTTCTCCTCCTCAAATTCACGTACGACACGGTTGTAATGATCAACTATTTCAAACGTATAACCGTCAAACTTGCCCTTCTCGGTGGTGGTTTCTCTTTCTGTGAGGTACGAATCCATGCATCCGTATGCCATTTGTGAGCTGGTAGCACCATTCAAACAGGTATGTGTATCATCCAAGAGTTTTCTCGTCATTATGTTGTGCTCCCTGTACACGTTCGTCAGCATGCCCGATATTGCCAGGAAAAAGACACCAACTAGGTAGTAGTACTTCTGGTTGGTTTTGAGTCGGCTGGTCAGTAGTCTCTTGTACTCTTTCGATGGTTTCCACTTGAACTTTCCGTGGTGTGGATATAGTGGTGATTCTGAATCTGTGTCGGACAAACCATCGGGTTGAGCATCGGTACTAGCAGGTTCAGTATTAGTATCAGAAGATGATCCATCCGGATTGATTTTTGGCATGTTCAGAAAACTTGTTGAATCGGTGATATCCTTCAACGTTGAGACTGAGCCTCTGATGCCATCCCTTCTGGTGGCAACATCGGGATCATCCTCATGAACGTTGATCGTTGGTTGAGAAACGTCAAAAGGTAGCGTCTGTTCATCGTCGTCTGTTGAAACAACATCGTCAAAAGTGATTGATTCGGAGCCGCCGTTGGCTGAAATGACTGACCATGAATCGTCAGAGGATGACTCGCTTGGAGTTAGAACGTCAGAGATTGAAGGGTTCATGGAGGAAGATTCGGTTGTGATCGAGTCGGAAGAGGAGGATACGTTGAGAGTTATTCCTGATGCTCCAGTTTCTTCGGAAGAATTATTGCTAATGGATGTCAATGATGATTCAGAAGCTGGTGTCGTATCCCGCGGTTTCTTATCTTTAGGGATGCCGGTTCCCATCTTTTTTTTTTAACAGTCAATAGATTTATCTCGAATTTATCCTCGGGCGGTTGGGTGATTGTCAAGTTTCTGCTTTGCTTTTCTTGTTTATATTACTGATAACTGTCTCTAGTCTTGCTGGTCGTTGTTGTTAGTAGTCTTATTCCTGTCTGGAGAGGCAAGTAATGTCAATAAGTAACAAAGGTATGAAGGCGTTATAATGTCTCATCTCTTGCACTGTTATCAGCTGGCTCCCTTCCTCCCCACTATTATGATATGTATGCTGTCAATTTTGGCGTATGTGTCTCTAGTGGGAATAGTCCGGCTCTGGGGTTGTGCGGCTGTATGGGATGGGCGTGCACGACTGTTTCTGTGCCAGTTTGTGGCTGTGCACAGACTCAGACAGTGTGTGGAGTGAAGTGGAGATAAGAGATGAGCAGGAAGAGAAGAGGAAGAGGAAGAGGATAAGGATGTGGACGACGATTAGATTGCAGAGTTGAGGTACAAAGATGAAGGGGTGGGTGGACAATAAATGGATTGGTCTGTAGCATGGCGGAAAGGGGAGCCAATGATTGACTGGACCTGTCGAATATGATGTATTTTTGGAAGGCGAGCCGGTCTCCCTTTCTTGCCTCTCCCTTATCATCAACAGGCAATCAGTTGTACGAACGAACAGTAAGCCTTGCTGTGTATATCAAACTTACCTTTCAAACAGTTATTTATTGTTGGTCGATGATGATGATGTCCAAGAACTACGATCAAGAATGTATAGAATTATTGTTTTTAGGAATGCACCGAAATAAAGCTCTGTGGAAAGAGAAAGAGATGAGTAATTACATCATGGCCCCAGTGTGACAATAATACAGAGATAGAAAGAGATGCAACTGCTGTTTCAGGCATCGCCAGTGGCATTGGCATCCACAGGTCAGTAGGGTAAGTTGGAAAGGGTGAAGCTGCTTCTACACTTATTTACACATTGATTTACTATGTGTTTCTTTATTGTCCCGGCGTTTGCAGGGTGAGAAAAGTCCGACAGGGCTGTGCATTTCCCCGGAACAACTCTCTTATCGTAAAGAGCGTAGCTACAACAGACTACTCAATCGATCAGTGCACAACACTGCTTTACCCTTCACTGAATAAACCAATTTCAAGATAAAAGCTAACAATTCTGAATCAAAGCCGTATGTATGTATACAAGGGAGCAATTAGAATGCTCAATGGTTATAACACTCTTCCCAAGATTCGGCTCCCATGTAGTAGTACTCAGATAAATCTCTATTGTAGCGAGAAACTAGCTTCTCCAACTCAACCTTGAACCAATCATGATAACTGACCAAACCATCCATGACACTTTCATCAAGCTTGGAAATTTCAGAGTTGAGTATCGTCAGCTGGCTCTCCAGTTGATAAATCTTGAGTTTCAAATTGTACATTTTGTTTCTTCTTGTCTGTTCAGGGTTGGAATCTGTATATTTTAAAATGACATTGTTTATCGTTTTCATTCCTGGAATCTTACCATAGAAGGATTTTTGAGAGTTCAAGTATAGTGCCGATTGTAACTCTGCGTCTGTCAGCGGTGTATCGGCATTGTCCGAAGTGGAAGACAATGATGTATTTCTGTGTCCAATTGCCCTTTCCGTCATATCATCAATCTTTCTGATCTCATCGTCTTGCTTCTGATACTCTTCATTCTTTTCTCTAGATTCGAATAGGCTGCGCTCAACAAGTTTGAGCTGTATTGACTTCTTCTTGTTGTATTCAATGAGATCTTTAGCAGTTGTGGTAAAATGTTTCAACTCTATCAACTTATCCAAAAAACTGAGATTTATCGATTCCGTCAATGAGTTGATAGAAATGATGTGTCTATCAAACACACGGCCAACATCCTCAATAAAGTTTGAATCCTGCGTCAACGATAAAGAGTTGAACTGAGATCCAAGTTCTGTCAAATCGGGCGTAATCTCGCTGAAATGCTTTACCAGTCTCTTGTTTATCCTCGAGATGTTTTCCAACACTATCTCGTACTTCCTGAATTTCTCTTCAAACTTGGTGAAATTCTCAAATTGTTGCTCGTTCTGAAATTCTGGAAATGCTCCAACAGACGAGCTCGAAGGAATGGGTAGAGTCAAGTATAGTTGATTCTCCAAGTTCCCCAATGGATCGAATGGCGATAGTCGATAAATCGATGTTTTCAGCAAGGCCACATTGTCCTTTGAATTCAAGAAATCGTTAAAGTTCAACTCCGGATCCAAAAAATTCAAAAAGTACTTGGATTTTTTCACCTGTTGGATGGAAAGACACCTATTCAAAAACACCGCCAACATTCTTTTCCTATATTCGATCAAGTTCAATGAGTTGTTATGACTACCACCAGCACCAGCACCAACACTACCATTCCTGGTACTCGCATGAGCACCATCTGAACCAGCGGCTCCGCCAATACCAGTTGACGATTCCCCAGCGCTCCTTGGATCACGAATAATACCTAACGAGTTTGTCGTGGTGGTTGTAAGGTTGGACTTCAAGCTTTGCTTTTCGGGTATTGGTGGAATGATCAAAGTTGGAAAGACTTTGGTTAGGCATTTTCGCAAGCTTTCAAATTCGCTGTATCTTCTCTTCACCGTCAGTGGTCCCAATCTAATCGAATATAAAATGTAACTTTGAAGGTGGTTATGGCTCTCGTTGGACTTTGATGCCTCCACTATTTGTATGCTCAATTCTTTATCGTTCTCAATGATTTCGGAGATTCTTGAAGAATAGATAACCTCACGTCTTGCCTTTGTTCCTTCATTGGGTGAAACTGCGGATGGTTCTTGATGTGTTGTGTTTTTGTTATCTGTGTTGTTGGGTTTATCCTTGTTGTGGATTTCTGGAGTGGTACTATCACTCATAGCGGTGTGTATTCCTCAGTGTGATGGTTGTATGAAGTAGGCAATCAAAAGACAATTATTCAAGCTATATCGAGATGTTGTGTCTAGACAATTGAAGTTTGTTGACCAAAGTACAAGGTTGAAGAAGAGATAGGATAGTGGTATTGTTGTTTGCCATCAACTTTCAATGTTTTGTGTATATACAGCATGGTGCTTGAAAGTTCTCCACAAACACGATATGGCACAGCCCTGGATTTGCAGCTGCTGTTGAGCGTTCACTTACAGCTGGTGAGGTTAGTTGGTCATACTTAGCTGTCAATAACATCCAGATCACAGTCTTCTCCCTCTTGACACTTCACTGGGATGTCAAAAGGGTCAATTGCCTGCCAGAGCAATTTCACTCAGCTTTTGGTTATTCAAGGGAGATTCGTTTGTCAGCTTATTGGGCTGAACAGGTAACATCTGAAAAAAAAAACAGAGACACGCGTACTCTTCAAGTAAGATACTTACTCCAACATCCATCCATCTTCAGGCCAAAACTGTTACAGCATGTCATATCAAGAATCACACACGTTTCAGATGCCCCTTTCAAAGGTGCTGAAGTGGTGTGTGTACACACTATATTCAACGGTACTCTGTACCTTGTTGATGAACTCTACAAATCCATTCTTTAAGATAGCCATCGCAACGTATGTTGGCGTCAGCTTCATCGTGTTGTTGCTGTATGGGTTCATAGTATACTTCAAATCAATAACGAGGTCCTCTGCACAACTCTCCGATGACAAAAACGGTTTCATCAAGTCGGTGTTGAACTTCCTTCCGTCTGTCGTGGAAAGATTATCTCAACAACTCATTGACGTGATATTTTATCTACTGATAACCATCTTTAAGTCAAGAGATCGTCCCGTTGGTAGTGTTGGCATCAGGCTTGACAATCTTGTGGTTGCATATCTAGTTGTGAGTTTGAGAAAGATTGTGGCGTTGCTATGCTGGGTGTACATATCTGAAAATGACGATAATTCAACGCGTGTGAAGGCATTGCTAGCATTCTGCTTCGTCAATTTGATCCAGCATAGATTCATCATCAAGAATGACACCGTCAAAGCTACCGGTAAGGTCTCACTCAAAGATGGAATACAAAGCTTTTGGCTAAAGAGTGGTAAAAATATGAAACTCGAAGCGGACAAGTTGAGATTCAGGAGAAACGTTCTTTTTACGGTGAATTTTGTGTTTGCCATTGTGCTGCTCAGTTCAATGTTCAAACTATACCATGAACTCAAAGATGGATATGCGGTTGTTGTCAGTATACTGGTAAGATTGATTCTGGTGCTCGATATCGAGTTCTCAAAGAGCTTGTGCTTTGAGATGAACGGCTTGAACCTTACATTTGAGAACTCAGATAATCAGCACGGTTCTCGTATGGTTTGAATGGTGATGAGGAACCTACTACCACTTTCCTTCAGCTTGTCTATAGTAAATCGATTATTGTAATTCATATCAGCGTTGACATGTCATTTTTTTAGCGCATTGACAGATATATCGTATAGAGTAACTACTCAACAAGAACTTTTGGTTTCGAAATTGGATCGATGATCAAGCAGACACCATCGTAAAAGAAAACTTTGATGACTGGTCCATACTTCTTTGCTCTTCTAGCCAACCTTCTCTGTTTTAACCTGTTGAATCCGTATAAACCATCGATATCGTCTTCATCTTCATCGGTGTCGATATCTATAAGAGCACTACTTTCTGATTTCACTCCGTTACCATTTAATCCATGGTTGTACTGGTGATGATGTTGTTCAGCAACAAGCCTTTTCTTCAACTGAGCTTCTTTCATCCTCAACTTTTCAAAGTTCAACAAGAAATGTTTTAGCTCTTTCAAGGTCAGCATGTACTTAACCTTCAGCTCAATCGGATCATCAATGTCTCGGATTTTTGTGCATTCGGTCAAGTTCTTCTTCAACATCATCATCTCACCAATGTCGGCCAGTCTTGTAAGGGAATCGTTCAGTCGGGGTTCCAAAAGTTGGGTTTGGATAGAAACATGACTTTTCCTCTTGATCTGATGGCCGAGAGTTTCGAGGCAGTTGATACAATTGTCAAACTCTAGTAGCATCTTCTCCCTGTCAAACTTGGCAAATTTCTTCTCATCCTTCTCGCCACGTTTATGGAAGTTCTCGTATCTGGAAAAGTGCAATGGATCCGTGTGAGAGTGCATAGCATGATGCTGTTTCGAATCGTTGCCCGCCTTGAGTCTCTGCCTTTTCGGTAACGGTGGTAATGGTGCTTTCTTGAACCTTGTCCGTCTTTCACTTAAGCCATCCTTGGGCGTATTTCTCAAGTCAATTAGGTTGAGTGAGTACGTCGTTAGCTTCTCCTTGAAATGGTCCTGTAGCTCCTGATTCTGATGAAGCTTGAAATCCTTTGGTATATCTTTCGTCACCTCAATCGCTAGAGTCTCCTGGATAGATCGTTCAAGATGCGGATCAAACTCGTACAAGTCCTTACCCATATTCTTTTGGCCATTGCTCTTGTCACTATTGTCCAACTGGTGCTCACCATGTGAAGCTTCTTCCAGGGAAGATCGAAGCTTTCTCGGTTTGGTATTGTTAGATGACATTCTAAGCTTGAAGTAGCCTGTCTCCCTTTGATTCTGCCGACGCAAAGTCTCTGGTAGCTTAATTGTAGCCTACGGTGGTCTATGGTTGTGTCATAGCTATCATCTCTCGTATGTTTCAGTCCATTCAACTCCCTTCAGTTGTTTCGAGGCTGTTGATTCAGTCTTTCCCAAGAGGCCCTCTGTCTGCCTGCCTTCCCTGAAAAATTTATGCAGCCGGGCGGGACCATCACCGGGGGAAGAGCCCCTGCCTACTACTACACGGGCCCCCACGCGAGCACGCACTCGTATAGAGGATGATATAAAGGAGAAAGACAGATCATCATGGCTTCGAATAAAAGTATCATGAGGTGTTGTTTCAGTTGAAATCATCCTTGTAGACAGATCCGATACCACAGTCGACAACAGTTTCCTACAAACACACATTGCATTAGCATCTGCTGTCTTAATTGAGCCTTTCTCACGATCCCAGCTTCTGCCAAACATACGTTGAATATAGCATCGGCAAATGGCCTCGACGAGTCAGTCAAAGTTTAGGGGGGTCAACTCTGTTGGTATTGGGATGAGAATTCCCAGCTCTCAATCCCAGTCCTACTCGCCACCAATCGCTGACACAAAACTGTTCAGGCCAAAACCCAACAGATCCTCGTTTTCGGGTGATGGTTCATTTTTCAGCTCGACTCCCTCTTCATCGCATACCAACCACGCAACGAAAGCATTGAAAATTGTCAAAAGGAAGATCAGGTTCATGCATCTTCTAATACTTTACTTTCTCTGGCTATTTGTGATTCACTACTACGAAAGAACACAGGTGTACAACACCATATCAAAATGTCAATGGTCCAAATGGGAGAATTGGCCCTCGAACGCCTCGCCATATCACGCAGTCATTATTGGCGATCCACAAATAGTTGATGACTTTTCATATCCAAACAGATCAAAACCTCTACTTCGATTCACCCAAAGGTTGAGCGATAACTATCTTCATAGAAACCACCAGATCTACCACAAGATTCTCAACCCACACTCGACACTGTTCATCGGGGATCTCTTTGATGGTGGTCGTGAATGGGAAAACGATGTGTGGTTTGACGAGTACAGGCGTTTCCACAAGATCTTCAATCCCATCCGTGATACAAGAACGTTTACCCAAATCCCTGGAAATCACGATATTGGATTTGGAAATACCGTGGATTATACGGTGTACAACAGATTCAGATCGTTCTTTGGTGATGCCAATAATTACTTCTATCTAGGAAACCATACGGTGGTCCTTCTCGACACGATATCGCTCTCCTCGTTTGAAAATCCAGAAATCAGCAATCCTTCGACCGAGTTCCTACAAAGGTTGGAGTCTCCAGAGCATAAGGCAAAGCAATATCCAAGGATCCTTCTAACGCATGTGCCCTTGTACAGGTTTACGGAGCAGCAGGAATGTGGACCGTTGAGAGAGTCCAAGAAGAAGTTCCCTGTGATGAGGGGAAAGCAGTATCAGACTGTTATAGAGTATGAAATAAGTCAAATGATCCTCAACTATATCAGACCAAAAGTGATTTTTTCCGGTGACGATCATGATTACTGTCACATCAGACATCCTTTGGAGAAAAATGCTGCTGACGGTGGTGCTGCAGGTTCTGGTGTTTCATTCACAGATGAGATCACGGTGAAGAGTAGTGCCATGACTGGTGGGATAGCAAAGCCTGCAATTCAGATGATCTCGATGTGGAACCCCACCGCTGATGAGGACAAGGACAAGGACAAGGCTGATCAGTTTGTCACCGATGAAACGGGAAAGATGGTTGTTGAACATGACACCCTCAAGAGTCGTATGTGTTATCTGCCTGATCCTTATTGGTCTTTAAAAGTTTATTCTTTCTTTTTGGTGGTGTCCATCTTGTCATTGGCCGTGGTGTTGGTCTTCAACGAGTTTGCTCTAAAGTTGCAAAGTTGGTTTTCACGCCAGATCAGACTTTACGATGGTGGTGTTTCGCTGACGGATGATATCCGTCTGGCCGCAGCAAAGAACAAGAGATCCTTCAAAAGGACAGTTGTTGAAAAAGTGACCGATTGGAAAATACCAGAGGAGAAAGACTGGGTTGCCTTGTTGATCAATTCCGTCATTGTTGTCTTGATGGTGTGGATGACTCTGCTATGGTACTTTGATACCATATGATGAAGGCTTCTTTTTACATGTGCATTTCCCCCATTACTACGTAACTACGAATTTAAGTTATTGATTTATGGGTTGTATTTTTTGATTGGCTAACCGGTTAGATCTGTTGAAAAATGGTGAGGCGATATTGGGAGGTAAAATCAACCATGTGGCCACATGGTTGACCGGGTCAGCCCTCGTTGACCCCAAATAAAATAGTAATGAAGTGCTCTAGGAAATGTATGTGAGAAAGAGAGAGCGTAAGAAAAGATCTTTTAGAGACAGATTGACTGTTTGATCTATAGCTTTGGTTTGGTAATTTGGACACGTTTGTCGATTGGCTGGAAGCCCTTCAACGATCTTGAAACGATCTCGTCGGTGTCACAGATTTCTCTGAACCATTTCTCAATGTATGGATGTTGCTTCAACCATTGCCTATCCCAACAGACCTGGAAACCCCATCTGAAAGATTGAACGGCATAGATATCAGCAAGTGTTGGCTTGTCGTTGGTGGCAAGGTACTTGGTCTTCTTGAGCTGTTCCTCGAACATGTTGGCGAGTGTTTCTAGCTGTTCATGGGCAGCTTCGACCTTGGCAGCGTCATATGGAGACTTGCCGGTCAATGGGAAGATGAGGTTGACCAAGGCATCCACAATCTCGGAGTTGGTGAATGAGACCCACTTCCAAACTTGGCCTTGTTCCAAGACGTTGAAACCGTAGAATGGATAGGTGGTTGTTGGTTTCTTCAGCGAGATGATGTAGATGAGCATGGCAACGGCCTCGTGTAGGTTGTAACCATTTGGACCGGCAAAGGATGGAGCCTTCTTCAATGGGAATGTTTTAAGGAACTCTTTGTCGGTTAGATCGGAGATCTTGATGTCCAAGTCGAGGTACTCAACCAAGTCTTTCAACAGGGAAGATCTAGGAGAGCCTAGTGAGAGGAATAAGGTTCCTTGGGACATTGTTATGTGTGGTGGGTAGTTTGGTAGAGTTTATCCGTTTGAACTCGAGGGAGGGGTAGAACCGTCCAAAGTATCGCAGAATTGTAAGAAAACAGTTGTCAAATAGTGGTTATACTGATCAAGAGGAAAAACTGTTGAGAGTGAACGTGAATGTCTAGAGGCTAAAAGGTTTGGTGATGCTCCCAACTGGAAGAGAGCCTAACTTGTTAGACTCTGTGAGAGAAAGTCCCTCCTTCCCGATCCGGATAACAGATCCAGATCTGACCGAGCGGTAGCCTATCGTTGCCCGAAGCAGCTCCACAGTTTTTTTTTGGTGCACGGGTGTTACTCTGGTGCGCTTCATGCAGGATGGTAGCACCCATGTATGTCTCTTACACAATGCTACAAGCATGCTATTCATTAGGAAGAATCTGTATTGACATTATTATAGAATGAATCGAGTTGGAGAAAGAATCAAGGAAAAAAGATCCTGCTGTCTCTTCCATTAATATACACCATACTGAAGCCCAGCTTCAGTCCCCATCCCGTACCTCATATCGTGGTGATCTTGAAACTATCATCGGAATGCTGTTTCATAATCTTGAGCAACTCATAGTTGGAGGTGGAGCCTGCTCCTGAACCTCCATTACCATTCTTGTCTCCGTTGTTGGTCAACAACAGCTGTTTCAAGCATCTGTTCTCCATCTCCAAGGTCTTGATCCTAACCTTGAGACCGTTGATTCTTTCATGGATACTCTTGAAATCCTGCTCCATCTCTCTTTCTCTCTGCTTCTTCTTGATTCTGAATCTTGCCGAGGCCAAGGTGTTCCGCCTGCGTTTTTCAACACGGGGCACGTGTGGTTCTCCGTTTGACAATGCTGACTTTTGATGGTAACCAGTGGGCGTTGTTGAGTCGGTGGTGGTGGTGGCCGTGGCGGCTGAATGATATGGTGTGGATAGACTTGAAGAAGGAGACACTGTAGCAGCCGAGGAAGCTGTTGCTGCTGCAGCTGCTGCTGCTCCTGTGGACGATGTCAAGCGATAGTTCTGATCAGCAGAAGTATGACTGTTTGAGTCATCATCGGCATCACCAGCGATTTCATCCTCATCGTCAAAGTCGTCGTACTCGTCACCTCCAACGTACTCGTGATAGTCCTGACGAGGGTCGTTCTGTAACGAGCTGTACGGCTTTGCGTCCAGACTCAGGAATTGGTTGTTTGAAAATAGTGACAAGTCGTCGGATGGGCCAGATAGTAGGGACGATGAGCCGTGGGCGAAGTCAAAGTCGAAATCGTCTAGGTTGAATGCATCAGGCTCCCTTTTCATATCAAGGGTTTCTGTCGTGGAAGAAAAAGTCATCGAGCCTGCAGTTATGAATATTATAGTATGAGTTGGAGAAAGCTGGGGTTATATATAAGACACGATCAGGATATGGTGCAGGTTGAATTTGAAACTGCCGTGCTGTGGATTGTGATTGAAGTTACTCTTTGAGAAGTGTGATAACAATTGAACAGAGAGAGAGAGATAACAATATGGAGAAGGTGAAACTGTGTGATGATCTTTACAGTCCTGGCTGAAGAGGGTGAGAGGATGTCATATGACCCAGGAGATGTATTTGAATATATATATATTCGAGGCTCGTTCGAGGCAAGCCATAATTTGTCGAAAGATTTTCTGTATTGTTGTTGAAGCCCCAAGGTGTGCCAAACAAAAACGGCATTTACTTTACGTGCTTAATAATCAGCAAAGTAGAGGGGTGAAAGACAGATGAAAAATAGGGTGAAAAGTGTGGAGCAGGCAGAAAGCAGGCAGAGCAATCCAAACGGCACGCCTCTCTCTATCTGGCCGCTGCCGCCGTACGGCACCCATACGTCATAAACCATGGCGCCTCCCCACTGGGCCGACCCGCCCTGTAAGGTACTTACCACCTGTTACTTACTACTTACTACTTACTACCGATCTATCTATGGCCTATACAAACGGATGCATTATCACCATATCCTCTGTATTGTATCCATCCCGCAATTTTCAAAGGCTCAACTTCTCAATCTCGCACGCAATTTGTGAAACTTGCAAAGCCAGCAGCCACACCTCTCTTCACTTTTTACACATGGCGATCTTCGAAAGAGTCAATCAATAGTGTGTGGGTGGTATTTTTCACCGAGAATTGGTCGTTACTATTGAACGGCCAAATACTTGGGGAATTTCAGATTGATCCAAAAATATGAGACTTGACTGTCTGCAAGAGAAGACGTGAGTGAGGCGCTGTGGATGAAGTATCAAACAGTTCACCTATATGAGATAAGACACTGACTGACTACGTGTTACCAGTTGAACCAAAAAGAGATCGCTTCAGTGTTGAAACAGCAAATGAAATTACTAGGAAATGCTTTTGACTTATATACCTTGACCGACTAACCTTACAGTCTTTGATAGCCTCTCAAAGATACCTAGAAATTGTGGGTAGACTTTGAATCTTCGGTGTATGAACTTTGTGGCCTGTCCACACATGATATTGATCGAATCCAGTCTTGGTTGTTGATCAACGGTTCAAGCTGTTTGGTGTTGCTTGCTGCTGCCAATTTTTCACCTTCGAACTGTGGCATTCCATCGCGTGTCTAGCAATCGACAGCCGTTTCAAACGGATTACGCATGCTGTATTATCACGTGACACGCGAGCCACTGTTTTTTGAATTCTTGGTTGAACTTGCAACACCAAAGGAACTGGTCAAACGGTGCCAAACGAATCCCTGTCGGTGGGGTTTGTTCGATATAAGCAAGACTACTAAATGGTCACCTGATGTGTAGCCACGTTCTCTAAACCATATCCCGACGATACCCTACCTCAATTGGCCTCAAACACCTACGTTTAGGCAGCCCAAATCAACACTCTATGATCCACCCAATACATGCTTTGCAGCCCTTAAATCGACTGGCCGGCAAACCAGACAGTCAATGCCCATCACCCAAAGCTGTCGAGATTTGATATATATACAGCTACTTACCGGAACTGACTGGTTTCATGTTGAGCTTAAAGTAGAGACTTCGAACTGTGTGTAACACTGAATCGGCAACTCCTTAACACTTTCAAAGCAAGTTGCCTGTCTAGCCAGTAGCCGAAATGGGGATAACCAACTAGGAGCCCATATGGCTCACGGTCCCAAAGGCCGCATCTTGAATTCGATGGTGCAATTTTTTGTCTGCTTTGTGTGTAAACTGCTTACTCTCTCCCAACTTGTTCGTAGTATAGTGCCGCTGATAGAGACAGCCGTATCCCAGGCTCACAGCCATTGCGGGGTTTGGAATGAGATGCTCAGCATACAAACCACCACAACACACACACAGCATACGTACCAATAGACGATACGTAATCGGAACTAGTGATAGGTGTGGACTGTTTCCTAGGGGTTTGGAGCGACAAACCTTTCCAAGACTGGTAAATGTTTCGCCTAGCAGCAGTGACTGTGGCTATACCATCCTATGATGTTCCTAATCCATTACAGTGCTACCAAACTGTTGTCAAAGGGTGTTCTCGTCATCAAGCAAATGGTAGCAAGTGTTCCTTGTCAACTCGTTCTTGAGACGAACAGCAGCACCTCTGTCATCTTCTAAAATCTGATAACATCATCAAACTTGGACAGCCCTCGTTTATGATTTACAGCAGTGTTCATCTCACCAACAGTAAGAACAAATTGACGAAGCAGAAACACAGATTCTAACACCCAAGAACCAAAGTTGAAAATGCAAGACTCTGGATGAATGCTCAGTTATCTTCAACGCGTTACCCCACTGCCCATCTCCAGAGATTTGGGGCAGTGCACAGGTGTTTTCTTCAAGGCGGCTGAGTAGCATGTAAGATACAGAGTAAGGATGATATCGCTTCTAGGGTTGAATAGTATCATTGACAGATTGTAGGGACAGGATGGCTTCTGGATTGAACGAGTATCTGGCATCTTGCCAAAGAGAGAGAAGTTGTATCATCGGTAAGCCTTAGGAGAGGCCTTTCTTTGGAGAACACTATTGAGAGTAAGAGATTCCCCAGCGCATCTGACTCGACCCCCATTGAATCTTATCTCCATCCCACATATTCGTATAAGCTTCTTCATGATATTTCCCGCATCGTTCCGATCTTAGCTGACCAAGCGTCAATGCAGATCTTGAACTGCCAAAAAAGAGCCCACTCTAACATAGCCAGTTCCCCAAGGGGACGATGTTATTGTATCTCAATGGATGGCGAGGCAGTTACCATGGTCAATCTGTTCGTACATCAAGCCATACTCTAACCAATCCAAAGCAAGAAAGAATCACCATAGCGTCTTTGTCTGTTTCTGTCTTTACGGTTTGAATCGTACAATCGAGCTTCTCTATAGTTATCAATCTGCTCAACCTCTAAATTCAAACCCCAACCCAGTCAGCTGGAAAAACCGAAAATCTGCCTTGCAAGGCTTATGCCCAAAAAAACGCTTTGATTTATTTTCCGCAACGCCGCACACAAGGGTTTGATTTTGAACAATAAGGACTGACTGACTTATCGGCATTTGACGCGGCCCTGTAGTCTTACGAGCCTTTGCAAGCTTTGGGAGGTTTGAACTCTAGGATATGGCAGCACACTGGGATCATGAGACCAGAATAGCCATGCTGGACACCTATATATCGTGTCACGCTTTCTACTCATATCAGTGCTGCTTCTTGGCAAAGTTGATGAAAAAAGACACTGCTTTGAAGGACTGAAAAACCTCGATAGATTTGAAAAACACGTTTTAGTTTGGAAAGAATGTCGCTCTATTGTTCAACTATGTAGCATATAACTGAATACGTCAAGAAAAGTCTAAAGAAGTATAATAATTAGGGTTAAAAGAAAAATATGTAGCGCAGGTAGGTGTTTTGATATCAAAGATGTAGAGTATCTTACATCAACATGGCAACCAAACCAACTAGACCAGCACCGGCACCAACGGCAAGCTTGCCGGCAACGTCAGAGAATGTGGAGACTTCAGCACTTGAGGAAGAAGCAGAGGTTGAAGACTTAACAGATGGGGAACCAGAACCAGAAACAGTAGCAGTGGTAGTAGTAGCAACACCAGAAACAGTAGCAGTGGTAGTAGTAGCAACACCAGATGAAGCAGCGGCAGCAGCAGAGGTTGTAGTAGCAACGGCAGAACCGGCAGCGGCAGCAGCAGCAGAGGATGAAGCGGCAGCGACCGAAGCAGAGGATGAAGCAGCAGCGGCAGCGGCTGAAGCGCTAGCAGCTGATGAAGAAGCCTCGGTGGAGGTTGATTCAACAGCAGAAGAAGTAGCGGCAGAAGCAGCAGCGGCAGCGGCAGCAGCTGAGGTGCTAGAAGCTGATGATGAAGCCTCAGTGGAGGTGGATTCAATAGAAGAAGAAGCGGCAGCAGATGTAGCTTCTTCGGCAGCAGCAGAGGAGGACTCAACGGAAGCAGAAGAAGAAGAAGTAGCAGCAGTAGTCTCGACAGAGGATGAGGAAGCAACAGAGGTGGCTTCAGCATCAGCGTCAGCGGCGGCGGCAGCACTGGATGAGGAAGCAGAGGTGGTCTCAGTGGTGGTGGACTCGGCGACAGTAGAAGAGGAGGTGGTAGTGGTTGACTCAACAGTAGAAGAAGAAGCAGTGGTGGTGGTGGTTGATTCAACGGTAGAAGAAGAGGTGGTAGTGGTTGATTCAGCAGTAGAAGAAGAGGCAGCAGTAGTGGTCTCTTCTTCAGTAGTAGTGGTAGTGGTTTCCTCTTCAGCGGTGGTGGTTGTGGTTTCTTCCTCCGCAGTAGTGGTAGTGGTCTCTTCTTCAGCGGTAGTGGTCTCGGCAGCGGTGGTTGTTGCAGCAGTGGTAGCAGCGATGGTACTTGGAGCACAGTCGGTACCAGTTGGCTCTGTTGGCTCCTCACAAACGGCCAATGGAGAGCTTAGGTAAGATCCGTAATTCTCCCATAGACACCAACCACAGTCTAGACATGCATCAACGTAACCCATGAAACTAGAGTCGGAGGCACACAAACAGGTCTCGTCGTAGTCGGCGTCAGAAGAACCGTCTGGAGTACAGGCTCTAGCGGCCAAGATCATGTAACCACAGTTTGCGTGACATTGGTAAGTGGCAGCAGCAACTGGGATACCTTCGGCAATGGCAAAGGCAATTGGGTTGGCAATTGGGGAAGCGTAAGCGGTTGAACCTAGGGCTAGGATGGTTGGAATTAGAGCTCTGATGGACAACATCTTTGATATATAAAGCGAATGTATAGTTTTCAAGACGATGATTGGGAAAGATATCTGAGTCAGACTTAAACGGTTGTCTTTCTGTCTTTCTGCCTTCCAGCAAAATGAAGGAGGCAAAGTCTTACTTTTTATAGAGACAACCTCACCTCGAGGATTTTCTTGGAAGATGTTGAAGAGAAAGGAAGCCAGATACTGTCCACCGTTTTTTTCTCACACCGCTTCAGTTGCATACAATAGGAGTAAGCATAAGGTTTCTCCAACAATAGCACAGAAATCTCAAGGGCGCTGCATCTGTGCCTCTATTGTTCGATCATGCATGAATTGGCAGCTTGCGCACCTTGCACATGCAACTTTAAATACAATAGTCGATCGCAGATTTCAATCGAATTATCTACAAGATCAGTGAGCCCTTGTGGTCCAACTGGGACGAGGAGGAGGGTCTGCTGTCTTTCAGTAGAATTCTGCACTTCTACCGCCCCGCCCGAGTGCACTGACTGCGGGTTGGAGAGAACTCAACTGTCTTGAACCTATCAGGTGAACGAAGGTAAGCCTGTGATTTATTGATGTTTCTTCAGTATGTCTTAAGTGTTAAGCCTATTCCTGCAACTGGATCAATCCTGGAGACAGAAACCCGGAAGTGTACTTTCCAGCCGACGGTGTGTCTACAACAAGAAAGTATCTTTATCTTAGCGGGTCTCAGCAATTATGAAAGCCCGGCTTCGGGTCATCCCCGTAAGGTCAATGTTTTCGTTCAATGGTGATCATCCCAGAAGACATGGAAGACCGGGCTATTCTCAAGAAGTCTCTATCCGTAAAAACATTTGCCACTATCGTTACAGTTATAGTGAAAGAATCATTGAGTCATCCATTCATTGTCGGTTTTAAAGGTACTAATGGAGACGCTGTCTAACATTGGAATGTAAAGTACAAGTAGCGGAGTCATAAGTGTATATTAAATTAAGTGATAATTCATATTATAAAATAACACTTAAATAAACGGAGCGAAAAGAAACTCGTATAGTTATACCATCAGTGTGAAGTATTCTGAAATGGATAGGGTATCTATACTAACAGATCTTACATCAACATGGCGGCAAGACCAACTAGACCGGCACCGGCACCTAGAGCAACCTTACCGGCAGCACCAGAGAAGGTAGCAACGGAAGCGACGGTGGACTCAGCAGCGGCAGAAGAGGTAACTTCGGCAACAGTGGTTTCAGCAGCAGCAGAAGTGGTCTCTTCGGCAACAGTGGTCTCAGCGGCAGCAGCAGCAGCAGAAGTGGTTTCTTCAGCAGCAGTGGTGGCCTCGGCAGTGGTGGCCTCAGCAGCAGCGGAAGTGGTTTCTTCAGCAGCAGTGGTGGTCTCAGCAGCAGCGGAAGTGGTTTCTTCAGCAGCAGTGGTGGTCTCAGCAGCAGCAGAAGTGGTTTCAGCGGCAGCAGTGGTGGTCTCAGCAGCAGCAGAAGTGGTTTCAGCGGCAGCAGTGGTGGTCTCAGCAGCAGCAGAAGTAGTTGCGGCAGCAGTGGTTTCGGCAGCAGTACTTGAAGCACAGTCGGTACCAGTTGGCTCTGTTGGCTCGTCACAAACGGCCAATGGAGAGGTTAGGAAAGATCCGTAATCGGACCATAGACACCAACCACATTGTAGACATGCGTCAACGTAACCCAAGAAGTCAGAGTCGGTAGCACACAAACATGACTCGTCGTAGTCAGCGTCGGAAGTACCGTCTGGAGTACAGGCTCTAGCAGCCAAGATCATGTAACCACAGTTTGCGTGACATTCGTAGGTGGCAGCAGCAACTGGGATACCTTCAGAAACAGCAAAAGCAATTGGGTTGGCGACTGGGGAAGCGTAAGCTGATGAACCTAGGGCTAGGATGGTTGGGATTAGGGCTCTGATAGACAACATTTTTTGGATATAAAGCGAATGTAGAATAATTGTGGTATACTCAAAACTCAAAGATGAAACAACAAAGTAAAAGGTCTAGCAAGTGTCAAAACTAAAAACAAAACACAAAGGGGTGTCACCGTATTTATATAGAGCAGAGCTCAGGTTTGAATTCAGGGTCGAAGCTTTGTTTAATGGTTCAACAACGTCCAATGCCTGTTGTGGATTGCAGGAACGACGAACAATAGACATCGCAAGGCATAATACCGTCCCCAAGAACAATAGCGACAGAATTGCAGCCAAAAAAAAAGTTCCTTTTCGAGGAGATGCCTAAAAAGTCGGCCTTCGCTGCTATCTTTGAGCATCTGCTTCCCCGACAAGGCTATATATTCTGCTCGATTCAAGTCAGTTCAATTCACGGCTAGAGGAATGCTGCAATGCTACAGGTCCTTGCTCCCCCACAGTTCTTGCTCTTTGAACTGATGAAGTCATGAAGTCATCGGAAGAGAATGGAAGAGTTGTCGAGGAAGCATCCAACTGAAGCTTTTGAGGTTTTGCTAACACCATGCCCAATTTACAACCATGTCTGCCTCATTCTGCTGCTAAGCAGGTGTAGTAAACTGTAGGCAGATGGCATTGGTTTATGATGATTGGCCAATTGGACAAGGTAAATACAGCCCAGCGCAAATCCTTGTAACTTCATTAAGGTTTTAGAAAAGTTGGGGTTTTCTAGGTCGTTGTCATTCGTCCATGTTGATAGCCCCTACATCGTCCTCCTTGAAAGACTTATCATTAGGCCCAAAGAACCTCCCCAACGAAAGGTTTCGTGAGGGTGTATGAGCCATTGCCAAGGCATAATAAAGAAAGCTGAAGTGCTTCTTCCGCCGCGACGCAATGTTGTTGTCTGTTCCTGTTTCAGTGTGTGGTATCGTTGGTGCTTGACTAGTGTCCCCCCATACATTCACAGTCACCACGTACAGAATCGCAGAGCAGATTCCACCTCATGTTTACAATAGTGGTGCATATATCGCTCCAGGATAGGGTCGGGTCAGGTCACCTTGGGGCTGCTAATGCTCAAGCCAAGCCAAGCAATGGTCAATGGACTTTTCAACCACTAGCTCTACACTATGGTTGGAGTAACTACCACGTACACATTAGGCAACACCCAATTTCTGTAGCGAGATTCTTCAGGCTTGTTAGACTGCTGATGCTCTTCCAAAATCGTGTTCACGTTCCTCTGTTTGTTTATGTTTACGTTTGTCTATATCTATATGAACGTACCTTTCTCTTTACAGTAAGACTACTCACTTAAGTGTGCAGTTGTTACCATTGCTGAAACTGGGCAGTCTGTAGTGGTAAAGATTGTACATCCAAACTTCAAACCATTCCAAGGTTCCGTCTTTTGCCCCGTTAGTATCAATGAAATATGCTGACAAGAGTGGGGGTCTGGAATCAAAGCACAGGCCATAGCGTTCAATTGCTGCCTTGAGCCAATCGTGTGTTCTTCCTCAAATTTGCAAAGGGTCTTCTCGAATTAGCGCTGTTTTCGGTTATTATTTTCATCTTCATCAGACTTGGAGCGTGCATATACATATAAGGTTTTCAAAAGCGGACATGCGGCTGTAGCTGGCAGATTTCTTTCTGCATTCAATAAGGTTTAAGCTTATAATAAAGCTCTAAAAAACCTTAAAACAATGGATCTCAGAGCCGCTCAACTGCTTGCAAATGATGAGAAACACCGCTCGAATTTTTGGTGGTTGTTTAGCCGTACAGGCAACAGACAGGCTCAAGATGGTTATGAGTAAATAAATAGATTCAACGGTAAAGCAGCGAAATCACCATCTAGAACATTACTTGTGATCAGGAAAAAGTTCCGCCAGTAAGAAGAACTCATTGACAAACCGGGCACCAATGTTCTACCTCTTTACAAAGGCATTTATGCAAAGTTCTTGCCGTGGTTCCCTAGACTCTGAAGACAATCCCTCCATATGGTTAAAAATAGAATATGGGGACCAATAGTTCCAATGAACTTTTTGATAGGCGGATAGTAGGATAGAATTTTGTTCTGTCTAATTTACTACATCGAGTGGTTTTAGTCACTCTTCTTCTCCCACCATCAATCATACCAAAGGCGCAAAAAGTCATACTCTCTGTCTCTCTTCACTGTTTGTTGCCTGATTCCCTCTCTCTTAGAGTCAATCCATGTTCGAAGAAATTGTTTCTTGGTTGCGGCTTGATGCTTGATGCTTGATGCTTGATGCTTGATGCTTTGACCCCATAATACGGTGAACGTCTGCATATCTGGACGGTTGATGATGGTTAAGGTTACGTGGGGGAATTTATGCCAGACAGAAAGTTGCGTCTGCCGCACATGCTCTTCCAATTGGGAAAGCATTATGAAATTTTCTATCGGAGACAGACTTATTACTCTATCTGGGTACAAAAAGGAATGTCGGACATGTATGTAATTACACAATCTGCCTAGCCTCAACTTTTACTTAGAAGCGACCTGAGCAAGACTCTCCCAACCGAGATGGTGGTTCGCCGGAAAGCTTCGGCACCAATGCTGGCTCGTCAATGATCATTTGGGGAAAGAGAAGAGTTGGACCGCTTATTTGTTGAAACGTTTACTTGTATCATCCTTACAAGGCACCCACTGCTTTCAACGAATCATAGATGGGTGTAGGATAGCCTCACAGAGTGGTTGGGGCTTAGGTTGAAACGAGTGAGCCAACTTTTGCGAAGCCGCAAAGCAACGGCAATTTGAACTACAGGATTGCCTTACCCTTCGTTTAAAGTCGTCGCCTCGGGAAAAGTCATGTCATTTTGCAGCTCATCATGATGAAAATACATCTTTGACAAGGAGAAACATGATCGATGTGTCATTTGGTAACTGTCCGGATACTTCTTAAGTTTTCACTAGTATCAGCTCGGATGTAGCGCATTTTGAGGGTGTTGAACACACTGAAAGACAATGCCAGTGCCCCACGTTTGTACTTCGAGTGGTGTCAAATGCTTTCCAATGTTAGCATAGTGCTTGTATGATATACTAGGGGTGTAAGTAAATAGTAGGCTGGCCGGTATAATAGTAGAGTCAGGTGCTTCCAGATGAGCAGCTGGCAGATTCCAGATGCAGCAAGATGCATAACCCCAAGCTTCCATCTTGGGGTAGGCTGTTGAATCACGACAAAACAAATGTTATTTTGTAAAATGGGTTTGGTTGCAAACAATCTCCCACGAGAACATCATCGAATAGAACGTGTATATTAGTGGTTTGCATGGTAAACATCGAAATCAGCTAACATTCAGTTGTAACACCAGACCGAGTGTTTGGGTTTTTGTAGCATGTACTATTCGAATCATTTGATTTCGCTTCTCAAATGACCACTGTTTACTTACAGAACCTATTTGCATTATCCGAAAAGTTTGAAGAAAATTGAATCAAAACATTGGATATCAAAAGAGAAGGGGGCATAGTTATTCCGCCATACTTTCAGATCAGTAAATAAGCTATCATGAACCGTAATCCTTTCAAAAATGCAGCAGATCTACCTTTCAAGGCTCATGCTCCCGTGTATGGTTCAATGTCAGAGGCAGAAACTGTTTCCATAGAGGACACTAGAACTGTTGGGAATGATGCAGTTAAAGTCGATTTTGTAGTTGACTCTTCTGGAGAATATGAATCTGTAGATAAAATGGACGATGCAGATGATAGTTCACCATCATGAGGGAAGTCATTCGTCACAGATATCAAAGAAGAAGTCGACGTTGCTGTTGTTCGAATAGGTGAATCTGTTGATGTTGCAGAAATTGATGAATCTGTTTAAGTTGGTCTTTGTGGTGTAAGCAATGTTGAGGACTCCGGAGTTGTCAATGTTGTTGCCGTTGCTAAAGAAGTAGACGTCGGTATTGTTGCAAATGTTGAATCTGTTGACGTTGAGGTTGACTGAATAGTTGCATCTGTTGACATTGATGTTGTTTGATCAGTTGCATCTGTTGACGTTACAGTAGATTTTAGCTCATTCCGCCTCCCATTCCCCCTCCTTTACTACATCTCTTTGGATTTCTGTGAGAATGAATAGGCTCTGTGTTTGCAAAAGTTTAAAGCGTCCCGAGGCGGTTTTCAAGTTTAAAGATGCTTGTAGAAGAAGCAAAGGTTCTTTTTCTATAGACAGGTGGGGAATCCCTATTTCATATAACTCATAAGTATATGTTCACTCTTCTTACTGACAGAATACCTATACTCTCAATAGTAGGATATTTTGTCTCAATGATAGAGCACTTATACTTTCAACGATTCCTTCGTTGGCTGATGTCTTCTGGTTAAGGATGCCACAATCTGGGAGAGAGATGGTGGCTTGTTGAAAGGATAGGTATTCTGTCTGAATTAGCCAAGTATACTATTCTGTCAGAACCCCACGATTGTAAAGAGATCAGATCTGAACATAATCTGCCAGATTCTACCTACGTGCAATTAGTTACAGGAGGTACTCTCGTAATTGTTTACGTAGCTTACATTTTGTGCTGCTTCTTTGTCCAACCTTCAAATTTTCGCCCTTTTGTTGGACACCATCCAGTAAGGTAAACCACCGCCACTTTTCCCTTCCTTTCCCACTTGTTTAACGTGGCTTCTTTAGTACCCTATACCTATATTACTCTTCTAAATCACCTTCTTGCTTTTCTTTTTTGACTAACTGCTCATCTCAAACCATTCGAGGGGAAAGAATCGCTTTATCAAATCAAAGAATCATCAATAAATCATCATGTCTGCTCTAGAACAATCATTAGACGCCATCATCGCTTCAAACAAGAAGCCAACCCCAAGAAGGGCACCAGCAAAGAAGGCTGCTCCATCCAAGAAGCCAGCCACCAGAGTTGGTAAGGCTGCCAACAGAGCTGTCACAAAGCCTGCTGCCACAAGAAGAAGGGGAGCATCCTCAGCTTCATCTTCTGTCGCTACATCCGTTGGTTCAGCATTGGACTATGCTGACAAGGTTGTCGTTCACAATTTGCCAAAGGATATCAAGAACGACGTTATCAGAGTAAGTTTCTAACGTTTTTGCAATAAAGGGAAGATGGAAAGAATGAAAAAGTGGTTTTTGTTCGGACCGTTTCTTTGGCATTCATTCGAAAGCAAAAGAAGATTGCTCTTAGCTATCTTTAGGGTCCAATTCATTTTGTGTACTCATTTGATAGCTTAGTTGGTCTTTCTTGTCTGTCATACCGGTTTAGGTTTACACGAGTGGTCTGTGCCTCGTTTTTTTGAGGTACTACCATTCACCGTTTTGTTGGAATCACCATCAATACTGAGCGCTTCCATTCAAATAGGTACTTTTCCACGTGGGTTTCACATTTTTTCAGTTCGGTTTTGTTGTTGGTTTGAAGTTACATCTAACAGTCAAGATGTTGCTTGCCATGGAGGACTTCAGGGTGAAGTTTGATTGTGGGATATAAACTGTTGATGTCGTCGATATGGTCGGTCCCAACGATACTCATAACGACCGAACGACATAGACGAGATGCATCACAGTTTCTTTGGCACCCTCGAGTCTCGAAAGACTTGAGAGCCGGTGATATTGAGCTACAGCTATCTGTATCTTTCTACGGGACCACTAGCGCGGTTCTGTTTCAAGGCAATATTGAGTTTGAGGAATGTTGTATCATAGAAGGCATTTGTTCTGGAAACGATCCTACTATGCGACATGAAATAATGCAGTTGAACCTGTATCAGGCAAGGGGAGTTTTGGGGTTATTCCAGACACGAACGACTCACAGAATTTTTCGTCACCAGCGACCGAGGTATCGAAAGAGTTCTGTGTTGTGTTCAAAGTTTCAAAAGACATGATGATTTATTGATGCTGTTTTTCTTTTCTTGAAAAAGTTTAGCGGACCTATGATACTGTCTGGAATGTGATTCTCTTTTTTCTAATCTGCTCTTTCAGTGTTGCAGAAGATTGAATCACACGCATGCGTCTATGCGACACCCATCACTACACTTAAGTTTGCCTGATACTGGATTTCTCGTGCCCATTCCTCACTCATCTTGAACCCGTTCCCAGCTGCCTTCTGTCAACCACAAAACTACTGTTTCCAAATGTGCCTGTCAATCCATGAGTACCTCATGAAATTGAGGAAAGATCCACAACTGTTACACCGAACAACAAACAATAGATGTCACCATTCTTCTTTTATCGCGCCATCCCATACACTTATCTTGCATGAGAGATACCATGTGTTCAACTTTACTAACCTATCAATTCGCACAACATTGTTTGATTTTTTTGCATTATTATTATAGGAGTTTTTCCATAAGCAAGTTGGACGTGTCAGATCCGTTTCTTTAGCATACAACGAAAAGGGTCAATCAAAGGGTGTTGCCACTGTTGTCTTTGCTTCCCCAGCTACTGCCCAACTGGCTGTTCAAAAGTACAATGGCTCTCCAATTGACAACGGTAAGGCCATCCTAAGACTAGAGCTTATCGTTGATCCTACAAAGAAACCACTAGCTGCCAGAATCACTCCAAATACCGTTTCCACCAAGGGTCCTAAAAAGGCTTCCAATACTGCCAAGGATGTCAGAGCCAAAGTTCAACAGATAAGAGGAAGAAACGTTGGTGTTGAGAGAAAGGCCGGTGCTGCCAGACCTCAAAAGGCTGCCGCTTCTGGTAAGAAGGCCAAGCCAGCCCCAAGAAAGAAGAAGACCATTGAAGAGCTAGACCAAGAGATGGCTGATTACTTCACCACCAATGAAAGCAAATAGGTATGTGTCTACTCATTACCATCAAGTGTTCTTTTTTATCTCGTTCTCGTTCTTGTCGTTGCTCTTAGGTTGGCTGCGTCTTTTGAAGGATTCTGCCGTTTGCAATTCCTTCATACTTTTCTTTTGTTATTATGCCAGCGTTGTAGTATGTTTCTATTCTCAAAATCTTAAAAAAACAGGACTTCGATCCTGATTCTTCTTTTCTGAAAGCACTTTGCACAAACCATATTGGTTTTTGATTTGAAATGGTAAAATGGTTTGATTGTACAGCTAGTCAAGTTCGAATAGTTCTACCATTCTGTCCCTCACAGAAGATTCAATTAACCAATACACTGACAACGTTCAATGGTATAAGATGAAAATAGATAGATATATACACAGAAAACCACCAAGCTGGCGCCGTCTTCAAAACCCGTAAGGAACACAAAAAGCGAAAGGCGAGACAAATAAACAAAATAAACACCACAAAACATAGAACCAGCAAAAACTTATGTATTTCACTCATCCTCCACCGGTTAACAATCACCATCCAAAAAAGCTGAACTTGTCACCTTTCTTCCTGCTCATGTAGCTACTTCCCGAACCTTCGTACTCGCTCTTCCTCTTATACTTCCCTTCTCCATTCTCATCCACTTCCCTCATTGGGAATCCAGGTCGAACATCAGCGATGGAATTATTTGAAGCTCCTTCAAGTTTGGCCTTCTGCTCGCTGTCGTACGACGATGTTTCCTTTATGTACTGTGTCTTCCTACGGATGGTCACCTTGGATTTGACAAAGACGGCCGTCCCTATAGCCAAGACTGATAGGAAGACGGTCTGTTTCCAGAACTGTTTGAGTGGTGGTAGTGATGTTGCTGACATGATTGTTGTATGCGTTTAATCGTGACGTGTTACAACGGCGGATGTAGATGTAGGTTTGCCGGAGTGCTGTTTGAAGAAGATCCATTTGCAAATATAAAGTGATGGCAGGTTGAAAGTAAAAGCATCATCACCAGCAATTCTTCTCGTAAATAGGATATTTGCTTCGCCACAGATGGTCCAGTGGCTGGTGGAGAGAGAGCAGACAGTTGATAGATTGTCCCAATTAGGCAAGTGTCTGCATTGCAGAGGATAATAGGCTACGCTCTGTCTAGTTGGCAACAAGAGAAGCACCACCAACTTCAACCACTGCTACAACTTCAACAGCAACAACAACATCACCTAACCCGCCGTATTCTCGTAGATTGTTTCTTTGTCTGCTTGATATTTGAAATGTTTCAACAGTGGTGAAGCAAAGCTCTCAATTGCTACTATTCGTCTCACCTTCCTCATATTCTAAACTTTTCACTGGAGACTAGAGGCGCTCTTGGATTATTTTGGATAGTAACATCACAAAACACAGAAGCAATAGCTCAGCACCTCTAAAAGGTCTCTTTACCATCCAGCATGTCATCAAAGCAAGACATTGACTCATTGGCTCACGGTGTGGCCGGTGGCCTCAGTGGTCTACTATCAATGACTCTAACCTATCCGTTAGTCACCCTATCAACCAAAGCACAGGCATCAAAAAAGAAAAAGAGAGGCTCTTTGAATGCAACCAAGAAGAAGCCGTCGGTCGAGGCAGTCAAGAACTTGTACAATGGCCTTGAGAGTGCCCTAGTTGGTATCACGGCAACTAACTTTGTCTACTACTACTTTTATGAGTTGACAGGTTCCAAGCTACGCAGCAGAAACTTGAAGGACCAATCCAGTTCAGGCTTAAAGAAAGGTTTAACCGCATACCAAAGTATACTTGCAGGTCTAGTTGCCGGGGTGATCTCTAGAGTTGCCACTAATCCTATTTGGATTGCAAACACCAGACAGACGGTGATGAAAAAGAAGAAAGGCTTGCCAAGTCCACCAAACACAGCTCAGATGATTTATTCAATTGCTAAGAATGAAGGTTGGAAGAGTCTCTTCAACGGTTTGGTCCCTGCCTTGTTCCTTGTCTTGAATCCAATCATTCAATACACATTTTTTGAACAGTTAAAAACTTTGATAGTGACGAAGAGAAACAGAAAAATGACGCCTGTCGATGCTCTAGTCTTGGGAGCCTTGGGTAAGCTAATAGCAACCATTGTCACTTACCCTTACATTACTTTAAGGTCAAGAATGCATCTACAGAGCATTGCGAAAGATAAATCATCAGGTTTACACTCCAGATCTCCTTCTTCAACGGCTGATACTAGCGATTCATCTGCTTCCAACATTGCTGATTCGGTTCAGTCATTGCCTGATGATATTGAGTCCTCTGCACAATTACCAGAGTTGAGACAACAGTCTCAAATTTCGAGTGAACCTAAAGGAATGTACGCATTGACTGTGGAAATTTTGAAAAATGAGGGTTTCGTGAACTTCTACAATGGATTAAGTTTGAAATTGTTACAGAGTATCTTAAGTGCTGCCTTCTTGTTCTACTTCAAGGAGGAGTTTGTCTTGAAAACTGATACTTTGATAAAAAAGACGAGAAGGGCAAATTTGCTTGTTTCCAAAGCCACTGACTCCTCTGCCTCGATTTGAGTGAATTGTCATTTTGTCACGTTCGTTGTTCTTCTAAAACCGTTTTTCTATTTTTCTTCCGCAAGATTTTGCGTTCCTTATTTATTCCTATCTAGTAATTGTCGAATCAATTTTTCCTTTTTTTGCATGTGCGGTTCACCAAATCACCAGTTAATGGCTGAGTTACAAAGGCAACGTCCTATCTGCCTCTCGACAACTCAAACCAAAATGTGCCTTTTCAACTGTTCGTATGAATAGAACATTATTGCAGAGGCAGGTATTGTTTTCACCAAAGTGACGCCTAGACCTGTATAGAATCCTCGTATGCCTTTCTTCTTCCAAATGTCCTTGGCAACATCAAACACCCCTTTATCATTGGAATCGTTTATCTGAACAATGTTTTTAACTGAATCAGCCGGGAACAATGCACCGTTGTAACCTATCCCTGCCATGGCACCAGCAATTAGCAATTCATGTGCTCTATGCTCATATTGAGCATCTCCAGTACGCTGAATACCAAGTTCTTTGAAAAACTCTAATGTGTATTCGTAAAACCCAAACCAAGCAGTCGAACCTCCAACTTCTCTAACCAAAGTTGTGGTCTGTCCCTTCCATAACCCTTTGAATCCATTCGATCCATAAATTTCCTTGATCAATCCACCAAGTTTGCTCTGTTTTCCACCAGACTTGAGATTTTCCACCTGTAGCTTGCATTTGACCAGTTCGATGGGGGTCAACACAAAACTAGTCACGACTCCAGAGGCAGCACCACAGTATAGCTTGTCAACAAAGCTCAAGTGACTATCCTTGTTCTCTGTTGACACGCTAACGCCTTTGAAAATTAAGATGCAATCCTGGGCTAGTCGATAGGAGAAGAACAAACAGCTGATCTCCATAGAAGCACCAAGCATAGGTGATAACAGACCCTTATAGAATCCATTATATAGGCCTTCCTTTCTATATGTTTTTAGGATACAATCAATGCTAGATTTGAACAGAGGTTCAGGTAGCGACTGTGAATATTGAAGTCTAACTTTGATGGTGTCGAACGGGTACTCTACCACTTTACCTATTGCTCCTGAGATCGAACCAACTATGATTTCTCGGAGTGATTCTCTCAGTATGTCCTTTTCCTGAGATTTGAGACTGGGTATTTCCTGACCCTTGTTCTCGGGTATGGTTGTTGTTGTTGCTGCTGTTGTAGACATCTCTAATATATGACTCTTCCACTGTGTAAACCACTGTCTAATCTATGAACCTAATTGAGAAGTTTTCCAAAGATCCTATCGTCTCACCTGACCACATTACTTATACTGAAAAAACCTGTCAACAAGATGAATGCCTTCAAGATTTGTTCCATAAGGGTCTACTACTCTAGGCCATCTGACTCTTCCTAAAACTTTTCAAAGGTGCCACCCGCGCTATGCACTATGGAGCCGAATTACCGCTTTCGGATCATAATCTGGGGTCGGCTAAGATAGACGCGTCGCCTTTTTGTCACGTGCTTAACACAAAGGGTTACAAACCCTGATACACTGCCGTATTCTGAGGCAGTGCTAGCTCCTACAGAGCTCCATTGCAGTAAGTGGTATGTAACTTGTTACGTAATTTGCTTGAGAAATTTCAACTCGCTCACCAAAAATTTTTCACCAGACAACATCCATCCATTATGGAACCTCCTTCACTGGTATCTTTCCAGTCTCCAATAGGTGCCAACTACCTCTCTGCTCTTCCTTTAATTAACTACCGTTAGCTTTGACAAATACCGGTAACCGTTAGTGAACCTCCTAGTTAAAATTCCTTCTCTTGAAAAGTCAAAGGATAGTCTGCTAATTTTTTTGAAACGGCTTAAACGTGATTATTCTAAACAACTACAGTCCAACGATAGAACAACATGAAGTATTTAGCTGCTTACTTATTGCTACAACAAGGTGGCAACGCCTCCCCATCTGCCTCTGACATCTCAACTTTGTTGGAATCCGTTGGTGTTGAAGTCGAACAATCCAAGTTGGACCTACTACTTTCTTCCCTAGAAGGTAAGTCCACCGATGCTTTGATCGCTGAAGGTGCTACTAAGCTAGCTTCCATCCCAGCTGGTGGTGCCTCATCTGCTGGTGCTGCTTCATCCGGTGCCGCTTCTGGTGCCGCTGCTGAAGAAGCTGCTGAAGAAGAAGTTGAAGAAAAGGAAGAGTCCGATGATGATCTAGGTTTCGGTTTGTTCGATTAAATTCGTGCAAGCAAGAACCTTTCACAGAACTACTTTACAACATTGATGAAACCATTAAATGTGGATGTTCAATTTTATTATATAGCATTGGGGATGTCACTTTGATTAAGGATCAATGACTTCAAAAGAAACTTTTCATGGTTTTACACTATTTTTTTCTCAAAAAAAAAGGAATCGAAAGGATGAACCACTTGGATTCAACGTTGGCTTTTTTAGATTCATATCAGGGGTCAATGGTGTTTCCACAGTATCATTGTGTGTGTTTTTTTGTTTTTTGAATAATATATTTAATGTATCATTATTTCCAAAAGACCTACAAATTTTGGTTCAGGTTATGTCGTAAATTTGTCGTGAAGGGAAAGCACTGAAAGATCTGGATCAGTACTACAGAGTGTCGATAGCATCGTTCAGCTTTGCCTTTAACGTACCAAGTAAAGCACCATTGGTGGCATTGCTCTCGGCGCTATCAATGCTCTTCTCATTGTTATCCAACTTTTCAAGTAAAACAGACAGGCGGACCCTCGTTTTCGAGATGGCATCGACCAATTCGTCGCTAGAACCAACCACCATTCCCTTCGATGATCCCGTGGTCGGGTCTTTTGTGCCTGCTTCCGAGAAACTTTCAAGGTTTTGCCTTAGCTGTCTGTAGTACCGCACTTTTCCAGCAAGTTTTTTGAATGTCTTGCGGTTGTAGGTTAGTCTCTCCATGGCATCATCGTACTCTGCGATCAACTCCACATTGCTCGTTGCCAAGTTTGTCGAAGTGGGTAGTTCGGATATCACGTTCAGTATTTCTTCTTTTTTCAACGAGAGTAACGAGTGCAAGTTCACGTTGTTTGGCTGGTCGTCGTTCCCAGATAGAGTTGAATCATCATGACCATCTTCATCAATGTCATCGGGTTGATTTCTTGTATTCCTAGACGTTGAAGTGGTATAGCTTCCATTGAGATCGGTGATTTTTCCCCCGCCAAATCTGACCATAAGCTCGTTCAGCTTCAAAAGGTTGGCCTTTTTGAGTTTGTTCAGGTTTTGCTCGTTGGTCAAGACTTGTTGTATGATCTGAAGCACTGCCTGCTTACTGAAAAATCTATTGCACTTTTTGATTATCAGAATGTTCAACTCAGTTAGCAGCTTTTCCAACTCTGATTCGTTCAATGAGTAGGGGTCGCTCTTCGAGTCTTTCGTTAGCGCCAGTGTTGCCTTTGTTGTGACCATTGGAGTCTTGAGAGTCTTCACCTGATGCTGTATGAAAGATTTCAACTCATCGTACGTTATCGTTGTGAGCACGCTGTCGATAGGGTCGGGCATTGCAAGGTGTATAATATCTAGTGATTGCGATTGTGATTCAGTTACCTATTTCTATGATGGCCTTGTCTTAGTTGCCCTTCAAGCTTAATTGGCACTGTGTAGTCTAAAGTGATTCTGTTGTGTTGATAAGCAAAAGTTGATTATCAGGTTTCATACATAACGCGTTTCGATTACTCATATATGCTCCATGCACAGTGTAATAGTAAGGCTGTGCGACAGTGTAGACATACGCTAAAAAGCATTAAAGCTGAATCACTTTGCTCATATAATCCACGTGAAATACTATCGTAGCAGAAGGTTTGCTCAGAGGCAAACAAACCATCCAAAAAAAAAGAACATGTATTCAGCAAAACCCATCCAATTCAAAAGTTCAACATTTCGCCGGAAAAAGAGCTCTCATTCGACAACTGGTAGCTAGATGCCTCGAAGCTGCTACCAAACTCGGATTGCTTTGATCTATACCGTCCATTGCTTTTGAAAAAACCGTAGACCATGCTAGTCAACCATTCAAAAATATGTTTGTCTTTGGGGGAGCTGTAATTTTTCGGACCATGGGCAATCTCAAATTGCTGATGGTCAGCTTCGATCAAGCTAACTTTCTTCATGGTGGGGGTTCGATTCTCTTTGGAAAGACCACCAACTGAAATAACCCTTCTCCCTGATATCTGATGCCAATCATCAATATCCACAAAGCTTTCTTTATTTCTCAATGCCCTATATGCTAGCAGCTGACCAGTTTCTCTTTCTAGTTGGTCTTCCATTTCAACTGTAATATATGGCGTGTTTAAGTTTCTGAGATTGACCGACCCCATGGTGATCAAATAAACTTGTGATAGAGAAATCATTCTCATAAAAAAACATTCTTGTTAACTGATGGCAATTCAAACGTTTAGGGAGGAAGAAACTTGATTAAAAATGCTAACTTGCGACCGATCGCAATTTGCTCCCAAATCAATTTGCAGCCAAGGGTGTATACGATCGGTCTTTTTTTCTACAAGAACAGTGGCGTACAATACATGCAGATTATCATTAATGTAACCAGGTACACACGTTACAAAACCATCCATAAAATCATTTGAATGGAGCCTTCAAAGGATCAACAACACTACCGTGCTTCACAATGACCTTTGGCATCGTCATCTTTTGGTGAGTCTCTCTACTCGACCATTCTTGTCCAATAGGAATCCTCAACGACCTCTCGTACTGTTCCATTGTCTCAAATGGATAAGGAACACCATTGGCTTGATATTTGACGTTCTTCTTATTAACCCTCTCGTTGATTATCACGTTCTTCTTGTTTTTGTCCCTTCTTTTATCCTTTGCAACAACACCGCTCAAAGTTTTCACTATCTTTCTCTTTGGTTGGTTCTTCTTTGCCCTGTGACTATCACCTGCCCAGGATCCCCAGCCCGGGAGTGTCAGATCGATCTCTTGGTCTCCTTCAAGTTGTGCCACTTCTTCCTTCTCAACGGCAAACTCTTCTAGTATGACATCATCACCGGCAAACGCTTGCTTAATGAGATCCTTCTGAGTGAACATTCTAATATCATCTGGCGCACTACCCTCGGCTTCAACCTCGTTGTCATCAGTGTCGTTGGATTTACTCTCCTTCTTCGTTTTCTTGGATGGCTGTTTCTTTGGATCCACAATCATTAGCGTCTGCTGGGTGTCGATCTGAACGCTTGAATCTAGATCAGCCTTGGAACTCGATCTTTTCTTCTCGTTCTTTTCAGATTGCTTGTTCATTTTATTGGCAGCTTTGTCAAACTTGGAAGATGTTTCGTCGACCACCTTAACCTTTCTAGATTTACGACCAGAAGATCTTTCTTCCGCGTTTTCCATTAGCCATGGGTTGGCCTCTTCACCAACCTCTTCTTCTCTGGCTTCGTCGGTCTTTTTCTCCTTGTTCTTGTTTTTCTTGGCAGAAAGTCTGTTGGATAAACTTTTGGCTTCATCAAGCATAACCTCATCCATCACCTGTTGGTTGTGAGCTTTGGCAGTCTCTGCAGCAACTGCAGCAGAAGGGGTGTATATCCTCCTTCCTGCATTCATGTTAACATTGGCTGAAGAATCATCACCGTTTGCAAAGGTATCCTTGTCGTACTGTCCATCTCTCATTCTCTTCAATTCTTCAACGTCCTGTAGGTTTTTGAGTTTTTCTCTAGCCTCGGCGTTCTTCATAAAGTCCATGGCCAGAACACCTTTTCCTGCCTTCAACCTCGTACTGTCATCAACATAAGCTCCCTGTTGATCGTTCTCCAAGTCGGACAGGTCTCTCTGATCATCATCTCCGTCACTAGCATTTTTCTCATCACGGCCCAATTGCTTCATACGTAACCTTTCTCCCTGTCTTAGCATCTCCTCCATCTCATCTCTGTTCTCTTTATCCTTCATCATACCACTCTTGATCATGGATTTGGCCCACTGGGAAGTGTTCTTATGCTTCAAGCTCATTCTTTCACGGGCTCTCTTGTAATCGGCATCTTCTTCATCTTCTTCATCTTCTTCGAAATCAGAGTTGTCCTGCATCAATTCCTTATTTCTCGTTCTTTCCTTTCTCAACTTTTGCCTGTACGTCTTACTCTTGATCTTTTTCAAACGTTTCGAGTCCTTTTGTCCACGGAACATTAGTTCCCTCATAAGCCTTAGCTCGTTTGTTTTCTTCAACATTTCAGCTTTGGAGATCTTTGCGGTTTCGATCTGTTCAAACAGATCTGCTGTTGTCTTGTCTTCCAAAAGGGACTGTTCTAAGAGTGAATCTAGCTTGGAATCGAGTTTTGTTATTGGATTGTCAGACGTTGGTTTGAACGATGATGATCTGTTATGTATTAGTCCAGAACCTTCGGAAGCATTGGCAAATTTGAGAACTTCGGCTCTTCTGTTTGCCTGGATTGTTTCCGTCCATTTCTCAACTTCTTCTTTTTGAATATCGTAAGCAGCCTTCCTCTCAACTCTTTGTTGTATACGCTCAGGTAGTGGAACTGACAATGCTTTGCTAGTCGTGGATTCTGAAGGGGTTGGCTTGTCCAGTAGTATAGCCTCTTCAGCATCCTCGTCATCCAATTCACCCATCATATCTGCGAGTGATAGCTTTTTACCAGCGGTTGGAAGACCATACTGGTTTTCATCCGACTTATCATTGATCAAACTTTTCTTCCCTCTAATTTTCTTTGCTGTTTCAGTCTTCAAATTGGAAATAACGTTGTCTAATGCATCCTCATCAGCGCTTTCGCCCTGGGAAATCTCATCGAATGGGTCATCTTCACCTTCAAGATCTTCGTCACTTTGATCCTCAGAGGAGTCTTCACTCTCCGATTCGCTTTCTGATTCACTGTCTTCATCATTCAAAACGATGTCATTGTCGGACGCTTTGAGACCTTGGGATTGCACCTTTTGTATGTCTTTATCGTCTCTATCCCACACCTCAGATAGTGGAATCAGTTCGCTTTCGTCAATACTGTCATATGCCTCATCCTCATCATCGCTATCGGCTGCTTTCTTTCTGTCTCTAATTGTTTGTGAAAACTTCGAATTGAGGACATCATATTCGTCATCAGATCCCAACGCTTCATCTGAATCTAACTCTTCATCGTCAAAGTCATCACCACCGCCGTTCTTTCTTTGAAATTCTTCTCCGAGATGTTTTCTGGCATCCAAAACTGCACCTTTGAACCTTGAACTACTGCCTGATTCCCTATCGTCATTCTCATAATCGGAATCATCGGAATCGTTATTATTATTTGACTGTTTGTGGGCATAACGTTCTTGCTTTTGTGCTATCTGGAAGGCATCTAGAACTCTTCTTTGGGACTTTGCCTTCGACTGTTTGTTTCCTTTAGTTTTTTTTGCCATGATTTCTGCTATATAGTTTGGTCAAAAAGTAATCCTTTGTCTCCAGTTTTCGGTTACAGTTGATTCCTTACGATTGGGCTCGGATATACAGAGGGCTATTTCATGGCTATCTATCGCCTTTATTTGTGAAAAACTTTTTTGAACCCCTTCAAAAAATTCTTTTTTTATGTCCTGAAAAATCAAGAGATAAATATCGACCGACGAGCACAGATAAAGTAGCGTCGATCGACGCTATGGATTGCTTTAGATCATGCGCCATCTCGCTATTCAGGTCTGAGTATATCTCTGCGGCGTTAGGCTCCATCACCAGTTCACTGTTCCGTTCCTGTCCTTGTTTCTGTTCTATTTCCTGTTACTGTTCTGTTCCAACAGATATTCCCACTTCACATGGGACTTACTAATAGCACGGGTTAGTGGAGTTCGGCAAGTTACAGAAAATATCAATTGTGTTCCGCCTGTTTTCATATAAAGCGCATTCAATTCGGCATTCTCCTTCCTTTCCAAGCCTTCTTATTATTTGAAAAAGGTTACTCTCAATTTTCATGACCAAAAGACACAATTAACCATTCAACTTACACGCTACGTATCAGTTGCTCAACAATGGTCAACATTTCAACTAGATTAATCCACGGTGATGACGACGTGTTCAACAGAACTACCGATGTTGTCCAACCAATCAACGTTACAACAACCTTCAGCTATTCTGACAACCCAGATGAGATTGTCCTCGCAAAGGATGTCAATACCGACACAATCTCCACTGGCCGCCCAGTTTACTCGCGTTTGTCCCACCCAAACTCTTCCAAGGCCGAAGCACTCCTCTCTGAAATTTTGAACGGTGAGGTTGTGATTTACAACTCTGGTCTCTCTGCTTTCCACGCTGCTTTGACTTACTTGAACCCTAAGAAATTGGCCATTGGTGAAGGTTATCATGGCTGCCATGGTGTTGCAAACCTAGTGACCAGACTGAGCGGCCTTGAGCAAATCCCATTGGATGATGTTGACAAGTTGGGCAAAGGTGATGTCTTGCACATTGAAACACCGGAAAATCCATTTTCAACCGTTCATGATCTAAAGAGCTATGTTGAAAGAGCACATGCAAAAGGTGCTATTGTCATAGTTGACGCCACTTTCGCTCCTCCTCCATTGCAAGACCCTTGGGAGTTTGGTGTCGATATGATTTTACATTCCGGTACCAAGTATTTTGGAGGCCATTCCGATTTGTTGTCCGGTGTCCTCGTCACCAAAGATCCAAAGGTTAAATACCAACTAGTAAAGGATAGAGTGTTTTTAGGTACAAACATTGCCAATTTAGAGAGTTTCTTGTTATTGAGGTCATTGAGAACCTACGAGTTGAGAATCGTGAGACAATCAAAAACTGCAGGGATTATTGTTAAGCATTTGAACGACAACATTGATAGCTATGGCGGTGTCCTTACCAAGGTTCATCATTCTTCATTGCAGAATGAGCCGTTCGTTAAACTACAGATGAAGAATGGCCATTCTCCAGTCTTTTCAATTGATCTAAAGGATGAGAAATCTGCCAAGTTTTTCCCTTCAAAGCTAAAGTATTTCCACCATGCCACCAGCTTGGGTGGTGTCGAGTCGTTGATCGAGTGGAGGGCTGTTTCTGATGCTTCTGTTAGAACAACCTTGTTGAGAGTCAGTATCGGATTGGAAGAGGCTGAGGATTTGATTGAGGATTTAGAACAGGCATTGTATAGTCTAGCTTGAATGGTACGATCACAGCTCGTGCTACTTCTGAGGTATCTGTTAATGTTTTATCCTCCATGTTCTTTTATGCACCCTAATTTTAGCCAATATCACTAGTAAGAAGATGTTCAAGATGAAGAAAGAGCAGTAACTTGGTCGGAGATCTCCCCCACGTTCAAGTGCTCCAGATATAGAATGTGGCGTAGTAGTTATTTTTAATGTGTGGCGGGTGCGTCTTTCAACTGTAGTGAAGAGCTCAATGCTATCATGGGATACATAGACATACCCTCTTCCTTTAAACCCACCGATGCAACTGAATACCCTCGGATGGCACTCCAGTGTCTACAACAATCATCATTCAAGTCAATCATAGAACTGCAACTCTGGCATTGACTGAAAGTACAGGGCAGACCTTCATTCATCTGATCAAAGTGTACATTCAATCTTATAATACTATCCTTACCAAGTAACGCGCACGCGTCCTGTCATCACAACATAAACAACAATGCCACCAAGAAAAGAGACAAGAGACACAACACCCGTGAAGGTTGAGACGGTTGATGATGTGCTCATCAAAGAAGACGAAGAACTTTCGCTTTTGGATTCCACAACACTTCAACCAGAAGCAACTTCCACTGCAAACGCATCGCCGAAAAAGGGGGCCTCTCGAGCTAGACCGACCCGCGCCTCTGCTAGGAAGGCAGCGGAAAGTTTGAAGCTATCTCTGGCAGAAAAAAAGTATGTGGATCTTGATGATGACGATGATATTGATGGTGACAAGGCTGCTGATATTAGTGATGATAATAGCGACGATTTTCAACCTCCGTCCGACGATGGAGAAGCAGAAGCAAATGCAGATATAGATATGGATGCAGAAGATGATGTTGAAGAGGTGGATCTCGAAGAGGCCGAACTTGAAGATCTCGCTAACGAAAGAATTGACTCAACTCCAGAACTTGAATCGCCACGTAAACGTGCAAGGGGAAGACCAAAAAGAGGAGAAGAGCCATTCCGTGGACCAGACTATGTCAAGAAGCAGGCCGTGAAAAAAGTCAAAGTTGGATATGTCGACTTGAATCGTCCAGCTGTGTTAAAGAGTTTGAAAGAAGAGTACCTGTCATACCCAACCCCCAGTGGCTCAGTCCTCCCATCGGGATCCTCCAAGGTGGTTCCAGAGTTCAGAATCTTGCATTCTCATGGTAATACACGGATCTCTGCATTGAAGCAGAACTTGATGGTCCAGAACTTCCTGCTTCCATCTCTCCATTTCAACAACAAGGCATCATCACAGTATCAGTATGGAAAGATGGGTAGTTTTGATTCTGGCAGTGTGGAAAGTTGCTCTTTCGAAAGCATAACGAAGGATCACTTTCTGGAATCTGTGTATGGCGGGAGCGCTCGTGCCATAACATTTGGATATAACGATGATGAAAGAAAGCCGATCGAGTTTGGACCTGAGGCGTCCCAAGCCTTTCCTGAAAACAACGTTTACAGAAAAGGATTTACTGTCAACTGTGGTGGTTTACCGTTGGTAAGCTCATGGTTCAACTCATCAATAAGCCAAAAAGAAGACAAACATTACCTATTTGTGTCCGTTGTTGCTAGCGTGGTTGAGAATGGGAAGGTGAGTTCCACAATAGAAAGGATATCCACACAATATACGGAAACGTACGATTCAGGACTGTTGATATACGAGGTGGATTTCAAAGCACAAACTTGCAACCTCGTCAAATCCATATTGGTTCCACTTGGTGCCATCACTTCAATGAAATGGCTCTCTTCTGACAACGAGGGAGAATCATTATTGGCATGCGTCTGCAAGGATGGTAACATCCATATTCTCAAAGTTGATGAGAAATTCTTATTGGGCGAAACCTCGTCCATGTATCTCAAGTTACAGTCAGCATCTATCACCATTAAGATTCCAGAATTCCATCTTATGTCCTGCGATTGGACATCACCAACTTCACTTCTATGTGGTTTGAACGGAGGATATATTGCTGAAGTGGAGATTCAAAATCCAAGCCAGCCGATGTTTATCTACTCTCTGGGGATTCCAGACATCATTGAATTGTCAACCACATACACCGATAAGCTCTTTGAAGATGATGCCAAAGAAGGATACTCCAGAATAGCATACGCTGCGTCGCACGACTTTGGAGCCTACTTGATCGATCTTGAGGACCTTCATCAGCTGATTGAGGCTTCCAAATCTCGTACTCCAAGGTCAAACATCTCGTACTCTTCACTATTGGATGGGTTTGTTAGCTCTGAGTCGTCAAGAATGGCGAAGTTCCATGGGAAGAGGGATAATGTGTCTACATCATCGTTACAATCATTCGACGAATCAGTCATGACCTGTTCTTGCTCTTCCGATTACTCAGTAATGGCGATAACAGGACAGGCAAACGGTTCAGTGCGATTGTTTAACGTTTTCAAAAAATTACATCAGGCACCAAAGCAAGCTTTTGATGTTCCCTATCCTATGAGGCTCTTGAAGTTGGATGTTGACTCAAGGAGTAGACAGTTCAGGTTGAACTTAGGCTACTTGTTTGACGGTGAAGGAAACGTGGATAATGGGACCGAAAGAGACATTCACGACCCTGATTTAACAGTCACCTCGGTGTGTTTGAACAATCAGCCTGATCATCCAAACGTTTATTCTTGCTGCTTCGCCAATGGTTTGATAACGATGGAAGCAATTGTTAGCACTTCTCTCGCATAGTGCTGTATTTTTAGTCTATGTATTACCATATTTCAACAGAATTCTATTTTGTCGATTCCTCCATATCTACTTTCCATGTATGTAAGTTCGAATGAGTCGCTCTGTCGCTTTGTAGAGTTTTGGGAAGCTTATCTGAGGCAATCTCACGAATTTGAAACCTCGAGCTGGTCGTAGGATGCAGAGTGCTCTAGTTGGTGATAACACCCATGACATTTTTTGTTTGTCCTACACTGTTGGAAATGCCCCAGCCTTTCTGATTTATAAGGAGGAGGTCGTTCAAAAGTAGCAACGCTGATGGAAGAAGGCCGGCAATCTGAATAATGGTTCTTGTACAGGTAGCTCAGTAAATCAGGGAATGCAACTGGGAATTTGCACAGCCGCATCTATTTCCCCGTATAAACGAGACAGCATGTAACTGTGCACGTGACAAAAGTCACGTGACAATAATGGTGTCTTAGCTTAAATGGCAAAAATAAACGCTGTAAACATCCGATATAGTGTAACGGCTATCATGGTCCGCTTTCACCGGGCAGACCCGGGTTCGACTCCCGGTATCGGAATTATTTTTTTTGTGTTCATACATATAATTAAGCTCTATTGAGTTTGAACCTTAGCTTAGCAAGCTGGGTGGTGTCTTCAAAAGAGGCACCTATGTCTTTCTTATTGCTAAAGTAAAACTAAAATTAATGCTTGAACTAACATAACAAAACAAGAGTATAATCAACAGTTTTTCAATAATTCCTCCTTGAAAAACACGAGAACTAAAAAGCATGTATGATAAGTGTCTAATGCTACTTCTTACTATCCAGTAATCTGAACAAGAACGAAGTGGCAATACTTGCAGCCAAAGCACCACAGACCAACCTTGGACCAACCTGATCGTCATACCTAACCGCCCTCTTCTTTCTAATGTTGATCACTCTAAAGATGTACACATAGGTGGAGTAAAGGATGGTCATGATGGCAGTGAGATAGAAGCAGACCGATGTGACAAACGACATCAAATCACCATAGTTCAACAACGTATGCGCGGTAGCACCAAATATAAGTGCAATGGATAGCCATGAAAGGTAGGTACGCTCTGTTGCAAAGTAAACCTTTGGTTCGACCCTAACCACAACGCATATTCTCTTTCCAGGTGGTGCTGTATACTTGACATCAAAAGAGGTTCCATCTGGAACCTTGTTGAATGTATTATCCGGCTTTGTTATTTGTCTATACCAAGACTTCAACTTTTTCAGCACACCACCATTGTCATCGTCATAACCATCCTCCGAAGACAACTCTTCAATTCTGTTGTTCGACTCGTTAAAAGACACGGAACCATAGGTTGTTTGACCTCCTTGTGATGTTAGTGGTGGTGATGACGAAGATGAACCAATCAACTCTTCTTCGTCCATGAGACCACCATTACCACTTTCCAAATGTCTCTGTCTAATGATACCGTAATTCTCATCCCTTTTAGGTTTTTTGATATCAACGTGCATCTGGGGCAACCAGAATGGAATGAGGTCAACCTTTTCAGGAAGCAAAGTAGCACAACCATGGATGAACTTGGAAAACTTAGGAACTGCCTCAACTAGATGCGAGGACACCATATCTTTGACCCATTGGGGTGGTTCTTGGCCCATTTGGGTTTGAAGCTTCACCTCCAAGACTGCATATGGGAATCTTTCAATGTCTCTCTCTGCAAGGTTTGCAAATGGGAAGTTGACACCAATGTCCATCCTACGCCAGTTTCCGTTGGTTCTATCAATCCCATCAAAGTTATCCTCGCGCACCATTGAAAGTTCTGTATCGAGGGAGATTCTAACACGGGCATCACCAGGAAGCTGGAAGGCGGTTCTGTTGTAGAATGATCTCATGACTGGTCTCATCCTATCCTTGATGACACGGTATTGCACCTCCTGAGCCAATCTTTCCAAGGAATCAATCTCCTGCGTTGACTTCTTACCATCCTTTCTCATCTTTTCAAAAGCTTGAGAGGTTGTGAATTTTCCCTTCATGTAATCATTCACGTTTTTTTCCTTCAGTGGGAAACGAGCCTTGACAGATTTCTCTCCCGTCCAATCTTCCCTGTGTGTTTTTCGTTCAACAAACACAGTCTCGGCAGACATGCCACCGTACCATCTCACTCTTATTGCCTCTGCACCTTCTGTCTTTTCCAATCTTCCATAGTAGAGGTCCATCTCAGGGTTGTCGTAGTAGATGGATGTGATTGCCGAGTCTTCAACTTCAAACTCTTTGTTTGAGTTGAACACTAGAACCGGTAGATGCTTTAGGATGATCAATTTCAATTCTGTGATGTTGTCTGGATGGACCCAGTATTTGGTTGTTTGTCTGACAAAGTTTTGCATCGATCCACCTGCTGCAGAGTCACCTTTGACGGGATTACCCCTTGTTCTGACTAGGTCGTACAAGGTTGATAGTTTGACAATTAGGGAGTCGTAGTTGTCCTTGTAGAACGCCTTTGTGTTTAGTCTTGCCTGGAAGATTGGCTTGAGAATGAATTTGGTCTGCTTGTCGTGCTTCTTGAGGATCTTTTGGAAGCCGATGTAGTTCAACCTTGTGAATTTGTTCAAGTCATGCACGTCGGCGATGATATCGCTCAATTCTTCCTCCAAGTCTTGGAAATCCTGTTCGTAGAAATCCAATTCTTCCTCAGTAGCAGTCTTGGAATTTTCAACGGTGTTGTTGACAAGCACTTCGATCTCCTTGACTCTTCTGAGAACCTCTTGGTGCTTCAACTTGACAAAGTTGAAGATCTTGTCCAATTCGTTTTCCATGTTGTTGACAAATTCTTCCTCTAGATTGTTTGACCAGTGACCATCGTTCTTGCTAAGTCCTTTCTTCACCTGGTATTTGAGTTCGTCATACTGGATATAGTAGTATGCGTACTCCTTGATGAGGGAGGACTTGAGAGTCTCTCCAAACTTCATGATGGTGATGGTTAGGTAAGCCTGGCTTTAAAGGAGAACGGAAGAATAATCCAAGTAGGAAAGTGAAGAATGGTGGATATAGGTGTAAATCGAGATATATTTTCTTCGATTGAGGTGTTATGTCAACTATAGTAGTTGGTTCTGCTGGTTCGTATGGGATGTTGGTGATAAGCGTATTAAAGATTCTGCTGTAATCGAAGCAGCACCTCTTTTCAGTGGTCGCTCTCTAGCGGGAAGGGCCCCCCAGCCACAGCCACGTGCCCCGGTGGGATGAGACAGGCGGGGGAACGTGTGTGGCTGATGCCCGTTTATCACCAGCCACTGCCACGCTGTCTCTGTGCACAGCCCTGTTATTCAGTGCCACAACTTGAACCTTAACTTTGAATATTCCATCTTTCAGAGGAGAGAACACCATTGAAGAAGAAGAAAGCTACAGTTTGTTACAGTCAATTCATTGGTCTAGCTGTATCAATGAACAACAAAAGCATTTAAATAGCTTATCCTCACACCCTATTCCCTCTTCTCTCGGAATCTCACATTACTGGAACTAGACCGGTTGTTTCACTCTCATCATGGCAGCGCGTTCCTACTCTACAAAGAAATCACCATTCTTATCGCCAGATAACAAAAGGAGCATGTTTCTATACGAAAAACGTTTCAAGCGGTTTGTCAAGTCAAACAAGAAGATTCTCTATCTTGTGGGAATCCTTTTCTTCTTCAACTTCCTCTACGGCTTGAACTCGGCTGGCTCCATACAGTTTGAGCTGGACGATGAATACCTGGGCACTTACAAGGAGAAGTATCTCAAAACCATTAAGAATAAGAATGACATTTACACTACAGAGTTCTACAACAAGTTGAGAATCATGGGTTATGTTGATGACTTGATCAACGAGCCAATTGAATCCCCCTCATTTAACAACTCTGTCTCTCCTCTATCAATCATCAAAGAGCTGTATCCGAAAAGTGATGATTTTACTTCAAAGCCATTGAAAGAGCAGGTTGAAGTATACCTCAAAGACATCCTACCAGCAACAAACTACAAGATGAAACCAATTCAAGAGACAATCTATAGGGATGTCTACTACCCACTCAAGTACTTTGACCAAAGGCTGAAGAAATGGGTCAAGATCAAGGACATTCTAACGGAGGAAGAGAAACAAATCTTGGAGATCGATGATGATTTTTTCAAACAGGCCATCAAAAGCACAATGGATCTCAAGCTAAAGCATAACGAGTACTCTTCAGAAGAAATTCGCAACTCCTTCACTCACTTGAAATTCTTCAGCAAGTTCTTCCTCAAAAATGACGAGATTTTCAAGAAAGACGATAACGAGGCGGTTGGAATGTGCCAATATTTGAACGCTGTTTTGTTCCCATGGATGAGTGGCTCTTTGCCTATATTTACCAAGTACAACAAGAAGTTTGAGAAGACTGTTTTGAAACCGTTCGGTGAAGAAGGCGATAAGTCGCTCTGCTACGTGAAAAACTTACAGGATAGACTAACCGGCAAAGGTATTGTCATTACAGCTACAAACTCGTTAGTTCCTGAACTGACAGGTTTACTCTCTCTCCTCAGAATAATGGCCAACCCATTACCAATCCAGATAATCCACAATAACGACCTAAGCTTGGCCTCGTTAAAAAAGCTGGTTGAGGTTGCCAACGAGCCAGTGATGAATATCCCAAAATCGTCGAAAGACTACAAGCTACCTGCAAAGATCCCAGCATTGGATCTAACCTTTGTCGATATCTCCAAAACCATCGATTTTAGGTACAAGAGTTACTTCGGAAAGTTTGGCATGAAATTGTTGGCATATCTGTTCAATTCCTACGAAGAAATGATCATGCTTGATACAGACACCGTTCCTTTGCTTCCAATCGATCAATACTTTGCCATGCCGGCATACAAGGAAACCTCAACCCTATTTTTCAGAGACAGGGAGGCAAACTCCTTCTTGTACGATGGTATAATGGACTTTTTCCAGAGTTATTTGAATCAAGAGGATGAGTTTGACTACCTCCAATTGCCAAAGGCCTCCGACGAAACTTTGAACAACAGATTCTTTGCCGAAAAGGCAAGACACTTTATGGAATCCGGTCTCTTTGCCATCAACAAACGTGAAAAGTTCGACGGTGTTCTAGCCTCCGTCATCATGCAAATGTTCAAACTAATGGCTGGATCGGTTCACGGCGAAAAAGAGTTTATCTGGCTAGGCCAAGAAATTATGGGTGAAAAATACAGGTTCAACACAAACCCTGCAGTGGCGGTGGGTGAGATCACAAAAGAACCAGCCGGTGCTGAACCCCATCCCATCGCCGCAGAATTATGTTCGACTCATCCTGGCCACCTTGCCGATGATGGCAAGACTCTACTCTGGTTCAACTCTGGATTCTTGACCTGTAAGAAGCCAGACTCATACTACAAAGACATCAACTATGAAAGGAACGAAGAAAAGACTTTGATTGGTCTCAAGAAGGAGTACCTGTCCCCGCTACGTATCACCAACGCACTAATTCCACCACCGGCAGAGTACAGTCTTCAATTGGCAGACAGCGATGAGCCATCAAGAGGTTGGGTTATGACTTCTCAGTGTGAAAACTACATGTGGTGTGCGTACGATATCATCGGCGGTGGCATGAACAACGTGATACCAACCGGTAAGATCGTTCATTTTTCAGACGCAGAGACTGCAAAGTGGGAATACTTTGGGAAAGTCTGGGTGAACTACTTCATGATTGGCAAAGGCGACAAGGCTGACCTTGGATACGTTGAAGATGATGCATTTGACGAGTTGGGGTTGGACAGTCTTGGTATGGACGATTTGTTAAATGGTGGAAGTGGTTCATCCAGTAAGCAAACGAGCAAGACCGGTAACCAGTATGAGAAGGGTGGATTTGCCGGTTCTCAGAGTGATGAAGATGAAGAGATTGCTGATGCTGAGAGTTCATCTGGAAGTTTGAAGATCAAAAAACCGGCAAAAAACAAGTCACCTTCTTCAACGGCTGGAACTGAAGAGTCCCAACCAAGGGCTAGAAAGGGAGCACCACCACCAAAAAAGAAGAAGCCTACTCCATCGTCTCCTGCCTCCAAACCTGCTGGTTTGAAGGATGCTGATTTCATCGACGACGACAAATCAAACACAGGGAAGTCGAAAGGTTTCAAAGAGACGGATGATTACGAGCTGGAAATGGGAGATGACGCGTTCGGCCAGGTTGCTTCAAAGAAGTCCAAGTCCAAATCCAAACCATTGGCCGTGGGTTCAGATGCCACTGACGAGGAAACTGGTGCCGATTCCTCAATCTCTCAAAATATCAACGGATTCTTTAACTCATTTGGTATTGGGTACAGGTCCAACACAGTGGATAGCAAGAAGCTTTCATCCTTTGCAGGTGATACAGAGATTGATCTTGATGAGATGATCAACGAGAAGTCAAAGGCTTCAAAAGAGTCAGGTGAGAAGGATGTTCTTGGAGAACAACTCTTGGAAGAACTGAAGAAAGAGAAGACTGATCCTAAGAATGAGGCTGAAGAAAAAAAGCTCGTTGATTCAGAGGCTCAGGTTGAAATTGATGCTGAGGCCAAGAAGGCTGACGAGGCCAAGAAACTGAAGGATGCAGATGAGAAGAAGCAGGAGAAAGCTGGGGTCACTGCAAGCGTGAAGCATTGAAGAGGTTGGTTTGCTCGTTTTGTTTACATTCTATTTAAATGTCACTCTTTTCTATTGTGCTACCCTTTTATGTTGTTAGTTTGATTGTTTTTAACCGAAATACCAAACATTGTATTTTTCTTTCCGAAGGGAAAGAATACATATTAGAAATAAGCTAGGAGTATTAGCAAAAACTACCATCGTTCAACCTCAACTGATCTTCCATAATTCCAAATTTAAAATCTTGAACTTCCCATCTTTGCTCAACCTCTCATTGCCGAAAGTTTCAACAGGGTCACTGGCACCACTTTCAAAATCCCCATTCACGTACAACCCAAACTTGCCACCACCACTTCCAATACTAATAAAGTGATGGTTACAATAGATAACAAAATCGTTGAGAGAAGTATAAGGGAAAACCTTCAACCTCAACTGATCAACCCCACTACTTTGTAAAGTGTCCATGTCTTTTATGGTATCTTTTTCGCATTTCCACAAAAAACAATCTCCATTCCCATAGTACTGTTTTCTCTCCATTGGTCGAAGATGATCGTTTAAGTACGCCCCAAACAAGTCATGATTTATATCCTGGATGATCAAGACGTAACCTTTCCTCCTCACCATTGATTCCCCAACTTGTGGTCTGTTGTTGTTGTAAAGTGTGTTTAAGGAGGTTCCGTTTTGCTCTAGCGAGTATAGAAGCTGCCAACTGTGTGAGATCTGAAGAATTGGTGGGATGTGGAGTCGTAGTTCCTCTGCTAGCTCCACCGTTAGCAACTTGTGTCTTGTCGTTGGTTTGAATCCTTCCAGCTCTAGTGGTGTTAGTGGAGGGTCGTCGTAGTCTGTTTCGTCATCAGTGTCGTCGTCCACGTACTGGTTCGCTATTGGTGAGGCGGAAGGTATATTGGGGGAATCAGATCTAGACATGGGCTCTGGAGACGGTGAGGCCGAGCCCGACTTTGAGCGGCCTCCAAAGACCGACCTTAGCTTTCCCATTCTTTTAAAGGAAGACATTGAGCTGTGTTGTTGCTGTGGTTATTGTTGTGGATGATGATAGATGGAATTACGAAGTGCAGAGGATATGACTTGCAACTCAATGATGCAAACCTGCGGACTGTCTATCTGGTGTTATGTTTGCAATCTGCACCGCTGTATGGTCTGAAAATTCGGTAACCAAAAAGTATTGGTTCTATAACAAGCAATTGACTTGGATGATCAACATGCTCTCTGGTAAATTAGTTTCACAACTCCTAATCAAACCAATGAGTGGGTTTGTCTGCTTATCAATTACTCAATTCAAGATGGACCATCACCAACTCAAGCAACTCTGATTCTGCCAAATCAATATTGCGTGTCAGTCTTTTGTCTGGGCCATAATAAGGAGATAAAAAGAGGGTGAAGATGGGCATCCCCCTTTTCAACAACTTTGGTTCTACTAGATCAAGTAGGAGGAGTGACTACTAGTTACAAATATAAAACAAGTATCTAGGCCCAATTTCAAATATGAAAATGGAAGTTATTACATCGCCGTCTCCGGAACGACCTGAAATTTTTGAGTTCCTAAACACCACACAAATAGGAGCTGCCCATAGCTCCGTAGGAATCTCACTCGAGTCTTTCTTGTCCTCACTCATCTTTTCCTCAATCTATTGCCTGTTACAAATTGTTACCTTCTCCTGCTTGAGAATACGATTCAAAGAGTTCTATCAACCGTTGAGCTATTGCATACCGGAATCGTTGAAGGCAGAAACTTTGAGTGATGGCTTTTTTGCGTGGTTCGAGCCCATCTGGTACACTCCTTTGAAGCACTATTACAAGCTCGGATTGGACTCTTACTTCTTTTTAAGATTTATGAACTCACTCCTGGTTTTATTTGTTGGAATGGCATGCATCAACATACCAATACTTGTTGCTGTGAACTTGTCAGGTAGCGATGAGGTCACCAAGGAGTACGTCCAAGGGCTGGACATGATCTCAATGTCAAACATCTCCCCAAAGCATACGAGCCGGTACATGTTTCATTTTGTACTAGCTGTATTTGTCATTGTATGGTTCCACGTTGTTCTTATCAATCAACTCAATCTGTGCGTCCAGGAAAAGTACAAGAATATCATCCTCTATTCCAAAATGAAAAGCAAGAGAGACAGTCTGTCTACATTGATGATAGACAATATTCCAACTCGCGTCAAAGAGTGCAAGGAATTGAGTCAATTGTTACAATTAAGCAGGATACCTGGAGGTGTAAGATATATCTGGCCTGTTGTCGAATACCACGAGCTGGATGAGCTTGTGCAGAAGTTTGTCAAGTATAGGGAGATGCTTGAGACATTGGAGTTTGAAATAACAGTTGCCACAATGAAATCTTTACAAGATCCCACTTTCAACGGTGATCAGGCAATTCAGCAACTTGACAGGATTTACAGGCCATTAAATTTCACAAAGAGTTTGGAGTTAGTTATCCCGGGGATATGTGAAGCCGTTGGTGCTCAAAAGTTTATAGTTCAAACTCTGCTCTGCCTGAAATCTCAAATCGCCATAAAGCAACAGGAGCTTTTGAATTCCTCAAGTCATCTCATCAGATATGGCAAAGTGTTTGTTCAGTTCAAAACCATCTACGGGGCTTACTTTGCACATCAAATACTCCTTTCAAACTCGCCAGGAGAGATGAATCCAACTCTTATAGAGATCGATCCAAACGATCTTATTTGGGACAACATAGTTGTTCCCCTCCAGACGTGCTCTTCAACTGTGAGAAACTCATTCATCCTACTTCTCTCCATTGTCATTACAATCTGCTGGGTGGTTCCAGTTGCCCTTGTTGGTTCAATCTCTCAGTTGCCGTACTTGACAGCTTTGATTCCTACCATCAGATGGCTCAATGGGCTGCCCGATCCAATCAAAGGATTCATTGCTGGTATTTTGCCTACTGTTATATTGACCTTCTCCACTAGTATCGCACTGAGCGTTTTCAGGTTCTTATCTTTCAAAAAAGGCAAAATTACTGGCTCTCAAGTCGAATTGAGCCTACAAAACTGGGTGTTTGTGTTTTCGTTTTTCCATCTGTTCATCGTGATCACCATCTCGTCCGGTTTTGTGGTGGTTTTGGAGAGCTTCTGGAATAATCCAGCCTCCATACCCGCAATGGTGGCTCAAGATTTCCCAAAGGCTTCAAACTTCTTTTTCTCGTTTTTTATTTTGAGGGGTTTGACGCTTTTTGGTAACAGTCTGTTGCAAATGTATCGTTTCGTTGTCAGTCGAACCTCTGCGAAATTGTTCGATAAGACGCCTAGACAGATATTTCACCGAAAAACAGAAACAGCTACCAATAGTTGGGGACTCACTTATCCTGTTTATTCGGTTTATGCCTCAATCGGATTAGTTTACTCAGTGATATCGCCATTGATTTTGGTTTTCTGCTGCATCAACTTTGCTTTGGACCTTCTGGCATATAAGTATTGTCTCAAATTTGTGTTCAAGGTGGTAAATAACTCAGAGACATATGGCAGGATCTATTCAATTGCATTGAGACAGATGTATGCTGGTATCTATAGCCTTGAAATTTTTCTCATTGGATTGTTTTTCCTGGTTAAAGATGAAAAGGGTGAAAAGACGTGTCTCTTGTTGGGAGTTATGATGATATTTGCCTTGGTGTTGACCATCTGGGGCCATTTAGTTATCAACAAACGGTTTGACAAAAGTCTTGCACTCATTCCTTTGGAACTATGCAAATGCTTAGATGAGACTAACGATGGAGAGGAAGAGGAAGATGCAATCAGTGAACTGCAGACGGATGACTTGGGCGGCACAGCTGGAGAAGATAAATCAACCCATCAGGAGAGACTGCAATTCCTGCATCCTGCATTCCGTTTCAATCCTGATGAGCAGGTTATATGGATACCCAAAGATCCATTTGGAATAAGTGTTTTCGAGAAGTCAAAGTTGAAAAGTGCAGGTTTGAAAGCATCGGACGATGGTTGCGTTATAGATGAGTCGGGTAACATCACTGTATGTGTATCTCCCCCTGATTATAATTTCAGATGACAAGGCAAGTCCCAAGAGATCTTAGCCAATGTTTTGAATGCCCTGCAAGTAAATTCTTGGTAACGAATTGTGCCTACTGTTCGAAGACTGAAATGCGTGTTGTCTGTTCTTCAAAAGTTGTATCAAGTTACAAACCAGCCATCACCAAAAAATTTGAGGCTTTACAACGTGTCAGATCAGGAAATTTTCCTGATTAGGTAAATTGTAAACTTTGGTAATTAAAGATGCTTTAGTCTAAGCGTGTCTTCTGCAGTCTGGCTTGCACCAAGTCTTGTCGCTACAGTGGTTGTCTTTGTGTTTGTACTGTGAAAAGATCTGAGAGATGTTTTGATTAAATTGTCAATGGATTCTTAAGGTGGAGTCTTCTGCGATCGTAGGTGAAGTTTGAAGTTCAGCATTGCCTCACAGACTGCCAGTGAACACACTCAAAGCAGGCGAAGCATTGTTCTGACTTTGAGTATCTTCGTTGATATCAGTAAAGAGATGCTAATGATCAAGGTTTCTTTCCTGTGTCAAAGCTGGTTCAAACACGGTCAATGTTCTATATTTAGCAGCGATTCAGAGCTTTTTATAGCTTTCTACGGGCGCAGCGCTGTGCCTGCGGCTCGAGCAGGCAAGATGCAGATTTGAAAGGCTGTGCTCGATCCTTGACTCCAGCCATCTTTTCTCTCCCCTATTTCCTCATATCCTTGTTTGATCTAAAACTTAAAGTATATAAACAGCCTCTAATGCCCTTTTTTCTTGAAGACTACTCTTCACCAGCAAAGTATTGACGCTTTGATACCTTCACTTCAAATTGTGATAGCACATAAGATCAAATAACTCGTTATCTCATATCGGTTCTTCCGAACGTTCAATAGAAAACAAGGGGCACATACATTTTGCTCAAAAGCGCCCACTACACAGTATTCAGCATCAACAACTCTACAAAATTTACGATTCATACAAAATGGTCTTTATAAAAAGTGCATTTTTCTCCGCATTATCATTGGCATCGATCGTTGAGGCAACTTCGACGGTGACGTTGGCAACAGCCACTTGTAACCCGTTGAGCGTTGCTTCATGTTCAGCAGACCCAGCATTGGCAACAGGCTTAAGCGAGGACTTCACAGAAGAAAGCGATTACTTTTCCGTTTACTCTACGCCTGACAGAATTACATATAACGAAAGTGGTGTGACATTCACCCTCCAGGAAAGATTTGATAACCCTTCCTTAAGGTCAAACTTTTACATCATGTTCGGTAAGGTTGAAGTCATGCTGAAATCAGCGTATGGTACTGGTATCATCTCTTCGTTCTATCTCCAGAGTGATGACCTAGATGAGATTGATCTAGAATGGTTTGGTGGTGATGCATATGAGGTTCAATCAAACTACTTTTCAAAGGGTAACACAACAACATACGACAGAGGTGGGTACCACAACATGTCCGATCCAAGAGCTGAATTCCACAATTACACGATTGACTGGACCGAAGAATCATTGACTTGGTATATCGACGGTGAAGCGGTGAGAACACTACTAAATACCTCCTCCTCAGGTTACCCTCAATCCCCAATGTACTTGATGATGGGTATCTGGGCTGGTGGTGATGCTTCCAACTCTGATGGTACCATCGAATGGGCGGGAGGTTCTACCGACTACACAGAAGCTCCATTTTCAATGTACATAAACAAATTGGTCGTTGTTGACTACTCTACCGGTACCGAGTACAGCTATGGCGACACCTCTGGCTCGTGGACTTCAATTGTGGCATCTGATGGTGAGATCAATGGTAGAAAGCAAGAAGGTGAGGAGGAATTTGAAGCTCTAGTTGATGGTGAAGACGTGTCAAATGATGATGCTACTGATACTGTTGAAAGTACACGCGCAGTCTCTTCTGGAATAGCTAGCTCGACAATCTCTACCGTGAAGAGGTCAACTTCAGAAGAAAGTGCTAAGTCTTTTGAAACTTCCGCAGAGAGTACCACTTTAACAACTAGAGCCTCATCTCATGCATCCGGCGCTGGCTCATCCTCTTCGTCCGATTCATCCTCTGCTGAAAGTGTCACGGTTTCCAACGGTGCCAACGGTGTCATGATGGTGAAGGAGAATGGTATCAGAGGAATAGTCTCCCTGACGTCTGCCGCTCTGTTTGCACTATCACTATTATGACTTTGCATTTTAGATATTTATATACATTTCAGTGGTTTCCATAAAAGGATCTGCTTGAATATCCCCACTCAAACGAACTGATGATCGATTTCTTTCCACTTGAGTACTGTCACACGCTGGCGGTATGGCTCAATCGTACCTTATGTAAAATATTGTAGCAGCCATCGACACCACTCCCGTCAGTATTCCGCCAACAGTCATGTCTATTGGAGAACTCTCTGGGGAAGTGAGCTGTTGAGATGACTGTGCACAGCCACAAAATATATTTATATTTTTTTTCAATTTTGAATTTTGGCTTTTTTTCCAGCCTGAAAATTTTTTGTTTTAAGAGGAAAAAAAAGGAGCACACCATCACTGGTTAACATAGAGTCTTGATATATTTGGTTGGCATTCAAGTTTGTGTTGTACGGTCTGATTGCATTCATCTCATAATAATAGATAACAACACATATAACCATCATTATTGCCATGTCAAAGGACGAGATCAAAGATAAAAAGAGAAGAATTGAGTCGGAAGAAGAACCTTTGAAGAAGAAATCGAAGAAGGATAAGAAGGACAAGAAGGATAAGAAAGAAAAGAAAGAAAAGAAAGAAAAGAAGGAGAAGAAGGAAAAGAAGTCCGATCAACCATCTATAGAACCAACTAGACTGTACCAGGACCCTTCAATCTCCCAGGCCGATGTTGATGCTTTCTTGAAGACGAACGAGGTCACCATTGAAGACCCATCAAACCTATCCATCAAACCAACCTTATCATTTGACTCACTTGCAAGTTCGAAAGTTGACTCCAGAATTATGAAGTGTATAAACAAGTTCGATAAGCCTACCCCTATTCAGTCTGCCGCCTGGCCATTCCTAATCAATGGTAATGATGTCATTGGTGTCGCTGAGACTGGTTCAGGTAAGACATTTGCATTTGGTGTTCCTGCCATTGACCACATTGTTAAGTCTGGATCTAGAGATTTGAAAGTCTTGGTCGTGTCACCAACCAGAGAGTTGGCTACACAGATTTATGATAATCTAACAGTTTTGACAGAGGCTGTGGGATTGAAATGTACTTGTATTTACGGTGGTGTTCCAAAGGATGATCAAAGACAGCGTGTGAAAACATCCCAGTGTGTCATTGCCACTCCAGGTAGACTATTGGATCTACTTGATGAAGGTGCCATCGACTTGGGCAAAATTGACTATTTGATTTTGGATGAGGCTGACAGGATGTTAGAGAAGGGTTTTGAGGAAGACATAAAGAAGATCATGAGAAGCACCAAGCAAGATAGACAAACATTGATGTTTACTGCTACCTGGCCAAAAGAAGTCAGAGAAATTGCCACCAACTTCATGAAGAATCCTGTCAAGGTTTCCATTGGTGACAGAGACGAGTTATCCGCCAACAAGAGGATTACTCAGATTGTTGAAGTTATCGACCCAAGAGATAAGGATGGAAAACTACTACAATTGCTCAAAAAGTATCACACTGGTGCTAAAGCTAACGATAAGGTGTTAATCTTTGCATTATATAAGAAAGAAGCCTCCAGAGTGGAGAGAAATTTGACTTACAAAGGTTACAAAGTTGCTGCTTTGCATGGTGACTTGAATCAAAATCAAAGATCTCAAGCTTTGGACTCCTTCAAGAAGGGTGAATGTAACTTGATGCTTGCTACTGATGTTGCTGCTAGAGGTTTGGATATCCCCAACGTCAAGGTTGTCATTAACTTGACATTCCCATTGACCATCGAAGACTATGTGCATAGAATTGGTAGAACTGGTAGAGCAGGTCTAACAGGTATATCACACACCTTGTTCACTGACCACGAAAAGCATCTAGCAGGTGGTTTGATGAACATCTTGAGAGGTGCCGATCAGCCTGTTCCTGATGAACTGCTTAAGTTTGGTTCACACACGAAGAAAAAGGAGCACAGTGCTTACGGTTCTTTCTTCAAGGATGTTGATATGTCAAAGAAGGCCAAGAAGATTACCTTCGAGTAGTTGCCTCTTGGTTGCGCTCTTAGACCTTTTCTTTTTCTTCCTGATAGGCACGTGCATATCATTCTGTTTTAATATAATGTTCATCAAGGTATACTCAAAGGCATTTTCGATTGATTTTAGTAGATAGAAACGTAACAGCTGGGTCCCATATGGCCTGCCTGAGCCAAAACATCGGATATGACTTCCTAATTAGGAAGTTTTAGTCACGTGCTTTGTGTCACGTGACTAATATAATTGTCTTATAGAGTGAAAGTTTTTTTCAGCGTCGTAAACGTCCAAGATAGTTTAGTGGTTAGAATTCTCGCTTGTCACGCGGGAGACCGGGGTTCAATTCCCCGTCTCGGAGTTTAATTTTTGTTAGTTGTTGTTTTGAAAATCATCCCATCGTTATCGCAGATATTTAAAGGCTGCTGTGAAAGCATTGATGATTAGGGCCTAGTTACAATTCGGTATTTTTTGGCCATAATCTTCCCTGAAATCCCGTTGGTGTAATTTGCTTATTGATATACCAATTTCACTTGCCTTCTTTAATACGATGAGTCCAATGCCGATAGATGAAAGGAAGGTACAGGTTCCAGTATTCACCTCCATGGGCATGTTCATCATAGATGAGATCCATTTTGCTGACAAGTCTATATATGACATCATGGGTGGAGCTGGTTCATTTGCCATATCGGGTTCAAGACTTGTCCTACCCAAATCCCGATCCAAACAGGCTGCATGGATAGTTGACATTGGTAACGATTGTCCTGACTCAATTTTGAAAGAGCTAGATTCTTGGGACACAGGGTGTATCATGAGGTTTGACAACAGCCGAAGGTGTACCAGGGGTTGGAACAAGTACGGAGAGAATGACTTCAGAAGCTTCAAATACATGACATTGAAGAAGAAAATTGAAATGATTGATCTGTTGGAGCATCCACACCTTCTGAAATCCAAATCGTACCATCTCATGTGTTCTCCTGAGCGCTGCATTGAGATCTTGGAGACGATGAGGTCATTTGTGGATGACGAGCCAGTTGTTGTCTGGGAGCCTGTGCCTGACAACTGTACACCTGAGAATCTCACCAGATGTTTGAACATTTTGGACAGTGTTGACATTCTATCACCAAACGCAGCAGAAGCAGCAGCATTTTTTGGAGAGCCTGAACCTTGCGATGAACAGAACTGCGAAAGAGTTGGTCAGAAGTTTTCCAAGTACATGACGAAGAATGAGACGTCTGCTGTGGTGTTGCGGTGTGGTGCCTTGGGTTGTCTGTGCATTGCCAATGATGAGATACAGTGGTTTCCTGCATATCATACCAACGCTAGCATGGTTGTTGATCCAACTGGGTGTGGGAATACCTTTGTTGGTGCGTTTGCAACCGCATTCGTGCTGAGTGGTAGAGATTTGAATGTAGCTTGTATCTGTGGTACCGTAGCAAGTGGTACAGCCCTAGAACAGCACGGTACTCCCAAACTTACTGTTGGTACAGAGAAAGAAGATTTATGGAACGGTGTTACTTTCAAAAAAAGATGCGCTACTTATTTGAACCGTAACCCTCAATTGAACTTGGAGGTTGAAGAGCTGATGTCGAGGCTCCGAGAATAACTAGAGACCCTCGTGATCAAGCAATCTTGAAAAACGCAACTGATCTATGGAGAAGCGTGTGACCGATTCCATACAACCTGTTTATATCTAGCATATTGCACTATATATTATAATATACAAATTTCCTCGCAGTTTTACATTATCACACAAAGCTTATCATCAGGGTCAAAAACGCCTCCATACTGCTCTTTGAATATCTCTTTATCGTTCTCCTTTTGCTTTACCTTAACCTCTTTTGGAAAGTACAGCTTCATGTATGACATCTGGGCAGTATCCAAATTCCTCTCGTCGGCACCAACAACAACAAACTGTCGACAAAGTGGACACTTATCCTCGTCTTTTCTCTGCAGCTTTACCAAGCATCTTACGCAAAAAAGATGTCCACAGTCGAGTCTAATTGGTTTGAAAGCCACAGAGCAACATATGGGGCAAGTATAGTCATCAATCTGTGGTATAATGTTGAGTATTCTCTGTGCAATGACTGAGCAGACATCTTTAGCGACGGATCCATTCAAGATGTTGATCTCGTTAGAACCAATCACAATGCCAGGGAATATTTGCTTGGAATTTAAGCACGTATTCTTGTCAAACTTTTTCAATATTTTTACCACCGCCATACTGTTCATCGTCTGAAAGTTGGAAACCTTCAAGATCTCCAAGTTGAGATCTTTGAAGTCTGTAAACGCGTCTTTGGAACTCTTATTCTTGAAACGCGGCACAATGGCACTCTTATCAACCCTTTCAAGGAACTGCGTTAGTTTTACCCTTGACTGATGGTTATCCCTATATCCAGCATTGACCTCATGTGTGCCGAAAAATATCTCACTCTCGATGTAAAGTTGAAATATCTCACGCCAAACGTACATGTCCGATCTTTTGGCAGTTGGCGAGCCGAACTTGCCAACCATTGAAGCTATAAGATCAACATTAGCAAGTATCTGGTTTTCTCTTTCTTTTCTAAACTGGGTCAATTCTTCTAGCTCCTCGTACAATGTTTGGAAGAACTTTGCATCTTCGTGTAGGTTGATTGTGATTTCGTAGAATAGACCATCGTCAAATGGATTTGCCGGTTGTACGATCGAGCTCGAGTCGCTGTATACCGATACAACCTCCACTATCCTTTCATTATTGTTTTCGTCATCTTCCAACATCCGTATCTGGTACTGATAGTTTTCGCCCTGTAGCTTTTCCATGATGAGCTCTTGCATTAATGGGGAAACCATAAGTTTCAACTGAGGTAGAAGATTCTGCTGAACTTTTTCAATCTCGTAGGTGAATTTCATCTCGTGTCTTTCTATTCCTAAGAGTTCAAACTCTTGGACAACCTTGTTGATTCTCTTTTTCAAGGCCTTGTACTGTATCGCCTTAGCAATCCACTCCGTGGGAACGTCGTCGTCCTCCAGGACTTGCTGGAATAGTTTGGCAAACTTCATTGATTTGCGTTCAAAGTTTGATGGTTCGATACAAACTTTATTGTGCTATATATTCATTATGTTTTCTAGGTACCTGAGTATTATTGATAGCTGAAGATTAGTGTACGGCAAAGTGTGTTAGTACAATCAAGTTAGCTCATTAATGGTACTCCATAATCGAGCAGAAAAAAAAAATTGGGACTGAAAAGAATAAAATACTGAGAACTGCAAGTACCCCAGCCATTCAGTTCAGTTCATACGCCCGTGATTTCTTCTACTCTTTAATTCCTGAATTAACGACTCTGATCAAGCAGCAACAACCTTCTCTTGCCAATGATATGCTACATAGAACTCAGAAACACACACTGACTGGGCAACTGGTGTTTGATTGGGAATCACACCACGTGGGACTGCACGCTACACAGCTCTCGACGCTGCATCCAATTTAACAAAAAAACAAATCGTCAGCTACAGGATTCGAACCTGTGCGGGCAGAGCCCAAAAGATTTCAAGTCTTTCTCCTTAACCGCTCGGACAAACTGACAGAATTTCTAAATTTTAAGAAAAATATTATTCAGAAACCCATTGTTGTCACGTGACTTAAGTCACGTGATTTGATTTTGTCAGTTTTGGCGTAAAATGGCCTCTAAACAACATCAGATCGACTTTAAACACTCTAATTTCACAATTTAGGTATCTGCTTATAAGTCTCTTTAGGATCCTGTTAGATTTTACCGTTTCAGGGGACTAAAAATCAGCTAATCAGATTTTTTGACTTTATTGGATTTTGTAACATTTTCCAAATAATGATCCTTACTTGATTACTTCTTCTTCATTTGTATATGAGTCAATATATGATTTAGACCTCCAGTCCAGTAATTTTTTGGACATAGAGGGGCTACCTAATTGATTACCGTTGAGAGGAATCAATTCCCATACCTTACACTATGAGAGCTCCTTGAATACAGCTTCATCCTCCGCTTTGAGCAATCTATTTACTTGAACTACACTCACTGTGCAAAATGTTAACCACTCATTCATATTGCTTGGATTAATGGAGACCTTCTTTGTTAGTTTGATGCTTGCTTCCCACAATCTCCTATTGAGGAGTCGTTAGATTTGAGAATTTGAGTTGTGCCTTTGAAATAGTCACTCTGATAGGCAAAAATGCCAGTTCTCATTCTTCAATAGCAAGTTTAGGTCTGAAAGTGCGTGCCTAATCTGCGGGAAAGGTCAATTTGTTGACGGTAAACCTCAATTTACACAATTGATACAGTGGGGTATACCCCAGTTTTGCTCAAGCTAACTGCCCAGGGGGTGTCGTAAGACCTGGCATGATGTAGCACCACTCGCGGCAGTGCGAGGCCATACCGCTGAGAGCTTTCAGTTTACTATGCAGCACCGTCTTGGTTGACTATCACAGTAGCATGACGAGAGAATATGTTTGAAACAAAACATCACTTCTCGGTTTACCACTTGAACAACAGTCACGGAAGATCAATTGGCTCATCTATGCAAACATTATAGAACAATATACAATTGTATTAAGATGTCTACTCAATCGGGTATTACGGGTAAGTTCCCATCGTAGGTTTAACTCCACCTACTTCTGACTCCACCTCGATCTCAGCTCGCTAACATCAACTCCCATCCTAATCGAAAATAGCAACCAACGAACTAATCGACTCGTTTAAACAGTACATAGACTCAAGTTTCCGTGCTCTCCTAATCAATATTTCCAATGAAAAACTAGTGCCATCAAAACTGATCAAGGGCTCAGACTCTCTCTCCAAAGACTTCCCTTCCATCACATCAGAACTCACGGAGACTGATTGTAGCTACCTCATAATCAAACAGAATGATGAAAATGACACAGCAAACAAGAACCACATCTTTATATCATATGTTCCTGACAACTCCCAAGTCAAACAAAAAATGCTTTACGCATCAACGAAAAACACGCTTCTTAGAGAACTAGGCACCGAATTCTTCCACCCAATTCTTTTTGTGAACGATGTTGAAGAGGTAAGTTTTGCAGGTTGGGAGTCAATTCAAAAGCATGAGGCACTGGATAAACCATTGAGCACGGAGGAAGAATCACTAGCAACAGTGAAGAAGATGGAACTGTTGAACCTCGGTGGGATTTCCGCAGGAAGACAGAAAAGAATCCTAGTTAGTGACCATTCGAACGCCCTTGGATCCAAATTGAATGACACGATAGTTGAAAGCATTACTGGATTGAATGATGGTGACCTTGTCACTTTTATCATTGGATCTGACGAATCAATTCAGTTGTACGGCCCAGGAAAGACCAATAATGTTACTCCAAAGCAGCTCGTTGGTGAAGGTACACTGCTCAACACCCAGCCTAACTATAATGTTGTCAAGTTTGGTGGATCGTTGTACTTCATTTACACGTGTCCTTCCGGGGCCAAAGTTAGGGAAAGAATGGTGTATGCTTCTTCAAAATTGGGACTGTTGAACAGTTTGAAGGATAAGGGTATCAACTTCAAGAAGGTTATTGAGGTTGGTGACGCTGATGAGATTGAAGTCAGTGAGTTTGACGGTGATGCTGACCAGGATGCCGGTACCACCAATGCTCTTCCAAAGGAAAGTTTGAGATTCTCAAAGCCTAAGGGTCCAAGACGTAGATGAGCCGGGAGATATAGATTTGGCGTTGTCATATTAGATTGAGATATTGAGGACAGTAGATTATCAGTTTGACACAATGTATGAAATTATGCCGTGATGGCGTTTATCTAGTATTGGATCGAATGTAATCAAGTTGGAAAATCAAGATAAAAAAATGATGATCAAAGACCGAGGGGAAGAAAACAGGACAAACGTTGTATAAAGTATAAGAAGGAGACCGTAAACATAAATAAAAAGTAGAGAACCAGACAGTAGACTATGAAGAAGAACGTGAAAGATAAAAATAAGTGGAGCTCGTTCAACATAGAAACACCATGAGAAGCTATCTGGTAGATTCGCCTGACTGATGCCAATGACCGCTAAAGGAAACAAACGAGCAAACAGATGAGAACCCCATCGTGCTTGTTATGTTTGGTCCTTTGAAGTAGCTATGCGAATGAAAAGCCCAGAAAAACCAATCACCCAAAGAGCCTGAAAAGTAAGAAAAAAACGACAAAAAATGAGAGAAACCCATAATAATTGACCTATTCATGAACCATAAGAATAGGACCAAACCCAGAAAGTTCAGAGAACCCAAAAAGAAAGACCAAATAGAAGGAAACGAGCGATCTCACAAGTCTCAGCCACCAGCTGTATCATTCACGCATCATCATCACTACCAGCATCTGCATCAGTCTTGACAATTCCACCGCCAAACCTCCTCATTTGGTCAATTTCAACATTCGGTACCGTGCTTGAAGAGACGTTACCCATGTTCACCAAGGGTATAGAATCAACATTTTGTGCATTGGTGGAGTTAACATTGGCAGGCTGGTCTTTCCATAGTTTTTGTCTTCTCCAGTGGTTGTTTTTCTTTCCTTGTTGCAAAGACCCTTGTTGTGAGGAAGGCAGTATGGATGGAACCGACTGAGTTTTCACTAGTTTGTTCGAATCCCTCCTTGCTGTTGACTTTTGTCGCTGTTTCTGTTGAGGAGGACGAACGTGTGGGTTTTGCTGAGGTTGTTGTAGTTGCTGCTGTTGCTGATGAGCCATCGTACTTTTCCCTTGATCTGTTAATGACATGGAGTTGGTAGTAGTTGATCTGGTGAGCTTTTTGGCTTTCTTTTGCTTGGGACCCGCATATGTACCTTTCAAGGTGTTCATATCTGTGAAAATGATCTGGAACTTAGATGTTCCTACATCATTACCAGACCTCTTCTTTCCGTTTGAAGCGTTTGACGATGGAAATGTTGATAGGCTAGGAGGGGAGGAAGGCTTCCTATCGTTGAAGATACCTAGCACAGGTTCCATGGAGGATGCAGACTTGACCAACTGGCAAGGAGCAGCTTTGATGGAAGATTTTGAGGTTGGCGTAGGGGACATTTCGACAGTCCTTTGAGCGTCTTCAATCGTTGCAGCCTTCCTTGTAGAGGTCATTATGATGGTTGAAGGGGAAGACTCTTGGCGTGATTCCTTCATAGGAGTCTTGTATGGTGTCTTGTGCGGAGTGAAGGATGATGCTTGTTGATTCAGGTGCTGCTGTTGGTTAAGCTGCTGGAGTTGGAACGACAATCTTTTGTTTTCCGAAACGGCAGAGAGCGAAATTCTCTTCACACTTGTGGATCCTATCAGTCTTGGGGTGTTACTGGCGTCGCGCAGGGGCGTTTTGAAAGACCTAATCTTGTGGTTCAACGGCGTACCAAAGGCAGCCGCAAACATAGGATCGTTCTCCTTGTTGTCGTTTTCAACACCTAATATATTGCTCAAGTCAAACTGTTGAAGAGATGGAGAATCAAAGAAAAAATCTGAAAACTTGAATGACCTTTCTGCAGTTCCTGGAGTCTGTAGGTTGATATTGTAGGATTCTCCAACTGAAGGCTGTCTCGGAAGCGGTAGTTGTTGTTGTTGTTGTTGTTGTTGTTGTTGTTGCTGTTGCTGTTGCTGGAATTGCAATTGAGTTTGATTTTGCATTTGATGTTGCATTTGGTGCTGGAATTGATATGCCTGCTGCTGATGTGCCATTTGCTGCTGTGACACTTGCGGCTGTTGTGACGCTTGTTGCTGTTGGTATATATCAAACTTCTGAGGGGACGAATTGAGAATAAATTGACCTTGCTGAGCATACTGTTGATGTTGTTGTTGTTGTTGCAATGGAATTTGAGACTGCGAAGCATTAACAGTAGCCTGAGTATATCCTGGATTGTACTCGTACTTTAGCTGGTTTCCTCCCGGGGGAAGCTGTGGTATGGCGCCTTGTGCTAGTTGTAACTGTTGCTGTATATGATGTGTTCTTGATTGGAAAGGGCTTGCTCGTAGATTTGTGGTAGAGTTGCTATTTGAAATACCCATAAAAACCTTATCGACATATGGAGTCCATCCTGAACCTTTGTATGGAACAGGAGGCTGGTTAGAGCTTGTATTCAAATCTAAACCTTTTATCTCCCCTCCTTCATCCATGAACTGTTCGAACATCTTGGAAGGAGAAGAGCTCACCATGTTGTACCTGTCACTGTTCATAGACATGTTGGGTCGCGGATTCAAGAAAGATGGCGTTTCAAGCTAGTTTGCAATTCTTAACAATGATGGCTTTGTGTATTTCTATTTCAGTGGTGTAAGCAAAAGAGAGAGAGAGAGAGAGAGAGAGAGACGGAGATAGAGGTAAAGAGAGAAACAGATGACGGTTCGTTGCTTTCTCTTGTCCGGGTTCAAGCGTTGCGTTGCGTTGCGTTGGGTGTGTGTAATTCTGGTATGACGGATAGACAGAAAAACTGTGTTATGTAGTTCATCAACTAGTCTTACTAACGACCGAATGTGTATATATGGTTCTCGTGATGTGGTTAAGAAAGTTTGTGATGGATCCAACCTGAAACGATAAACATGGTGGGTTTGGTTTGTTTTGTTTATCTTTTCTATCCTCCCTATACTAGTAGCGCTATGCCTGTTGAAAGACTAACCCTTCACTGTGCATAGCAATCACCCACGCAGGGAACACGCCACGCCTGGCCGCCGAACAGACTCCGGGAAACCACGGGGGCTCCTCACCGGGAAAGTTCCACCGAGGATATTTGACAGGAAAGAGAGCGCGTCTGCACACGTGTTTTATAGTCACGTGCATTATTTTAGCTGAGCTGTCCGTGTTTTTCCTCTTTGGGACTGTGCGCCGTTGGACGGTGCAGAGGTGCAAAATTGTACCTTACCGAGTACTAGTTTGTTTACCTTTTACCTGCCACTGTTTAGACTCTATACTTTATTCAACTACTGTTTGATGATCACCCATATCAAGACATCTTCTTCGGATAGATTCACTCACTAGATTGATACTTATGACCACTAGGAACTATCCCTCTCAATCACCGGATAGAACCACCGCTTCTCAATTCTCACCTCAGCCTTTCAGCATAATGCCTGAGGACGCTGTTAACAGATTTATGGAGGCCACAAAGCTGTACCAAGGTGGTACTCCTTCAATGCTTCCTCACTCACCTACAAAGGAAAACAACGAGAACGAGTCACCAAGGACCAAATTGATGATAGAAACTTTTGGGTCGCTTCAATTGTCAAGTGAACCCCTCATTCCCAGCGATGATGCTCGGTCAAACACAGTAAAGACAGACGACTGCTATCCTCCAACGCGGAACAGCCAAAGGGTTCAATCTAACAAGTACATACTCAACGAGGACTTTAACCAGAATTCACCTGCCTCCAAGATTTCACAGAACATTCACAACGATTCTCCCCAGGCATGGATGCCAGATGTTCTTCGCGAACATCATTGGCCGGAAGATGTCAGCATAATGAACGATCAGTCGTCATTGAAGTTCAAAGCTGGACCCGATACTGGTGATGCACACGACAACAACCAATCCTCAAGACCATCAACTGTTGGTTCTGGCAGCTTGACTACCAAGTCAGTGCTATCAACAAATACAGCGGCAACATCTCATGCCGGATCAAACTTGGACCCATATCTGAGCATCAGTGCCGCTTCGGCAACCATGATTCAAAACTCAGGGGTGGATGGCAAGGCCCAGGCAGAATGGAGAAAGTATCAAGAAAGTAGATTTGAGAGCCAGTTGAAGTTGAACAACGTCAAACTTGCACCTTTGAACGATTCTCAGCTGTTCGTTCCGGACACTTTTGCCAACAAGGTGAAACCTAGAAATCAAAGTACAGACTCCTTCGTGCCTAGCTCACCGTTAAAACTCTTTGGTAACACCCAAGATACTTATACCACTGAAAAATTCATAGACATAATGAATCGCCTCAACGGTGAAGAAGCGTCAGATAATCCCGATCAGAAGATCAAGGAGATTGTTAAAGGATCGGACGATTTTTTCAACGGATTGGTCAATAAGAAGATGGGACTGATACAGGGTAACACGAACGACAAATCAAACAGTTTTACAGATAACAGCAGCTCTCTCACCTATTCTGAAGAGTACACCTCGGATGCAGATGCACAAGAGTTACAATCTTCAGTGCGCAGATACAGCCATGACGATCAAAAGAGCGACAAAACCAGATATTTGGTCCAAAATGGTGATGAATTGTTCAACAATTTAAAGTCCAAAATGAAAAGAACCATTCCAAAATCAGCGATGACCACACAAAGTTCCGATTACACCTCGGATGAGAATGATGACTCGATGGACGAGGATCAATCGATGACCAATGATCTTATTGATGAATACAGCGACAACAGTGACCCGTCTTTCATGTCAAATGATGGATCCACAGATATGTCGAGGCCTGCGAGCCCGGAAATTACCATGTCTTTGGGTGCATTGCAACAGGACCTGAATCTACACAGCGCAAAGAGAGACAACGTTCACAAGAGGGTTTCAACTCCAAAGATTAGAAGTACGGTGGTTCTTGATATGAAACAGGAGAGTCACAGCCACCGTCAAGAGATTGGAAATGCCACCAAACCAAAAGGAATGAAGTTTATCCCTGGTGAAGACTACAAAGATAAAGTTTTCGATAGAGTGTTGAACCAGTTTGTTCCAAAGAGCGACTATCATCAACAGAAACCAACATCAGGGTCCCATCATGAGACTGGAGATGGGATCGTTGATGCATTGGATGAGATATCAGACCTGAACGAAGACGACTCTACACAGGACAGAGACATGGTTCAAGAGACCAAAATCACCACTTCCAAGGGTAAGATACAACAGGAAGTTTCTTTTGTGTTGCCAGATTCACACAGGGACAGGGTTTACTCAGACATGGACGAGGAAGAAGAAGAGATCGAGCAGAACCTCACAACGAGAGATATATCTTTTTCTCAGACCAACAGTGCCCTAGTTTCTGCCATTACTGAATCGTATCCAGCTGAAGACTGGAACGAGATAGAAAAGTTAGAAATTGGACATCGAAACTTGGACAAACTTCGAGGTTTGAAACAGTTTGCTCCAAACGTGCGAATCCTTGATGCTTCGGACAATGAGATCTCGTTTGTTGATGGCGTTCCAGACTATCTCCAAGTGCTCAAGATGAACTCCAACCAGCTAAGTAGTTTATCCATGTTTGACCTACAGAACCTACAAATGTTGGAGCTGAACCATAACAAGTTGGTTAGTTTGACTGGGTTGAGCAGGTTGAGAAACTTGAACAGATTGTCCTTGGTTGGAAACCAAGTGAAGAGTTTGCTTGGATTGGAGAACCTGCCGATGCTGAGGTATCTCAACCTTTCGGAAAACAAACTTGTTGGCAAGTTGGACTTCGAAAATTATGCCTTGGAGTACCTGAATGCATTGATACTGGATGACAACGAGTTGACCGGTATTGTTGGATTGGGGAGTTTACCGAGCCTCATGGTTCTTTCAGCAAATGGCAACAAGCTGGTATCGATTGGTTGCGATTACCCACACCACAGCCTCAAGAAGCTGTCTTTGAAATGGAACGAGTTTAAGAGGTTGGATCTTTCCCCATTTACGGGCTTGAGAGAGTTGACGCTAGATCGAAACAACTGGCTATCGGACGTGTGTGGTCTTGGGGATCAGTTGGAGAAGGTCTCTCTGAGGGCATTCAACAATGTGACAGTTTCGAACAAGATCATACTCAAGAGTTTCCAAACATCCAGTTTGAAAGCGTTGAATTTGACAGGTGGATCTCTTTCGATGTTGGAGTTGAAACCAACAAGCTACTTCTCCAGTATAACCAAGCTCAACCTATCGGCGATGAATCTTGACGGGTTACCTTTGAATCTTCATAGGGTGTTTCCGATGGTGAGTGACCTCAACCTCAACTTCAACAGACTAACTTCACTTGAAGGATTGGAAGGACTGAAGTTTGTGAAGGAGCTCAAACTGCTGAGCAACAACATCCAAGACATTGGATCGATATCGAAGTATTCGAAATCGCTTCGAAAGAGTATCAAGCTGCTCGACCTGAGGGTGAATCCGATCAACAAAGGGTTGTATCCATATGTCTTTTATGATCCTGTCAACCTTCTAGCAAACAACGATCCTTCTTCGAACAACATCGAACAAGCAGCCGATGCCAGTGCAGGCATGGATGAGGCAACAACGTTGAACTTGAAAGACTACGAGGATATTGAAGCCTTCTCCATTGAATACACCAAACTTTATGAGACTAAAGCGATGAAAGAATGGGTCTTTAAGAATGATCAGTTTGTCAGGAACGCAACGGTCGAGAGTAAAGACAGGCTTGTCTGGGATAAGGAGGTTTACGAGATGCAGTTGATTGTGTGGTTTGAAAACATCAACTATCTTGACGGGTTGAGGATTGACTTTGGAAGGAGAAAGCAGGAGCGTGAAAGGTTTCTCGGGTTGGAATGAACTAGTCAACGTATATTATCATATCCGAATGTATTGAGTTATTCAAAGTACTCGTAATCTTCAACTGATTCACCCTTCTTAGAGACGGAAATCGCGGACAAAACACAGCCTTGGTTTCTGGCCAACAGCAATTTTTTTTTATTTTTTGGCCTGCCAAATGTCCGCTCGTTAAAGTGTGGCTCGACTTTTCCACCAGTACGAGAGAGAGGTTCCTCAAGCCAACCTGGTTCATCTATAGCATACCATAAGGTAGATTCGGTTGAAAGAATCAAATGTTAAGGATATGTATGCTGTTGTACATTCTGATAGCTATTGTTACGCTACTAGTGATCAGCCAACTGATAACGTCAAAGGATCCAACAAACATGTCTAGTGGAACTGCCGAACAACTCATCAGAGAAAACAAGTATCTCATGCTAAGCAAGTCGTGGTGTCCAGACTGTCACTATGCCGTTGCCGTGTTTGAGAAGTACAAGGTTGCAGACAAGGTCAAGCTGATCGAGCTGGACAAGATGCCAGCACAGGAGGCCTTTGTTTTGGAACGTGAGTTCACCGCCATCAGTGGCCGTAAATGGGTTCCAACCATTTTCTTCAACGGTGAGCACTTTGGTACCGAGATGACCCTCAAGCAGTTGGAAGCTAGAGGAGAGACCAGGAAGGCCTTTGAAGCTGCTGGTCTAGTGTAGGTTGGACTATGGTACTAGGGCCAACCGAATGGTCAAGTGTAGCCATGTCCTCTTTGCCCGAATGGAATGAAGGTAGATCGATCCTCTAGGATCTGTTTCTTACTCGAGTCTCTTTTATTTCAACAAGTTTAATGAACATCTTGAATATTTTCTCCATTGATTATAATTGAAGGCTGATCTCGTAGTATGAATGATGTAGTAGTGCCATGAGAGGTATTCCAGGCAGTGCAACAACCACTCTCCTCTACCAATCAAACACACCCCTAGTTGCCCATGGGAGGTACCAGGCAGAGTACCCCTCCTCCACAATTTCAAACAGCCTTTTTGAGGCTGTCTCGGAAATGCGGCCAGTCAGAGATTCATTCTGGCTAATGGCAAAAAAACTACCAAACGATCCCCGCAAAAGACGCAAAAGACGCAAAAAAGGAAGCATTGCACCTTGTAGAGTGTAGAATGTACCAACCCATCCATTGGCCGTTTGTCCATTGCTTCGTGGGGATGGAAAGAGGGGAAGAGACCTGTTGATCCAACATGAGAAATGGAAGTCTTAAAAGACAGAGGCAAGTTAAAAGAGACAGACTACTTCTTACTTGACTAGTGCTTACCAGTAGTAACGAGCAAACCCTACCAAGGAGTTAAGAACCGTCGGATGATCCGACAAGAAGCAGGCAGGCCCCCCCCATCAGCAGGCCAATCGACACCCCTCCCCCATACTCTATAGAACGGCCACCAAAGTTGAAGCAACAACACAACACACCCTGACGATTCCAGCTGCCTTTTTGATGTCTAACGGGTGACGTAAAGAACGCCGAGGAGGGTCGGAGTTGGGCAGCCATATGTTTCTCTTTCGTTGTTCACGCCGTGCGTGTGCCTAACGTCTTTGGCAGTCCTCCGCTTCTCGGAGAGAGAGATAGATGAACGATTACGAATCTACGTGGATTGGATTGGCCTTTTGCTTACCCATGGGCTGGATGCTGCATGGACAGGCAGCCAATTTGAACTACTCCTTTCCTATCATCATCACTGTTTGTTTCCCCATGTTTTATCCACTCTCTTCCCACCCCCTATACACGTATCAATCAATCATTGATTAGTAGAAAAGCTTCTTCCTTTCTTCCTTCCATCCTTCCAACACACTCCTTCGTGGACACCACAGGGGGTCCCTCCCCGGAAGTAAATGCCACCCCTCCGTGTGACTCCCACCAGGCAGGCAGACCTCTTGGGGGGGCCGGCACGACCAGCACGCCCGCCCGCACGCACGTTGATCACCCACCCCTCTTTTGCCGTCCTTCCTTTGGATTCCAGCCACACCCCCTCTCTTGTATGCTGCTGCCAGGCTTCCCCCGGTAGGGCTCCCCGGTAGGCTCCCCGGTGGTGTTCCAACGGAGACGGGTGGATCTGCCGGAGAGGGGAATGAACGCCGAGACTTGCAATGGCAAGGTGGGGTTAACTTTCAAATTGCCCCATCCACGACCTTTCTTGCCTATTGATTCTCCCATTATCTTCCCAAATCCTAGCATCGTCATCCATTATCACCACCATCCCAATACGATTTCTTCCGTTTAGAATGGATCTGAAAATTTCTTCCATTCAGCCTCCATTCTGATCACTCGTGAAAAGTATTGGCATTGGGCATTACCATTGGCCTAACAATGATGAAACGTTGTTTGCGTGTGAATAGAAACCATCCATTTCGAGCAACTCTACTTATCACCCCCTCTGCTCCCCCCCACTTTGCAAGTGAAACACCCCCTTTCAAACCACAGAGAAAGCACAGTCCCAACCAGACCCCCTCTTTTCTGCCTCTCTGATTCGAAATCCACCCCCCCTCTCCCACTCTAGCCGGAGGAGCATTTCTCCCTACCACCACCCACAAGGCAGGTACCTTCCCCAGAGTACCAGCTTTTCCCAGCGGCAAGTGCCATGGTAGAACTCCAACTGTCCAATCAAACCCTTTCTCCACCAACAACTTCCATCCAATGCTACATTGAACAGCACCCGTCACAACTCGTTGCTTTTTCAGCTACTCCGTACGGTTAGCCTATAAATATCCCCTCAATTTCCTCACTTCTGTGAGTTTGTGTATTGGCACCGTCACCTCTTCATAGATCGATTGAATTTATACTGCTTCCCTCCATACCAACTATACAATCAATCATGCTAAGATCAACATCCAGACTTGCATTCCAATCTGCAAAGGTCGCAAGACCTTCCATGTTCAGATTCTACTCCTCCTACCCTCTGTCAACAACAATCACCCTACCAAACGGCCAGACCTACGAACAACCAACAGGTTTGTTCATCAACAATGAGTTTGTTGCCTCCAAACAGCACAAGACTTTCGAAGTGTTGAGTCCTTCAACAGAAGAAGAAGTGTGCCACGTCTACGAGGCCAGAGAGGAGGATGTCAATGCTGCAGTTGACGCTGCAGAGGCTGCCTTCAAGAGCGACTGGTCAACCTGCGACCCTGCCATCCGTGGTAAGGCCTTGTACAACTTGGCCGACTTGCTAGAGGCCAACAAGGAGACCCTTGCTCTAATTGAAACCTTGGATAACGGTAAGGCTTTGCAATTGGCCCAAGGTGACGTTGCTCTAGTGATCAACTACATCAGATCCTGTGCAGGTTGGGCCGACAAGCTTGCCGGTGAATGTGTGGATACAGGTTCAACCCATCACACCTACACCAAGAGAGAACCTCTAGGTGTCTGTGGTCAGATCATCCCATGGAACTTCCCATTGTTGATGTGGTCATGGAAGATTGGTCCTGCATTGGCAACCGGTAACACGGTTGTTCTAAAGACTGCCGAATCTACACCGTTGTCTGCCCTATTTGCCGCAAAGTTGTGTAAGGAAGCTGGTATTCCTGCCGGTGTTGTCAACATTGTCTCTGGATTCGGTAGAATTGCCGGTGAGTCCATTGCCAACCACCCAAAGATCAAGAAGGTTGCCTTTACCGGTTCCACAGCCACCGGTAGACACATCATGAGATGTGCTGCCAACTCTAACTTGAAGAAGGTTACCCTAGAGTTGGGTGGTAAGTCTCCAAACATTATCTTTAAGGATGCAAACATTAAGAGAGCCGTTCAATCCCTAGTCATGGGTATCTTTTACAACTCTGGTGAGGTTTGCTCTGCTGGTTCAAGAGTGTTTGTCCAAGAGGAGATTTACGATGATGTCCTTGCCGAATTCAAGGAGGCTGCTGAAACTCTGAAGATTGGTGACCCATTCGACCTGAACACCTTCCAAGGTGCTCAGACCTCCCAACAACAGTTGGACAAGATTCTGGGCTATGTCGAAACCGGTAAGGGTGAAGGTGCCACTCTAGTCACTGGTGGTGAAAGACTAGGTGACAAGGGCTACTTTGTTAAGCCAACCATCTTTGCCGATGTCGAACCAAACATGAAGATCTACTCAGAAGAAATCTTTGGTCCATTCGCCGTCATCTCCAAGTTCAAGACCATTGAGGAAGTTATCGAAAAGTCTAACGATTCCGAATACGGTCTAGCTGCCGGTATCCACACCCAATCTTTGGACGTTGCCACATATGTTGCCAACAAGTTGCAAGCCGGTACCGTCTGGATCAACACCTACAACGACTTCCACCCAATGGTTCCATTCGGTGGTTACAAGCAATCGGGTATCGGTAGAGAGATGGGTTCCCAGGCTCTTGACAACTACACCCAATGGAAGGCTGTCAGAATTGGATTGAACAAGCCAGAATAAACAACAGGAAAAAATTGATTGTTTTAGGCTCTTGCCAACTCCTTTTTTATTACTCATGATGTTCTTTTATGATAACTCTATTCCATTATTCAATTAACCTCCAGTAAATCGATCGGTAAAAGCTCCTAGTATCAATGTTCTCCCGAAGCGTCTGCATGCTTGTGGCCCGGACCCTACGCCGTCAAATCTGTGCACAGCCGTCTTTTTAGCCACAGGCTCTCATGCATGAGAGCAAAAGGGGGTAGCTACATCAGAGACCCTTGTTCATTACACTAACTACAATCTGTCTCTTCTTCTTATACTACCTATCACTATCTATCACTCAAAAAACATCATATGATATTGCCAACGTATGTCATACCCCTGCTGATGATCAGATGACAAAAAAAAAACAGCGTACTGACTCATACACCACACCAGTATAGAAGAGGGAGACAATCAAGAGACCATCATCCATCACAACTGTGTCATCCTTTCAACTGTTTTTATCAAGCTGTATACTTAAACAGTTCTTCCAATTAAGCAGAGCATACTGGAATCTACTGGGATCTACTGGATACCAATTACTTTCGAACAAAAACCCTGAAGTATTAGCTCCCACCGTCAACAGGAGGGCATCTGTGATTACTGAACCGAATTTCTCGACGCCACAGTCAAATCAGGCCAACAATACTTATCAAATAAAGAGATAATACACTGGCGACCAATCTTTCATCAAACTCAAAAGATTAGTCTCACATTTCGAAAGAACAAACTGGCAAATCGAAATATCCCATTAGCATCAAGGCAGGAGGGCAAGGTGAGTCCTCTACCTACCACGTTACAACACTCCAACTCTTTGAGCGCATCATAAGGCTTCCTTCTCTTTTCCAAGTCATCATCAAATACCATACTGTTCAAGAGTGTTCTAGAAAGATCATCATGAACATCCTTTCGAACATTCGATGCCCACATTTTGACCATCCCAATATGGATGGACACCGGGGTTCAAAATTTATCCACTGTCCACGACCACTCCCAAAAGGTAAACAAACAAATCTCACAAATGACCGAGGCAAGCGGCACAGCTACTCACATCAGCATGCATTTTTGTAAACAAACTAATCCCATATGTGGGTATATCAACAGAGATGCATGCACAGATGTAAACAAACAGGATGACAGGTTACGAACCGGTGTACTGGCTGATCTACCTTTCAACTTGATTCTTCGATTGATTTTTTACATCACGACAAGGCTTCAACAGAAGAAAAACTAGGTTTTTCCAACCCCTGACGTACCCATCCACCAACAGCAACATTTCCCAACGAGCATCGATCAAAGAGAAACACTCTTTAAATCTCACAACAGACTTTCCAAGCAGCTCAGCAGTTGGCGTGAAATCAAAGAAGAAAAAGCCTGATCTCATCTCAGATAAACAACACAACATTCAAGATGATGATTGATGACATGGATCTTCAGCGACCACTGAGTGGCTCGAGTCAACTGACAAAGGAAGAGATCCAAGAACAACATGCAATTGAAGAGCATTTCTCTACACTACTGCAAAACTTTTGCCAGAATGAACCAATATTTGATAATGATCTTCTCTATCCAACCCCGGTGGAATCAGACATTACACATTTCAAAGATGGAAAGCTTGTCAGCGCTACAATCGAATCAATGATTACTCACATGGCATCACCGGATGTCATCGATTACCAGCTCCTGGTTGACTTCTTCCTCACATTCAGAGAGTTTATGAATTCAGTCCCCTTGTTAGAATTGATCCTTTGCAGACTTACCTGGTCTTTGAGATCTTCCTCCTCAACGGATGGAAACACAGCAAAAATTGCAACGTCAGCATTGGTTAGAACATTTGTTATGCTTCGTCACTGGCTGTTGAATCATTTCCAGGATGATTTTATCAACAACTGTCAGTTGAGGCAGCTATTTGCCGATGCTTTGAATGAAGTATCCAAACACTCAGTTTATACCAGTACCCCTGATTCACTACAGACAAAGGTTATCGTTGATCTCAAAAAGAGTTACATCAGACTCTGCAACATCTATTGGTCAACCACATCGCTAGAAAGGCTGGCCAATATTAACCTACTCAACTACGACATATCATCATACGAATCGATGCCATACACCCGATTATCCATCTTAGGACTCAAACAGCTGAGAGATCCATCGGCTCGTCGTTCAGCAATTCTATCCATGGTTGAGAAGAGAGCATCGGATTCCACAAACCTGTTACTCAAAGAACACGATCAACGACAAGCATTGGAGAAATTGTTACAGACGAAACCTAGGGGTAGAAGGAATGCCCGCGACAAGCTTGTGCTATACCCCAACGCTTCTTTATCTTCAATTGGCCCTTCAGCTTTCAAAAACCAGATGCAACTCAGAAGAAATGGAACCTTGGATAACCTCCTGACCAATATACTTGATGATGTGAGGTCGACACCCATACAAGGGGTGAAGAACATAACAGACAATTTGGAAGATGACGAAAATAAAGAGAATGGATTTTCGGTCAATGGGAAAATCGGCATATTCACAGAGAGCAAAGTGAAGAATATAACGCCTAGTACCCCTCTGAAAAAGATGGATTTCAAGCTTGACATGCCTCATACATCAAAGGAAAGTCTTTCGACATCGCAGCAGACTCTACGATCAAACAACAAGGTTGAAAAGAAGAAACAAAAGAGAGGATTCCTCAAATCGATCTTTGCCAGTAAGGACCACAAATTTGAGACTACGAGTAGCAGCAAACCATCAGCTCATACAAAAATCTCTTCAAAAAGAACGACATCTGTCAAGAACAGCAGCAGCAACAGCAACACGACGAATAAGAAAGCTAAGGAGCTCATCATAACAGAGGATAAAAAGGATTTGCTAAGCGCCAGGGTGATAAGCGAATATCAATACCTATCAGCAGAGTCCCAGTCTTTCAAAAAGAGGTTGTCAAAGCAGTTACTCAACAATTCCAACAGACAGAGCGTTCTTTCAATGTGCATAAACCTCAACGATGTCAATGAGATAACAGAAGATTACACTCATGATTCACCAACGAGGACAAAGGCCTGCAAGAACACAACAGAGTCGTTTGATTCTTCAGAGCTACTCAACGGCATCAACAATTCCCCAACTGAAGTCAACATGGATGATGATCCAGTTGTTGGTAATTCACCAGGTAGAATGAGCGATCAAGATTATGATGACCCACAAAAGTTCTTCAACGGTGGTGATGCGAATAACACCGAGGAGATTCTTGAAGCAATCAACAGAATCTCTGCACCTTCGTTCCAAACCCCATCAGTGACAATGAACTGGTCCAACTCTTTGGATGTGTCCAACTGCAAGAATGACATCGAAGACTTGACTGGTGCGGGAAATGACGTCCAGCAAAATGATATTATATTCGACGACGACTATGCAAAGGAACAAGTGATCACACAGGAAGAGGTGGACTGTCTTTCCGTTTCAAGTGGTGTTTTGAATTTGAACAATGTTGGCATCAGTCGAAATGGTGACGATTGTCATGTCAAAGAAGAGAAACAAGCCGATGAACATTTATCAAGCTGCGAACCTCCATTCCAAGGATACAGAGAGAACATTGATTCTGAAATTGGCGTTCAAAAGGAACTACAAAGAGATGACGACATAAACTCCAATGTGAAGGCTATCACCTTGGTTTCCGAAGGTGAGGAATCGGATGTTGAAGAAGATATCAACGAGCTTGACGATGTGATAATTGGAAGGGCAGTCGTTGAAGAAGCATTAGGAGCAGACTTGCAAAACCGATTCTCGGTCAACATTATTTCCAGGGACAGCCATATTTCCACTAAATCATACTTGACGTATGACTCTCAGTTTTCAATGGAGTCAGCTGGAAAAAGGTTAGACCACAATTCGTTGCAGATGAGCAGGACGTTGAAGAAGAAGAGTTCCTTTGGAAATCTTGGGGATGTGTTCTCTCCCACAAAGGAGACATTGACCAACAGTCATGAATCTGAAGATGATGTCGATTATTATGATTCCTACGACAATGCAGAAGATCTGGGACTTCCATCAGAGGCAGATACCATTGACCACCTGGAAACTTTGAAGCTACTTCCCTACCATCAGGAGGAGGAAGAAGAAGAAGAAGAAATAGAGGAACAGCAACATCACGAATCACATCAGCATATAGAGACCGAGGATCCAGTCACTCCAAGAATGTCTTACCAAGATGCAGCCAGTTTCAAAAGTGGCGACTCGACAGTGTCGATGATTCCATCACCAACGGAAACCTTTTTGTTACCATATCCAGGAATATCTCAAACCGCAATCGCAGAGTTGGCTGCCATCCCTGATAACAACTATACCTTGGATCCAATTGACTATGCGCTGTCCAAACTACAAGGGAAGAAGTCGACAGGATCTGGCATGGCCAAGGTTGAGATTGGATTGAACGACGAGATGCTTGACTATGAGGAGCAGAAACAACATGATTTGGAACACCAAGAGGAGAATGATATTACAAACAAAGAGCAAGAATCAGTTTCATCTGTTGACGAGGTCAAACTAGAGAAGAGAGTGAAAGAACTTTTCATTTCTAGGAATCCGAATGATATAAAAATGATTCCAACCAGTGCTTCGATGTTGTCGATTGCACAAATAGAGAGACGTGAAAACAGGAATTCCAAGTTTGACATGAACTCCCTTTCAACAACACCAAAGAAAGGACTTCCATTGACGGAGAAATCTATATCTGTTGAAGAGACAATGTACAGGGGAGACCACATTCCGTTCATCTTGAGTTATGATTCTGAGCTTCTTGCAGAGCAGTTCACACTTATCGAAAGAGACTCTCTTCTGGAGATTGATTGGAAAGAGCTAGTTGACTTGAAGTGGGACAAACCTATCGAGCCTTACAACTCATGGTTGAAGCTACTTCTAGACAGTAGTGAAAAGACAGGCTTGAGCTTTATCACGTTACGTTTCAACTTGATGACCAACTGGATTATTTCCCAGGTTGTACTATGCAAAGATCCAAACGTTAGAACAATGACCATATCCAGGTTTATTCATATTGCCAACAACTGCAAGAACCTACAAAACTATGCCACAATGTATCAGATTGTCCTTGCGCTCAACTCAACCATACTCAAAAATCTGAGAATGACATGGAACAATTTGGATGTTGGCGATCTGCTGCTGTTCAAACAGTTGAAAGACTTGACATCTCCAGATAGAAACTTTGGAAGATTCAGATCCGAGCTGAAGCAGATCAAAATCATCAAAGGTATCATTCCATTTGTCGCATTGGATTTGAGTGACCTCACTGTCAACTCTGAAAGACCAACTATCATCAAAGAGGGCAACAAAGCATATCGTGATGATGAAGATGAGGAAGGAGCATTCGAGAATGATAGTGAAGAGGTGGAGGATGAGTATGAATTGGTCAACATTGACAAGTTCAGAGTTACTTGTCAGATAGTGAAGAAGATCCTGAGGTACATTGAATGGTCCAAACTGTATGACTTCAAAGCTGATGGTGAATCATTGTCCAAGTGTCTCTACATCAGTTCCTTGAGTGAGGAAGAGATGAACTATTGTTCTCAACATCTGATCGATCCATAGTTCTTGCTAAATTCTTGTGTGTATTTATTATAAATTTTTTTTCCAAATCTGTTTCCCCTACAGTTGTCTATTTGTCACTATCTCGCGAAGATCAGGAACCAATTCCTGTACTAATCTATATTCATTTCTCCCAAAGCACTTATTAATAGAATACATTTCTTTAAATCAGGCAAACTCGTAGATGAGAATTACAACAACAACAGCCACCGAAATAATGATCAAGTTTCTTTGATAGAGTTTATTGATCTGGCTATTCCTCCTGTATCCTTCAATCAAAGTCAACTCGTCATCGAACTGATCCATCTTGGCATTACCCAACGCCAAGTTTTGCTTGACCTGTTCCAACCTATTCACCAACCCATTCAAATTTTCAAAGAGATCGCTTGAATTTAACGTTGATATTTCCTCTTCCTTTCTGGACAGTTCTCCAAACGACTTGTTCAAAACCTGTAGATTTTCGACAAGCTCATTGTTCATGACGTTGAGCTCCTCGTACTTCCTACCAAGTTCGTCAGCAAGCTTGATATTCTCAACGTTTACCATAGTAAGCCTCTTTTCAAGGTTGTCCGTGATGGTCCCATTGAGCTCCTCGAATCTCATCTTCACTTTCATCGAAAGGCCTGCCTGACCACCGCTACTTGTATTGATATTTCCTGAGGATTCATTACTAGGGTATCGATCAATTCCACTAGCTGCACTCTGATTGCTCGACCACCTTCCTCTTCCCTTCACACCGTTGATACCATCATTCTGAGTTCGGGATCCATTGATCGAGTTGGATCTGGACGGTCTGGAAGAGTTACTCGGTGGTGGTTGGAGCGATTTGGCATTTGTGCTCGTGTAGGATAGACCGGGAAGTAATGATGGTTTGCTTGCTGCATTTGCATTTGCATTTGCATTTGTGCTTGTGTTTGTGCTTGTGTCGCCATGGTATGGATGAATATCGGATGAAAATGTTTCTGGGTTAGTGTTATTGCTTTTATTGCTGTTATTACTGTTATTGCTGTTGTTACTGTTGTTACTATTGCTGTTGCTATTGCTGTTGCTGTTGTGCGAAGATGATTTGCCGCTACCGTTGCTACCGTTACTTATATGGCTGATCGAGTTATTGAGATGAGGAGGGGCCGCCATTGTGGATGGGATAGCACTGGTATCACTACTGCTTGATGAGTTGAAGTTAGATAGCGGAGCACCCTTATTTTGCTGTGGATCTGTATTGGGCATCAATCGGCCTGATCTCGAGGTCGTTTTGAGCGGACTTGGAAAGGTTATGGACGATACGAGTGAAACGTTAGACTGGTTTCTTGATATATTTGTTTTTTGCGCTGAGGATGGCTGTTGTTGGTATTGTGCTGCTGGCGATGATGCTCCAGGTGTAGAAAATACAGGTGTTGTTGGAAGAGCCTGAAACATGGGTATTCCTGAACGGGAAGACGCTTTTGGAGTTTCATAGTGAGGGTTGGGAACGTTGGAGGTTGACATAGGTGATGGAGTCAGAGGAGAAGAGATTGACACTCGGTCTTCATCAGTTTTCTGACTTCCACTTTTGAGTTTCTTCCTCATGTCATCTTTCTTCGAGAACCCGAGAGAGGCCAAGTTCCTGAACGACATTGTGATGAGGCCTTATCTCTTTTCCGGTTCGAATAAACTTTTTTCAATGCCTGGCCGGTAGTGGAAGAGATTATGGTGATGAATTAACTGACCATATAAACAGCAACACAGAACAGGTATATTCAGTTACCTACGAGACGTCAATTGACATTAGACAAGGGAGTTCTAGACAGGGTGTGGCTCTCTCTTGTAAAGAGCTTTCATTGTATCTATCTATCATCAGCCATCTGTGGCAAGAATACCCAAGATATAGCACAGCCGTAAAACTACGGCACGTGACCGATACAAGAAAGAAAAACGCGTCAGTTTTGAAGTGACGCAAATGCTGACGTAAATACGAATAGGACGGGAGATCAGAGAAGATGAAGTGCCCACAGTGTGAGAGAGAGAGAGAGGGATGTTTAGCGTTGTGTTGTGTTGTTTTTTTACCTTGTTTTAGATTGATCCAGCCTAGAGTTCATTACAGTTTCTGAGATAGTAGAAGAAAAACCTCAGTTCAAACATCCGAAAGACTCATTGATACCCATCTTACTCTACATCTTTGAATAGGCTGAACAGATTTGCCCTTTCAATAGCACAGATCACAGCACATCAACCATCATACACGCTTCGCTGCTAGACAGACATATAGATAGATAGGATAAACGGATCGATCGATAGAGCAAATGTCAACACACTTTGAACAAGGAACGTAAGTTCTTCATTTTTTGTACTTTTTTGATTAGCTACCGTAATACTAACATTCATGTTGCTTTGACTTTGTCAAACAACAACCCATTGAAATCAGCCGCTGTTGGATTCCAGACGACAAAGAAGGTTGGCTTGGTGTCGAAGTCGAGAAGATCACTAATGAAAACAACAAGTACCAGATTGAGCTGATCAGCGAGGATGGCGAAAGAACAATCAAACTGGAAACAGATACACTGGAGGAAACCAACCCTGACTTACCACTGCTGCGTAACCAGGTGGAAACAGTTGAAGATTTGACTGAACTATCGCATTTAAACGAACCTTCTGTTTTGAATGCAATCAGAGTCAGATACTCTCAGTTCAGCATTTATACGTACTCTGGTATTGTGTTGATTGCCATCAATCCTTTCCAAAGAAACGATGAACTATACTCTCCACATAGAATTCAAAGGTATGCAACTAAGAGAAGAGGCGAAGAAGAACCTCACTTGTTTGCAATTGCAGAGGAGGCATATAGATGCATGAAGACAGATAGGAAGAACCAATCCATTGTGGTCTCTGGTGAATCCGGTGCAGGTAAAACGGTCTCTGCAAAATACATCATGAGATACTTTGCAACCGTTGACACAGACAGCAGCAACCAGGAGATGTCACAGACTGAGAAACAAATCTTGGCCACCAATCCTATCATGGAATCATTTGGTAATGCCAAAACAACAAGAAACGACAATTCTTCCAGATTCGGTAAGTATTTAGAAATCTTGTTTGATAAGGAGATCGTCATCATAGGTGCAAGAATTAGAACCTACTTGCTAGAACGTTCAAGGTTGGTCTTTCAACCAAAGACAGAGAGAAACTACCATATCTTCTACCAGATGATTGAAGGTTTAGACTCAGATAGCAAAACAGAGTTTGGTATAACTTCTGTTGATGATTACTTCTATTTGAACCAAGGTGGTATGTCAAAGATTGCCGGAGTTGACGATGCACAGGAATTCAAGGATACCTGTGACTCTCTGGAACTGGTTGGTATAAAGCACGACGTTCAACTGCAAATCTTCAAGATCTTGTCTGCGCTGTTGCACATTGGTAACATCCAAATACAAAAGACCAGAAATGATGCCATCCTATCGTCCGACGAGCCAAATCTAGTCAAGGCATGTGAGTTGTTAGGACTGAACCCTACAGAATTTGCCAAATGGATTGTCAAAAAACAGATCATCACTAGATCTGAGAAGATTGTTTCTAGTTTGAACCATCAACAGGCAATAGTGGCGAGAGACTCCGTTGCCAAGTACATCTACTCCTCCATGTTTGATTGGCTTGTCCAATATGTCAATTCAGATTTATGTCCACCAGAACTTCAGTCCAAAGTGGAAACGTTTATTGGTGTCTTAGATATCTACGGTTTTGAGCACTTTGAGAAAAACTCTTTTGAACAGTTCTGTATCAACTACGCAAATGAAAAGCTACAGCAGGAATTTACACAGCACGTTTTCAAACTAGAGCAGGAAGAGTACGTCAAGGAAGAGATTGAGTGGTCATTCATTGAATTCTCTGACAACCAACCATGCATCAACGTTATTGAAAACAGACTTGGTGTCTTATCATTGTTGGACGAAGAGTCAAGATTACCGTCTGGTAGTGATGATTCATGGATTGAAAAGATGTACCAAACATTGGCAAAGTCTCCTCATGACAAAGTTTTCAAGAAACCAAGATTTGGCAACAAAAATTTCATTATCAGTCACTATGCACTTGATGTTTCATACAATTCTGAAGGATTCATAGAGAAGAATAGAGATACTGTGTCAGATGGTCATTTGGATACCCTAAAGGGTTCAAGCAATTCATTGTTGCTCGATATCTTGGCCACTATTGATAAGGCCGCCGAAAAGATGGCCGCTGAACAGGCTGCTGCTGCAGCTTCTGCAAAGCCAGGAAAGAAAGTGATCAGAAAGCCAACTTTGGGTTCCATCTTCAAGACTTCATTGGTCGAGCTCATGAGTACTATCGACTCTACAAATGTGCACTACATCAGATGTATAAAGCCAAACGAGGAGAAGAAAGCATGGGAATTTGACCCACTCATGGTGTTGTCCCAGTTGAGGGCATGTGGTGTCTTGGAAACCATCAAGATTTCATGTGCCGGTTTCCCATCGAGATCAACATACCCAGAGTTTGTGATGTACTTCTCCGTGCTGTTGCACTCGGACGAAAGATCAAAGTTCCTTGCTAGCGGTGGCACCAATGAAGCTGCAGTTACTCTAACGAGAGACATCTTGAAACAAACGATAAATGATGACTTTAAGTATCAGACGGGTAAAACAAAGATCTTCTTCAAGGCTGGTATATTGGCTCTTTTGGAAAAGCTCAGATCCAACAAGATCAAACAATCTTCCGTCATCATCCAAAAAAACTTGAGAGCTTTCCACGGTCGTCAAGAATACTTGAAGACAAGAGCATCACTCATAAACTCTCAAGCCATTGTTAGGGGTTTCCTCGTCCGTGACAGAATTAGAAGAGAACGCGAGTATCTATCAGCCACTAAGATCCAATCGTTGGCAAGAGGTTTTATGATCAGACAGACAATGAACGAGGCTCGTTCATCCCTCGTCAAGCTACAGGCCATCATGCGTGGTATCTACACAAGAAACAACTTGGTGAAGAAGCAAAAGGATGAAGCTGCAACGACTATTCAGACTGCTTTGAGAGGTTTAGTTGCCAGGAAGTCATTCAAAAAGAAGATGAGGGCCGTTGTTTTCACGCAAGGTTGTTACCGTAGACACACGGCCCTCGCTGAGTTCAAGAAGTTGAAGGTTGAAGCCAAGTCAGTCAACAGGATGAAGGAGGTGCAGTACAGTTTGGAGAACAAGGTTATCGAGCTAACGCAGTCGTTATCCACCAGGGTCGGTGAGAATTCCGCCTTGGTTACAGAGATCGAGAAACTACAGGCATTGGTGGCAGAATCACAAGGTGCTCATGAAACTTTGAAATCAAGAGAGATAGACTTTAACAACAAGTATGACTCGGCTGTTGCTGAACATACCGAAACTGTCTCGACTTTGAACGAGCAAATCAACGCACACAAGCTTGACTATGAATCGGCTAAAGCCAAGGTTGAAGAGTTGACCGAATCACAAGCACAACTGAAAAAAGAACTCCAGGATAACGTTGAACAATTGAAGAACGCCCAGAAGGAACTAGACGAGAGCAAGAAGGACAATGACACGTTGAACGGCAGCATACTACAGTTGAAACAGGAACTTGTCGAGCTACAAAAGCAACTATCATCATCCAGAGCAAACGGTAACTATGCCTCCACCACTCCAACGCGTAACAGAACAGTAGTCGGAAAAGGTGGTTCGCCAGGTATGGGATATAGTTCCAACGGTAACTATGAAGCCAGACCTGCCTCTATTATCACTGCCACTTCGAGCAGGGAAGATACAAGCTTGGAGGCGATCAATGCTGAGTTGTGGAACCTGTTGAAGGAATCCAAGGCGCTGCATAGAGAAATCATTGACGGATTGTTGAAAGGTTTGAAGTTACCAGCTGCCTCAGTTGCTTCCGAATTGACTAGAAAGGAAGTGCTTTTCCCAGCAAGAATCATCATTATTATCTTGAGCGATATGTGGAGACTAGGTTTGACCTCTGAGAGTGAAGAATTCCTAGGTGCAGTCCTTTCTGTCATTCAAGAGATCGTCAGTGTGTTGAAGGATGATGACGTGATTCCTCATGGTGCATTCTGGCTAACCAACACTCACGAGTTGTACTCCTTTGTTGCGTATGCGCAGGCCACAATACTAGCCAACGATTCCATCAGCAAGGGAATGAACGACGATGAATATGATGAATACCTGAAGTTGGTCGCAGTTGTCAAGGAAGACTTTGAGTCGTTATCATACAACATCTACAACATGTGGATAAAAAAGATGCAGAAGGATCTGGAGAAGAAGTGTATCTCTGCTGTTGTTCTTGCTCAGGCTTTGCCTGGATTTGTTGCTCCTGAGTCGTCTCCATTCCTAAGCAAGGTTTTCCAGAACAACCAAAACTACAAGATGGATGACATCCTCACCTTTTTCAATAGCGTGTACTGGTCCATGAAGGCATACTTTGTCGAGCCTCAAGTCATAAGTGAAGTTGTTATTGAGCTCTTGAAGTTTGTTGACGCTCTGTGCTTTAACGATTTGATCATGAGAAGAAACTTTTTGTCATGGAAGAGAGGTCTACAGTTGAACTACAACGTTACAAGGTTGGAGGAATGGTGTAAGACTCATGAGGTTCAAGAGGGTTCAACATACCTTGCCCATCTATTACAGGTCTCCAAGTTGCTACAACTAAGGAAAAACACGCCCGATGATATCGAAATTATCTTTGAGATTTGTTATGCTTTGAAACCAGCCCAGGTCCAAAAGTTGATTGCACAATACCACGTTGCAGATTACGAGACTCCAATCTCTCCTGCTGTTACAAAGGCACTTGCTGATAAGGTGAAGATGTCCAGTGGGTCAACCGAATTCTTCGAATCTATCAATTCTGAAGGCCACTTTGAAGATCCATTCAGACACGTTGAATTGAGGCCGTTCCATAGAGTCGAGGCATATTTGCCTGCTTGGGTTAACGTTCCAACTGTTAGACGTATCGTTGAACTAGTGACTAAGAATGCGACCGTTCAAGAAGCTGCACATCAACAACAACAGCAGCAACAACAACAACAGCAACAGGAACTTCAGATACAATAGGAAAATTCAAGGTGACAAATTTCCTCTCCTGTCTAGTGTTGTATTTATTTTATACGACATCTCCAGTTGGCAGGTGCCATTTACCTTTTATTTTGTTTGACATTCAGAGTTCTACATGCTTGCCAGTTTTTTTCAGTTCACTTTCCACCTTGTGTGATATCCATTAATGATTCTCCTCTTTCCCAATATTTTACATTTTTTTTGTCGTTGATGTGATTATTTCTTTCTTTCATTTTCTCATTGATCGGCCCATGGCCCAACAGTATTATGATCTTTCACAACTTTTTGGTTCTCACCTCTCTACGATTCCCCTGTTTCCTTACTTTTATTATTCTTATTACATATATTTCCATAATGCTCACTGCTCATAATTAGTGACCTGTTGGGTATGAAGTTGTAACGTCACTTACTTTCTCCCGGTGCCTCCCTTACCGCGCCCCTCTGTCTGTCTGTCTGTGCACCGCCACCCCAGCCTTTATCGAGAAGAGTAAGAAGATCAGGCTTGTTGCTCCAATTGCACACTCATCAGTCTCGAATGTGAACACAATTCAAGGTTTTGAACCAGTTGAGTAAATACGTCAAAGAAGTTCGGCTCCACTGTTGTGCCAGAGGAGATCAGATGTCAGTTGTACAGTGAGTCACACATGTTTATGGATAATGGCTACGGATGGGTGGTAAAAGTCTCAATTAGCAACTGTACTCACTATATTCTTATTTTGAAAGTTTTGATAATGTTTTTCACTTGAGTCAACTCGTAAAACTTTGAGATTAGCTCAATCGTTATTGCCATCTGTCTGGCCATTCATGGATTCTCACCGGATTGATTCATTGACACTCAAAGGCAAAGAAAAATAAAGGATAGATAGAAAGAAAGGAAGAAAGTGGAAATAGATGTAAAAAGGATAAAAGTAGAACAAGACACGGTCCACATGGACACAAATCTGGGACCTAAGTGATCAATTGCTGAAGTGAACAACGATAGGCACAATGACAACGATCAAAATGATGATGATGACCAAGGCAATACACAGCTTCAACTTCAAGTTCTTCTTCCACATGTCCTTTCTGACTTGATTAGCCGATCTGTTGAACATGGCGGCATTGGTGGATAGAGTTTGGGTGTTTGCCTCCACATCGTTCAACACTTCACCACGTTCGTTTATTTGTTTGATGTTTGATTGCATTATCCCTGCTGTTTCCGCCAGATCGTTCTGTAGGTTCTTGATTGCTTGGTTTGAACCTTGCTGGTGAGACTGTTCTGCTGTAGCATCATCGCTGAACGGGTTGTATGGGTCGTAAGCTTGGGCACCTGACATTGCTGTTGTATATTATAAGTTTCCTTTTGTTGAGTTTGTACTCTTGACTGTTGAAAGGGAGTTGGGGGGATGGTCCGAGAGTTTCTGTTTATGATACCTCACGAGAGTAGAGCGGCACAAATCAATTGGTTTGTTCAAAGATGTATCGTTTCTGAACTGTAGATGGAGAAATAAAGGAAACAGAGACAAAAACAAGGCGAAACAGGAAAAGAATGTGGTTGTTTGTTTGGTTTGATATACGTCAGCCAATTCGTGTGCAGTGCGCTCTTCTCTCCTTAAAATGCCCTGTATACTAAGAGGAATGCGCAGCCTTTTGGATTTTTGCACCTCTATTGGGCCCTGTCTGAACCTGTTTTGGTCTTTTTTTTTTGCCACTTGGGTATACTCTTTGCTATAACTCTTTCATGGCACAGCCAACAGCAACATTGATTGGTTTGGTTGATATCTGTTCTTGTTTGAAACCATCATCACAAGAGGACCAACATGGGAAGTGTGTTCTTGCCTCATCTCAGGACAGGATGGCACGTTGATCAGGCAATTCTCTCTGAGGATGATAGAATAGTGGTGATCAGATTTGGCAGAGACACCGACAGAGAATGCATGCTCATGGATGAGATACTCTACAACATATCCATAAAGATCTCCCAGTTTGCCGTTGTGTATCTTTGTGACATTGATCAAGTGCCCGATTTCAACGAGATGTACGAGCTGTATGACTCAATGACGATAATGTTCTTCTACAGAAACAAACACATGATGTGCGATTTTGGTACCGGAAACAACAACAAGTTGAACTTCCTTGTGGGAGACAAGCAGGAGCTAATAGATATAATTGAGACCATCTATCGAGGTGCCATCAAGGGTAAAGGTTTGGTTGTTAGTCCGAAGGACTACAGCTACACCAGCAAGAGAAATTTCAACTGAATGGGAGGCCATTCAGCGATTGAGAGAGAGACAAATGTGTGTAACATATATATACAAATACATTTTCAATACCAGTCAGTACATTGTATCGTTGATATAAGCGTAAAAGACCAACGATACCAATCATCGTTTCCAGTGGTTGTTGATTGGCAATTACAGCCAGAAAAAAGCAAAGGCCGCATTGCTCTTTGGCTGTTGATAAAATTTGGGGTGGACGAGACTCAAGAGGTGAGAAGAAGAGACAACACCTTTTTCTCATCTTTTCCTTGATGGTTTACATATATGGCATACCTACCATTCGTTGATTGGATTGTGATAAAGCGTTATCATTGATAGCAATCATTCTTTACAGAATACATTCAAAAGACACAACAATGGCTTCGCAAAATTACCCATCTTCCGCAGACAATCCTCTAGAGGAGTAAGTTGAGCATTTACCTATCGCCCCAAAACTACAAGAGCAATGAAATACTAACAAACACGCCTCCCTCATCCACGTTACAAACAGTATGACACCACTAGAGAAGATCGTTTTCAGATCGAAACAACAACCGCTTGTCCCTATAGGCTGTTTGGGAACGTGCATTGCTGTTGCTCTTGCAGCAAAAGGTGTGAGGACAGGAGACGCCAAAAGTGCACAGGTTTGGTTTAGATGGAGAGTTGGAATGCAAGCATTAACTATTGTTGCTCTACTAGCGGGATCGATCTACTACGATAAGACTTTCAGACATGAGAAGAGTGAAGAGGAGATGGCCATTGAAAAGGCAAAGATGAGAGAAAAGTTGTGGATTGAAGAGTTGGAAAGAAGAGATGCCGAGATCAAGGAGAGACAGCAGAGAGCAGAGATGGCCAGACAGTTCAAGATACAGAAAGAACAACAGGATACGGGGAAGCCAAGCGGAAGTGTTCTTGATGCTGTCCTTGCTTCTGAATCGAAGAAATGAGGATGTTGAAAAAGACCTTTCATTTCTGATTACCAGGGACAGCATTCAACCTCCCTTGTTGTTGACTGTCCCGCCAGTTTTTCTTCCTATTTCTTAGGGTGTTACCAATCCTGTTGTTCCTCTAGTCATGTTCCTCACCTATGATTCAATGTCTCTTTTTTTTTTGCCTATCCCCGTCTGCTTTCATGCCTTGCCCTGTTTTCCTTTGTACATACTATATATACACCTTTATGCGTCTTATTCTACGGTTTTATATTCCCTTCTTCTATCAGTATTCAGTGTTAACCAGATGTTGAACAGTACCTATCCCATCAACCGTTCTTCTTCGTCACAGTGATCCATCGAGCAGTCCACCCATAGGTCGTGCTCGCTTATAAAACAAGGCTGTGTAATTTTTTACTCCGTCTCAAGTGTGAGCAAAGAGAGAGTGAAGTTAAGTTAACCAACTACCATCAAGCCATAAGACACAGTCAATGGGTATGATGATCTGCTTCAGTGCTAATCTCTACAGTTGATTACACGATCTGAAAAGGGCGGCTATCGTATTACAACGAGATGTTCAAAGCAAGGAGTCCGTCGCTGTCTCTGGTATTCAAGAGGCTGTGTGCCTCTCACTCGCATCAGCATCAGACCCATCCTCCAATCTCAACGACAACGTCCAACCTGTCCATCGCCAACCAGCAACAGCTATACATGATTGACCCATCATCTCCGGGATCTATCTTTTTCTTACCCCATGGGACACGTATTTTTAATAGACTGGTCAGCTTCATGAAGCTTCAGCAGCAAAAGCAAGGTTTCACAGAGGTAATCACTCCGTTGATCTACAAGAAGGAACTATGGGAAACATCTGGACACTGGGAGAACTACAAAGAGGACATGTTCAAAGTTGAAGGAAATGACGCGTCGAAACTGAGCGAAGACGAACTCGAAACAACGTACGGTCTCAAACCGATGAACTGTCCAGGACACTGCCTCATCTTCTCACGTTTCACAAGATCACACAACGAACTACCGATAAGACTTTCTGATTGGTCCTCCTTGCATAGAAACGAAGCCAGCGGTGGTCTTTCCGGACTAACAAGAGTCCGTCGTTTTCATCAGGACGATGGCCACATATTTTGCACAAAAAGTCAAATAGCAGATGAGATTTCCAAAACTTTACAGTTGATCAAACTATCATACAGAATCTTTGGGTTTGGGGACAGATACAAGATGATGCTATCAACGAGACCAGAATCTTACATAGGTACCGCTGAAGATTGGGATTTGGCGGAGGGTGAGTTGGCCAAAGTGCTAGACGAGACCGTTGGTGATGGGAAATGGTTCGTTAGAGAAGGCGATGGAGCATTCTACGGTCCAAAGATTGATGTGTTGTTGACGGACAACTATGGTAAGGAACACCAGGTTGCCACGATTCAATTGGACTTCCAACTTCCAAAACGGTTTGAGTTGGAATACCAATCATCCGATGGTTCTCTAGAAGCTCCAATAATGATACATAGAGCCATCTTTGGATCCGTCGAGAGATTTTTGGCATTGCTCATCGATCATTATAATGGGCATTGGCCATTCTGGCTCTCTCCAAGGCATGCAGTCATAATACCAATCAACTCGTCCCATGTCTCCCACTGTGAAGAACTACAGAGGAAACTTGCAAACGAGGTTGATAGAGAGAACTTTGAGGTTCCTTCAAAGCTATCAGAGGCAAGATTTCACGTGGACGTTGATGCTAGGAGCGAGACTGTTGGCTTTAGAACAAAGGATGCCATTGCCAAAGGTTACAATTACATCATAATGGTTGGTGATAAGGAGATTGAGAACGGTCTTGTTGCCATCAGGCCGAGAAGTGATAGAAAAGTGGAAAAGCTTACCGTGGAAGAGGTGATGTCAAAGTTCAAGAGTTCACAGGACAGCTACCAGTAAAGTACCATGAGCATGTATATAATACCAACAATCATACTAATGAAATGAAAAAACAAAAAGATGCGACGTAGTCTATATAATATCCTAGTGATGAGTGTTGAAGAACCTCTTTGCTTCTGCTACCGTTTCCTGCTTCAAATTGGGTAACTCTTCAACCTCAAAGTTTATCTCAATCTTTGGTGTCGTCTTGCTGATCAATTCGAGATCCACCAAGTTTTGGGGTATGAAATCCCCGTGATCACTCAAAAATCCTAACCTCTTGTCGAAATCATCACTCACCAGATCGTTCATACCAAGCTTGAAACTGTCGATCATACCTTCGATTTTCTTGTTGATGCTCATCCTACGGTTCAACTCTAAAATGAGCGCATAGTACGCTTGGATGAAACAGTTGAAATCTTGGTTATACTGTACAACCGTATGCCTATAGTCTTCTGACCTTGCCAGCTTCGAGCTCAGGTTAGCATTGGTGAAACTAAACTCCTCCAATTGAGAGACCAACTTCAATTCCCCGTACTCCTTCAAATCAGCAAGAAACTGTTCCACCTTGTTGTAGTATGATTCAAAAAAACTTAGAATCTTGGTCACCTCCATGCAGTTCTTCACTATGATTTCACAATCGTTGTTCAAAAAGCTCAAGACAGAAGGTAGCTCGTTCACATCGTTCTGCAAAACACTCATGAGTTCCCTCTTCTCGACAGTTGAGACCTTAGAGTCGTTCAATATGTCTTGGCCCTTGATACATTGATCGTAATGATTGTTGAAACTTTCCAAGATTGAAACCATGTCAACCTCCAATTCGTTATTGATGACCAACAACTTGTTGATTGGATCGGTAGCATTGTTAAGATCGTTCAATTTCAAGTCTCCAAATTGCACAGACAATGCCTTGAACTCACCGTTCAAATTGTCCAAATCAGAATGCAACCTGATCAACAGTGCGTCCGTTCGATTGTTCTTGATCAATTCGTCGGTCTCTTTCAGGTTTTCTGTAATGTTGGAGACCAGATTGTTCAAATCACTCTCACTGATGAACTCAAACAAGCTGTTTTCGTCCCCATCACCAAGGGATTCATCGATACTGATGTTTTTCAAGGTTTTTGTAGTGTTATGGAGCTTGTCGAGCTCTTTGTTGATCTTATTCTTCAACGTTGTCTTTCTCTCCAAGACGCTGTTCAGATTCAAGTTTAGCGAGTCTTTGATGATACCAAGCAGTCTCAACTGCTGTTTTGTAGAGTCAAGGAAGTATATTAGACGGGGTAGCTTGTCATCCCGAGAGGTCAGTTTCACCGTTGTTGAAGTGATGTAATCATTAGCAGTGTTACAGATGTTTTGAGCTTCAGACAGTTGCTCACGGGCATCTCGAATCCAATGAGATATATCCGATGGAATCTCCATTCCCCTTTTTTTGTGACAATGACTATTCCAATGGGTCAATTGATAAGTAAATGGACTGTTCGGTAGGATTGGACGGGACCCCTTTTCAGTTGAAGTGTACCATAGGGCACACACCTTTTCATCATCTTATCTATAATATCTACATCTACTTGCCACCTTCCTGGCTGGTACACACAGAAGCGCGCCGCACGCACTCTTTAATAACAACCAGATACAGATAGTGTTACTACGGGCAGTATCAAAAATATAGTATATACAACTTAGTGTTGTTATAAAAGTAAAGATGGTATCACGTATATAAACAAACAAGTGTTCAAGGGAGAAAGATAGGAGGATAGAATCCTAGAAAATAGTAAAACGGTCAAGAAGTGGGTAAAAAATAGTGGCATCGCACAATTGAAGTTCACAGACAGCCTAAATGAAAATCAACATTTTTCAACTGCATTGTGGCATAATGACTTGAATTTTTTGATAATGATTGATGTTGCTTTTACTTTGTAATGGGAACAAATAGTGATGGATGATGCCGGGAGATATGCTTGTTGCATCTTCGCAAAGTGGAAGACAACGTGGCGTGGAAAATGTGCTACCAATGGGAGACACAACTACCAGTCTGCAGAACCCCATTCACGGTAGACAGGTTCCTCTAGGGAGCCAAAGACATCACCGATATAGTTGCTGTTGATGTAGGTGTGGTTGGAGTACAAGGTATCCCAGTTGGTCAAAACATCATCGATGAATGGCTTACCACCCTTCAACAAGTTTGTGATGGAGACATAAGAACCACCTTGGTAAACCTCGTTGAAGAAGTAGGTAGTTTCGTTGCTGTACAAGTCAAGGTAGGTCAAGTCAGAAGCGGATCTCATAACAACAATTCTTGAGAAATCAACTAGGCCGTACTGAGCAGCTCTCATCATAGCCTCCAAAGTGGCATTGTCCTCCTGCTGGGTGGTACAGTAGGTACCGGTACCGTTTGTTAGCAAGTCGGTGTAGTTGGCAAAGGCCTCATCGAACAATTCACCAAACCAGTAAGTGTCAGAGGTCAGGGTATCACAACCAATGGCCTTTGGAGTGGAGTTAGCTGGAGCATAGTCGTACAGAGCTCTGAACTCAACGTTTGATTCAGTACCGTTGGACAATTCGACACCCTGTGCTAGTTCCAAGGCTCTGTCTCTTAGCTCCTCGTTCAACTCAAAGATTTCTGTACCGTAAACTTCTAGTGGGTACTCGCCAGGGGCAGTAGTATCGTAGGAGAAGTAACCTGTTGACCAGTTAGATGGCATTTCACGGGCATCAACTTCGTAGGCCAAGATCTGAACGGCAAATCTGGCAAAGGTAACGTCACCAATGGTACCTTGCTTTGGAGAGATACCAGCAATACCGGCAACCATCCAGTAGGTTTCTGTTAGGTCAAAGATAGGACTCAACGTTAGGGCGGTTAGAGTGGAAGCAGCATTGATTTCACCTTCACCGGTGGTGACTTCACACAAGGTATAGTTCTTGTTACAGTGGATGTATGGGTACACTGGAGACAAACCTGGAATGGTGATGTTGTAGACCAAGTCGTACTCTTCCAAGAAAGGTTCGGCTTCATAGTCAAACATGTTGATGATGAATGCCTGTGGCTTGTAAACCTCTAGTTCCTCGTACAAGGTTTCGTTCAAACCGGCGGTCTTCAACGGAATGTAGGTGGAAAGGGTGGAGCTGGCAGCCATTGAACCGGAGGCCAAGGCCACTGAGGCTAGCAGGTTGGTGAAACGCATTTTGATGGTGGTATTGTATAAGCGATTGACTGTATATACGTTTCTGCAGTTGTAAGACCAAGATTGAAGTTTCTTCTTTCGAATTGAAATATTGATTGCAAAAAGAGTTTGGGGGAATTTCACCTTTTTATAAGATGTGGTCTTATAGAGAGAAACTGTTGGTTGTATTCCATTGGCATCCCCTCCCTTGGAGAGGAAGCAGGGGAGAGACACAACCGGGGCCCGCCGTACCCAGAAGCGTTGCAGCAGCCTCTTTGAAAAGTCTTGGACGGGGTGATAATAACAAACATAATAATATAAACGACCGAGCCATGGTGGAATATTTGATTGTTTTGTTTCTCCTGTTTGCACCATTGAGTCTGAATACTGATAAAGCTTTCTAACAACAGTAGCAATTTATCCCCAATGCGGACGAGCCGCACAGCCTCCCATTAAACTTTTTTCCCGAACCAGTTGCTGTTCCTGCTGGATTCAACATGAAATTTACCTTGGTTTGGTTGATTGGCAACACCACCTGCTCGAGTATTCCCACTGTAAACTACTCAATTGATGAATATACACTCGATAGATCCAGTCTGTATTGAGATATGGACGATGTGGTTGGACAGTACGAGTAGAGTTACGTGCAAGTGAAGTGGCATCTAAGCTGCTCTCTCACCATAGGATGGCAACCAAGCAAGAATGCTTCAAGTCGCCTGGGAAGCGACAGCTACATGATTTTCCACGATTCGGCGGTTCCCGTTTGTATCGATGGGATGGTATGGGACGAGAACCACGACCCGAGGACGTCCAACGATCGACTGCTCTGGAAGCCTCAAGGTTACTGCTACTTCAGCTACTACTGCTAGGACACAGCTGTTGCTCCTGCTCAAGTCCAACGAGTCCAGCTTTTGTTTGCCAAGACACAGCAATTGATTCCTCCACATCGGCCCTCATATACACAACAACAAACCTTGTAGACTGGACCTGTTTCCAGGAGTAAAGAAACTTTTCAGTAGGGTGAAGACCGTTCCGTCCGTGCCGCAGAGCACCTACCTGGTACCAGATAGAACTTTTTCAAGGCATGAATTAGACGCCTTTGTGGGGCTCAGGTGATTGCAACAGTATTGCAACAGTACACAATTGGCCTTTGACAGGTCTCGCCTTGATTGCTGTTATTTCATATCTTGTTGACATTGAGACCCAATTGGTGCTCTTCGACTTCCCAAATGGGGTACAGTACGTGCGCACGGCACCGTTGGTTCTGCACGGGTTCTGGCGGACGACGGAACTACAGGGGAAGAGACCGCCACACAACAGCTACCCCCACCCGCCAATGGCTCAACAATCAAAGTGCTATCAAAGAGGAAGTACAATCATTAATCAACCTTTTTGTTCTATTCGACTCGAGGTGAGTAGTGAAGATTGCAAGATGCATCTACCTAAAACTTTGCTCGCGTGCCATCAATTCCCCGGTGGACGCAGCAAGAATGCCCCGGTGATGCACCCAATTAATCAGCCTGGATAGACAATCGCATTCACCAGGGAGTCTATTTTTAGGCGGCCGTTTCCCGCTAGGAGTGTACCTTGAGGCCGGCCAAAGTGGCACGGACGGTTGGAGGAAATGGCAAGAGCACAGCCCAGCACAGCCCTAGACCATCAATTTTTCAAAACATTGATTTGCAAGCGAAACATGGGGAACTTTTATAAACTAACCTAGCCATCAGCTTCATCAGACAATTCCCAGTGGAAAAAAGGGTGCAATACAACCAACCATCTTTGGAAACAATTTGACTTCAATTGTATTCAAGCTGCAAGAGATCAGCCTCAAAATGCGTGCCGAAACCAACTGGGTTTAGTGGAGCAACTGCTGGATGGTTACAACTTCTGCAATGGGGTTGGGAGCATATGATTCGAATATGCAAAACACTTGTCATAATAGTCAATGGAAGGATGGATAGACGGTAAGTCTATCTTACTCACAACATCAACAATTTACTGTGCTGCTTGGTATAACGTCTTTCATATCGATGTGAACCCCACAAACTTGGACCTGCACCTTGGTTTAGTAAAGACGACAGGCTATACACAAACCGTCAATAGAAACTTGAGAAGAGAAAGCCACGTTTTTCCAGTTTGTCAAGTCTTGAGTGCCGTGATTCTGTAATTGGAAAAACCTTTTACAGAAATACCCCGCGGCAACAAGTTCTAGGGCCAACCAAAAATCATAACAGTAATGAGACTGAGAATGCAACATCATATCTAACAGTGCTTGCTAGATAGTTCAACGTACCATCTGTTGTCAAGTAAAGAGAAACACTCATTATACAGATCAATAGTTGGTACGCTGGATTATCCAGCAAGCACTGTTATATTTGACTCTGCATTCTCAGTCTCATTGCTGCCGACATATTGGTTGAAGCTAGAGCTTGTCATTTGTATCGCCACCAGAGTTTCTTTTATAATCCGACCATTATAGACAAAGATGGTTCTTTTTCCTTTAACACTCTGTCCCAGTAATGCCCATTGAAAGATTCCGACTCGGCCCACTGAACGTTTCCTTGGTAGTCAAACGATGGAAAGGCTCACATACTCAGAGATTCTCATGCAAAAAACGAGTTCTCTATAATGAACTAGAAGGTGAGCAACCTCATTTTCAGCATTGTGCATAAGAGCTCAATAAAGGCTTTATATCAAATTTCCTTTGTAGCCAGTATTCTATTAACATTCAATAGATTCATCGTCAAAACAAGAATAAAATCTTCAACAACTTGCCAGTCCAGCCAGGCGCCGAACAGACCAGCTGCCGGGCATGGATATAGACATGCGCTGCTGTTCCATCGTGTAAGCTCCCATCAATTACCATCATCTGGGACAATGGAAGCTGATACCAGAGTGAACCGTGTGTCTCCGTAAAGTTCAAAGGCAGAAAGTATCAAGCATCCAAAGCCCGCGTCGATGCCCATCGCGTTCTTTTCTTCATGCAGGTGAATAAACTTCCAATCACCAAAACTTCTCTGCAGGAACACCGTCATGCAGGGAAGGCCTTGCTCATGCACGTCATCAGAAGAAGTCTTGCTGTTGTCTGTAGCACGCACCAGCTTTCAACATGGATCGTGCCAACGAACAAGGGCAAGTCTCTTATTGTCTCCTTTGTAATGACAATCCAACTATCAAGATTTCCAACCGAAGCAATGTGGAGGTCTCTTTTGAAAATTCCCATTTGGATTCTGCTACAACCGAAGCTTATGACAACTCGGAAGGTTTACGTTGAATTTTACTTCCCATCGTATGAACTGAAGCTAGTGTGTCATTATCAAGTGACCGCTTGTCCCTTGCTACTGGTGAATAAGGAAACATCACCGTCATAAGCTTTGTCGTCTGCCAGTGTTGCCTCAACTTTGATCACTGATCATCAAAGACCCACAGCTGTTAGAACTGCTACAAGCCGTTCTGATAGTACGAAACAACAGAACTTGCTTCATGATCAGCTGATGTTGAAGCAACTGCAAGAGTGATGTCAATTTTGATCGCTAACCATTACAGCTCTACAGCTGTTAGAACTATGACCAGCTGCTGTGATAACAAGTGTTCATCATAGGAAACATCCGAAGTTGCTATCAAGACTGCAACAGTTGATGAATCTGGTAAGGCTGTCACTTATCACACCACAGTTCCTTGTACAACAACAGCTGCCATAGAGCCGATTTTTTCCTTAAAGAATGGATTTGGTACTACAGCTATCAATACTGTTCGTGAGAGGTTGTCCAGTTTGACTCAACAACCATTTAAGACAAAATCTTACGATGCCCACTCCTGTTAAATACACTGCTACCAAGGCCGGTACAGAGTAAACCACCACCACAAAGACGACTCTGAAGCATCTTCCACCACTACTCAAATGATTAAAACTAAAATCGCTTCTATGTCATCCACTGCTCATGTTTCATCTCCTACAACACTAAGTTATGAACGTGCTGGTACAGTCTTGCAACCTTTCAGTTTGGTCAATCTTCTTGCCTTGGTTATGCTGTTCAATTTCTGATGTTGCGGCACCCTCTAGATTCTTGTTTTCCATCGGTAGTTTAGCTGCTGCTGATGAAAACTTTTTTCCAACACTTCTCTGTCAACGCTTTCTCTGTACACATCCTTCTTTTTATGCTGACACACCTTTCAACATTCACGAGTTGAATTTTGTTGGATAGCTATGCTTCAACTTTGACTCTCTTTGCTCTCAAAGACCCAGAACCATATGCATGTATATGAGCTTTGTTCTTTTGATAACCTGAACATCAGTAGCTAGATATATACACCTGTCAGCTCGTGAAAAGCATTGAGAAAGATGTTGTCAGATAGCTGCTTCCATGTACGGTTTGAACTCTAATGGTTTCCGCCGCCTATGTAGCGGGTAGCGTAGCGAGCCTCAATCCGGTCAGACATGAACACAAGTCCATTTACTTGTACACTTAGATCTACTCTAATACCTCTAAACCGAAGGCAAGTAAAGCCAAGGCAAATTTCCAACTTCAGGATAGTTCGGTTAGTCGCTACTTGCGAAGTGAACTCCAATTGCTGCCGTAGAACTTCATCCCTTCGGTCAAATGCCTTACTAACACCGCTGCCGCACAGCACCAAGATACCAGCTACCGCGGGAACGTTATGGTAAACGTTTGAGTGTTACCGCGGAACGCCGAGATAGCAGCCAAACATCCGCCTATCTTTCTTGAACTCATAAATGGTGGACAATAAACAATAGATGGAGGTTCGGAGTTCTCCAGACATACCATGCTCGTCAATTGTAGAGCATGAGTAGCGGTAACTGGGTCCCAAACCTACGTATTAATTACTAAGAGAGTTTTTCCCCCCTTGAGCAGCTTCTCCGCTGCTTCCTAGCTCTCACAGCTTCTTGTCTTGCTGACAGGCGAATGATTGGGTATTAGTCTCCAATTATGCTTCCCTTGAGTCATCAGGTGTTTCGCTACATAGTTTAAGGTTGTGGACTTTAACCATCGTGTGACTCTCGAACTAGCACTTTAAAAAACAGTCAAATCAAAATGCCTGGCTATTTCACTAGTCCATTAATAAACTAAGATCATGCCAATGTTTCGAAAGATAATGTAAAAGTATTGGCAGCACATGAATATTGGCAGCACATGAATATTGGCAGCACGGGCCAGAAAGTAAAGCCTTGTTTCTTCCTTTATTATCGGCATTCGTAATCCTGACAAGAAAAAATGAATGCAAGCACCAAGAATAAGTTTCTCAGTCCAAGCTTTTACAAATTTGGGTTGGCAAAGACTCATTTCAAACATAGTACAAAACTTCTGTTTTCAGTTTACTAACTAGGCAATTATCCAGGTGCCGGAGGGCCTATCTTTTGTTATCTTTATTGAGGGTCCCAGTAATGACAAAGAACTATTCTGCAGTTAGAAAGATTGCCCATCGGACGTACTCGCCTTGAAAATCGACATTGAATGTCCCCTAGCAACAAGCCAACAAATAAAGGCATTATTGATTCTTTTTTATTGTTCTTTGCTTGATGACTGGTGGCCGGAAGAGCTTCATTTGGTCGAAGTGCTAATAACGTTCCAGTTTCAGTAAGACGACAGAGGCAGCAGATCTCGTCTACTGAAAAATTTTATGCACCGACGCACGGCAGCAGATCTTGCCCCATTACGTGCATGAGTTTTTCCGTCGGGGTCCCCCGTCAAAGTTCTTTTTCAGCTGATTGACACTTGGCTTTTTCTTTTCAAACAGCGCTAAACAACTCTATTTTTATCAACACACTGATTTAATTCCATACTCCAACAGTGGTTCAAGCATTGATAGATAATAACTGAAGGCCAACTATATATTTCATGTTGATGAGGAAGGCCCTGCTAGCATGCTTAAATTTTTGATGCTCCTCTAACCAAGCCTTAGCCGCGTTTAAAGACTTTTCAAATTTCCAGGGTTGGCAGCCAAGCGGCGTGAGGCACAAATTCGAATTGTTCTCTTCTTGGAAAAGTTTGTTATCGTCCTTGGCAGTTCATAACTATTACAAGGGCATGCATTGGCATTATTGAGGTTTAATTGCCATTGTGAACAGATTACCGGTAACGGATAAATGATGCAATTGAACCAAAACATAAGGAAATGGTTCATTATGCTTGAGATCTACCAAGGTGTTTTTGATTGAAAGAGCCGGTGGTTCAAACTGTACTACCCTGTTGTGCAGAAAGAATGGCTGCTTCTTTTCATCGAATTGAGAACTGCAAGTATGCCCAATGTCTACCAATGGGGCAGTCTTGATAGGTTCAAACTCTTTGGTAAATGATGGAGCATTTTGAGATATAAATAGTGAACCCAATCCCTCCCTTGAACTGTTCTGGATATATTTTGATATGAATTGAATTTCTATTCCCCATCAACAAAGAGTATCTCAACCATCAAAAAATGAAGTTCTCAACCTTGTTCTCTGCTGCAGCACTTGTCGCTTCTGCCTCTGCCTTTCCAATAATTGGAAAGAGAGAAGAGGAATCCACCACCACCAACACCGTTGATGTTCCAACCCAGACTGAAGGTCTCAACTCCGTCGCTTATGGTAAATTCTACGCTATGTTCCAACCAAAGATGATGATCATCAACATGTTCTTCAAAGAACAGGATCCATTCCTCGCTGAGTATGACTTGGTTTACAACATCACGATCCCAGGTCTATCCCCAGAATACCCATATGCTCACTGTAACAGTGACTACTCCATCTGTCAAATCACCACCGGTGAAGGTGAGGTCAATGCTGCTGCCACCATGTCTGCCCTAACCCTATCACCACTGTTCGACTTCACCAACACCTACTGGTTAGTCGCTGGTATTGCTGGTATCTCACCAACCCAAGGTACCATTGGAGATGCCACATTCGCCAGATTCGCCGTCCAAATCTTGGAGCACGAAGTTGATGCCCGTCAAATGCCATCCAACTGGACCACTGGTTACTTCGCTTTCGATGGTTACTCTCCATTGGATTACCCAGGTACCATCTATGGTTCCGAAGTGTTTGAATTGAACGTTGATCTTAGAGACAGAGCCATGTCATTGGCTTCCAATGTCACTTTGAGTAATGGTACCGATGCTAACGTTGCCTTCAGAGAGACTTACTCATACGCTCCAGCTAACCAGCCTCCAAGAATCCATGCTTGTGATACCTTGACTTCTGACACCTACTGGTTCGGAGGATTGTTGGACAAGTCATTCGCTGAATACACTACCTTGATCACCAACGGTACTGCCACATACTGTTCCACCCAACAGGAAGACAATGCCACTTTGGAATCAATGATCAGAGCTGCCAAGCACGGTCTATTGGACTTTGCCAGAATTGTCATTTTGAGAACCGCTTCTGATATCACCTACCATGATGATTACGAACAAGATGCTACCTACTTCTTCAACAAGGTCTACCAAGGTGGTGGAGCTGTTTCCAGAACCAACTTGGTCTTGGCTGGTGCTCCATTCATCAAGGATGTCATCACCAACTGGGATACCTTGTACTTGGACAACAAGTTTGTCAACTCCAACTACATTGGTGACCACTGGAACACATTGGGCTCAACCAAGGAAATGCTATGGGGTACCAACTCCGAATAGATAGATTGGGCTGAAAGATGACGAATGTTTTGGATACCCTGCCCCTTTTGTCTTCCTCTTTCAAATCTTCTTATGGCGTGTACGTATGAGCAACCCTTTGGTTGGTCTTAGATCATACGCACCGCTTTTTTTCCGTTTGACTTCTTGCACGTATGCTGGCCAAAAATCCAGTATTTTTTTTGATATGAAGCGACTCTTCATAGATCCTTATAATATCACATCTTTATCTTTCAAATTAGTGTCAGAGATTGTAGATTGTAGAAAGTCTGGTTCCTCTTCAACTTGGTATGGGTATGAGGTGGATCGGTATGTAGAGGCACACTGTCTAGAGGTCTGTCACGTTAAACCATCTGATCAATCAACAATTGAATTAAAGCAAAAGTAAGCGGCATCATTCACTGTGATGGATCCTCGAAAAGGGTTGTGGATTGTAGAAAGAATCAAAGAATGAAGGAGATAAATACCAAGGTAGAACTATCCATCCACCGTATGATCACCAATTAAGTCAATCATAACTGTTATTCTCGAGCCGCACGGGAGGTACTCAGCCACAGCTGCAGTGCCCTGTAATATGTGGCTGGTGCAGCAAGTGGTGAGAATAAAAGTTTTTCTCTCTCCCAATCTCGGCCCGGGGAATGCCCCGGCAAGCATCGGGAAGCACCGGGGAAGACAGCTAGCATCGGGCTGGGCCGCCACCTGTTCACCCAACCTGTCCATCCACCGTTATCGAGAGCCGTTGCTACACCCAAGGAGGACGTTTTCCTCCACAAACAAGGGAGAGTGACTGACAAACAAACAAACAACACTTCTTTGCTATATTCTTCTTGCACTTCTCTTCATCTCTGCTTCCTCAAACACACACACCCATCATCATTCTTTCCATCACAATCACCTTACAATTACCTTTGAACAACATATAATTCAAACAGCCTACCAAAGAGAAAGCTTCTAGAATAGTCCCTTGTTGATTGTCAGCAACAAACGCCATTGTTCATTACAACATCAAGCTCTGTCTTTCTTTGATATTTCGTCGTTTTTCCCAGCAAAGAGCTAATCAGAGAACTTGGAACTCAGCCGTACATAAAAGTTTACGCCAATAATTGGATCGAAAAGAAAACCAACAACAGTTAGAAACACATCGTTTATCATGGCATCTTCAGCAGTCGAATCAACCAGAAGACCGTCAATGGCGGAAAGACGTCCCTCCATGGCAGAAAGAAGACCCTCTGTTGCCACTTCAAGAAGACCTTCGGTAATTCCACAGTTAGCAGGTTGCGAGAAGCCTCAACCACCAACAACACCAGAAGAGTGTGACGTTTTGATTTGTGGTACCGGCCTGGTTGAAAGTATCTTGGCTGCAGCTTTGGCATGGCAAGGCTCAAACGTGTTACATGTGGATTCCAACCCTTACTACGGTGACACTTCATCAACTCTAACCATTGAACAGATCAAATCCTGGTGTCACAACGTTAACATTGGCACCCCAGGTTTCCACGGGTTTTCAAAGGCACTATTGTACATCCCCAGACCAACACAGCTAAACTCAAAAGATTACAGCATTGATCTTACACCTAGAATCTTATTTGCCAAGTCGGACCTGCTATCCTTGTTGATCAAGGCTAGAGTGTTCCGCTATCTAGAGTTCCAATCTATCAGCAACTTTCACACTTTTGAAAACGACTCATTTGGAAAGATGTCTTCGTCAAAGGAAGAGATTTTCACAGATCAATCTTTATCCTTGGCAACAAAAAGACATTTGATGAAATTCATGAAGTTTGTTTTTGAATACGATACTCCAGAAAATGCACCAATCTGGGAACAGTACAAGGATTCGCTATTCACCCAATTCATAGAGGAAAAGTACAAGCTAACTCCAGCACAAATCAACGAACTTTGCTACACTTTAGGTTTGGCATCAACCCCAGACATTCATACACAGGAAGGACTATCCAGAATAAGACGTTATCTAATCTCGTTCAACGTGTACGGAAACTTCCCGGCACTCTATTCAAAGTTTGGCGGTCCAGGAGAAATATCACAAGGATTCTGCAGATCCGCAGCAGTTGCAGGTACAACGTACAAGCTAGATGCAGCATTGAAGTCCTTCGACCCGACAACAAAAACAGCAACTTTCAAAGATGGCTCAAAAGTCCACGTTACCGAAAAAGTTGTGTGTTCCCCATCGCAGGCTCCAACTGGCTCGATCAACGTTCCAGAGAGAAGACACGAAGTTACAAGGCTAATCACCATCGTTGGTAAATCATGCAGGGAATGGTTTATCGAAGGTGAGAGCGCTGCCATTGTTGTCTTCCCGCCAAACAGTCTACCTTCGTTAAACAAGTTTCCTGTTCAATGTATCATCATGGGCTCAGGTTCGGGCTGTTGTCCAGCGAACCAGTGTATCTGGTACTTGTCAACCATCGAAAAGGGTGAAAAGGCAAGGCAAGACCTAGAGAGTGGGTTGAAAAAGATGGAGGAAAGCATCTTGAGAGAGGCAGAGAATGGTGGATTTGATCTAGACTTGAACGACGATGACGTTATAGTCAAACCTGATGGCAACGTTTCCGTCATCAATTCGGTCAAGTTGGGAAAATCGTTCAAAGAGTTTGTCCCTAGAGAGAAGCTCACCTTCTTGTTCAAATTGATGTACACGCAACATACTTCGGTCGAACCCTTCGGTGTTGTTAACGAATCGTTGTTCAAAAAGGCCTCCCAAGAGGAGACGGAAAGTTTGTCCGCCATCGGTGCTCCCGATAAGGACATCCTGTATACAAACATGCCATCTGCCGAGATCTCTTACGATGGTACAATCACCGAAGCCAAGCTGTTATACAGTGAGATTGTTGGGTCGTACGACGATTTCTTTGATGTCGATTTCGAGGATGACGACGAAGAGGATGGTGAGTCTAGCCGTTTGAACGGCAACACCAACAACGATTCCGCCATTCTTGATGAAGAGGATGACGATGTTGGTGAAGCAGCTGTTGCCGGCTTCAAGGATGAGATGGACTTTGAGTTGTAGTTGGTAGTGATCCTTTTCCGCCCCTATCTTTTTCCCCTTGTTGTTCTTCTTTTGCTTCCTGGCTCTTGGCTCTTCTTACAAAATTAATCATTTTCTTCAGTTTAACCCTTTTCAATTTTTGCCTGTTTTTTTACCCACACCACATCCTACCCTCATTTTTACTATTAAAGATTACAAAAAGCTGTGCTTTTATCTGTTATAGTTCTTTTATATAATTGTCTATTCTCCTTGTTCTATTCTAACCTTCGCAATGATTCTTTTTCCATCCACTGACCTCCTATTCTGTCTTTCCTCCCCTGCAGATTCATCTCTTCACCTTTTAGCATGGCAACACATTCATAGACCAATACAACTTCCTCCCTCACCTTTTTACTATTATTAATGACCCCTAATTAGTAATTACATCTTACTTTTATCAACAGTTATTTTGCAACACAAAAAACCCCACAATGAGATATATTAATGATTATCTTACAAAGTTGTAAACAAAACTAATCTCTCTAGTAAACCCTTCACGGTGTCAACCAAAACGACAAGCGACAAAATGATCTGTCCATTGGCAGTCCAGTTGACCTAGAATGATTCTCAAGAATAGCTAATAAACATCAACACATTTATTGTTGAGAGAAGTATTCCAACAAGACGTTTCTCTCGTCGGAATCAGCACCCCAGTTCTTGATGACGACACATGAAGCACCGACAACCTTTCTGGCGTTACCTTCTCTGTCTAGAGCACATAGACCGGCCCATTCACCCAATTGCTTAGCATCAGAAACCTTGATCAATGGGATCTTTTCTTCTGGCTCGTTACATAGAGCTTCAACAAGCTTGATGATGGATTCTTCAGTGACGGAATCACATAGAACACAAAGTTGAGCTTCACCTCTGGACAAAGCCTTGGTGGCTTCTCTCAAACCTCTGGATAGACCATCGTGAACAAGAGCGGTTCTTAGAACCTTTTGTAGGCAGTCTTCAATGGAGACGGAAGCGGTTTCTTCAACGACAACTTCTTCAACTTCAACTTGTGGGACTTCTTCGGTGTCAGACATTTTTGGATATTTGTTTTGTGATGTATTGTGACTTAACTTCTTCCTCAGATGGATTTCTGGTCAGTTCGATGGGGAATTCAAAAGCTCTTTTGAAGTATATTGATGAATTGGAGATTGTAGAATGATGATACTAAGTAAACTTTTCAAAGGGTGTGTGTGTATGTCTCTCTGCTGCACACTCACTAGAGGAGAGTGCGTCAGCGTGAGCGTATGAAAAATTTCAAATTTGTTAACCCAAGACAGTCACGTGAGTTACACTCAGGGTTGTTAGACCTGCGGCTCACACTTTTGTAATAGTAAGTATTCCGTGCAGAGGTGTTTTAAATCGCTCTCTCTCCACATTTTTGAGAAAAGGGGGTGAAATAGTACACATTAATGGGCACCGGTATCTGGGGATGGCTATTCGATCCAATGGAGACATACATTCAATACAAGGCTAAATAAGGAAGGCATGATTATTGAAAACTTACAACAAAAAAATGCGGATTAGATAAGTATGCTATGCGTAGCGATGTGAAGCACTTGATTATATAAATAGAGGAATTTCAATGGCACCACCAACAGTCTCAATTCCATCGTTCTTCTTCTTTTTACTCTTCTTACTGCTGTTACCATTCGACCTCTTGGTGCTGGCAGCCAGCCTTTTCGATCTTCTCTCATTGGCGCCTCCTTCGCCTTCAATTGTCTCGTTCACGTCAATGTGGTCAGGTTGAGAACTGTTCTCGTGATCTATTGGGTAGCGCTCATTCCCCAAAAGGGATTTTGCCAGATCAGTACTGATGCTCAAGTGGGAGACCTTATTGGAAGATGATGACTTGGACCGTTTCTTGCTTTCTTCTGACAGTAAAGCGCCCGGTAAGATACTCTCACCAGGGTGGTGAGCATCGTAATCTTCGTTCCCGTTTCCAAATGTTAATCTGGAGACATCATAACCAGGTTGGAAATAGTCATCAAGTGTGGTCAATTGGCCATCCCCAGTGATTTGAATCACCTTGATATTTTCATCGTTCCAGATCATTTGTTCAATTGAGTGATTGCGGTACCCATGCTTGCGCCACTCTTTCTCAACTTCATTCTGTACTGTACGATCACCTTGTACATGTGGATTTTGAGAAGCGTTTTCGACAATGCTATTCATCATCATAAATCTCTCCTCCTGTGCAATAGATTCCAAAGTGATGAACTCAATGCTTGTACCATAATACAAACTTTTACCGTCGGATGATGACGACGATGAGTAGCGCGATCCACCACTGAACCCAGAAGAACTTATCAACAGCGACAACGATGTTAGACCATTCAAGTCCTTTCTAATTTTGATCAGTTTGGACAGTTTGATGGCTCGTATGATCTTTGAGAAATACCCAAAGTTGTAAAATGATGAGATATTTGTCAGCGCAGGAACCATTTCCACCTCGTTACTAGCCTCAGCGTCTTGTTGCTCACCTTCAATGTTCCTGACATGGTCGTTGATCACAGGTTCATAAAGTTCCATCTCTTTCAAAAATGGTCGCTTTTCTGGTATAATCAGTTTCGAGTAACCAATAGCATCATCCTCCGATCTTGAAATGAAGACAAGCTTTTGTTTGATGGACGTATTGCCAACAAATGATCTCCCTTCCTTTACATTCTTTTCATATTTCTCCTTAGAACAAAAAATGATGAAATCGTCAGTGTTTAAATCCTTCATGTCTTTCATTGCATCGTAGAGGATGGACGACTTTAAAATGATTTCAAACATCAGTTTGGATATGTCTAATTGGAAAATGGAGTTGTCTGATAGTAGGTCATCATACCTATCAAACTCTTCATCCCGCTCAGCATTGGCAGCTTTTCTGCTATCTTTTCCACTGTTCGTACGTCTCCTAAATGCCGCCTGTTGCCTGTCCAAAGGATCCATATACAACGTGAGCAATTCACACCTCTCAATGATATACTCATCTTCAAATGTTAGAATAAAAGGATGACTGTCTCCCTGATAGCTCAGAATACATTTGGTCTTGAAATCAATCGATTCATGGTCACTAGGTATGTGAATGTTGATCGTTTCTAGGAACGACTTCAGATCTAGATGGACTGAAATCGAGTCGAGCTGCTCATCGTCATCATCATTTTCTTCTTCTGCTGATTGAGCATCCTCATCTTCAGTCTCAGTTTCAGTTTCAGTTCCTGATTGGTCATCAACATTATCATGGTGATTTTTTGATTTTGCAGAGGATTTCCCTGATCTCTTCCTCCTCGTTGGATTAAAAAGATAGCTCGTGAATAGCCTCTTATCCAAAGTTAGGAGCACTTTACAAATATTGTTATCAACTAGACTGAAGCAGAGTCCATCGTGAGTTATGTTTAAAAGACAGTTCTTCCCAAAGGGCAAAATCGAGGAGATCAACTGGTATATAGGAATGATATTTGGTGTGGATGCCGTAAACTGAACACTGTTTCGCGAGTTGAACAAACTGCGATGCATTTGCGGCCTCATTTTCGATCAATGCTGTGGTGCCGAATGATGATAATAATAGTTGATACTAGAGAGATTAGTTGTTGTTTAAAGGTGAATCATGCTGTCAACAACTTCAAATGACGGGCTGTTTTGGTGTCTCGCGTGTGGGTTTGTTTGCGTGCACTCCACCAGCTTTTTTTCGTCTTTTCCCCACGATTTCAAAATTTGGTTAGGTTAAGTTGCCAATGGCTAGTGTGTGTACTCTCTAGGTAGAGACATCAATTGATACTTCCTCATTACCATCAACACGATGTTTTGAGTAATTGAAACCCATTGAGTGGTGTTAAAGGGTCAGAGAGATAGAACCGATTGAGAGGTTCACACGTTGTTTGTAGGGCTTGTACGTAACGGATGACGTCTTGATCCGAGAGTGAAAAGTTTGGGCTTTGGCTTCCCCGCCATTGAGGCAGTGCAACAGTATCTACTTGAATAGCTCATTCTATCAACACTTTACGTTGACTGGAGCTATTATATATCGGCAACTAGTATCTTGAACATGTTTCGCAAATAAGAAACAGAAACAACAACGGGTATAATGTATAATTCAAGAAGAAATAGGCGTATAGGAATAAGTATGAAGGGTAACGTGAGAAGCATAAAATAACGGAGATTAGAAGAATATTGAAGGAAGGGGTTGTTGGGGTCGTGATCCTGCCTGTTGAGTGAATCGGAAACACTAACAACAGATGGGCAGCCTGCTATTGGAGAACTTAGCAATTGTTTCGACAAATGAGTTTGTTTGTATAAATAAGGGAGGGGATCGGTAGAGAAGGAAAGGCATCAGAAGCTATCTGAAATCACGCTCAAACGACCACCAATCTGATCGACTGTACGGTTGAAAGAGTTGCATCCGATAGCAACTGATCCAACAAAAGAAGACAAATCTTTGCAGCTGTAATGTGTCAAGCTGGACGTGATGCATTTCATCAATGAAGTGATTGGAATCTTGCCCAATGTGAAGCTCAAAGCACAACGAACCACGGGCCAGACATAGTTTGTTATTCCAAAAGTGAGTAACGAAAACATCAAAAGGAATGCAATGTATGTACAAGTCACTTCTGTTTTTGTCATCACGTAGAATGGTAGGCTATAGTATACTAGTCCATGAAATTTTTCGATGAGTCTCGCTAGACCATGCTTCTTCTCTGCGATTAGCTCTTTCAACTTCTGCTGTTGTGCTGCTTCAAAGAGTGTTATGTTGGCTTTGGACATCTCTGGATTTATCAAATGATATGCGAAGAAAGAAAGGACTACAGTTAACAAGTTCCAAATTGGTGATGGTGGTAGTGGTGGTTTTGATGCTCCCGGGTGGTTGATATTGATGATGATGATGTAGGTGGAATCGTGCCAGAATGGTAGCGTGAATCTGAGCTTGATCGTGAACGCTAGAGATAGTGTTGAGATGGTAAAAGAGGAGTGATCTCAAACCTTAAAGGCAACATAAAGATAGTTTCAAGATACATCTAACAACAAAAGCAATTAGGATAAAAGAGGAACTTCATCTATTTATAAAATGGAGGATTTCATTTAGAACCATTATCGATCATTAGCATCATATGTGGTGATATGTATATATGAATGCAAAGCAACTTTTAGAGTGGTTATTCTGTCTCCGTGTTTGGCCAACTATGTCCGTGACAGATCCAATCAATGCAACAGTAACAAAAATGAATTGAAAGCCAGACTTTTGCATGTTTTACTTACCCTTCTTCTATGACATTCTTTGTAAGGAACCCCCGGAAGGGCCAATCCATTGGTTATCTCCGCGGCAGCCCTGGCTTCCTTCATGCATAACCGAGTCGTTTCATTGATAGTTTGGCAATCCTTTCCTGACCGTTTTCACTCTTCTATAGGCTTCCAAGTGATCTTCCGGTACAGCAGTTTTCAAAAATAAAAACAGTCAATCAATTGCGTGCTTGCGTTTTGCTGGGGGCTTGTAAGCACTAGCAGCAATGAAAGCTACTTGATCAAACTCAACCCTACTGTTGCCAATGGACTGCTTTTCTTTACCCTTGTTTATTGATGAGGTTGACTATACAGATCACATACTCGCATTATTTAACTTCGTCACTTTTTGCACGGAACACATTTCAATAGAACATGTTAGAGTCTTGTTGAGGCCGTTGATACGGCTGTTATGGGGAAAGTGCTCTTTGTGAAAAGTTTCACCTCACCTCACGGCACTTTCGGAAACTCTGGAGAGATAGACAGGCTATGTACTTGTATTCAACCTCTCTGGCTTCCATCCTCCATTATTCCCACTAAACCATTTGTAGTTAAGAAAGGTGGGGTTGATGATACAAGGTAAGCATGTAATACTGTTCGATACTTGGTGAGTTATTTGGTTAGACCTTTAGTGAAAGCCTGACAGCAGTCAGCAGGGAGCGCCGCCTGTCAAAAATGGCTCAGCGTGCTGGAGAGTAGTGAGTGGAAAATCTCACCGGGAAGCATCGGGAGACAGGCTCTTACTATTGACTCGGCTGTTTGATTGATTGATAAAACTCTGTATGTAAAAGTCAGATGATTCTGTATGCAACGGTCTTTTCTTTCCCCAGTACAGGGCATCGATCAACTCATCTAATGTAATTCCAGTAGTAGAATCAACCACCTTATCCTGCCTGCTAGTAAGAGAACGTTCTTTCTCGAAAGCCCTGACTCACTTCACTCTGGCTACAACGGTGGCGCCATTGAATCCCGGTTTGCAAGACTGCATAATAGAATGACATAGAGACACCCAATATCGACATTCGTGATTTAACATAACAGCCTCTATTGTTACTTGTGGGGGGTGTATATGTGTCGAACGTGAGTAGAAGCCGCCACCTCGGCAAGGCACCTCCTCCAACAGCTGCCGACCATTCGGGAGCTCACGTGACACTATAATTAAAAGTACACTGGCCTGTTTAATCGCTAGTCAAGTTCTTCGGCAAGAGTCTTTCTGTGTATAATCGAGTATACTTTCTGTGTATATTCCAATAGAATGACAAGGAATGGTTCCAGATACAACCGAACAAAAAGAGAGAGATTCAACATGTCTTAAATTTCAAGTAGTCAAAAAGGGATACAGAAACACGGGCAAGAAAAGAAGTACAAACTGGCTCGCTTTATACAATATTGCACCATTACGACCCCGCATCAATCATTCGGCAGCAACCTTGGCAATGTTAGTTAAAACCTCCTGATCATCAGCAGTCAACGAGGAAACGATTAAACCGTACTTGTTGATATCGACAGATTGTAGAGTGACAAAGCAGTCATGGAAGGCTTTGAACACATTGATGTTGTCAAGACTGGTGTTGGAGTATGGATCGTCATCGTCAAACTCATCGTCATCATCATCTCCAAAATGTCCAAATGCACTGCTTCCTCCCTTTGCCAACAACTCAGATTGCTGTTCGAGGAATTCCAGATACTCATCGTTGGTACCATCAAATTCACCTTCTTCATCATCATCCTCCCATCCATCATTATCCCCAGTACTACCAGCTCCCAGAATATCGGACTCATCAAATCTATCCTCGTTGAATTCTGTTCTCCTTTTTTCCATATCCTTAATAGCCTTAGGTAACTCCTTGAACAGCGTTGCCAAGTTTGATCCGAATATGGATAGACTAGAGTCTAATTTTAACGCAACCAAGTTTGGAAGATCAATGTTCAAGATGGACAATGATCCCAAGATGGAAAGTTTCATGTCAAACACCCTCTTCATACTAGACAAAAGCTCAAACCAAAGGTTCAAAATAGGTTCGACAGAGTTCAACTCGATCAAGGTCTGTAAGGTTGTATTTGGATCAACCACCAAACCAGCAATGATAACGTTCAAGCAGGCAATGCGGAAACTCTTGGAGCTGTGTGCCTTATCACCGTTCGAAAGGAATCTCAAGCAGATAGTGACAAGAGCAGGAATGTACGATGCAACAGAAGTGTTGTCCAACGAAAGAATGAAACTAGATGAAATCTCAAAAGTAATGACGAGATCGGTAGATCCTATTTCTTCCTCCTCTGGATCCATCGTGACTATCTTTGTAATCAGTTGATAGATAGCCTCCTGATAGTGTTTGTTCGACTTCAACGTTGATGCACCATACACCATGTAGTTCTTCAAAGCCGGTGCAACGTCCTCCAAGTAGAGCAAGATGTCACTGTTCATCAAGGCAACAATGAGATGTTCAAACATCTGCCACATCGTTGGTGAGACATCCCTTGTCAAGAATAGAGTATTTTCCATCAATTCGGCAACCTCTGCATAGAAGTCGTCAATTCTGTTATTTAATGCAAACTGTATCGTTGGAGCGTAACATTCTTCAAGTTTGGATATCACATCGGCAGAGTTTTCAAAGTATAGGAGAACGGTAATCATAGTGTTCAAAACACCCAATGCAGCGGTATGCTTCTCCGAGATATCATCGTCATAATCCTCTGGACCACCGTTAGATGCGGCATGGATCTCGTGGAAAAGTCTCATCAATTGTTGCGATAGTTTTTCCATCAAGTTGACTCCAAAAGGCTGTAGCTGTTCAGAGTAACTTTCAACACACTCCTGAATGACTGCTGAGACGGTATCACTATCCATCTTGTTGGACAATTCCAACAATTTCTCCATCGTCTCAACGATAATGGTTCCCAATGCTTCTTTGAACTGTGGAAAGCTCATGAACGCTTGGATTGCCAAAGCACCTTCAAGTTGGACTGGCAAGTTGTCAGTCTCGTTGAAACAGTTCAGAACACCGTTGAATAGAACACTCAAGTTTTGAGGATCTTGGAATTCCAGCCTGTCGAACTTGGATGCAACTTCACAGGTTCTTGCCCTCAAAAAGGCATGTTGAGATTGGAAGTTTGGAAACACAAACTGAGCCAAGAATGGTTCCATTTGGGATCTAATGTTGGACACTTTATCGGTCATTAACTTGTAAGAAATTCCTCCAATGATTCTCAATGCCGATTCCTTCTGCTTTGCAACCTCAAGGGTTTCTTCAACGTTCTTGAGAGACTCCAGCTTCATGTAGGTGAATTCCAAGATTGGCTGCAAAGTGGAACTTGTTCTCTTTTCCACGAGAGTAAAAATGAGAGATAGGATACCCATCTGTGGAGATGTTGTGTCTTCATATAGGTCCAAGATCATATGGATATACTCGGTTGGATCATTCTCAAACATGTCCAAGACGTCATCGCTTGGACAGAGGATAGGAAAGGCAACTTCTGAGATAATAGTTTGAGCGTGTGGTTTGACTAGTTTCCAGCACGACTTTTGGACCACACACTGCTCCAAGAAAGTGATCATGTGGTATAGGGAAGCATCACTCAACCAAGTGACACCTTGCTTCCACTCTTCCAACTTTTTGAAGTAAACGTTCAACAATCCTGGCACAACGTGATCAACAAATGACTTTCTAAACTCATCGTAAGAGTACCTCTTCGATAGGCTTACCGAACCGTATCTTTCAAAGAGTCTAAAGAGATTGGCATACCCCCATTTCTGAGCTTTGACCCAGGGACTCAAGGATCTATCCTCCTCATCAATGTTCAAAACGCTCTGTGGAAGTTTCATGTTGATCAAGTCGACATGGAAAGTACCCCAGTCTTGTAACTGCTGTTGCTGCTGTAGTGGTTGTGGCAAATCATGATACGTGACAAACTTGTATGTCTTTACTATCAACTTGACAATCTCACCAGCTTCATAGTTTGCTTCATGGGCATCCGGATCAGAAACTATCTGCCTGCCTATTTGCAGTAGACTTGGGAAGTAGGTGTTGATGATTGGATCCAACTGCTCGGATCTATCCTGGTTGGTCTTCCATCTGTAATGTCTGGCCAACTCGGAGAAACATAGCACACCGGTGTATAAGGACTGTATGTCAGACATGTCTTCAAACAATGAAACAACGGTAGGTAAGAACTGGGGCCATTCCGAAGGATAGTCATACGAAATCATCGAGTTCAAAACTGGAATAAACTGGTTTCTAAGCTGTCTGTCCAACCTGACAATGGTTGGAATGATTCTCTCCCTGATGATAGGCTTTTCATCGTTATCAATGATGCCTTCCTTGGTGCGAGGCCAGTTTTTCACGATGGAATTTTTGAAATAGATTGAACATGCTTTTTTCACAACAGCATTCACTTCATCTGCATTTAGAATGTCCAAACAGGCACCCAAGAATCCGATCGATGATGAGGCCTGCTTCAATTGAAGCTCTGCATGTTGACGAACCGACTGGTCTGCCTGGAGGGTACCGAGAAAGCACTCGTGCAAAGCTTGAACGTCCATCCTTGCCTATAGTCTTCGGTGGAAATACGTGAGCGTTGCTTCTATCAAATGAACACTATGGTATTTGATGATATAATTGATTTTTCAAACAAAGAAGCCTTGAACAAATAGAGGTACTGGATGCTGTTGGAGAAGTTGAGATTAACAAGTTGAAAGCAAAAATGTGAACGAAAGAGAGCAAAAAAAAAAGTTCACTCATTACTCAGTTGCACAGCCATAATATTGATCCTTATGTTCCACAAATTTTCAGCTTTGCACTTTGGACTGAGTTGAACTGTTTGCCGTTTACAAATGATATATCCTTCATTGGTTATCCAGTTTTGTCAGTTGTATCATCTTGTCAGTCAGCTTCAGCAACATCCACAACTACATTCACACTCAAACAATATTCACAACGTACGATGGCTCCTGCAACTGTGATCTGTATCGGTATGGCCGGCTCGGGCAAAACCACCTTTATGCAACGTCTAAACTCCCATTTACACACGAAGAACCAACCACCATACGTGATCAATCTAGACCCAGCAGTCTTGAAGGTGCCCTTTGGATGCAACATCGACATTAGGGATTCTGTCAAGTACAAAAAGGTGATGGAGAACTACAACCTAGGCCCCAACGGTGCCATCGTGACATCGTTGAACCTCTTCTCCACCAAGATTGACCAAGTCATCTCCCTTGTTGAAAAGAGATCGGACAGTTTCAAGCATTGCATAGTGGATACCCCAGGACAGATTGAATGTTTCATCTGGTCGGCCTCAGGATCGATCATAACGGAGGCATTTGCATCGACGTTCCCAACGGTCATTGCATACATCATAGACACGCCAAGATCATCGTCTCCAACAACTTTTATTTCCAACATGCTCTATGCCTGTTCCATCCTATACAAGACCAAACTCCCAATGATTGTGGTTTTTAACAAGACCGACGTTAGAGATGCGGAATTCGCAAAGGAATGGATGACCGATTTCGAGGCATTTCAGGATGCACTAAGGAGCAACTCTGAACTTAACGATGAAACTTCCAACGGATCTGGATACATGGCTTCGTTGGTCAACTCTATGAGTTTGATGCTTGAAGAGTTTTACTCCACTTTGGACGTTGTCAGTTGTTCTGCGTATACTGGGGATGGCTTTGATGACTTTTTGGATGCTGTTGATAAGAAGGTTGAAGAGTATGGTGACTTTTATCAGAAGGATAGGGAAAGAATAATAAAGGAAAAGGAAGAGCAGGAAAAGAAGAAGAAGGAGAAGCACTTGAACCATTTGATGAAAGATTTGGGATTGAAGGATAAAAGCGTCAAGTCACAACAACAAAAGCAACAGCAAAATGAGGATGGTGTTGATGTGCTCTCTGACCTTTCCGATGAGGATGATGACTACAGAGAAGAAGAAGAGGAAAATGTGCCTGAAGGCTATGAGCATGGTCTTGTTGATCCTGACATCAACGAGCCAGATAGGGAGTACACGTTCCCTGATGATAGACAGAACGGTGAGGTCAACGAGAGTACAGACAAGAATGTCCATGGCGTTTACCAAAAGGCATTTGAGCAGAATGCCAAGGTTACATCCAGTGCCGTTGCTGATGATATTGCAAGTTATATAAGACAAACGCAAGGTTGATGTATGTATACTATTTTTAAATTTAGTTTTTTTTTCTACAAATTATCGGGAATGTATAAGTGTATCGTTATGTGGATTCGTAGATCTCTACTGGTCTTTTTTCGTCTTGGTCAAGATTAACGTACCGTCAGACTTCTTATGTATGCTGACGAGTCCAAGGGATGCAATGGCGTACAAGTTATCACTCATGGTCTTACTCTCCTGCTCCGTGACCAACTGTGTGTCCTTAACATTTGAGAGAATGGGGAAAGTAGGAGTGTTCAAAACGCAGGAGATAACGTCTAATCCAGGATCCATCTCTAGTAGATAATTCAGAACTTTGGTCGTTCTTTTGAAACTGTCCTGTGGTATTCCTAGTATGATCGTATCTTTATGCTTGGATGAAGGTTGGAACAGATTGAGATCGATCTGTGGGATGGCTGGATCAGACAGGATGACATCTTTAAGCAGTTGTATTCTTGTCGTGATAAAGTAATCAACGGCAAGACTGTAATCGTTTGGATCCGTATATTTAATTATCTCAGGTGAACTCTCCTCAACCTGGAACTCTTTATTGATCGACTCCAAATTGTCAACGAGCTGCTTGAATGGTAATGAGACTGAAGCTTGTGAGGGTCTTACTATCAACAAGATTGGGAACTTGGATAACGGATGCCATAGCTTTGTGATTTCTTCTTGATCTTTGATGGCTTTTGAAGCACCTTTCTGTTCAAAGTTGAGCTTCAGGTATGGAATATGGCCTAGAATCGATGTTGCTGATTTAGGTTGCAGCCTGTCTCTAATTGCACCAGTTGATGGGTCTGACACATACCTGTTACTCCTTATTATGGGTCTTTCGGCCTTTGGGCGGCGCACCTTGTGAAGCTGTTTTCTCTGACGTTTTGTACGGTTGGAGTCTCTTGGATCTTCAAGTGGATCATTGAGTAAGGGATTGGGCGTGTAGTCATTATGAAACTCAAGATCGTTGTTCATGACTGTATCCTCATCGCTTGCGACACCCCCTGATGATCTCAATCTATCAAAAGCGTTGGTATCTGAGGTTGATTTTGAACGAACCCAGTGCGTTGTGGGGATATAAAAGGGGTATTGTGGTATATACGGTTTCGATCGGCTTGACAGCAGACACTGTGGTAGTTTCGGTACTCTTATGGAATTCATTCCTTATTCTTTTGTTGATGTGTATCTTGAGGGATGCTGTGCTATAGAAATCTGAATCTCATATGGTTGTGACCTGGATGGATGAAGGAGGATGGAGGAAGACCGAAAGCCTTGAAAATTGGCTCAAGTCAAAGGATACTCTGTATAAGTATACTCTTGAATGGTATGTTAGAAGTGTGGTTTGTTGGGTCTTTCCCTGTGGTTGATCATCGTGATGTTATACCATCTTCTTCTCTTCCCTTGGGTGAATTTTTCAACTGCTTGATATTCGGCTCCTTGAAAGCTCCTAGCCGATGGCTGCTACTGCTGACACGCACTTCTGGTATGGCAGCCATCCGAGCAACAGCCGCCAGCCACCTGGCGGTCCTTTCCGCCCGCTGCCCAGTTTTGCGCTGCGGAAAACGCCCGTTTCAGCCACGCCGTGCCAACTTCCCCCGTTTTCCCTGGCCTCCGCCGGCGATGGTTCTCCACCGGACCCCAAACTCATCGCATTCTCCTGCCCTTGCCATACTTTACCCGTGAGTCATTTCCATACTGCTTACTAAAACACACTCTTTCTTTATGTCCGAGATTCCTCTTTTGGGGTTTGAACACGGAGAATGACAAGAGTTTTACATTGTTCTTACAGAAACCATTGCCGAACAACAGGATAAATGGGGATTCGAACAATATATAACTAACATCAGTCTTTCAGTCATAGAGCAACCACTCTTGAACGTAAGCAAAATGTAGTCATACTTTCATTAGTTAAAAAGGTGGAAGAAGAATCGATTTCAAGATACCAGACCAGTAGTAGCATGCCTCAACACTAATACAAAATAAAGTCATCCACGATAATGAATGCAGAAGAAGAGTCAGATAACAGATCAATCGGCTCGCTAAACTCCTTGAAGTCAAGCCTGGGTTCTCAGGCTTCGGTCAAGTACCTAACCCAAGACAACCAAGGGCAGCACTGCACATCGAACAACAACAACAGACCCACAAATTCAAAATCAATGATCTCAAGAACGTCCAGTATCATCGAAGCCATCAGGGATGATAACGAGCTGACGTATCAGGAGACCAAAAATACTATCGAACCGGTTGCCTTCTGTACAGAGCCTAGTCCCAACGATAGATCCAGTATCACCAATACCAAGGCTGAAAACGATCAGCATCAGTTGGAGCAGCCACCTTCATTACCGTCAAAGAACCATCCTTTAACCAGTGATGACGCTTCACAACCGGTTGATAACGATGGTGAGTTTGCCCTGCAGGATATTCTGGATAGACCTCCAGACGGTGGATTTTGGGCTTGGACAGCAGCAGTGTGTGTCTGTTCGTTGAACTGCTTCTCTTGGGGTGCTTCTTCTGCCTTTGGTGTCTATCTAAACTATTACATCGACACTGACTACTTCCCAGGAGCAACCAAAGAAGTGTTTGCCGTTATTGGTGGCTTGCAGTTGGGATTCACCTTCTTGCTATGTAACGTTGGTGTTGTTCTTGTCAAGAGATTCGAAATTAGAATCGTCATGCTCGTTGGTACTGCCATTGTGTTTGTGTCATACTTCTTGGCTTCAATTGCAAAGACTTCCACCCAACTGGTCATGTTTCAAGGATTCCTGTTCTCCATTGGTTGCTCCTTGATTGCAGGTCCTTCGTTCATTATCATTCCTTCGTACTTTCTGAAAAAAAGATCAATGGCTTCAGGAATTGGATTTGCAGGTGCCGGATTGGCAGGTTTGATCTTTAGTACCTCGTCTCAAAAGATCATCGAAAAGACAGGAAGTCACGTTTGGGCATTGAGAATGCTTGCGTTTGTCTCAGGCTTCATGCTTCTCGTTTCAATTGCCATGCTTAGACCAAGGAAAAACTTGCATTCTCCTGATACTTCCATCGTCAAAGAGATCAAGAAGTTGTGGAGACCCGATATCTTCATGATGAAACCAATCATTTGTGTTGCAGCCTATAACTTCGTCTATGCATTGGCCTATGTGATTCTTCTATTCACATTGTCCTCCTACGGTACCAGCATTGGACTCACATCGAGCCAAGGTTCCATCGTTACCACCATTCAAAGTGTTGCCCAGTGTGTTGGTAGGCCCATTCTTGGCTACCTCTGTGATCGGTACGGAAAGGCAAACTCAACGATTGTCATGAGTGTCTTCATTGGAATCATCTCGGTGTGCTTTTGGATTTTCATCGAAACTTACACTGCACTGTGCGCTTTCAGTTTCATCTCTGGCTTCTTCCTTGGTATCAACTGGATCAGTTTCACAACGTTATCTGCCGATGTTATTGGAGGTGGTCCTGAGTTGTCTTCTGCCGTTGCATTGATCGGTTTTGCATGCGGATTTCCCTGTATTGTTGGAGAAGTCATTGGGTTGAAATTGCAAAAGCCAGATGCAAAGAGACCCTTCTTGTACTGTCAGATCTTTGTCATGCTTTGCTGTATGGTTTCGAGTGTCTTCTTGTTACCCTTTAGAGAGTGGAAGATCAGTAGGATGCTCACTGCCAGAAGGGAAATCATTGCTAGACGTCAAGCGAATGGTGAGAAGCTTGAAGATCTGGAGGTCCGTCGGTTGAAGCGTTATGAGATGCTTCTACAGGAAGGATCCAAGGGATACATCATGAGAATGCTGTACCCTATCAAGGCCTAACTAGCCAATACCATCACCCCATTGTTATACTAATTACTTACTGCATTCACCCCTATGACTCTTCTTGTCGTTTCATGGTCTCAATTGTCTGTATTCTTCTCATTGTAGTCTGATACGATCTTATATCTTATCCCTCTTTGCTTTCTCTTCTCTATAGAATTCACATATAATGCCAAACTTTTCAAATGCATCGATCGCACTACACAGCCTTCTTCTTTTCTTACAATATCCGACGCTCTCCGTTTCTGATAAGCCAATGCTCCGATTAATCGCGTGCGGCTCACTCTCACCTTCCCGCTAATGTTTATCTATCCAACCCTAACCGTTATATATAAAGGTTGCAAGATCTCTCTTTCCTCTGAGAAGATGAAGAAGAGGCAAGTAACTGTTGCCATCATCACTTCCACCAATTATCAGTGCTATCCATAATCAGGTGCACGAATTTACCAGCAGCTACCAGAGATAATATGCCTTCAACTTCTGAGATGGAGACCGAAAGGATCGAGTACTTACTCTCAATAAAGTCCGTTAGGGAGACCAACGAATGTACAAAGGGCTTGTTCTTGAAAAACCAACTGGAGAACTTTGACGTTGATCTCTCAAAGCTTGATGATGTTGTTCAGTTTGTTTCTTCAAATATCAAGAAATCGTTCCCTACAGACGAATCTTTACTCACCATACCTGTTCATGGAAGATACCAACATTTCGAATGTTTTGGTAGGCCAAGATTGACCAACCTGATCAACAACGAGTTTTCAGGATTGTCAGACTTGGAAAAGTGTAAGAAGATCATTGATTTGTTTATCTTCAGTGTCTTGCTAGATGCCGGAGTCGGTAACACATGGGAGTACGAGGAGGATGGTATGAGCATAGGAAGATCGGAAGGAACAGCAGTTGCGAGCTTCCACATGTTTGCCAGTGGTGCTTTGAGTAACGATCCAGAAAAGGACAAGTATGTTGTCAATGGTGAGAAACTGGCAGGTCTTACAGCTGATCAATTGGCTGATGGATTCCAAGTTACAAAAAGCAATCCAATTGCTGGTTTCGAAGGAAGGTTGAAACTCATGAACAAGCTAGGTGAAGCTCTCCTTGGCAACAAGACAATCTTTGGAGAAGATGCAAGACCGGGAAACCTTGTTGACTATCTTATCCAGAAATCGAGTGGCTTGGATGCATCAACGGGAACCTACAATGTTGAAGTGGAGGATCTATGGATGTGTCTAATGAAAGGTTTAGGACCTGTTTGGCCTGAAGATGGAAGGATCAAGGTTTATGGTACAACCATTGGTGATGCATGGATACTCAAAAACAAAGTTAAAGATGCCGAAAAGGAATATGGTGCAGCGTCTGCTGTTCCAGACCATGCCAAGGTTGTCACGTTCCATAAGCTCACGCAATGGTTAACATATTCCTTGTTCTTGCCACTCACGACCTACGGCCATGTTAAGATCTTGAATGCCGATTACATGACTGGATTACCAGAGTATAGAAACGGTGGACTCTTTGTCGATTTCGGACTGTTGTCGTTGAAACCAGAAACGTTGTCACAAGGTTTGGAATTCTCCAAGAAGGTCGGTTTCAACCCTGACATTCCTACATTTACACCTGAGGATGACACAATTGTCGAGTGGCGTTCATGTACCGTTTGCCTACTAGATTACATTCTACCATTGGTCAATGAGAAGCTTGGTGTTGTTGGAACAAAGTTTGAACTCGCGCTACCACAGTTGATCGAGGCTGGTTCTTGGATCTCTGGTAGAATCATTGCCAAGCAATTGAGAGCTAACGGTGGTCCTCCAATCGAACTCTTTGCTGATGGTACCGTGTTTTAAAAGGCCTAGTTATACCTTATATAGATGTGTAGAAATTAAACAAATTGTCTGTTTGTCTTTACTGTCCTGTCCTGTACTTTGAAACGTCCTAGAATGACGATGCTGTAAAATCTGGGGTAATTGAAATTTGACACAGCCTTGTTAATGAAACATTTTTTTACGTCACGTGTTTCAATATAGGGTTTCAAACCCTGGTGGTGAAGCTCCAAGTTTTCACCTGCGCGCCAACCTCCCAGAATTTTCATCCAGGACGCACATTGAGTCTCACGTTACCTTTACACTGCTCTCTGTATTTCAAAGTACGATATAACTGACACCGTCAAAGCCTCTTTTGAGTAGGTTTAGAATCTTAATTTCCCTTCTCCTTTCTCTAACTTTGAACGTCTCATATTCATATATCCACTAAACATGTCTTCCGAAGATAAGAAGGTTGTTCCTCAACAAGAAATCCACAAGATCAGAATCACTCTAATCTCCACCAAGGTTAAGCAGTTGGAAAAGGTCTCCCAAAACATCATTAACAATGCTGTCAAGGAAAAGCTTTACAAGAAGGGTCCTGTTAGAATGCCAACCAAGACCTTGAAGATCTCCACCAGAAAGACTCCAAATGGTGAAGGTTCCAAGACCTGGGAAACTTACGAGATGAGAATCCACAAGAGATACATTGACTTGCACGCTCCAGCTCAACTTGTTAAGAAGATCACCCAGATCACTGTTGAACCTGGTGTCGATGTCGAAGTTACCATTGCTGCTTAAATTTGACCGTATGGTTAAGTTTCTGCATGCACTGGTTCCTTACTGATTTTGGAGTTTTGACAAGTTGGATCCAATAGCATCGTACTCAAGTCTACAGATTCAATAGAGGAAAGGAAAAGTTAGGAGGATCACCATGAAGAAGTATGATATAGAGAGAACAATATGTGTTAGGTAGCGCTTCTGAACTGATATATCATCAAGTTTGTTTCAATTGCTCTAGGCGTACCGTGTATTTAAATATACCCAGTTCATACTTATTTTCACAATAGAAAAATTGTATCAATTGTGTTGTTATTACCATATATGAATACATGAGACGTTACGGTGTTAGCTATCAGGAATTGACAACTTGAATATCTTTGTATACCAACAATACTGTTCTTTTTTACTTTGGATGATGGCTTTCTTGTCCTATTGCATACACACCCAATTTTTGCCTTTTCCTTTCTTTTTGATGGCTGTTCACTTGTTCTTTTTGCTCTTTTTTTGGTTTGTCATTGCTTTATATCTTTTGGATTGGAAATTTTTATTATATAGATAATTTTATGTTTTATTATTTCTAAATGTTCTGTATTAAATGCGCTCCGTTTGCATCTTCAAGATGGTGGAGGTCCCCTGCGCCGCATGCCTGCTCTATTTTGGTGAGGGAGCCAATTAGTCTTCCAAAAGCGGAAGTTTGTAAACATCCTTCTGGATTTTCCACCTTTCTGATTGATCACTACTTGTCGAGCAAACCATCACAATGCTTCTTTAGCTTTGTTTTAACATGGAAGCAAACTTGCACGGGATTAGAAGGAGGGACTAGCTATCACAGGATTTATCTACAGTTTCGATTTCTTGATTTGTATTCCTTGTAATCATCAAAACCCTTCATATCATAAGTCTGTTCGATCAATCCCCATCAACACCCACAGCATCTCACTTTCTTCGTTCAATCTTCAAAAACCAACAACACGAACTTCTCAAAAATGGCAACGTTGGATGTGACAACGACAGAGGAGCAATACGCAAAGTCCTTCTGGTCGACAGACTACTCTTCAACTGACATTCTTCTTAATCATTTCAACCAAGGTAATAAAACAATTGAAATTCTACAACAATTCTACAAGGAAAGAGCCAACTTGGAGGAAGAGTACTCTCGTAAGTTGAACACTCTTTCAAGAAAACTCCCTCTAGCAGACTACGAAGCCAATGGTACTTTGAAAGATAGTCTCCAAGTTTTACTTGATGAGACCAGGCAACTCAGTTCCAGCCATTCGGCAGAAGCAAGCAAAATAAACGATACCCTCATGAGACCACTTAACGACTTTATGAGTGACATTAAGGCAAAAGCAAAACCAACGGAGACAAGTGTCTTAAAGTTTATTAAGTATGCAAAAAACATGAAGTTAAAACTGGACACCTCCAAACACAAGTATGAAGCTCTTTGGAGTAAGATCAACAGTTACAAAACTGAACAAATTTTGATGGATGAAAGGGAGGCCACACGCACACAAGCCAAAATATTGAAGATGCAACAGGCAATGATACTGCAGCGCTCAGAGTACTATCAATTATGTAACGAATACAACGGATTGTTAGAGAAATGGAAAGATGAATGGTTTGTGGCATCTCAGAACTATCAGACACTTGACGAAGAGAAGATAAGGTTTTTGAAGAGAAGCATATGGGAGTACGCAAATGCAGTCAGCTCAACATGCTTAGCAGCTGATCAAAGCTGTGAGAATATACGCTTGTCGCTAGAGAAATGTAGCAGCAAAAAAGATAGAACAATGTTTGTTGAGGAGAATGCCACGGGGAACAGGATGGAAGGTCCCGTTGAATTTGTTGACTTTGCAAAAGGACAACAGCCAAGCAAAAAAGAAGCAATTCAACTTGTCAAACTTGAAAGCATACCAATGGTTAAAAAGCTATCATCAGAAAAGCATGAAGAATTGAAAAAGAAGAAAAATCCACCTCCAAAGTTATCTGAACAGGAGGAGACCCATTTTGATCTTCTAGATAGACGTGGTGAGACATTCAAGGAACTACAGCAGCAAGCTCAATTTGAAGAGGCTCGAAATGATGGACAAAAATATGAGGTTTCTGAACCAAGTACATATAAGACCTTGTCAGATTATTCAAACCCAACGTCAGTGTCAAGCTATGACGATCCAACGATGGCAGCACCGGCGGCATTTGTGGATAAAGATCAGTTCAAAAACTCCGTGCAACAGAGTGTCTACTCCAATCCATTGTTGAGCTCAGTCACCTCAGACGACAGGCCAACAGAGCCTATTAACCTTCATAGAAAGGAACAACTCTCGTCTCAGCTTGGAGAATCAAGAAATACCAATCCATTGAGGGCTTACATGTCAGAATCATTGGGAGCTAAAGGTAACAGCAGTTCAAAATTCAGAGACTCAATGATGTCCATCGATACCGCAAACAAGGCAAACAACCCAACGTCCGAAAACAAGCATCAAAAGAGACAGTCTCTTGGAGATTTGCTGAAGCTGACTCTGTTGGAAAACATGCCTAAGGGTATCCCTAAATCAGAGCAGGGAGCCACTCCAACTGCCATGATACAAAAGACAAAGACTCGTCAATTTTCAAATGAAATCCCTTCAATGGAGCCAACAATAGATCAACACAAGAAAGAGTCTTCTTCAAAGCCAACGAGTGGCGTGGGAAAAATATCGACATGTGCATCGATGAGAAGGTCAAAGTCTTCAACGACACTTCAGGGTAAGTTCTTGAACAACTCAAATCTGCCATCGAGATCTTCCGAAGGTTTCCCTGTGATAAAGTACTGTAGAGCACTGTACAACTACAAGGCAGATATTGAACAAGAGCTGTCATTCAAGAAAAAAGACATTATGATGATCCTGTATCAACAGCCTGACGGTTGGTGGTTTGCAGAAAACCTTAACACTGGAGAGTCAGGCTTGGCTCCAAGTAACTATCTGGTTGATATGTAAATTCATTCAAAAGTCGAATACACCATATTCAGATTTTGATACATTTGTTTCCCTATATATGTCCAATAAAATGATCGATGATTCCCTTCCCAACTTGTATAAACAATGTTACAGCATCTCTATAAACTGATCACCCCAAAAAAATGAAAACAAAAATATAATAATTTTAATCACATGAATCCAGTAATCTTTTTCGCGAAATAGTAAGAGCATAGAGCAAAGAACACCATCCCTGCAACAATTCCCCAAAACCAAGTCAAACCTTCGGCGTCTTGCCCAGGAACCAAACAGTTCATACCCCAAAGACCAGTAACAATGTTCATAGGCAACACAATCGTACCAAGAATGGTGATCTTGCCCAATATATCGTTCATATCGTTGTTAACCTTGGTCATATCAATGTTAATCTGTGCAAGGTAGTTCGAATGGGATCTAGCCAATAGTTTCTCATAGTGGTTCAAAGACTGCACCATCGTCACAATATGATCCTGAATATCACCTAGGTACATACCAATTTCAGACCTTGGTGCCACATCCCATTGCTCGGTACACCTCTTGCTGAATCCTTTGATCACGTCTGCTTTAAAGCCTAGTAGACGGAGCAAAGACATGACACGCTTACGGCAGTCACCTATCCTTCTAAGCATGTCTCCTTTTCTCCTCCAACTCAAAATCTTGGTATGACCAGAAGCAGATGATGATGATGATGTACTCTTGGAACTCTTTGAAAGAATGGACCTCTTGTCTCCTGCAACAGTTGAGTTTCTTCTCTTTAGCTTAAACCAAATCTCGTCCTCGCTATCATCGCCTGAATCTTCATCACTCTCGTCATCTGAAGTTGCCCCCGATTGCATTACCAGAATGGCATCTTCAATGGCGTTCACTTCATCCTCTATGCTTTCAATCAAAGGGGCATAAGCATCGGTGATGTCATCGATCAAAGCATATCCTATCCAATCTGAACTGACGGTGAGGTAATCACGTAGTAATCTTGCCCTTCTTCTAACGTTACCCAAGTGAGGAGTAGGTTTGAAGTGGAACGTGATCACACCATCTCTGAAGACTATTATGTACATGTTTAAAGGTTCCAAATCACCGTTCTTGGACTTCTTCTTCTTTCTTCTTTTTGTCCTTTTTGACGAGACCGACGATATTGTTGATCTTCCGTATTGTCGATCTGAGTGGCGAAGGGTCGGACTGTTGCGGTTTTTGTTGCTGTTGGTGCTACTTCTATCATCGCTTCCATCTGGTTTTCTTTGCAATACTAAGTCAAACATCTTTCTGATCCAATTCCTGGAGTCTTTGTTGTCCTCGCTTTCATTATCGCTCATCAGGGCCTTTTCCAGTGCCTTCTTCCTGTTGTGATGTTCTTGAACAACGTCAAAAGAGGTGAAACAGACTAGGTAGTAGTCTTTGAAAAGTTCAACTTTTTCTCTGGTTTCTCCCAAAAAGATATCCTCCGTTGTTAATGGATGGATACCAAATGCTTTGGACAAAACCTTCATCTCCTCCTCAGTTGGATTCATAACGTCTATCCAAAATGGAGGCACATCCTGATTTGCAGGGGCAGTACTTACTGAGTCTGTCATTAGGGATGGCGTTGGTGTTGTTGCTCCTGGTGTCGAGGCCATCTTGGATTTCAAACTCACTTGCGAGGCTGGGTGGGTAAGCTGAGAAATACCAGGTGCGTTAATGGCGGCTGCATTTCCTGATGTGTTGGCTGGTGATACATGTTGTGATTCCTTCACTGGAGGTAAGCTGGATGGTGGAATGGGTAAAGTGTCTGCTCTAGTAGAGTTGATTGTAGTATTTGCTGCATTTCCCTTGTTTGCATACTTTGATGCCAAAAATAGGTCCTCAAAAGTATACGTTCCGTCACTGACAAGTCCTGAGATGTTTGAACAATGGATGGTGTTTTCCAGGTCTTCCCTGAAGTATGTGAATCTGAACTTTTCAAGCCTGTTCTGACGATCTTTGAATCCTGGGAAAACCTCTGGTGTCCCCGATCTGTTTTGAAATTCCCAAGGTGTTTCTCTTTGAGGTCTTAACCTACCCGTTGATAAATCGTCGTCGTATTCGCTAGGTGGAATCAGTGGCTCCAGTATTGAACTGTCATCATGTTCAATGTTGGAGACAACCGGGTACTGAAATCCAACTCCGGTTGGATTATAATCGTCAGAGGCTGAAGCAGAGACGGTACGAGAGGTTGTTCTGCTTAGTGCAGCGGATACTTCGGAAAGTCTCTTCAGCTCCTCCATCTCTTCTTGGGCAAACTCTTCCAACACCTGGATGTCAGGCCACATCTTCTTCTTCCCCAGGTCATCCAACGACTCTATTGGGAAGCAAACATCGTTCAACGATGAAGCATTTGAGGATCCTCGAGATGAAGGGTTCGACGATGCATACATTGAATCTTCGTCAGGCTCATCCGGACTGCTATCTCCGCCGTCACCTATATCGGATAGCGATCTGAAAGTCTCGCGCTGTTTCTGAAACTGTTTTCCTGTGCTTGATCCACTTCCAGGGCCGGGGCTTGTGCTGTGTCCAGTGATTGAAGACCTGTAGTTTCTTCCACCTGACAAAGCTTGCTGATTTGAAAACCCAACGGAGCGTAAATGTCCCATCGATGAGCTTAAGCCTTGCGATCCAAAGTTTGACTCGAACGGGTTTTCAGAGGTGAATTGACCAGGCGGAGAACCAAAACTGTAATCCACCTTGGGAGGAAGGCTTCTTTGATGGCGCAACCTTGTTGGTTTTGGTCTACCTTTGGAAGAAGTTGAAAGCGTAAATGGTGTCGTATCCTCGCTTTGATCAGTAATTCCTGCATTGTCTGTAGAATCATAAGTACTATATGGCGTGGTGCCCTTGCCATTCTTGACAAGGTAGGGAAGAGAAGATCCTGAAGTGTGTGTCGATGTTGGATCAACCGGTGCGCTTGCTGACGAGACAAGCTTGTTCAACTTGCTCTTTGGTTGTCTTGAGGTATAGGCACTTCCAGTATGACCCGGTGATCCTGCTGGTAAAACCACCTGTCGAGGCGATGGTTGTTCGGCACCCGCCGTGCCTCTTTGATTCCTGCCCTTGGAGTTTGTGTTTCCCTTGATTTTAGAGTTTGTAGTCGTGCTGACGGTGGGTTGACTGAACCTTCTGTGATCAATCAAAGTGTCGTTGGCTCCTCCGGTAGAAGAGTCAGACGGTATATCATAGTGAAGCAGGCCCAGGGCGTCAAGCTCTCCTTCCGAACTTCGACTATTCAAGTCTGTTGATATATTCTCTAATGATCCTTTGCTGCTGTATCTTCTGTGACGGTTCAACCTGTTATGTGATTCCGATTGGGTGGATTGCTTCGGTTTGAGCAATGGATCAACCTCCTGATCTTCAAGCGCCCTTCCGTGGTTGGTAGACATGATGTAAGATTAGAAAGAGTAACCTATAGATGAATCTCGAGAACTGTCAAAGATAATTGGCTGATATGGAGCTAAATGTTACTATATAAACAAAGAGTATTGGAGAAGAGAAGATCAATCTAAACAAGCGAAACAAGCGAACAAAAGTGTGTGTTACACAAACAGCAACTGATGGCTAGTTAAAAGTAAGGCGCGGACCCTTGCTGCGTTCAGGGCTGTGCACATTGCACCCTTTGGCTTGCCAGAGCGCCCATCACATTGAAGAGTATGATGGTCTTTGAGGGTATGAGGGTATATCAACACCATGTATGAGGAAAGAAAGGATAAAATAAAGGGAGTGAGTAGTGGAGTAGAGTAGCTTCTTGGCAGTAGTAACCATCGAATATCACGTGTCTCTCTGATCTAATCCTCGCTCTTTTGAAGCTTTGACTTCTTCACAACGGGTTTTATCTCAACCTCCTCGAATTCAACCCCTTCAGCTTCACTTTCATCATCTTCATCATCTTTAGCTTTGTCCTCCTTCAAACTAGCTGTAGTCTCGGGCACTTTGCCATCCAATAGCCCCAATGCCTTGTTGATCTCAGAGGCTTTCGTTATTAGCAGCACCCATTGCTCCTCGGTCAATGAAATTCCCTGTATTATGGAGTAATGTTAGTAGATGAGAGCAAAACAATTGAAGCTTAATTGACCAGTTGCTGCTGAAGTCCAGTTGTAAAGCTTGATAGTACTCACCTTGCTTCCAGGTAACCAGGTGTCATTCTTTTGGTAGAACTCTCTAATGTCGACTAGTTTTCTTCCTTTGAATTTACGGGCTGTCACTCTCTTTTTTTCACTACCTAGCTGTATCGTGTATAGTAATGCCATTGACAAATACAATCGTTAGTATCGCATGTTGAACTCAATTTTCGATAAACTGATGGGTGTCGATCATCATCATCATCACATACCTGCAGTTGGAACTCTTTCGTTTCCCCATCTGCCGAACCTTTGGCAGATTCTTCAGTGTCATCCTTCTTGGCCTTGGAAAACTTTCTTTTGAACGTCTTTCCTGACATGATTGCAACTGTAGTATGTCTGATCAGGCCATTGACTTAGTATTGACTATATAATCTTGTGTAGTGGTTTTGTATTCTCCCCGCTGCTTCTTTTCAAGCGTGTCTCTCCTTCTCTCCCTTCACCTTTTCTGAAATAGCACAGCCCCCCACAGATTTGCACAAGCTTTGCACAGCCACGTCTAAGACAGCGATCTCGGATTTGCCATGTTAAACCTTCCATCCTCGAAGATCATTGAACACGAGTTTCTTTGTCTCAATCGAAGGCAGGCTCTTCTACATTGGTTATATCAACGGTCTACCTAAGCAATTGACAGAAGCTTTAGGGTGCGCAGTCAAAAGTGCAACGTTCAACAAAGACCAGGCAACCGCCAAGCCACCTCCTATATCCCAAATGTCCTTGAATCTTCCCATCGTCTCTGGCGACGTTCAAGACATGTCACCTCTGATCATTGGAGGTGCCATCTTCAATGTCCAATACAACGACGATCCGTTTGCCATGCCAATCAAGGATCTGCTTTTGCATGGCTTCAAAAACGGTATCAACGCGATCGACACGTCTCCATACTACGGACCATCAGAAGAATTACTCGGCGATGCTCTCTCGAGGCTAATCAACAAGGATAAACTAATAACGAGGGAAAACTTCTACATCTGTACAAAAGTGGGACGCATACAACTAGATGACTTTGACTATTCTCCAGAATGGATCAGAAAATCCATTGCTCGCTCTTTGGAGAGGCTGAACACCACCTACCTTGACGTGGTGTACCTGCACGACATTGAATTCGTCCAAGAGGATGGAATATTTGAAGCACTAACAACCCTGATGGAGTTGAAGAAAAAAGGTGTAATCAGAAATGTCGGTATTTCTGGCTACCCGCTTGAATTCCTCTACAAAGTGGCAGGCGCTTGTACAACGGATACCAAGATTGGAAAGTTGGATGCCATTCTGAACTACTCCAACATGTGCCTGCAAAACACAAAGCTGTACGACTGGTATGATAGATTCATCAATGACACGGGAATCAAGCTGTTGAACAATGCGTCTATATTATCCATGTCGTTGTTGAGATCTCAGGAGACCAAATCGTTCCATCCTTGTTCTCAGGAGTTGAAAGATGCTGTTGATAATCTTGCAAAATTGTTGCTTGTCGAGCATGGTGTTGAGTTGGCTGAGCTGGCAACAAGATTCGCCATTAGACTCTGGCTTCCGAAACAGGGGAAGACTGTGTTGGGTGTCTCGACGGAGGAAGAGTTGGAAGTTGCTTTGGTCCAGTATCGGTTGGTGAAAAGTGGGGAACTGGATGCAAAGGATGCAGAATTGTTTGAATTCAGTAGACAGATCCTTGGCAATCATTTCAACGAGACTTGGACTAGTGGTATCGGAAACCGTTAGTTCGATACAGTGTAAAAGTAAAAGCACAATATTTTGAGACAATTCATATATAGACGCAGAAAAAGAAGAATATAGAAGAAAGAAAAACAAGGTATGATAGAAACTAACCCTTTCGTATAGTCAAACAACGCTTCACTCCTTCAAAGCTTTGAGCCAGCTACTTCCTTCAACTTTAATCCGGCATAATCGATAACAACACAGTTTCTCTCGACACACCAGGTCTGGAAAACAACAACATTCTTACTTGTCTTCCAAGCAACAACCTTCAACGTCTCTCCAGGATAGACGACGTTGGTGAAACGAACCTTCACCTCATCAAATTCACCAAACTTGTTCAAGAGCAGCCTGGCAGAGATTCCAAAGAAACACAAGCCATGCAATATAGGTTTGGCAAAGTTTCCACCTTTAGCAAAGACAGGATCAATATGTAACGGATTGAAATCACCGTTGAGCCTGTAAAGAGCAGCTAAATCTTCTCCAGTCTTGAAGGTGGCTTCAAAGTCAGGTGTCTTGGAGCTATCAGCCTTGAAAGAGTTTTGCAAGAACGGATTACTCACGTTCTTGAAGACCTCATCTTTACCTGATTTGGATTGACTGTTTCTCACGAAGAAGGACCCCTCGTTGTAAAATAGCAGCTCGTTCGTTGCGGTGTCATAAGTCTCATAAGCACTCACAACCAAAGCATTCTTTCCTTCCTTACCCTTGTGCAAGATAGAAATAGGATATGACTTTGTCTGTAATCTTCCTGAAGTTGGAACAGGGAACTTGTTGATTTTTAAATAGTGTTCACCATGGAGCAACAACATTGGATTGTAATCTTTCAAGATGCTGTCGAAATCCATTCCACCATCTTCTTGGTTCATGAACGGTATAACTCCAAATGATGGAATCGCTTGGAAGTCATCAGCACTCTCGTAAACATACTTCAACTCTTTGACGTTGGCACCGACCGAAAGATTGTAAAGAATAATTTGATGGTGGTCATAGTTGTAGAAGTCTTGTTCGTCCTCTTCCCCATCATCCTCTTTGGAGTTTCCTTTGGTTTCACTTTCATCGTCCTCTTCGTCCTCGTCTTCATCATCATTATCACCCTCATCTTGGTTACTCACAGCATCCAAAATTGCCATGCTGGACTCTTGGGTCGACTTCAAAGACAAACCTTCAGAATAGTCAGTGATGTTATTCCAATTGTCCCTGACAAATTCCGGCTCAATGGAAGAATCGTGGGAAACTGCTCCTTTGGCACGTTGCCACCTGGTTTTACCTATCCAACCAGCACCAACTTCGAATAGTTCTCCAGAGACACCTAGTTCATCACTGGCCAAAAGAACAACAAATGGAGACACCTGATCTGGCGAAAACTTGTTCAACTCTGAATCTTTGAAGATGGTTTTTGTCATGGAAGTTTCCGCATGAGGAGCAATTGCATTGACTTTAATGTTAGCCTTCTTACCTTCAATTGCTAACGTTCTGCTGAGAGCCAACACGGCAGCCTTTGCCGAAGCATAGTTGGCCTGACCAAAGTTACCGTAAATTCCAGAGGTGGATGTGGTGTTGATGATATAGCCACCTTTCTTCTCTGTGAAGATAGGCCAGACAAGTTTGCAAAGTCTGAACGTGGCAAGGAGATGAATATTCAAAACTTGGTCCCAGTTCTCCTCAGTCATTTTGAGGAAAGACTTGTCACGCAAAATACCCGCATTGTTCACCAAGACATCCACAGTTCCAAAGGTATCCAATGCAGTCTTGACAATGTCTTCAGCTTGTGAACAGACATCATGCTTAGAGCCAACAGCAACACCACCTGCACTCTGAATCTCATTCACAACATCATGAGGGTTACTAAAGTCGTTGACAACAACTTTGGCACCATACTTAGCAAACCATAAGGCATGAGATCTTCCCAAACCAGCACCAGCCCCAGTTACAATAACAACCTTGCCCTTTAACGAGTTTACCTTGATTGATCCCTGATCATTTTTTGAAAGGGTTTTAGTCTTTGCAATGATAGCGTTGTAGTCATTGAGCTGAGTTGGATATTGGGCCTTTTCGTCAAACTTTGTAATGGTGGGAAACTTGTGAAGAATAGCTTCAGGGGTAAGAGTCTCATCAGGTCTTAGGTATAAACCGCCGCTTCTTTCCCATCTAATCTGGGCAAACAAACCTGCAGCAACTTCATAGATGGATCCAGAAGACTTACATTCTTGAGAGCTCAAATAAAGAACCAATGGAGAAATCTTCTCTGGTAAGAGTTTCTCAAGGATGTCTGGTGGTAAGATGGTCTCTGTCATTCTGGATTTTGCCAAAGGTGCAATTGCGTTGACCTTGATGTTATATCTGTGTCCTTCCTTGGCTAAAGTTTCGGCAAGTCCAACCATACCCAGCTTTGCAGCAGAGTAGTTTGCCTGACCGAAGTTTCCGTATAAACCAGCTGGTGATGCAGTCATCAAGATCCTACCAAAACCCTGTTCCTTGAAAAGTGAGAAGCAGAGCTGACTTAGTTTGAATGCTGCCGTTAGATGGACATCCAAAACATCCTGGAATTGTTTTTCTGTCATGTTTTTGAAACTGGAGTCTTTCAAAATGCCTGCATTGTTGATCAAGATGTGAACAGTACCAAACGCATCAATTGCACTCTTTATTATTCCTCTTGGATTAGTAACAACGTTGTCATAGTTGGCCACTGCTTGACCACCTTTAGAGACAATCTCCTCGACAACAACGTCTGCAGCTCTGGTGGATGTACCAGAACCACCAAGAGAACCACCAAGATCGTTTACAACAACCTTTGCCCCTCTTTCTGCAAACTGTAAGGCATACACTTTGCCCAATCCTCCCCCTGCACCGGTGATGACCACAACCTGGTCTTTGAATGTTATTCTGTCTGATGTCATTATAGTTAGTCAAATAATATGTTTGGATAAATAAGAATTCTATTGACTTCTCATGCAAAGATACTTTAGGAGAACAGAAAATTTTCTTTCAAGAGGATCTCTTGCTAGTCATATATACCTGTGGGTCTTCTATTTTCACATGGATCTTGACCAGTTGGAGGAAGCAATACCAAAGGGTGGAGAGCTTCACTGTGGGGAATATGGAGCATGTGATAAATTCTGCTCGATGTGGGGTATGGCACAGCCTTGAGTAGAGAGCACGGCAAACAAAAAAAAAGCAAACTCCGAGACGGGGAATTGAACCCCGGTCTCCCGCGTGACAAGCGAGAATTCTAACCACTAAACTATCTTGGAAGCTATACGTTCAAACCACAAAATAAGGTTTCGCTTGGATTGTTTCTGCGAAAAATTTTTTTTCACAAAAACCCCTTTTTCAAGGCCTTACAGGACGAATTCCTGAAGTTTTAAAAGTCCAGGATAAAGTTGATGTTTTGTATTATAGGGTTGCAAGGAAAAATTAACAGAAAATTAGCTTTTCCGTCATATTTTGTTAAGTTTTTCAAGATTAAAATACTTTGATTGATTTTGTTTTCGAGATGAATATTATAATTTGGTTTCAGAACTTTTTGATTGCAACAGTACTGATATGATGCTTTACTAATGTTGATGGTGAGCTTGTCTGTCATTGATCACAATACTCAGCAACGGTTTCAGCTTGTTAAAGTGCCTAAGCGTGTCAGCTTACTTCAATCTTTCGAGATGAGATTGATTGATTGATTGATTGATTGATGAAAACTTTTGACTGTCAACTGTTTTGCCGTCGAGATTCTTCTTCCATGATATTTCTAACAATGTCAGCCAGTTCCAGAGAAGACTAAAGTGTTACCTTCAGTCAATGCTCGAGGTTGAGACACCAGCAACGGCCAGGCTTGTGCGAGCTCGTTTTAACTTAATTTCAATGAATGTTCTGACTCTTGCATCCTTGTGCTACCGCCAAATTACCTTCCTACTCGACTTCTGCTCCTATGTTACATCACGAGCAAGTAGTCACTAGCCGAATGGATTGATAGCTCCATTTGGTATCTCAGTTTACTCCCGATTGGGCACTTGTATGCAGTATCGCTGATCACACCATTTGGATGTTTGGCAGGCTGATTGTCAGTTGCTGGGAAGCCGTCAATGGATCCGTTGCTATTCAGAATCTCACCAATCCTGGCATTGTTCTTATTAAGACACTGCAGGTGGCCACATCCAGACAATGTACTAGTATATGGATCCATAATATACACATACATATATACAACAAGATCGTTCTAGAGGTGGTCAACATGTAACGTTCGTTTGATGTTTCAGATTTGATCTGGTCGGAAAAACATAGCAACTTGCTGCAGCCTTATTTCGGGATCTTCCACAGTCCTTTATCTTCTTCAAGTTTCAATCGAGTTGCATGAAGCATCCAGAGATACTATGAAACATATTCAAGGACTTCGCAAACAGTCTTTGGTGTCGCTTATCTCGTTGGACAAAGAACAATCACTACTTTTTTTTGTAGAACGGTGATGCTAGCAATTGAAGTGCAGAATCTTGAAAAGCAGAATGGTATACTCTTCCTTTCAAACGTATTTGCCTTAACAACCACTGAGTGTCGCTCCTCCAAGTACAAGCAAACGGCTGCACAGGAGAGATCAACACGCCGCAGTCTGTCCTGTCCCAAGCTCGACTTTACACATGCACCTAATCAACTACAGATTGAGCTTTATTATAACATGAAACCTCTCCCAGACGGTTGTTCATTTGGGTTCCTGCGGCGCTACCCCGCTCTCAGCTGGGAAGACTGCTCAGAACTGCAGTTTCATCAGTATGAGACCCGTCAAATGGACACTGCATTCACAAGGTGTTACAGCCTTAGCCAATTGCAGGCTATGCCATTCAAAAAACGCTGAGATTGACTCAGACATAATCAATCACATATGAGATCGAGCAGAAGAACTTGTAATCGCCATCCAGACTCTGTCAGATCTCTTCAGCTCGATGGACCTCCAATTCAACTTTCACTGGCTGATAAGATAGGTAGAGCCAAGCTGACAATGCCCGGCACCAACTCAAAGGACCAGAGAATCGAGATGCGACCAATTGAGGTACCTGGTGGTTGTAACTTCGGTTTGAAGCTGTTCAGAAACCAAGTTAGCACTGATTAATGCTGGCTTTTGCGGGCGTAAGCCGCAGTTTGTGCTGCAGCATAGAGCGTGTTGAAAGTTGAATCAGAATCTAAAAGAGGTGCATCACAGCCAGATTAAGGTTTGCACTGTATTGTTCTCCTTGAAGCTTTAATTTTAATTCATGCAGGAGGCCCATGCAGCTATTTTCACTCTATTAAAAGGGCATGAAGTGTGCACTCACGTATGGTACATCGCATATCACTCTGGTGTCTTATCTACATCTTTCCTTCCCTGTTGAAGTGCTTTCACAACATGTAACAGAACCCTTCAAGTAAGGGTTATAAGGTTTGATCCTCATAGCATGATTGCCGGCAAGGGCCTCTTTATAAAAGCGGTCATATCCTCCTGGATCTTTTGAAATGAGAGTCCCGTTCCACAGCGAAAACAGAGTATTGCCTCTGAAGTTGAAGCAAAGAGCAACATGCGATGCCTTTGACATACTCGACAAACCACTCCGAAGTAACCAGCTATAAGAAAGCTGGAATTTTAAACAGCAGTCCTCAGTCTTTGAGATCCAAACGCACAAACTCGTTTGTCTCCTTTACATCTGCCAATAAGTCTTCATCAATATTCTCCACACCAAGATCCGACAGCTCAGCTTCAGAAGCAACATTCAGCCCTCGAAAGCCAAACTTCACCAAAGGTTTACATTCCAGTTTAAACAAACTGTTCGCTTCCTCAAGCTTTTCCTCAGAGAACTCCAATGCATCAACAACCGACACGTCTTTCGTTCAAGGATCTCCCATTGCCAATAGAAGGAAGAAGAGAATATCTGCCAATGAAAACTGTTGTTTTTGTGAAGAACCCCTACACAACATGTTTGAGGGAGAGTCTTTGATGGATTTGAGCTGCGGACACCACTCTCACTTTGAGTGTTACTCGGAGATGCTCTCTTTCAGTAGTTATTCTGAAGGGTTTGACGGGATACAAGATCTTGCGAATGATGTCTGTTGTCCAATCTGTGGCATTCCAAACACCTCCAACGATGATGTGATGAATTCACGAAGGTTGACTGTGGATGTCAGGAAGTTTGACCTTTCCAATGATCCAATGTTTGATCCTTACACACCGGCAACTTTACAACCTCTCAAGACTCCATTTCAGTATGAAGGTGATTTCTACAAATCGACCCCTGAGACACCACGTGAGCAGATGGGCATGGAAAGCAAAGTCTTCAAGGCTGGATTTGGATTTGGTGAAGTGGAAAGTATGAGATCAATCAGCCTACCGCCATCTCCATCGACAAAATCTTTAGTTGCTTCTTCTCCAATGATCCCAAACTTTTCAAACATTGCTGAATTGCGTGAAAGAGCGACATCATCAGCAACAAACTCAGTAATTATTGATTCATTCTGTGGAGTGAAAACAGAAGTCATCTCTGAGCTTTCAAAGATTGTGCTTTCCAGTGAGACAGACATACCAAGCCATTATGATCTATCGTGCGTGTTCAACATAAAGTCAACGGACTATGAACCTTCACCTGCCTCATTATCAACGGAAGAGCAAGATAGTATCAAGAAACAAAAGCAAGCCATTACAGAGGAAGTTATTCGCAATTTCAAGGAAGCTCTAGAACCACACGCTGATGATATTGACATTGCCAATCTGGGTGACTTGATCTTGTTTGATTATATGGACAGTATCATGTTTAACAAGAACAAGTTTGAGCTTTGCCAACTGTTTCTTTTCGAAAGCTACCTGCTAATCTTGAGCAACGATGGCAAGAAACTCATTAGAAGCCTAGAAATTAACAAGCAAATTACCTCGGTTTTGGAAGACTCTGCCACCAACCACATAACGCTTATTCTGGCAAGCTTGAAACTGCCCGAACTTGCCATTTCGAACGGGAACGGACTAGTACAAGATAAGTGGTTCAAAGTTCTTTCCCAATGTCTCAAAAAGATCAAAGGTAGAGAATGTGCAAGTGGAACTTCAATTGGAAATCTATCACCACAAGCACCTCATGCATTCCTCTCGTTGCAAAATACAGTCAGTATTGCCAACCAGATTCCTCTAATTCAGATGACAACCAATGCTTGGAACCTACTTGACAAAACAGAAGATGTAATACCAGAGAACGTTTCAAAGTACAGGAAACTTTCTATCAACGGTTCCAAGTTGCCGACAGGATTTCTCAAAAGACAAATGGCAAAGCCAGAAGCTCTACCATTGACGCTAATACTTGCTGTTCCTCTGGTGAACAACGAAGAGTTTGGCCTGGACGATGATGAGTATACCGCCAAGATCAAAAATGTGATTGTTTCAACGCTGGAATCAATGAGTGCCGATGATAGGCTTGGACTTGTGTTAATTGGGAACAGTGGACGTTCAGATGCCGGTTTGGGAAACTATTACGGGTGTGCTCATAGTAGCTGGGATGGATGGAATGCGGTCATTGATTCCATCAGCTGCTACAAGCAGAACGAAGAAGATGACGAGCAACAGATGTGGATGGATGGGTTGAAATACGTGGAACTTCTAGCTGCTGTTGGATTTGGCGTTGAGGATACGATTGGTCAAACCAGGAGTGTTCGTGGAGTTATCTTTATCAACACTACAATTCTCAAACCATCACCATCAGCAGAAATCAAGGTGGAGGAAGATAACGATGGTGAACTTGTTGCCCTTAGAAGAAAGAAGACCAAGCGACTGAATGCTGGAGAAACAATATCCAAGATTGGCAATGATTTTAAGGCTAGCTTTCACTCTGTTTCACTCGTGGATGAGTTCATGTACTTGCCCAGAGAATTTGCTAGCCATTATCAAGAGCTCACCGCTTCCAGTTCTCCGTGTTCTACCTCAAGCCGACTATTTATCAAGCAGCACCTGGCACTGAATTTTGACGATCTGAGTCAGCTGTTGTCCAACCTGATAACTGGCTTCCACGACACCATTGTTAGTTGCATCACCACAGAATTGACGTTCAGCAGAGGCGTGAAGTTGGTTGAGTTTGAACTGCAGCCGGATCTGAAAGTTGAAGACAGAACCAGCTCTGAAGCCGTTGGTTTCGTGGTTAACAACGTGGGGATTGGAACTGAGAGGTCAATAATGTTCAAGCTTAGGATTGCCCTGGATTCAATTCCACTGAAGCTACTCAAACAGGGATGTAAAGTTGATCTTTTGAAAAGTCATGTGACTACAGAGTCGGCACTGGCACCTACCAAGAGTACCAACTCTGACGTTTCGATAAGAATTTGCTGCAACAAATTGGATGCCCCCATCTCTACTCTTCCATTGAACTTTTTGATAACGAACAAGAATGATCCTAGAGCTGAAAGTCTTATACTTCCAATAGTTTCAGGCCTATCTGCCGTCAAGAATGCAGTTTACGCCAAGAGAGAGATAGAGCTATTGGTAGTCAAGGTTTTGAAAGAATCCATCTTGCAAGAGGATGATTTCTCAGGTGTGGTGAAAGAAGATATCAAGAAAGCTCTCAGCTCGCTAATTCATAAGATTTGGGAGTTGGTGAAATCGTGCTTAAGCTTCAGCACATTAACGGCTGCCAAGGACAACCTTAATCACTGGTCAGAAGACTTGATTGAAAAGCTGGAGGACATTGCCGAGGGTTATTCGATGAGAAACTACCAACTGAGCAACTACAAGAGTGTAGGTAAATATCTTAAACTTATATGAGGCTCATACTGTAATAAGGTGAATACTATACTTTGATTGCTCTTCCTAATTCGGTATCTTCTACTGCTGATCTCGCTGCATCTTCAGCTCGATCATTATTCTTTATGTTTCACCTTTCTGTGTCGTGCTTACTATTACTCCTTTGGTTCACCTCAATGTTTCACCTCTTGGACTACACCTCTTCATACTTCTCTTTCTATATAATGCTGTCCTCTTCCACTTCCAAGGTTGTATCGGTTACTTCCTTACATCCTTGTTTTATAGAAGGGTGAGCAACAATCGTATAATAGTGAGACTAATTGAGTTCAAGGTATTCTTATTTTATCTTTGAATATAGTACCAATATTATTACACATACAATCTCTCTTGCTACCATTTTTGAGAGACTTCGCTATTTATTTCGATATGAACAATTAATCACCATGGCAAAAATACTGCTTCGAGTGATTTGGATGATAGTGACTGAACGTTGTCTATTAATAGATCCCAAATCTTGTAGAAAAGATCAACCTTGTAGGAGATAGCAAAAGCAGTTGGGATTTCGATCAATTGACATAGCGCAGTACATAGCCTGGACCATGCCCAATAAAGTGATCGTCCCTGCGTCACACGGAGTCTTCCTCCGCCGTCTCCGCCAGTGCCCCGTGCCCAGCGCCCCGTGCCCAGCTCATAATCCCCTGTGCCTCCCACGGCCGCTCTCCGTCCCAAACGCCCAGTCGCATTTACCCGATTGGGTCACAAAATCAATGATCTCAAATCAAACTGAAGAATCCTATAAATCCTATAAAGCCTATAAAAGAACACCAATTCACTATGGTTCTTTGTTAAGGGATGGTTTGAAAATAGTTCGGAATTCATCAGTCATATTCTCTTGCCTTCATACCATAACACAATGAAACTTTCAACAACCGTTCTACTTTCCACCTCCGTTTGTGGACTTGCTTCCATTGCACATGCAGATTTCATCATCTATAGCATTTCAGAAGATGATGCTGTTAATGGATTCGAATGGGGCTACCAATGGACGGACGATGGGTACTTGATCACTTTGGATCCACCCCCTGCTCCATACATTTACTACACTCAAGAAGACAACTCTATTTCTTTTCCAGACGTTGCGGGTTTCCACGAGTATTTCTTCCTTCACATCAACCCAGGTGAACAATGTTCAATGAGTGTGGGCTTGGATTCAGAAATTCTCACCTATAGCGATGAAGGTGTTATATACGTCAACGATACAATCGGTCTGTTTGCTGCATGTCCTATAGAAGACCAGGATACCTACGGTTTGTATTACTACGGCCCTGGATTATTGGATGCTGAATGTATTCCATGTGAACTATCAACGAACCCAAATGCAACGTTTGTGGAATGGCCTAGCCCTTTCGAGGCGGGTGGTGACAGTGAAACTGCAACCAAAACACCAACCACTCTGATTACATCTTACAAATCTGCTGCTACGGCATACTCTTCATCGGTTCCTCGTCAGATTACATCTTACAAATCTGCTGCTACGGCATACTCTTCATCGGTTCCTGGTGGCGGTTGCGCCATGCCTTACGACTGAAAAACACGCTTCGAATCTTTTCTGTCTTTTTCGCTTAAACATTTCATTCTTCTACTTGCTCTTCTTTGATCTATACACAAAACCAACCAACAAAATATCTTTTGTTAACCAATTATAACAGCCGAACTTCTGTATGTTAAAGGCAGGTGGTAGCAGCGGTTGAAATTTTTAGCGGAACGCCAGCCAAGTCACGTGTAAATAATTACGAGCAAACTTTACGATGCTACATAGCCATTAAACAGTATTCATAACCGGCCTGAGAAGTACTCTCGGTGGAACCTCCAATGAAACATCATATGGTCGGAATTTCGACACGAGGACTTCGAAGAAGACAAGTGTTCAAATGTCGAGTCTTTATTGTTATACGGTAGAAGCTGCTTGTGAGGATCTGGCAAGGACCATTGTTTTCTGCCCAAGGTTGAAATCATCATCTGCAAGGAATGCAGTCGTAATACGCGTTGAACTGTTGCCCGAAAAGCATGACATTGGAATTTAACATGTACATGAAAGCTTGATATTAATACATAGGAGCACTGCTGACAGCAGGCTTACTCATCACTATCTTCATCATCGTCATCGTCATCATCATCATCGTCTTCGTCTTCATCCGATGACAGCTCCTCGTTCAGTTGCTTCAACCTATCCTTCAACTTTCTATTCTTGTCATCCAACTCACTCATCAATAGCATCATGTCATCCAACTCACTCTTTGGAACAGTTTTACTAAGCTTCGACTTCAAACCCTCTATGATTTTATTCAGCTTGTCCATCTCCAACTTGCTTTCGGATTCTTTCCGCTGCAATGCTTCATCCTTCGTGGCAAGATCAGCACTTTCCTTCTCCAGTTGTGCTCTAGTAGCTTCAATGTCTTTTGAAAGGTCTGCTTGTGTTGCAGTGGCTTGGGTAGTAACCTTGGACAGTTTGTCTTCAGTGGTCTTCAATTCAGCCTCAAGCTTTGTACTTTTCTCCAGTTGTACGTTGAACTGTTCTTGTAGTTCTGAAGAGGCTGCTTTCACTTTTGTGATTTGCTCATAGTTGGAGGATTTCTCTACCTCAAGTTTAGCCAACAAATCTTTATTCTCAGATTCAAGTTTAGCCAACAAATCTTTATTCTCAGATTCAAGTTTGGCCAACAAATCTTTCTTCTCAGATTCAAGTTTAGCCAACAGAGTTTTCGTCTCAGACTCGAGCTTTTCAAGATTGGCAGTCTTGGCTTTAAGCTTGGAAGTCAAATCGTCCTGGAGTAGCCTTTTCTCTTCTGTAATGGCATCATTTGTAGACTCTAAACTGGTTAATTGTTTTTTCAAATCCTCAACAACAGTTTTCAGTTGATCTGCCTCCTCCGATCTCAGCGTTAGATTACTTATTTGATCGTTCAGCTGATCAATTGCTTTGGTGTCTTCAGCATGATTGTTTTTTAAAACGTTCAATTCATTTTCATGGGAGGTGACCAGAGTTGATTTATCACTTCTTAAGCTTTCTAGATCAATCTTCAACTGCTCAACTTGACCGGTGAGATTCTTAATAGCAACATCCTTACTTTCAGCCTGGTGATTAGTAGCCTTTAGCTTCTGAGCCTGATCAACAGACTCTTCCTTTAACTTCAGTAGTGTGGCTTCCAACTCGGACAGCACAGCTGTTTTTTGCTCAATCTCTAGTTCTTTGGAACTAACGTCAGCCTTCACAGACTTCAAGCTCAAAGTCATCGCAACCATCAACTCCTTCTGTTTCTTCGCCGACTCAATCGATTTCTCCAGTTCAGCCTTGAGTTCATCAACGGATTTGTTGGATGTTGATAGTTCGCCGGATACATCCTCCAGCTTGTTAGTCAATTGTTTGTTGGCAGAGATGAGATCAGACTTGGACACCTCCAACTCAGTAATCTTGGCACTTTTTGAGCTCTCAACTGCCTTGATTTCCTCTTCTAGTTTGCTCATCTTTTCAGAGTATTCCTTGATTGCATTTTCAGAACTACCTGTCAACAGTTCTCTCTCTTGTTCTATCTCTTTGATCTTTTTCTCCAAATCGTCTTGCAAAGACTTGACTTCTGATTCTAACCTGACGATTTTGGTCTCGAGAGCATCCTTTTCGTCTCCCAATTCACGAATTGCAACCTTAGATGACTTGGACTGTTGTGATGACTCTTCCTTAAGCGACACAAACAATGACTGGACATCCTCAAGCTTGGTTTGGCTAACTTGTAGTTGCTCGGTCAGCTGCTCAATCGTTATCTCCTGTTGTGATTTCAGCTTCTCATTTTCTTTGATACTCTCTTCCAACTTTGCAACCTTCTCAGTCAGTTCAAGAGTCTTCTCGGCATTCATTTGAACCTCCTGATTTTTTGATTCAATGTTTTGTGAGATCATAGTTATCGTAGACTCCATGGACTTCTTTTCTTCAAGAATCATATTCTTTGTTTCCCTCATCTGACCTAGTTCGTTTTTCAATCCTGATATGGTACTGTCTGTAACAGACTTCAACGTTTCATTGTCCTTGACTAAGCTTTCTGCCTGAGCTTTGGATTTCTTCAAGTCATCCTTCAAAGAATCAATCTCTTTCTCCAATCTGCTGATCTCGGCATCCTTAGAGGTCTGCAAGGAGTTGAACTCACTAACACGTTCGTCATCCTTTTTCCTTGCCTGTTCCATAGCTCCAGAGTTTTCTTTTTTCAGCTGCAACACTGTAGCCTCCTTTGCTTCGATCTCCTTCTTGTACATCGACTGTTTGGATATCATTTCTTTCAACTCATTCGATGTAGCACTGTAAGCAGACTCGACTTCCTGTTTCTGACTTTCTAGCTGAACAGCACGTAGCAAACTGGATTCTAGTTTTTTGTTAGTGGATGCATGCTCTTCCTTCAACACGTCGAGATCTTTTTGAGTGTCCTTATATTGCGAGGTGAACCCCTCAAGCTCCTTCCTTGTGTTTGCTAAGTCATTCCTGTGTGTTTCAAGCTCCTTTGTAAGTTGATCATTGCCCACACTATGTGTCTTCATTTGTTCTTCAAGAGTTGATATACTCTTGTCATGAGACCCCTTCAAAGATTTCATAGTCTCCTCATGGTTTGCCAAAGCTTTAGAGTGAGCCGACTTATGGGTCTCAATCTCACTTTCCAGCTCGGACACCTTCTTTTCGAGCGCATTGGTTTTGGCAGATTCCGATGCCAATTGGCTTTTCAAATCGTCAATCGTTGCTTTCAACTCTGCAATCTCACCACTTGATTCGGCTTGTAAGGATTCATATTCTTCTTGAGCTCCAATAAGTTCATCTTGTAGACTGCTCAAGTCAGCTGTTAGTTTTTCATTCTTGGCAACCAAGTCGTTCTTCTCAGCTGTAAAGGAGCTTATCTGCGACTTCAACTCTTCAATCTCTTGAGTCGCGTTAGATCTGAATGATTCAACCTCTTCAGATTGTGAGTCCGTTTGTGATTTGAGCTTTTCAATGTACTCTGCCGCCTGACGTAACTTGCTCATAAGGCTCTCGCTATGTGCCTCTGCTGCTTGAAGTTTTTGGAGACCTTCATCAAATGACTTTTTCAAAGTGGTATAGCCGGAGTCTTTATTCTTGATCTCTTTCACATACAAGGCTACCTTTTGTTCCAAGAGCCCAATGCTTTCCTCCTTTTGCTTGACTAATGCTTTCAAAGCTGTTTCCGATTTCTCAGATGACTTGAGCATCTTCAGACTTTCTTTCTCCAAATTCTTAATGCTGCGCTCACTGGCTTCCTTATCTCTTGTCAGCTGCATCAATTCTCTACTCATTTTGTTGATTCCATCCTCAGCCTTTGTCTTTTGTTGTTCAACGGTGGCCAATTTTTCAGTCACCTGTTTGTTCGTAGTCTCCAAATGAGTGACTTTGAGGTTTGCCTCTTGAAATTGTTTGCGGACAGCAGCTAATTGGGTCTCCAACTCCTTTTTAGCTTTGGAGAGTTTAGTAACTGCATCTGAGCTCTTGATGAAACTGTTGTCCAGTTGTTCGTGAGTAGCTTTTAGTTCTTCCAACTGATTGCTGGTTGTCTCATATGTTTTCGAGAGCTCATCGTAATCACTGATCAATCTTTCAATTTCAGACATTTGCTTGGCTGACAATTCTGTGGCTTCGTTTTTGAAATTATCGAAAGTTTCAGCCAGATCAGAATAGCGGTCAAGAGCTTTCTCATAGGTCTGATAGTCAAGCTTGCAAACCGGCTGAATACGAGGGTCATGCCCGATTGCCCCCTTGATCCTCAAAAAGTTTTCCTTGAACAAACCCACAAAGATAGAGTCGAAGTAAACTTGAGGCAATCCAGTCTCGTCTCTTTCAGGGTTCACAACAGATTCAGCATCAAAGTTAGCAAAAGCCGGACTTTGCTTGAATTGTTGAATCTTTAAACTGAAAGAGTTCTCACCAATTCGGCTCTTCAAAAGGTTGTTCAATTGAACTCTGCTGATGGGAGATTCTTTTCTTGTGAATTCATACACAACACCTAAAAGTGTTGTAACCATTCCTTGCACAAGTATATTTTCCGTTGATGACTCAGCCAAGTACGCAAGAAGCTGGTCCAAAATTGAAGAATCATGTAGGAACATATCGACTGCTTCAAAGTCTTCCCATAGCCAAACAATTAGTAGCATCAAGTAAGCCACAGGAACCCTTGGGTCCCCAAATGTTAGTGCTGAGCAGAGAGCCTGACCAATGGCTTCTATCACTGTGAGAACATCTTCGTCTGCGGCTTCATCTCCAATTCTGATCTTCATGGCTTCTTCCTTTCCCTCAGGAAAATCTTCAAATATATAAAGGAAGGTAACAGATGCAAACCAAAACTTGTAGGGGTTCAACTTCATTTCATTGTCAACGTTGACTATAGTTTGGAAGAGGTTTGCTTCAGGTATCTTCGACGATGAACCGGCAGAAGTTATAGAAGGTGAGGACAAACGGCTACTCTCGAGCTGAGGATCCTCATCACCATTCCGTATAGCTCTTCCATTTTGATTTCCATTTCCATTTCCATTCTCCGTTTCTTGATGTTCGTCATCGTACTCTTCGGCATCAGACTCTGTATCTGATATAGGCAAGTTGTTCAACCTGCTAAATTGATATCTTTGATCTTTAAGAAATGCAAATTGTGCTTCCTCGTTGTTTTTGAAGTAGGAGTGTAGAACGCTTGCTGACGCTATCCTCAAGTCGAACAAATGAACGGAGTTAACGTACAAGCACCAGTTCATTAGTGCTGATGTCACTGGGATCACATCTTCAAACCTTTGTGCCGTACTGGGTAAACTAGGATCCAAATAGGGAACATCAATTTGGGAGAACTGGAGTTGAATGACCTGGTTGGCTCTGATGATATCAGCTGTTGTCAAAAGGGAACTCACTCTGATTGGGTTTGGAACATTCAAGGAAAAGACCAACCTCAATACTAGCATCAATATCTCTGATTCAACCAACGCTTGCTGGTTGTCTGATATATCGTCCGTTCCTTCTGAAACAAACAAGCAGCATGTATCCAAAGTGGTTATCAAGTTTTGCAACCTTTGATCATTCCAAACGATGGAGCCAGCCTCTCCTTGTACCATCGCTTGGTTGATGAGAGCTGCAAGTTTAGACATACAGTTAGTCTCAAGAAAAAACTTTTGGTTCGATGCATTGTACTTCAATAGATTTGACACAAGTGAGAGACAGTCTTGAACAACAATATTCCCCTCAATTCCTCCTTCTTCATCTATTATGCTGTACAATTTGTCAAACGTGTTTTCAAATGCCACCAGTTTCTGAATGTTGAAGTTATCCTTGACTATACCCATCAATAATAGGATACTTTCGTTTCTGATTGGTTCATATGGATCGTCCAATGTGGCACATAGTTTTGAAACTGCTAGAGGCGAATCCAAAATCAATTGTTTCGTTCTGGAGGGCCTAGTGGAGCACAATGCCTGCAATATTTGCAATGTATAAAGTTTAATGTAAACATCATCCACTTCAAGGAGATCCACAAGTAAGCCAATATTTTTCACAGACTGGGTTAGTTCATCAGATATCCACAATGAGAATTGATCGGCAATGACGTCGGCGACTAACAAGCTGGGCGATGGATATTTACCATTTTTGAGTCTTGACTGCTGACTGATCCAGTCTCTGGTGAGATCCTGATCGCCCTCACCTCTGATAAACAAGATCAACAGCGTTTCCAGTATTGCTTTCACTATGTCCAGATCAGCAGAGTCCTTATGAAGCGTCGTGACGAGATTTTTCAAAGCATTCGCAACAACAATCTCTCTGTACTGTCTGCTAAAACTTTTCAATCCCAACACTGCCGCTCTCCTATCCAGGAGCAATGTAGAATGGGACAATCTGTCAACCAATGTTGTGATCGAATCATTCACCTCCTTTTCTGAAGCAGTGTTGGTGCTTATGAAGTTCTGTAGTAATTCCATGTATGTTGCCGTAGTTATTGATACCAATAAATGGCAATCTGGTCTCTGATGTTGAAATTGATCAATGCCTATCTATTATTGTTGCATTTGAGACAAGTGTCTTTGTTTTGAACCCCAAGAAGGGTTCTTCCACGATGACCTTCGTCCGTTCAGGTTGTCTTTGAAGGGTAAACACTTGCAGACGTGGAAGCACACGCGGCCTTTGCTGAATCGACTGCCAAATATACAACACGTGCACGGAAGTCAGCCGGAAGCTTCCATCGCCTCTCTGAACAAGGAGGAGGTTGCCAATCACTACGCTACACTGGTGCCTTACAAGAGCTACAATGTTAAGGGTGCTTACAATAATATCATTAATGGCGTTGATTCTAAATACTTTGTGACTTGGAACTCTCAGAGACCTAGCTTGGTGCCTAGCATACCTTTGATCGCATCGTTTCTGGTGGTGGTGATAATCTTGTCAACCTCCTCGTTCATATCACTGACATAAGTGTCAAACTTGTTAGCAGTACGATCAAAGGTATTCGTTGCAGTCTGGGCCCATCTCGACACGTTTTTGCCCACTCCGTTGATGTTAACATTGACCGAAGGTTTCGAGTAAAGACCAGGGTGTTGATGCATAGCGTTGGGATCGTAATACTTAGGAGCTGCCGTTCCAAGAAGCGAGTAGTTAGCTGGGTTGTACGGTGACACGTTCCAAGAGAGTTGAATCTCCTGCACCGTCGAGTTCTCCGGTCTTAACCTACCCGTTAATAGCTTATACAATCCGCTATATGTAATCGCAGTGCCTCCCTTGACAAACTGGTTCTGTGTTGGCCTCGAAGGAATCAAAATACTGGGCAGGAACAGCTCATCATCACCGTTGGAGCTTTCTATTCCAAGAACAGGTTTTCTCAACTTCATGATGTTCACCAACACAGCCTCTGTTTCGTTAATTCTCAAAAAGACGTCACCCAAGGGCAAGATGGAGCTCTGGTCGGCAACCTTGGCATCCAAACGGTATGGTATTCTGATATTACCCAGTTCCGATAGCGAGGGAATGGACAACGTTAAAATCTTTTTCGACTGACCCAATATAGCAACTATACAGAAGGCAATTGACCCAGATGAAACTTTTGTACCGGTGATACCAATCTTTGCAAGCTCACCTTTACCGTAAGTCTTATGTGCACCCTTCACACCATCCTTCAGCACTCTGATGTCTGAGCGTGAAGCAACTATCAGCATGGGTAACACCTTTTCTGTTGCCGTTGGGGGAGAGGTTATCTGTTTTATTGTTGGATTGTTTGGTCTTCCGGTAATGGAATTGACAACGATGATGCTCGTAATTTCGGTGTCGTTGGAGTCAATCTCTTCGACAAATTGAACAACAAACGGACCGGATATACCACCACCAACAACCTCGTATGTGAGTAATCTACCAACACTTGTACCGACGTATATCAAGATGGAACATTTTGTAGGGTTTCTTGAGGTGGAACCGTATCCAAACTGAATGCAAGTTGGGACCATGGCAATAGACAATCCGTTATCCTTCAACTGACTGTTGAATATGGCAGAATTGGTACGTCTATCAATTACTGTGAAATGCCCCGAAGAATAACCAATGCCAACAAATCCAATGTTACTGTTAGCTAGCGCCGTAACTTTACCGTTTCCCAAGGATTTAACCAGTAGTCTAGGCATGAAACCTCTCTTCACATCTCGTGGCGACCGATCACTGATATCGATGACTTGCCTATTGCCCACAGTCGACGACAACTCAAGGGAGCTCAATCTTCTGTTCAGATCTCCAACGTTTGGTTGATAGTTCTTATTGTGTTGATAGGAGAATAGCATCACATCGTCGCTGTACAAGCTGCAGGATAGCTCCAACTGATCATTTGCAAATGATATCAAAGAGACCGAATTCTCAGGAGAGTCATCCAACAGAACGCCAGAGATACTAATTTCAAAAACTGTAGAGCTGTCCAAGTCTCCCTCTGATGAGTTCCACAATCTTATAAAACCACTATGATGGCCCGAAATGAGAAGAGATCCAACGTCTGCTCTAAACTTGGGTCTACCAGGGATACCACCTTTCAAAATAGTGTTGTGAACTTTTTTGATGTCGATCATACTGTTCAACACTCTTCTATCAATGTCCGAAGAGCAGCTATAAGTGATCATTGGGTTTAACCAGGATATCGTTGAAGGGAAGGAGCTGGCAGCGAGAGAGAGGTTACCGGTTGGATAGTTCAGAAACTTCATAGAGCCATCACCCATCACAATGGCAATCAATTTTGGATCGTGACTACCGTCGAAGTATGGCGAAGATTCACCCAAGGGTATAAAATCAACTATGTTTGCTGGGGAATGAATGGCAAAAACATTTTGGTGTCTCGGTTGCGAATAATACGTTGCCATCTGGGCATAGCTGGTCATTGAGTAAGACAGCATCTTACCAAAGTCCATTCTTACGAGCTGATGGTAGCCTTCCGTTTGGTATGCATCACCACCACAGATTAGCAATGAAGTTTTTTCTGGATCCGACTCACATAGCCAAGAAGCTTTCTTGATGATGGTCATCTTTTGTGGTTGTGGCTTATAGTTTTCTCCCGTTGGTTGATCCACGTAACTGTCAAACAGTGTCCTAGCAAGTATTTTTTCACCTGTCTTTGCATCCCAAAACACTATCGAGTTGTCATCATAAAATGCCACCATGTGTAAGCCATTGGGATGCCAAAGAGCCCCAGTGACTCTAGGGACATACGAACCACGGTAGTCAAACTGGTAAGTGGCATTTTCACCACCGGGCGCCCCCTTTGGAATCCGGTAGACGAATTCATGAACAATCTTGTTTTCGGGCAATGAGAAAATAATGGTCAATCTAGAATATGTGATCAACAACGTTCCAATGTCTCTGGGAGAGAGCTTGATGCATGAGACAGCAACATCGGGATCGAATCCACCAGTGACGTACTGTCTCATGTTCAAAATGGTTTCTTTACCGCTTTCAATGTCGTAGGCCTTCACAGATCCGTTTCTCAATCCTACAAACAGAAACTCTAGAGAGTAATCAGCCTCAAATGCAGTAATTGGACTGTTGGAAATCATTGTGTGTACCACTTGTTTGTTGATTAGTGAGATGACAAATATGGTCGATAAATCATCAATGGCAACCAAGTAACAACCCTTGACAAACTTCAAATGTTTGATCTGGTTCACGGTCTGAATCTTCAAAACGCTTGAGACTCTTGATTGACCAAATATGTGGACGTGGTTGAATTCAGTAACGACTGCCATGAGGGACTGGATGGGATCAAAGGCGAGAGTTTTCACCCTTCCAGCAATACCATATGCCTGTAGCTCATCAATGGCAAACGGATGCGTCTCCAAACCTGCAGAAAACCCCATTGAAGAAGATGGTTTGAACCTGTTGGACAGAGAGACTTTTGAAGTTGTTGGAGAGGAAACAGCTGATCCAGAAGAAGACAGAGACACTGGTCTTGAAGATTGGGTGCTTCCGCTCCTCCCATCCTCCTCTTGGAACGTCTCTTTTTTTTTCTTATCGAAAATGTTTAGCTTCTTCTTGAACATTTCTGAGTTGCACAATGTTTTTGAGTTGAAAGCATAAGATCAATTGCTCTTCCTACCACCACTAAAAGTAATTCAATGGCAAATAATGGGGAGTGTTTAGTAGCCCATTGATAGGTAAACACCGATCATGCGTCAACTGGGGATGTCCGATACAGAGAGAGAGAGAGCCCAGAGAGCATCAGCCTCCGGGGTATTTTACACCCGTGCACCATTGGTTGCTTTCCCCGCTGGAAAATGGGGTTTCTCCTTTTTTCTCCTACTTATTCACCTCTCCAACTGGTTACAACAGACAGATTCGTTTTAAGCTTCGAGAAAAATACATAAAAGATAGGAAAACATGAAGAAATCACAATCTACTGCTAGCCACATGAAATGCTAGAACGAAGAACCAGCCAACAAACTGGCAGCACTCTTTGCATCCACGTTGGAAATCTCTCCATCACCAACTTCTTCTATACCGGTGCCACTCACACCAACGCCAACGAGATAACTCTCACCACCCCCATTCTCAAAGCTCTTCTTAGGCCTAGAGTTCCACGAGTCAGAACTAGCACTGGCACCAGCACCGCCAACGTTGATAGGTAGATTCTCCCTGCCTAGCCTAGTCAACGATTCTTGAGGATGGATCAGTTTGTTTGAAGTTAACAGTTGCAGCTTCTTACGTTCCTGTTGGATCATCAGCATAGTCATCGTCTTGAATGTTCTCTTTATCAAATTTTCTATGTATTCGAGGTATGCCTTGGACTCTATCAGCATCTCATAGGTTGTCCTCTTGACCTGGTACCTCAACTCCTTCTCATAGTTCGTTGCTAGTTCGAGAGACCGGATGGCCTCTTGGACTCTGTCTGGTTCCAGCACAGATTTTGTTTTGAGCCTTGCTATAGTGGCATGCTTCTTCTTGGCGTTTTCCTCGGCTGTGATCAGTTCCCTCATCAAGAGATGCCTATTCGTCAATGATTCCTTGATGTTGTAACAGTCGTCCGATATGAGTTGGAAGGATTCGACAAGACTGGCGTTGAGGCTGAGATCCTCGATTAGATCGAACTCGTTGTACATCTGTAGAATCTTGTTTAGTTTGATCCATATCTTTGACATCTCAGGGTTAGATTCCAATGGAGATAGCTCTGCCAACTTGTTGTAGAAGTCGGAATTTGTGTTGGACGATTGTTTTTGAAGCTTCAACACCTTATCCAGTTTTTCTAGCAGTTTCTGGGATTGCACGTACATCGACTTGACCATTGGTCTATACTCGGCAAGTTCTTTTGAGGCATCATAAGGCGGCTGGAACTGTTTAAGAGTCTTTCTCTTTAGTCCAGTTGCCATGACTGAGTTGCTCGACGGCTTAGTCTTGGAAGGAGTGTAACTAAAGTCATTCTGTTCGAGGAATAGAACAAACTCTTGGTTTCTGATTAGAATTGGAATGGAACATATCCTCGTGAACCAGTCCTGAAGAGAAACAATCAAAGAGTTTATGAATTCTGGCGAACCTGAGTTGTATAACGTTGGAATACTTGGCAAGGCAGGAACGAAAACCTCAATGTTGTTGTAAATGAGATACTTATAGAAAGCTTCCAACTCTTTGAACGACCTTCTAACGTCTTTATAGATGGACTTTCTAAAGCCTGGAATGTTCTTGATCTGTGCATTGATTCTAACTATTGGATTTTTGAATTGAGAATTGCCATTCTTCTCCACCTCGGCCACCTTGAGAGACAAACTAAAGGAATTTTTGTTCAACCTTTCTGGAAGGTACCTCTTCAAGTCACCATCTGTTGGGAACTGGTTGAATGCGGAATTCAACTCTTCATCCTCCTTGATTTGTTTCTGTTGTGCTAAAGTTTTTGCTGGCTGTTGAGATGGCTGTTTTTGCTGCTGCTGTTGTTGATGCTGTGGTGATGTTGTTTGTATAGAAGCACCTGCCGTTTCTGTGGCCGTTGCACGAGCCTCGGTTGTTTGTTTCGGCGAATCTTTAGGCAAAACTTGAGTGTTGTTTTGCTCGTCTGGTTCTTGCACCTGCGATGGTTGCTGTGTTGGTTCTTCCGGCTGGATCAAAACACTGCTCTCTGCAAATGGATTGTTATCAAAATCATCAGGTTCATATGGCACCGCCGATGTCATCTTTTAAGGTAGTAAATCGGTGAGCTTTGATGGGTGGGCCTTTGTAGGAGAATATCAATTGGGCACTGAATGATAGCTGTATAGTAGTGCAAGTTATCAAGTAGAACGTGTGTTGTGATGGCTATTATCAAGGGAAAGGGATGATGTCAGTTCAATATTCAACTCGTAGATACCCAACAACAGACAGGCCAGAGATTGTGCAGCACATAATACGCTACGCTCTTACGCTCTACAATACAGCGCCTATATTTCACCACACTACTTCTTATTATTACAACTACCATGGCATTATAACTATCATAAATCATTCATTCGTTCGTTACATTCGATACATTCGAACGAGAGGGTGTCATATGTGGAGCCTGAGACAAAACAATAAACAAGAAAACACACACATCCAGACACACAAACATAGGCGTATAGAGCAAACAGCCTTGTATTGGACTTATCAAATGCGAACACATTTGAAGTCAACATTGACAAATGGATCAACCGTGTTGGTCTCAACGTCCAATTGAGCAACCCAATGGCTTCTATTCTTGTACTCGTCCTCTTCAAATCCATGGTTACTCTCATCGACAAAGTGCCACTTGTAGATCGAGCTTGTGCCATACATGTTTGGAAGACACTCCTCACCGGCTTTCTCAAACAGGTAGTTGATCCCTGACATCAAATTGATCTCCGGCATCAATTTGTAACGTAGATGCTCATGCAATTGTCTTCTGAACTTTTTGTTTGCAACGTTCATCTTGGAATCAATGTTCTGCTCGTTTCCATCAATTTCTTCAACGATAAAAGGTGGAAGGTAGTTGAGATGAACATTCAAGGAGTCGTAACCATTGTCCCAAGACTCTTCCTTGATGTACTCTTCAAAGTCTTCCAAAGAGTCAAACTTTGCCTCTTTGATTCTTTTTGCATCCGAAGAAGGTGGAGAACTTAGATGCTCGAGATGGAGAGGTTCTGGATGGGAGTTTCTTCTAGGCATGGTTGTAATAAGGGGTTAAAGATCGATAAAAATTGCCTCAATTAGCATGAAGTCTATCTTGTCTGGTCAATTGAGCTTTAGCAGAAAAATCAAGTAGTTCAATTGAACGTAGTGAGGAAGAAACAAGCCTTGTATGGCTCAAGGTTGCTGCTCATCCCTTCCTTCCCAAAGTCACTCTCACCCCACAATTCTCTCTTCCCCCCCTTTTTTTCAACGGAACATGGTGCAGAGGTGCGATTATGTCCATTCTACTCTACTACAAGTTTCCACCAGGTAAACGCGTATATTGCAAGATGAAGAAGAGCAAATCAAACCATCTACTTCTTTCTTCTTGAAAAGAACACACAATGGCAACAGGACAAAGAACAAACTCAAGAGAGAGCAGAAGAGAACAAAAGCATCAACGATAAAAGCTTTCAAGGATTTCAAAGACAGGGAAAAACCACTGACCGACACACACATACATAGAGCATAAACCACATTCAAATCATGTTTGGACTAGGAACTCTATTTTACGGTAGGTGACAGATCCATAGACGAGACTCAGAAGCAGGAAACCATTCAATTGATCATCTTTGCCAATGATTTATACTGTTCCGGAACAAAAGAGTACTAACATACTACCTAACTTCACTCTTTCACAGCCATTCTATTCATGGTGAACGGTATAGCTGTCCTTTCAGAAGATAGGTTTCTCAACCGTATAGGGTGGGGATCTTCCTCTCCATCGGGCATTGGGAACGGCGGTACTGGATACGATACCTACGGCACCTATGGTGCCTCATCCGCAAATTCAAACTCTACGGATATGACAGGTGCCGGAATCAAATCAAGAATAGTAAATTTGATAGGTGCAACAAGAACGTTGCTCAGATTCCCCTTGATCCTTGTCAACATTGTTGTTATTCTGTACGAGTTGGTGTTGGGTTGACACCGTTATTTTCTATCCTACTACATGTATACGTATCATCTTTTGAACTTTATCCCATAGTCATTATCAGTACCTATTATTTGAAACGAGTAGACGATATAGAAGGAGCATAAACAGGGCCAAAAAAGAAAAAGGTAGAGAAGAAGATCAGTTTCCAACCGTTTTATTTTCTTCAATGTAATGGTTCAATATATCACTGCTGTGACTCTCCCAGTTATACACCAGATCGGACAGATCCTCACTTTTGACAACCTGTAGCTTTCTAAACATCAAGATGGTATCATAAATCAAGATGAACTGCCTTAGGTTCTGCACCATTCCAACCCTTTGGGATCTAAAGCTCGAAACAACATCAAAGACAAGATCTCTATCGTCGTCCCAACTCTTGTTTTCATTCTTCTGTTGGAAAATCATATCAATGACGGTATCGATCGCACAGAAACAACCGGTACGTCCACATCCTGCAGAACAGTGAACCAAGGTTGGTGCTGACAGCGACGGATCTGAACCACCACCAACGTTCTTCAAGAGGTAGCGTTTCAAAAGGGCCAACGAGATGAGATCGTGCGAGCTGACCAAGGCACCATAGTCAGGCCAGGACAACACTTGGACTTGAAGAATCTCATGGGGAGGTTTGTTGTCAATGGTGAGTCTCAAACGTCTTGCAATGCATTCGCAGGATGAATCCTTGGTTAGCTTGAAGCCTCTACTTTCCTCAACCAGTGCAACGTTGATGAATATACCGTTCGAAGAATAGGTTCCAGCATCCCAGAACGGAGCACATTTTTCAACCTCATGTTCCTTCTCGGCAGTTAGCGAAAGTATGAATGGAACCTTGTGGTCGTACGTAACCTTCCAAAAATCACCGATGGTTTCCTCGAGTGGACCCTGTGTGGCAATGTATCGTAGTTTGGACTCTCCAAAGTTGATGTAGGATGCATTGATGTAGGAATCGTCAGCATCCAGCTCGTCACTTTCTTGGTCGTACTTCTGAATCTTCACCCTGGCATGTTCGTACGGATATATATCCTTGTACCTGTTCTTCGTACCCAACTCGACACCAGCGGAAAAGCATGGGGTATCAGGAGTAGGAGAGGAATGCACAGAGTGTCTTGAAAAGGCTTGGTTTAGCCTTTCTCTTTCCTCGAGTTGCAAATCGTTGAACTTTTGGGAGAGCACAGAAGCACCCAGATCGGAACCTATAACGTTGGATAGCCAGGAGGGTAACGTTTGTATATCTGGGGTTGTCATTGTTGTTGAGAGATGCAACGAGGAGTCTGGATTGGCGACTAGTAGTTCCTCATGATGACGACTCTTGAAGAATGGGATATGCGAAGTGTCAGGTAATGTGAAATGGGTCAATCCCAACGAGGCAATTGGAGATTTTCCCTTGAAGAATCTACCGTTTTGCTTTGAACCTCCTGACAGTGGTGGTGAGACTGGAGATGTGGATGAGATATGAATGGTTGGTGGCTGTTGCTGTTGTTGGCGTTTGAAAAGGTTCCCAGTTGGTTCTGTGTTCGAAGGAGAATCTCTGTTTGGGGCAACCATAACCTTTGGCATGCTTGCCTGCGACCCTGATTCAACGTGCGACGAATGCTCCTTTTGGAACAGCTTGAAGCCACCTTGCAAGACATGGACTGGAGAATCCCAAACCGGAGAGTTTGCAAACTTTGCAACAAGGTTACTCACCGAAAGAGACGCACTGGCAGGACTCTCGGTGTTGGCATCGTAAAACACCAACGTTGGTAGGTTTGCCATATCCCTTTGCAAATAGAGGGAGAACAGCTGTTTTTCTTCAGAGGTCAACGTTGCAATGCATCTTTCCAAAGTGAAGGTTGTTCTTCTTAGTAGGGTCGAAGGCAGGCACAAATTGACTGCTCCCACAATGTGCGACTTGCAGTAGTCCTGGAAAGGTCTGACATCCACAACGAGCAGGTTGGGCAAACCATCCTCTCCCACTATTCCTCTCCAGTTCTGTATGTATCTGAAGCCTTCGTCCGGGCTAATCATCGAACAACCTTCTGGAAGATCGTACTTGACATCCTTGAGCCTGCTTGGTCTTTGAGGAAGCGAATCTGTGTTTGTCAGGTACCTTCTAAGAGCTGCAGAATCTGCTGGAAGATGCGACTTCAATGTTGTGCCGTTAGCTTCTTGCTCTGAGATGGCATTCGAGGTTGATGTTGATGCAGGTTTGGCCGAAGGTAATGGCAACGAGCCAACGCTGGACATTCCCAGTTTCAGGTTGAACCTGAACTCGTTCGACGATGCTGGCGTTGACGATGTTGATGGAGAAGGGGATGCAGGCACTGCCGAGTTTAGCGATTTTGGTTTGTCTGGCGATGCGAGAGACCTATCGGTATGTAACGTTCCAAGGGAATGGGTAAAGACATCACTCTTTGTTGATCTGTGACTGTACGCTTTTGGAGGAGCCTTCCGCCTGGCAGCCCATACTGGCGATGTTGAAGAAGGAGGGGAAAGAACTGTCGATTGGTCTGAACAGGATTCTTCGTCCTCTTCTTTGATCTGTAGAGTCACCATTGGAAGGTTCTCCACAAGTGTCTCTGTACTTGCTATTGAGGATGTTCTCTTTGGGCCGTTTGTATGACGCAAGGGCTCGGCATGATCGACAAGGGTAGAGTCAGAAGTGATCGAGGACACAGAGTTGGCGCATTTCTGATGGGCCAGGAGTTTGTCTGTGGAGAGCTGAGGCACTGGTCTTGAGGATGAATGTGGCACCGATGGAAGTTTTGCATTTGAGTGGCGCTGTTGTTGCTGCTGCTGCTGTTCTTCTTCTTGAGGTTGTTGTTGTTGTTGTTGAGAATGCAGGTGGTGATGCATGAAGAAAGGGTTTTTTTCTGTCCCGGTATCGATGCTATTGCTATCGTTGTTGTTGTTGGTGTTGCGAATGTTATTGGAATGGCTGGCAAACGTGGGACTGGATGTATTATAGGGACTGGAACAAGAATTGGAAAAGTAGTCCTGTTCGTTCGCGTTCCCCGAAGGTGACGACGAGGTTTGAGGAAAAGTGAAATGTGGCGATCTTGCAAGTGAGGACATTGTAGATGTGATATGGCATAGATGTAGAAAGATGGCTTTGGATTTCCTCTCTTAAAGCGAGTGTATTTTCCGAGTATTCAGTTGAAGGATGATGGTTCGTTCGATCAAGGGAGCATGCGAGTGCTGTTCTGGAAAGTGTTGTTCATGTATTCTTACTAGTGGTGCAGCTTTACTGAGCAGAAGCTGTGTGGAACGATGTTCTTGCTTCACGGTGTGTTGGATTAGAAGTGATACCCTTTGACAATGTCCTAGTTGTATATATATATGGCGAACAGAGTAGTCTCTTTGGCGACGACGCTTCTGTTCTGTTGATGATGAGCGTGAGCTTTCTTAAAATAGAAGAAGGCTTACAAGAGTACGCAAGGATGTTGCTGTTGGGTGTCTGTTGTGTTGGAAGAGCAAGAACCGGTGGCAAAGTGGTAGATGAAGGAGTGTTTCAAAGGGTTGTAGAAGAAGGTTGTGCTGTTTGGTGTCCTTCAATTTGCTCAGCTCTGTTCTTCCCACTTTTCTTTTCTGCTTGTGAGCCTTCCTTGCAAAAGGTTAAGCTTTAACGCTCAGACGCTTTATGGCCTTCTCTCTCTCTTTCTCTCCCCCCCCCTAGCAGGGGCACAATAGCCACCGGAGGCATGCATGCACTACGTAATTTGCCCTGTGCCCCTGCGAGCGAGTCTGGGCCCTGGGCCATCCTATATCCCCTGTGATACGTTATATTATTATTATTACTGGCTTTGCCCAGCCAATGGCTAAAACGATCGGATCTTTATCAACCAGCGGTTTATTTTTAGAATGGTGCTTTGAATGGAGGAGGCAGTGAGACTTTCAACACGACGACAGACACGGCTTCAGTATACAACAACAACAACAACAACAGCAGCAGCAGCAGCAGCAACGTCGGTTATGGGTATGTGTCAAATGGGTGATCGTTCAATCACCGTCAATCTAACGTTTCTTTTCACCTTTGGAAAATGGCCAGTATAAGGTTGCTACTAGATGGTTCCTCGTATCTTCCGGTCGATCGTTCCTCCCTGTGCACCACCTTGTCTTTACTCCAATTTGAGATACTTTCTCGAAAAGGAATGTTGCAATTTTGCCTTTCTTTTGCTCCTGTTTTAGGTCGATCCACTTCACTGGCCATTCTTCAACCGTTTGGCTACGATCCTCGTAAGTTTCTTTCCAATCCTTCTCTTGTAGCGTTCTTACCCTTGTGCAAGGGCAAAAGGCTGTCAAGAGAAAGCTTAGAATGCTTAGTTGCTCTTTCCAAAAGCTTCTAGATCAAGCCACCACTGCTATATATAGATCTAGTTGGTTCAACGGTTAGGAGAACCCAACTGTAACACAGAGATAAGAATTAATATTAGAAGGTTTTAAGAAGCAACTCTCTCAGTACTTCTACATGACAATTGAAGAGTCTGACAATGATACATCACACTCTTCATCTTGGTCGTAACTGTGGTGATCCGTTGATTACTTCTTGTACACCTGGAGACTCCACACAAATTCACAGCTATGGAACTCCTCCTCTTCTCCAAACAGTTTCATTCCCCGAGCAGTGCCACGCCAACTTTTAAGCTTTCAAGTCTAAACACAGCGAAGGAAAAGCCAAACAGAGCGGCTATGCAGTGTGACGTCATGCTGTGCAAGCGCAGTGCTACTCTTGTTGAGTGCGCCGCTTCTGCCCAAAGGAGCATCTCCTCATTAGGAAAGCCACAGATCTAGCTTCCTCACAAAACTTATGAAACATTCTGTAGACCTGCCCCCCCTCTCCTATACTTACCCGTTGCACAGTTTTATTCTGTTTTGTATCTTCCATACAGTCTCCAACCTGAAACCGTGTTGCCTGATAGCTCATGCTCCATCCTGATCTTTCCTAAAGTCCTCTTTACCTATCACATGGCCACGCTTGTTGGCAATCAAACCATCAGAACAGGTCATCAGAACGGGTAACGATCGGCCACAATCACACAAAACTAACCGTATACAGTATAGGCTACATACCAGCCATACGAGCCATAATCAAGTGTTCTCTGCACCTCTCAATTCCTTCAGTAGACTCTTCTATACACTTCTAAACTCTACTGTAATCTACAGTACCGCCCTTCTTTTGGCCTGAATCTGTGTTCAAAGTCAACAGCCAATCCAGATCAGTAGATTACCACATTGGGATACATGCCACAGAGGAAGATTGGATGGGAAAGATAACTCTAGCACCAAAGGTGGGCCAATTATCAAGCAGCCAGCCCCCAATGGAGCACTGCCGAATCAAATACCGGGCGCGCGGCTCAAAAGTTTTAAAACCTTATTTTTTTTTATTACTTCAATGCTTCCAAAAACCTGTTCATCGATTGAGTACACATTCCACTTTCATCATCTTGTGAGCCCACCACCTGGAAGGATGAAGTCCCCGTTGGGCCAGGTAAGAATGGCAGCCTTTGTATAGTCTCCTCTATGTCCATTCTTCCCACTTGTCCTGGCAACTCTCAAGTAAAGCTTCACTCCATCGTCATCCTTCCCATCCTTTTCCAGATACTTCAAAAAACCAACCATCTCCTCGCTAAACTCTTGGTTTTGCTGCATCAAAACATCAAGACTCACCGAGCTGTTGACACCGTTGTACCTCTCAACATCGTTGATCAACAGGGAATACTTGTCCAACTTGTCACTCGGAGAGACATAATGGCCATCGATCATATCCAAATCACCACTGCCCGGAACAAACCATGATATCGAACTGTTCGAAACGGTGTAATCTTTGAAATGGGGAGGCATCACTTGGCCCGAAGGATCGGATCGACGTAAAGAACCATCGGTTTCCTCGATGGACGCTAACCCCCATCGTGAAACACCGTTCACCAGTAGTCCAACCAACACACCTTGGAATAGCATCGCCGTTAGCCCTTTGGTGTTTGTGCCAGGAATTAGTAGCAACGCTAGGATGTAATGATGGATGCGTAGGTTCAAACCGGACAGATTGGCAAGAAGGATGATACCAACGATGAAACCAACATAGATCATGAGGTACTTCTTGAACTTGTCCGCCAACCATAGATGATAAGCCTGAACAAACACACCAACAGTGATCAACGATACAATCAACAGCGTTGCAGACAAGGATCCAGGTTGGGTCAATATATCGTTCAAGGTTAATCGATCAACAGGAAGTCTGTCAAAGGTGACATTGTTCAACATTCCTATCCAAAAGAGAGGATACCAAATGAGCGACTTACATATTGCCGATGAAGGATTCGACAGTGTCCTTTGGCACGACATCTTCCAAACGGTGAACAGTATGAAGCACAGTGGTAAGAACCGTTGAAATCCGATCGATATTAGTTGTGGTAGCGATTCTGGATCTTTGACTCTGACCAGTTTTGGAGGATCAAAGATCAGCATGATCGTCCAAAATCCAGAGATACAGGTTGTCCAGTAGGACAGACCGGCAGAGGTTGACAGGAACATCACCGGCAATCCCATAAGAATGTTGATCAGTGCAATGGGGACCCTTGGATCGTAACAGTTATGACAGGTGGTCTTTGATAGATCAACAAACTGGTAGGATGCTGGAAAAATCGAGTCGAATCCAATCGAATCAAAAGTATCGTACTGTGACGAAGTGGAATCGAAGGAATGCTGGGCACCGGTGAATTTGATCTTTGCACATCCTCCAAAGTAGGGAGAAACCACACCGGCATGGATGGCTGCTCCACATGGATACGAATCTGCCCTGTAAGGTTTAGAAAGAAGCGTATCACCATCAACGTCCTGTACTGGTTTGTCCAACTTACCACCACCAACATAGAAGTTCCTATATTTGACATTTTCATCACCAACGGTGATCGTAGAATAGGTGATTGATTCTGCATCGCACAATGCAGGACATCGTATCATCATTGTTCTGTCTTCAAACGGTTTACACTTGTCACCGTCCAATCCACACGCTGCATTTTTACCCTTCCAAATGGACAACTCTCCACTGCACGAGAGTAGCAAGGTATCGTGCTCTTCGTTTGTCGATGCATCGACATATGTTGATGGTTCGGTTAGATACGGCTTCAATGCCGAATGTAACACCAACAGCCAAAAGATGTAATAGATGGCAACAAACGGCAACTTGATTTTCGTTGGGAACGATTCGGAGATTCTGACTGGGAAGTTTTCAAACTGTTGAACGTACTGATTTTTGAAGATTGGTGGATCGTCCTTTGGTTTTGAAGGTCCGTTCCATAGCTTGTAAAAGAATCTGTTGAACTTGTACCGTATCTTCTGGATCTTGGATCGATCTGGCAGATCAAAGGATGCTGTTGATTCGGTTTCGCTCATCACGGGGCTGAGGTCCAAATCCGAACCTGAACTCGGGCTTGCCAACCTTGATGCCGAGGATGATAAAGGTGCGGTTGATTTGGAGGTGGAATCCACAGTGCCTGTGTTCAAGTGTTGTAGCTCAACGTCCTGTAGGAAAAGGTCCGAACTCGACCGGTGAACAACCGACGAAGTTGGAACTGATGAGTCTTTGCTATGAGACATTATGGATGATCAGCGAGCGGAACAAGGAATTGCTTGAATTGATGATGAGTGATGATAAGCGAAGACTGAAGACGAAAGAGTAAAATCAACCACTCTGTTGACAAGACAGATAGGATCAATCAATTTCAAACAGAAAGATACCACGTTTGGTTACTGGTACCCTGATGAAAAGTTGGTAAAAGATGGTATCTATTGTCTGTTCAGAAGCCGAACTGTGCACGCGATCTGTTGCAGCTTCCCGTAAGAAGCCGGCGGCTATTGTAATCTCAGCACAGCCTCAGCAACAAAGCCGTCGATAATCTGCGTCGATCGACCCCGATACGAAAACGTCCCTCCACGCACAAATTTTTCACCAAATTTCCATAAAATTTTTCAAATTTTTCACTTTTTGTGCTCTCGGGATGAATTGTGGGGCAACGGCAGGGAAGCCTCTCCAGTATCCCCCGTGGGCTGCCCCCCATAACTGTGCCACTTCCCCCCCCCGTGCACGGGTGACTCATATAGTTACACACATACGAAGGGTATTCTGTTGCATTTACCATACAAACTGCACCCTGTACGAGAATGGGTTGACGTCAATCAACTCCATCTTCTTATCCATACACCCTCTTTTATAAACACGTATTTTATCTCTTTATAACATAGATCTTTCAAATCATTGTTTTATATACAGCCATCACCACCATCACCATCATCATACAAACATGAGCGGCTTATTCGAATTCGGTTCAAAGAACAACACTCCATCCCCAGAGGAATACGATGACGTTAGGATTCTAGGTTACGAACCTCTAATCTCACCGGCTCTACTAGCAAACGAAATCCCAGGAACTAAAGTCTCATTGGCAACAGTCATGAAGGGTAGAAAGGACGCTTCCGCAATCATCAAACAGCAGGATGACAGACTACTGGTAATCGTTGGTCCATGCTCCTTGCACGATCCAGTCTCTGCAATGGACTACGTTAGAAGGTTGAAGACTCTATCGGAAGAGACAAAAGGTGAACTTGTCGTTATAATGAGAGCATACTTGGAAAAACCAAGAACAACAGTGGGTTGGAAAGGTTTGATCAACGATCCAGATTTGGATACAACTTTCAACATCAACAAGGGTCTATCCATCTCTAGAAAGTTGTTTGTCCAATTGACGAACGAAGGTATGCCAATCGGTTCCGAAATGCTAGACACAATCTCTCCACAGTTCCTCAGCGATCTGTTGTCCTTCGGTGCAATCGGTGCAAGAACAACAGAATCTCAACTTCACAGAGAACTAGCATCCGGTCTCTCGTTCCCAATCGGTTTCAAGAATGGTACCGATGGTTCCCTTGACGTTGCCGTTGATGCCGTCCAGGCTGCCTCTTCCTCGCACCATTTCATGGGTGTTACTAAGCACGGACTAGCAGCCATCACAACAACAAAGGGTAACGAGGACTGTTTCATCATTCTAAGAGGTGGTAAGAAAGGTACCAACTATGACGAGGAGGCCATCAAGGATGCAAAGAGTAAATTGCCAAAGGGTAAAGTCCTAATGGTTGACTGTTCTCACGGTAACTCTAACAAGGACTACAGGAATCAACCTTTGGTCAACAGTGAAGTTGCAAGACAGGTTTCCCTCGGTGAGGACAAGATCATTGGTGTCATGATTGAATCCCACATCAACGAAGGTAAACAGTCCATCCCTGAAGACAAGTCCCAACTGAAATACGGTGTTTCCGTTACTGACGGTTGTGTCTCTTGGGAAACCACCGTTGACATGCTAAGAGAATTGTCCGCTGCCGTCAAGGCAAGAAGATTGTTGAAGTCTAGCAATTAGAGCTCAGAAGAGACTCGGTCATGAATACGCTTTACACTATATATGTACATATATAACGATCATCTCTTTCTCCTCTGTATGATTACACTTTCTTTTTACTATTTACTATCCAATCTGTATAAATCTTTGAATCAATCCATCATACTAGTAGTTCAGATCAGTTCGTACGCTCGCTCCAGCAGCAGCCCGCGCTTAAGCTGGCGAGATCTCTCCAGCCGTACTTGCTGCACCTCGCTGCTTTGGCTGAAAAGTTTTAGTTAAAAGAGTCACCTTCAACATGTATAAAAGAACTCCCTTGCCACCACATACCTTCTTCTGACCAACCAGAGATACTTACCATAACAGCATCAAAACACACTCTTCTAAAAAAATGAGTAAAGGTATAGTACACGTCATTGACGTTGAGTCTGGAAACCTACGTTCGTTATCGAATGCCATCGAACATCTCGGTTATTCAGTCCAACTGATCAAGTCATCCCAAGATCCATCTCTACAGACAGCCACAAAACTGATCTTGCCAGGTGTTGGAAACTTTGGCCATTTTGTGAAGGAGTTCAATGCAAGAGGGTTTGTCGAACCTATCCTTAGATACATCCAAACTGGCAACCCACTCTTTGGTATCTGTGTTGGTCTACAGACTTTCTTCAGTGGATCGCAGGAGAGTCCCGGTGTGAAAGGTTTAGGCCTTGTCGACTTGGAGTTGAAGAGATTCGACGATTCGGATAAGTCTGTTCCTGAGATTGGTTGGAACAGTCTCAAGGTTCCAAAATATGCAGAATCCCAAAAGACTCTGTTCAGCATGAACCCTGATTCGAGGTATTATTTTGTCCACTCCTATGCTGCCACCGTTACCCCTCAAGAGATTGCCAGGTTGGAAAGTGACGGTTGGGAGTTGGCCCTAGCAACGTACGGTAAAGAACAGTTCATTGCTGCAATCGTTAGGGATAACATCTTTGCCACACAGTTCCATCCTGAGAAATCTGGTGTTGCCGGTTTGAAACTACTCAGATCCTTTTTACAAGGCGACAAGATCACTAATATACCACAACAATCCTTAACAAGACCATCCAACGTTGAAGTCACTCCAACTGGACTAACAAGGAGAGTCATTGCTTGCTTGGACGTTAGAACAAACGACAATGGTGATCTTGTCGTTACCAAAGGAGACCAGTATGACGTTAGGGAAAAATCAGAAGGCGGAGGAGACGTTAGAAACTTGGGAAAACCAGTAGAGATGGCTGAGAAGTACTACAAACAAGGAGCAGATGAGGTCACCTTTTTGAACATCACCTCTTTCAGAGATTCTCCAATCAAGGATGCTCCAATGTTGGAAGTGTTGAAACTTGCCGCAAGGACATGCTTTGTTCCTCTGACCGTTGGAGGAGGAATCAAGGATGTTGTCGACCCAGACGGAACAAAGATCCCAGCATTGGACGTTGCAACGTTATACTTCAGAGCAGGTGCAGATAAGGTCTCCATTGGTTCTGATGCAGTCGTTGCTGCCGAGCAGTACATCAGTTCGGGAGGCATTGCCACTGGCTCGACCCCAATTGAAACCATTTCAAAGGCATACGGTGTTCAAGCGGTTGTCATTTCAGTCGATCCAAAGAGATTCTACGTTGCCGATCCATCAACGTGTCCATACAACTGCATAAAGACGAAAACGCCCGGTCCAAACGGGGAACAGTACTGCTACTACACAGTGACTTCTCAAGGTGGCCGTAAGGTTCACGAGCTTGGTGCCTATGAACTGTGCCAAGCGTGCGAGCAGCTAGGTGCGGGTGAGATCTTGTTGAACTGTATTGACAAGGATGGTTCCAACTCTGGTTACGACTTTGAACTGATCGATCAGATCAAGTCTGCCGTCAGTCTACCTGTGATCGCCTCCAGTGGTGCTGGTAAGCCTGTTCATTTCGAAGAGGTGTTCAAGAACACCAAGGCTGATGCCGCATTGGGTGCTGGCATGTTTCACAGGGGCGAGTACACCGTCATGGATGTCAAGCAGTACATGAGGGAGCACGGATTGGACGTTAGGATCGACGAGGAATCATTATAAGTAGGGCATGTTGCTTTCTTCATAGACTAATTTTACAACAACTTGTATTCATAACATATAAATTGTACATATAAGAGAAAGGCATACACCTTGTAGATATTCCAATGAAAGATGCGCAATGGAAAATGCTCACAAACAACAGATTTTATCTCTTTTCTCCTTTTTTTCTTTCAAAAATCAAATTCAAAAGCAAATAACTTTAGACTTTTTCAGCCTCTTCTAGTTTCTCCTCAAACTCTTCTATTTTTTCAGTTCTGTCTTCCGAATCATCCTCACTCAGCTTGGAACCAGCACTGATACTGTACTGTCCACCACAGCTGACAACCTTGATGTCGTGATCTCTGGTTGCTGTGTTGTTGATTCTTGTTGGCTTTGCAACGTCTTCCTCTAAAGGACCCAGACCCAATGCATATGTATCTGCAAAACCCCAGGAGAATGCAATACCATCCTCAGTGACGGCAATCGAATGATGGGAACCACATGCAACCGTCTTGCATGGTGGCAGGGTAGTTAGCTTCGTTGGAACAGGCAAGGATCTGACATTTCCATGTGAATCTGAAATACAGTCATCCACTGGGAGCTTACTCGATTCAATTCCAATCTCCTTCATGTCGAATCTACCAAAGGTGTAAACGTCACCGCCAGAGGATAGGGCAATGGTATGATGCTCACCACCGGTAATATAGACAATGTCTTTTCCTGTGAGCTCTTTGATTTCGGTAGGTGTTGTAACAACTGCACCATCATCAATGGCAACCTGGTTACCACACTGTCCATATTGGTTCAAACCCCATGAAAGAACCTTGCCATCCGTTGTGATTGCAAAAGAATGGAACTCACCAGAACCGATGAATTTACATTTCTTCAAACCAAAGGATCTCGGCTCCAAGGAGGACATTCTGGTTCTTTCAACAATCTTTCTACCTAGTTGATACTGTTGACCATTTCCCCAAGCGTACACAATACCTTTGGTATCGAGACCTAGTAAATGATCCTTACCTGATGCCAACTGAACAATGTTTTCAAAGTCTTGAATCTTGACAGGAGTCTTTTGGATGGAAACGTCCTTATTGAAACCAAGGATACCTTCGTTACATCTGAACGTACCCCAGGCGTAAACTTCACCCGTCTGTAATAGGACGGCAGACAAGTTATCCGTTGCAGCCAATTGAATGACTTTTTTATCCTTTGGTAAGCCTTCCACTTTTCCTGGGGTGGATTCAGCAGCATTCAAATCTCCATCCTCATCGTCGTCATCATCTGCATCGGCACTCTTTAGTTGCTCTGTGGCACCTGAAGTGTCCCTTCCCAAGACGCCAGAATCGTTACCACCCCATGACCAAACATTGTTGTTATGATCCAATACTAGTGTATGCATACCACCAGAACAAACATCAACGACACCAACATCTTCTTTTTTCAAGAAAGGGTTCAATCTTGGTCTCTTGACCTCCTTCGTCTTGGCTTCAGGACCAAGCCCTAACTCACACATGGAACCCGTACCCCAGACAAACACATCGAGTAGTTCGGTCTTTGGTGCTGGGATTTCGTTAATCGAGGAAAGTCTCGAGGCTCTTATGGATTGAATGGAGGTTGAATGCTTAGCCTTCTTTGCTGGTGTTGGCACAACGTTTCCTTCAGATGCTAGGCCTGAAGCTTGTCTCTTTTTGCCGTTAGCATGCGGCATTTCTTTTCTGTCTAATCCAACCATCTTTTTTTCTAATACTTGAACCTCTTTATCAATCAAATACTCCTTGAGGGCAAACGTGGTAGGTTATATTGCGATTCAGAAGGAAGCGTAAAACAGCTATATTTGTAGAGTTTGATACATCTTTGAGACGTCCTCGGTTGGCATCATCCAGATCAATCAGCTCAGATCTGAAGGGGGGACTGCTCTGGTGTCTGTCATAGGTCACTGGCGTGTCACCATTGCTGAAATATTATTTTTCACTTTGCGCACAGCCGTAAAATGTTTTTTATTTTTTTTATAATTTTTCAGTAAGATACTTGAAAATTTTCCTCCACATTGCCCTATAATTGACAGCCATCACAACCTTGTATCATCATTTGAAACTATAATAACTTTCCAAAAACATTCATTAGAACATAGCGACAATCAAAAATGGGTAAAGTTTCAACAAGAGACACTAAGGAAGCAACACATCGTGCCCCGTTATACAAGGACATCACCACGGAAGGTGGTAACTTGAAGACCTCCAGCTTGAAGAAGAGTAAGAAGGTGAAGATCGACCGTGATGCACAAGAGGATGCACAAGCAGAACATACACTAGATGCAACCACGTCCAGGAAGGTGTTACAATTAGCCAAACAACAACAGGAAGAAATTGAAGATGAGGAAAGAGAACAATATGCATCAACAGCTCCTAGATTTGCAGCGATCGCTCAGGAGTCTGACGACGAGAATGAAGATGAGGTCGAATACGAAGAAATGTCCGAGAACGAACAAGACTACTACGCAGAAGATGATGAAGAGGAAGATATTGATGCTGATGAATTGGAAATGTTCGAATCCTACTTCAAGACCGAATCAAACCCATTCAGCAGCTTCAACTTGGCAGACAAAATCATGGCCAAGATTAACGAAAAACAGCAGGCACAACAGCAATCCGAAGAACCCCAAGAGAGGCCTCAGGATAGAGTGTTTTTACCTCCAAGAGTTATAGAAGCCTACGAAAAGGTTGGTCAAAGTTTGAGCGCTTGGAGACACGGTAAGCTACCAAAGCTATTCAAAGTGTTACCAAGTATCAAAAACTGGGAAGATCTAGTCTACGTGACGAATCCTGAATCATGGACTCCACAGGTTGTCTTTGAAGCAACCAAATTGTTTGTGTCCAATTTAAGTGCCAATAAAGCTGAAAGATTTGTCAACATGGTCCTATTACCAAGGTTTAGGTTGGACATCGAAGATAGTGATGACCACAAGTTGAACTATCACTTGTACAGATCGTTAAAGAAGTCCCTATATAAACCATCAGCATTCTTCAAAGGTTTCCTCTTCCCATTGGTTGAAGATCAATGTTCAACAAGAGAGGCAATGATTGTTGGTTCAATCTTGACCAAATGTTCGATTCCTGTGCAACATTCCTCCGTTGCCCTATCGTGGCTTCTAGACCAAGAGTTCTCTCCAGCGATAATAGTCTTCATCAGAATCCTAATAGAGAAGAAGTACGCACTACCATACCAAACCATCGACGACATTGTGAACTATCTAATGAGATTCCGTGTCATAACAGATCAAAACAGAAACGATATCATAGTTGATGACAACACCGAGATTGTCGAGCAGAGAAGAATAAATCAGGCCCCACCAATGCCTTTGGTTTGGCATAAGGCTTTCTTGGCCTTTGCCCAACGTTATAAGAATGATATCACCGAGGATCAAAGGGATTTCTTGATGGAAGTGTTGAGGCAGAGAGGTCACAAGGACATAGGTCCTGAGATTAGAAGAGAGTTGAATGCTGGTAGTGAAAGGATAACAACGATTGCCGTCGAACCTAAAAGGGACAACGATATCATGCAATTTTTCTAAGTCTTTACAGTGCATGTGTATTTTACTCCAATTGTAGCGAATAAAAAATCGACCTATGTTTATACGGAGAAACATAAAGAAATAAATATTAAGCGAAGAATAAAATGGCGTATTGGGCATACTATAGCGGCCCATAGTCTATCTTGACAAACAAGGTTGAAAAGATATACTGTTCACCTTGGAAGTCATATATGGGAAGATGCCTGTATCCCTTCTTTAGATAATCCAGCTTGCAACAGTAGGTACCAATAACGCTGGCATTCCCATCGGCATCGTTGCATTTGATCACAAATCTCAAAAAGACCAGATGATTCTCGTTTGAACGGTAGTTCAAACTGCAAGTCTGATTCCATAGTGGGTTGAACCCATTCTGTGGCACAAGTGGGGTTTTGAATATGACACTGGGTAGTGACGTGCTCAGAACTTCTTCTGGTTTGAACCTACCACCAGCGGTCCCACCGGTTGACACGTACAATTCGGCATCGGTATTATAGCCTCCAGTATCTGGCTCATTTTCAATCTCTGAAGAAGATGGGGATGAAGAGGAGCTTGAGGTGAGTACCGTTGTCGTTGATGGTTGAATCTTGAACGATCCTACCGGTTCATCAGGATCAGAGTTGATTTCAACATTGGTGACTTTGCCACAGTACACCTCCAATTCAACGTACGGGTCAAACACTTCAGACTTGGAATCCTTTGGTCTTGGGAGTTGCTGTGCTGAAATGATCTGCATCTTTAGGTAATGCGAATGATTGAACTTCAAAATGTTCTTGAAGATTTGCTTGTTCTTGTGCTTTCCCCTGTCTAGTCTTTGACTGATTGACTTCAACACATAGCCCGAGTTACTTCCCTTGTTGAATAAAGACTCGTTGATCTGCTGACCAAGATCGTAGATTTGCCAATTCGTTGCAACCAGCTGAACACCCAGCTCCCAGTATACTATTGGGTTGAAATTCTCCGAGTTGAATCTGTATATGGATGGATAAATCCTGGACAAGAATCTTCTGTTGTGCTTTACCAAAGCGGCAAACTTGAACTCTTCTCTGATCATTTTGGCAATGTTCTTATCGCTGAACGAGAAGCAATGGTTGAAAGTTTTGGATTCTGGTAATGAAAAGTTTCTGAATTTGATTCCCACGAGGTAGATGGCAAGCGAGGTCAACTCTGGTGATATCTTGACCCCACCTGAGTTTCTTCTGATGATTTTCCCAATGGAGGATGAGCCTGAAGAGTTGGATCTAGACTGAGCCAAACCATCCTCGCTGAAAGAGGAGGAATTTGACATTCCTGAACTATCGTACGAGTCCGTCGATAAGGATCTCAGATTGGACTGTGCTTTCTTCACCTTGACCAGTATCTTATGCTTCAAGTCAACAGGGGACGGTAAAGTCATGGTGTTGGTTAGCATCGATTCGGTCAACAACAAATCCTGTAAGACTTCCTTCATGATATTCACAGTTTTCAGCTGATTCTCCAAGTTGCAACGTACCTCCAACGATATGATAACCGGGTATGGAGATGTGATGAAGGAGTACTTTCTGATTGCTTCGACAACGGTCTTGAGATCAACAGAGGTTGTTAGTGTTCTTCCATGGGTAACTATTGGGCCGTTATCCCCATCCCAAACGTCAATTTCGATGCACCTACAGCCTCTCTGTAGTGCCCTTATATATCCTTCAACAGAAGATTTTCCCTTTAGTTGTCTTCCCATGAGATAGGTGTTATGCGATGATGAAATGTAGTATTCGTTGATTGGGCGTGTATGATCTTCTTCTGTATCGTCCAGTGGTGATGTGTAAGAACTGATCATGAAGTTGCTAAAATCCTCCAGGTTGAGATGCGACTTACCCTTGGAAAACTTTGAAAAGATCTTCTTGCTGGATGTATCATCATTGATGAATTCACCCTGAACAGTTTGAAGGAAATGTGAGAACTGTGCCAGTGATAACTCTCCAGAGTCCTCCAATTTCAAAGAGTAAAACATTTGTGAAAGTTCCTTTCTGTCTCTTAAAAGTTTGACAAACTTTTTGAACTCTTCGAAATCCAAGTATCCTTTAGATGCCCCGTCAACGGTATCAAAAATCTTTCTCAAGTACTCTGGATTGATATGAATGTGCAAGTTTGCAGTTAGTTTGAGAACACCTTCGAAGGATAACTTTTCACCATCGGAAGGCTTGTTGTTCCAGTGCAACGTGGTAAATAGATCACTATCGGTACTGCTCGACAAACTTCTGCTAAGCTGTTTCTTGAAATACACCAAGTTTCTCATCGTTTTCAAAAAAATGTCGTAGTCATGCTTGCTGGTGGCAATGACATGGAGAGCCTTGATGTTGTTCGATTTGGACTCGTTATGATAGATGACGGTTATCCATAAGTCTTTATACTCAGCAGAGATCTTGAATTCTTCCCTGTAATTTTTGGCATTGTTCCCCACACGTATCTGTCTAATCTGATCAATCTCAATGAATGAGGATAGTTTGTTGTTCCAGACCAACCTGTTCTGTGCAATGTCAAGGTTGAACAATCTCTTGATTTTCTTCTTATGTGTGATCCTTAACATTTCAATTCCTGGTTTGATCAGTTGAGGCGGAACGGTCTTCTTATCCAACGGCACGGTAAACACCTCATGATCATCTTCATCTTCATTTCTGAACTCTTCGATGGAATTTGATTGATGGGTTGATGAGAGCGGAACAGGAAGCTCAATGTATGATTCTTCGGATCCAGATCTTGATATTCGTCTGACGCCTCTGTTGAACAAGGCTTTGATTCTATACTGTTTTTCCGAAAGGTTATCAGAGCTGTTGTTCTCACTGCCACCTTGATCGCTTAGATTTTCGTTGCTTCCATTTTTTCTTTTAAACAAGCCGGTTGATACAAGCGATGAGAGTGCGTGACTTGTATGTGTGTTTGAAGTTGAGTGTTGAGGTTGAAGTGGTGGTGACAGTAGAGGGGAATGCGATACGAGACTGCTTGGGGTTGAATTGGACGATCTGTTATTTTCTGAGCTGGAACTCCATCCAGCAATGTTGCTACTGCTGTTGTCCTTTTTATCGATTGAAGAAGAAAACTTGGAGTTCGTCGGTGAATCCGGGGTACTCTCGGAGTTGGAGCTTGTCGACTGATTATTTGGCAACTGTGCTGATTTGTTTCTTAGCAACGAAAGAGTCTCTGAGATCTTTGCCTTGACCGGCGTAGCTCCAAATGCCGATGTTTGGGGCCAGGATGGTGCTGTAGCTGTTGATGGCGATGTTGATGTTGACGGTAGTGGGAGTACTCCTTCGGCTGTGCCTATAGAGAGTGACGAAGAGGCTGTAGGGCAGCCATCGACATCAATTGGGGGAATTGCCTTTTCCGAACTGTCCCTTGCCATAGGGAGTGGCACTGATGATACTATGGGCTGCTGCTGCTGCTGTTGTTGATGCTGTTGATTCATTATTTCACGTTTGATCCATAGCTGGTTGTAAGAAGGACGGATGGCAAATGGGAGAGGACTCTTGCGATAAGGACAGGGTTCGTTGTGTTGTGTTTCACTCTTTCAACCTTTCAACCTTTCAAACCCCTGTAAGTATCTAACTTACCTGCGATGATCGCCATATACTTCGGGTATACTGGAGGAATCAACCAGCTAGTTTTGTTGTTGAAGAGTTTCGGAGCTAGTCCCCACAATTACAGTCTCTATCCATCCTCTCTAAAACTCTGCACACTCTTCTGGAATTGCTGCCAAGATTCAGAGCCGTGTATATAAGAAGCACCGCCTTGGTCTTCTCTTCTCTTCTCTTCTCTTCTGGATCTAATACGAAATTTGCTCTTTTGTTGTCTGTGCCTGGGGAAGCACCCAATTGACTGGAAGGTAACTTAGGAAGCACCCAATCGACTGGAGTGGAGTACTCCCATCGATAGGGAGAAAAGGGTACTGAGATGGATTGGGTAAATCGCGTTCCATGGTGATTCTTCACTTATGCGATGATAGGAAAGATCATACGAGTAGGGCCAGATAAAACATTCCATTCATCCCCACACTCCAATCTGGTTATTGGTTTGCCTGATAGAGTATTAACAATTCTCCAATGATTCCACCATCCGTTGTTTGGCTGGTTTGTTGATAGCCGCTATCTTTCTATCTATCTATCTATCTACGATCAACCACACAAGTCCCCTGCCAAGCAGACAGCGCTCCCTCCCCCGCAACGCACCGGGAACAAAAAGTCCCCCACCAGGGTGGGCGCCCACGGCAGCAGGCAATCCGTGGCCGGTGCGTGTGCGGTAATTAAATGCCTTGCGCTCGCAGCCGGCCAGCGTCGGCGAAAAGTTGAAAAGTTGGAAAGCTGTGCCAATGAATGCTCTTTGAACAACAACGGTTATTGACCTTGGAATGAAGAGATTTGCCTCGAGATACCGCTGTATTCTTATCTTTGGAGGTTGCGAGAATCAAAGCTCGAGTTGTCCATTGTTATATCCAACGGCTACCGGATGCAAGTATTGTTCGCACGTAAGTACGATTCAAAGGATAAGTAATCAACCGGGATTTTTGTATCTGACTCTGTCCACCCCATTTATCACCAAAGTGCTGCTTTTAGATCGTCCTGAGATGAGCTTATCGACCCATGGATGCAGACAATATGTGGCTTGATCAGTTGACAAAGGGCATGCTTTTCGATCTCCAACAGAAAGCTCGAGTAAATCACTCCAAGCCTCTGCACAGTTTGCGCTTCACTCCTTGGCAATGGCTCGTAAACGTTTTCACTGGCCACTTGTTCGATGCTGATAGTGGGTGCTACCAGATAACAGGACTCAGTAGAGTAGCATCGGCCCGACTACCCATCAGATACTTGAAAGTGAGAGTACCAAACCACAGGCTTTCTGTCTCCATTGTGTGCTGCACAACACACCTCTTCCCATCATCAAAAAACGTAACAATTGCAACAGATTCATCAAACAGGGAAGCAGCAAACAACAGGGATGGGAGGTCAAACCCTTTCCTCCTAAGCACGTCTTTGACACTGTTAAAAACGCTAAGAGTCTCCTCGTACAAATTCAAATATCGTAAATTGGTATATGAAAAGTCAGCTCGAGGGAGGGCGGCTGCGCCCCATGCTGCGGCTTATCGGCTATTGTGACGGCTTCGAGGTTGTTCCCTATCAAAATCCCAGATAAGCCGCACGCTCAGCAGCACATGTTCTCTCTTTTCTTTACTTGTTATTTTTCTTTTGCTAATCTTGCTCCTTCGTTGTTCCAAGCAGCAACATTATCGTCTGTTTTCGCTTCTGGTTTCTTTTGTTCTTGAGCTTGAAAAAACTGTGTTGCTTCCTTTTCCAGATAGCCTCTCACCTTTCCTGTTTTCAATACTTAAATTCGTCAGGTTTTCTTCTTTTTTCAAAATCTTTTCAGGGTGTTTTGGAAATCAAGGTTTTACAAGGTTCTGTCTGATATTCGTCCGTTTCATTCATCTCTCTGACAATGTCCATCGAAAAGAAACAGGATATAGACTTATACCAGAAGGAGGTTGGCTCTGTGTTGGATGGTAACTCATCCACCACAAGGGAACCAGGCCTTCTACATAAGGTTGACAAGTTCCTACAGGTCAAAGGAACAGAAGACTTATCCCAAACGGAACTATTCCTACTCAACTTTGATTTGAAACCGGTTGAAGAGAAGAGAAGAACCTGGAACTGGTGGAACTTTTTGTTCTTTTGGTGTGCCGATTCCATCAACGTTAACACCTGGCAGATTGCCTCTACGGGAGTCGTTGCAGGTTTGTCCTGGTGGCAGGCCTGGATCTCGGTCTGGTTAGGTTATTTCTTCTGTGGTTGCTTCGTCACCATGGCCGCAAGGGTTGGTACCTACTACCATATCTCCTTCCCGGTGGCTGCTCGTTCCGCATGGGGTATTTGGGGTTCGTACTGGCCCATCTTTCAAAGGGTTGTTCTAGCCTGTATCTGGGCCGGTTCTCAGTCAGTCTTGGGTGGTAACTGTGTCGAGTTGATGCTTAGAGCAATCTTTGGTAACGATCTACCTACAAGAATTAAGAACACCATTCCAGTGAGTGAAAAGATCTCATCCTATGGAATGCTCTGTTTCTTCTTGTTCTGGTTGTTCCAACTACCGTTCATCTACGTTAGACCTCATCAGATTCGTCATTTGTTCACCTTCAAGGCCTTTGTTGGTCCAATTGCTGCGTTTGGATTCTTGATTTGGACTTTGGTCAAAGCCGATGGTGGTGGACCTGTCATCAAGCAAGGTGCTACAATCAGTGGTTCAACGTTGGCATGGGCTTTCATCAGTAGTACCATGAATTCATTGTCCAATTTCGCAACGTTGATCGTTAATGCTCCAGATTTCTCAAGAATGGCACATACAGAGAAATCTGCTGTTTGGTCCCAATTCTTTGCCATTCCGATCACTTTTGCAATCACCTGTCTAATTGGTATCCTTGTCTCTTCGGCTAGTACCGTCTTGTACGGTGAGACGTACTGGAGTCCTTTGGATGTCTTGGGAAGATTCTTGGACCACTCAACTCCTGGTAACAGAGGTGGTGTGTTTATGATTGCGTTCTCCTTGGCCATCTGTCAACTTGGAACAAACATCTCTGCCAACTACATGTCTGCTGGTATTGACATGTCTGCTTTGCTACCAAAGTATATCACCATCAGAAGAGGTGGTTATATTGCTGCTGCCATCAGTTTTGCCATTTGTCCATGGAACATTCTATCTTCAAGTTCCATGTTCGGCACCTACCTAAGTGCATACTCGGTCTTCTTGTCTGCCATTGCAGGTACAACCTTCTGTGATTACTTTATCTTGAAGAAGGGTTACTTGATCTTGGAAGATTTGTACATTGCAGACAACACCAGTGTGTACTACTACACTGCCGGTTTCAACTGGAGAGCATACGCTGCCTACATCTGTGGTATTGCTCCTAACATTGTCGGTTTCGTTGGTGCTACCAAGACTCACACTGTTCCTGATGCTGCCAACAAGATTTACTACTTCAACTTCTTTGCCGGTTACGCTGCCTCTGCTGCTTCCATGCTGGTCTTCTCCGTGCTGTTCCCTCCAAGAGGTAAACCCGAAGATACAGAACTGTTTGACTTCAGCAAGTGGTACGAAGAGATTCAAGATGTTGAGCATTTTGAAGAGTTGTTCGAGGCCCGTAAGAAGAGAGTTTGAGACCCGCTTTTGTTTTTCTTTGGTGTTTTGTTTACAATCTGTAATTCAGTAACTATTACTTTATTTTGTTTTGTGTTGTTTTTGCTTTCTCCCTTCTTTCGTTTAACTTTCTGAATACACTCTCTCTCTCAGCTGAAGAATCACTCGGTGTAAAATATTTCCACGTTCGGTCAACCGGTGAGCCGCTGAGATTTAATTAGCGTGCACGTGACATCCAATTTAGGCAGAGCTTTCTAGAAGAGGCCCCATCTTAAGAGGGCGTAGCTTGTATATATATACAAGAGAGCAACTTCACTTTGACCTCATCACCATCATCACTCTGTTCTTTTACCAGACATTACTAAAACTTCAAAAGCTTGTACCATCATCTTACAGAGATTTACAAGTCCATAGGACATACTCATAAATTTATGTCGTCATATTCAAGACAAGCGCCTCCGGCGTACTCCCCATACGAAGACTTCAACTCTGATGATGAAGATGCTCCTCCAAGATACGAATACACATTCGAAAAGCCAAAGATACCTGTTGAATCCGAGAAATTCGAAGAGGCATTCCCAATAGAACAACCCAAGTACCAGGACAAAATTTTTACATTCATCTTTCTGGCAACGGTACTAGGTCTATGCCTTCTCGCATCCAACTCCTTTTCAAGTTTGGTCAACAACAAGCATCTCCTACTCACAAATGCTGAAAGTTACAACGAGGACACTTTGTTCTCCTTGTATGCCTCTAGTGGTGATAAGCCAAATGGTACTGGGGCAATTATTCGTTTCATAGTCTACTGTGTCAGCATACCCATTCTCACCTCCCTATTTGTTCTTTTCCTTGCCTGGAGCTTCCCAATGGTCTTTGTCTTTGTTGGATACTTGTTGGTTCCATTGTCATTCTTTGGTATCTCATTCACAATGCTACTTTCAGGAAGGCTTGGAATGGGAATCTTGTTTGGCTTCATGGGCCTCTTATGCTTCCTATTCTTGTTCCAGAACTACAGAAAGTTGAGTTTTACAAGTGTCATGCTCCAGATTGTCATTGAAGTGATGACCGCATATCCAAGCAGCATAGTTGTTTCATTGTTGAGTTCATTCTTCTCCGGATTTGTTGGATTTGTCTATTTCATTATGGCTGTCGTTGTCTACATGGATAGAATGAACAAGGATGACGCTAACTGTCCTCACACAGATGGAAATGATGTCTGTGTCTCCAATACCTCAATCGTTATCAACTTGTTCGTCCTCTTTGCTGGTTACTACATCTTTGAAGTGATTGCTAACACCACACACGTCATCATTAGCGGTGTGTTTGGATCTTGGTACTTCTTCCATAAGTCTGCCATAAGGCCAAAATATCCTGCATGGAACTCGTTCAAGCGTGCCATGACGTACTCATTTGGATCGATCTGTTTTGGTTCGTTGATTGTTTCTGCCGTCAAGACGTTGAGGGCATCTGCAACATTGATGAAGGCAAGAATGAACGAAAGACGTTACCAATCCAGAAACGAGAATGGCGGTGGTGGTGGTAACGATCTTGTCTTCTGCGTCTTGTACTGCCTGCTTACAATTCTAGAATGGCTTGCACAAGAGGCTGAGTATTGGATTAAGTGGTTCAACAAGTTTGCATACTCTTACTTGGCGTTGTACGGTAAGGATTATTTGAGCTCTGCAAGAGACACCTTCGAGATTTTGAAGTTCAAGGGAATGTTGATTTTGATCACGGACAGTTTGATCCAGTCAACCTTGAACTTCTATGCTATCTTGGTTACATTGTTCAGCTCAGGATTGTTCTACTTGTTCTACAAGACAACTACAATCTTTGGACACTTGGCCCCTGAATTCATCGCTGTTGGATTTGTCCTACAACTATTGTTGGCCTTCTTTATCACGAAGGTGACTTTGAACTCGATAAATTCTGGATTTATCACGTTCCTCATTGCACTGTGCATCCAACCTGAAATCTTTGAGCAAAACTACCACGATTACTTTGTCAAATTGACTAACTACTACCCAGAAATTAGCCATACTTTGAAGGTTCCATTCAACACTGGCGTCTAATGAAGTGTTTTTTTCTTTCTCCACTGTTCCTCTGTTATTACTATCTCTTCTTCTTTCTGTTCCCTCACGTTTACACTTCGACTCTGCGCCTCGCCACCTCACCTGATTATTTCTTCAACATCTCGCAACTTTCTTGTTAATGATTACCCACAATGATCTATATTTACACTAATCTAATTTTTTTCACTTTCGAATGACTGTTATACGGAAGTATTGTAATTTCAAAAAGTAGGAGCAAGCTTCCAAGTTGAAGTAATAGGTCGTGCACATGTCAGAACGGTGATCCGTCGAAACGACGATTGAGCCATAACCACCACTCTATGCTATATAGATTAGCGCCACATTTCATTATGATCCATTGATCAATCAACAACTTCATCAATCTTCTGTCTAAGCATTTGACCAAAGGTTACATCTGTCAGAATGGAAAAGTTTAGTGATTTCAGGGACAAAGGAACAGGCATCTCGCCGTTCATGCCCACCCCAAATCCATCCAACAATGCGATCTTCATATACTTGATAAACCCTTTGGTTGTACTATTCAAGCTACCAATGGTGGTGATCCTTTCCATCTTACTGGTACTTTCATATCCTATAGTACCTTTATACAGGCTTATTTTGAGGTTGACGCTGAGACTACTGTTCAACGTTACAGAGATTGAAATGTTGGTCGATGGGGCCAAGAAGTCAAACACCAAGCTGATCAAGAGCAAGCTTCCTGTCAAGGGAGACTTCATATTCATCAACTTTTCATCCCCGTTTGATTCAATTGTCTTGTTCTTGACATCAAAGCATAGTGATGTGTGCTTCCTCTATGGAGACCATGGGGGAAAGGTTAGATCAATTGGTGGCATGATGGACTGTTTCAAGTTTGCTCTGATGAAGCCTCAATTGAGCAGTGAGATTGGCGAAGAGGTGAAGGACTTTAGCAAGCTGAGCAGGAAGGTTTGTTTTTTCATCATGGAAGGTACAACATCAAACAACAAGGCTGTTCTTACCATGTCCAAGAAGTTGGATCTCACATCGCTAATCCATGATACAAGAGAGGCTCATCTCAAGCTAAAGGCCATTAGTATCAAGAACCAACCTAGCTATTCTATTCCAACACCAATCCCTATAGATATCAAGAATTTCCTTGCCAGAAATTTGGCAAGCTTACAGATGGATGCCAAGTTCAAAATGAAGCTGTTTGAACTACCTGTGGATGGGAAGATTACGGAGGCTGAGATCAGGGACAAACTATCTAACTACGGCAAGTTGAAGCTTATCGGAGCAGACCTGGACGTTGCTAAGAAGTTAGACTTCATTGAGGCTTACTCCAAAGTGAAGAAGTAGTAGATTTTGTAATATTTTTCGCTGTATATATCAAGATGAAATGTCAAATAAGGGAGAGAAAGACCAAGTACCATTGCATGCGCCACATGTGGCGTGTGCGATCAACACAACCCTACGTGTACTTTCCACCGTTGAGAAATCTCAACGTGCACGGCGGCGATGATCAAAGACGACAACAGGGACTTGCTCTATTGACAAATGAAACATACCGACGAATGCACTTTAGTATCAATCGTTAGACTACAACAGCAGTGAAGAACTGTGAATCTCCTCTACAAAATACACAAACAGAAATCAAGAAAATGTCCGAAGAGTCGCACACCTACACGCAGCAGGAGGAGCAACATCAGCAAACACCGCCAACTGGCGACGGCGACTCTACGGAGTCCCAAACACAATTCCAATCTTCCATTTCCATCTATACTCCGATAATATACGTTGCCGTTCTCTTGACAACCCTAATAATATTTTCAATGATTCACAGAAGAAGGAAACTTGCAAAATTGACTGCGATGGAACCAGTATTCAAGGACAACTATCAAAAAGAGATTTACTTAGAACTAAAAGCCCAGACGGATCCTAAAGTCCACGAGAAAGTGTTGAAGGCAGCGTTGATCAGGAGAGGAGCAGAGGCAATCAGGCGTATGATCAAGCTCAAGGAGACTCAAGCTTTTGTTAATTCATTGTACCAGAAGGGTTCAATTGGAGACGATGTGTTTGAAAGATACAAGATCCAAAGCAAATTGCAAGAGTTTGAATTGCAAGAGTTGGGAGCAGAAGCAGAATCGATCAAGAAAGGTTGGGCTCAAACTTTCTTCCCTGTCTGCCAAGAAGTTACAATCAATGAAGCCTTGAGGAGAAGGATTGCTGCTATTGATGAAAGAAAGGAGATCTTCAACGTTGAATGGCTGAAAGACCTAGAGGTGATTGAAAAGAAAGTTGCTGCTGATTTAAGCAAGGATGGGAAGAAGTGATGTGGGTCGATCCTACGGTTTGCCGCTATCCTTGATATCAACCTCTAATCCATTTAATGTTCAACTAGTATATACAGTAAGAATACTATAGGTATGATTTGAAGTTTGAGAATTATACCAATGGATTGATCATTCATAATAATCAACAGTTTCTGTTGATTCCTTAGATAGTACAAGGAAATTGCTTATCTATGCCACAGGTGACTGAAGTAAAAGATTCAATCAGGCTGGATGTCTCTCCAAAACGACCAATTCTGTAGCAGTTGAATGCAATTTTTCAAATACAAAATTTATCGTTTGTATCAGTCAGCCTAAAAAGATTTCAACCAGAAAAGCTTTTCGGTCGACCAACTATTGGTTTCCCGATAGCACAGGACTCAATGTTTGTCAAAGTCAGTTGAGTGAAAGATTCCAAACTTTGGTCTCCTGCCTCAAGAGTGGAGACACGGTAAATTTGCGTGATCTGCCGCCGCTAGTAAAATGCTTGATGCGCGAGTGTACTCTAATGACCAATGTTTACAATGTTTACAATGTTTTTATTTGATCACTTTTAACTCCCAGTTCAACATTGCTTTACATTACATTTCCTAATACACCAAAGAATCAAATTTGACAAAGACACCACTGCACTGCTGTTCAATTGCAATGGGTAAAGTGTTTGTGTCGCTGGCAAAGGTGGCAGCACTACCAGCAACTACGGCCAAACCCGTTCTAGTGAGGTTCATCGGTCTGGTGGAAAATTACAATCCAGTTACAGGTTCTCTTGTTCTAAAGGACATGACATTCAACGAACAATACCGAAAGTATAGGAAAAACAAAAACAAGAGGAAGAAGATGTTGAAGAAGTTCAAGACAGCGATAGATAACGGTGATGTTTTAAAATCCTCATCCAGTATGGATTTCTCGTCAATGACCAAAGTGCCCAGGCCGGTCCAGTTTATAAGTGTCAATGTTCTTCATTGGGGATGCCACAATGTGTCGATGATAGAAATGATGTATGGAACACTCATGCTCAATGTTGAGATGTGGTATACTGGAGACATCCATAACGTGGAGTATCAAGGGACTGATGTATACCCCGTGGATGATCAATTCAACCTAAAGGAGGAAATAAAAATCTTGAAAAAGTTGGAATCACTATGAGCGTCTGACAGAAGTGACCAAATATCAGTAGCTCTCTATTGAAAGTGCGGTAGATCAATGATGATGGAGTGCCCTATCGATCCTTCCTATACTTTCACACTGCTAGCTTGAAGATAATAGAAGCACATGAATGCCAGAACCACAAACATAGAACAGTGCCACCGAGTACAGGCTGGGGATGCTACTGCTCTGGATGTGGCGTCCGGTTAACCATCAAATCGTAAAGGTGACGATGGCTGTGTTTGTGATGGTCTAACCTCTGCAAAGAAGTGAGTTGAAGTTATGGTTTTACTGCTATCCTGTTTGAATGTTATCCTTCTCTGATTCTCTCTTCTGTTGTGAAGAATAAATTATTGTGACATATGGATTCATGTTTAGAGACTATATACAACCGGTAGAATTATTCATCCTTTTTTCCAACATCAGTTTTTTCTCTTGCCCTTCTTGACAACCTTGGTGAATGACATATCATCCTCATCAGCACCACCATTGACCGAACTGTTGAATGCTTCTATCCAACTAAATGCCAATCCTTGTCTATCAACAATCTCTTCAACTCTCTGCTTACGCTTGATGAATTCCAATGCAAACCTTCTACCATCCATGGTTGAAGAGTTGGAATAGATCGTATCTGCAATAATCTCCTGAGATTCAGAACCGGTTGGGAATTGGATCATCATTAGTAACAAATCATCCTTTCTCACTGATGGGTTCAAGTTTTGCAGTTGGATACGGCACCAGTTTAGGAATTCCTTTGAAGGCGATGGTGTAGAGGTTGAGGTTGAAGATGAAGACACTGACAATGGAGTTGCTGCCAGTGCTGATGGTGTTGCTGAAGTAGACTGAGTAGCAGATCCACTAGTGACTCTTCTCTGTAATGATGGCGATGATGCAACAATCGGAACGGCACCGCTTGAACTAGACACGGATCTCAACAATGCTGGGTTTAAGGATGTCTTTGAAGACGATGATTGACTGATTGTTCTTGCTGCTGATGCTGGAATCTTGGTTGCTGGTTTCTTGTTGGCAACCACAGTCCATGCTGTTTGAGTAGAAGGTGAGGATATGGCAGATGCAAACGAGGCAGCCTTGTTTGCAGCCGCTTGCTGTTGTAGTTTCAATGCATTTTCCAATGCTGCTTCTTCCCTCTGGATCTCGACAAGACTCTTGACTGGTTTTGATGAAACAGAAGATGCAGTGGCCCAGTTAGAGGTTGAAGGTAATGAAGCAGCTGTGGATTTGGCTGTGTCTGTGGTTGGACGGCGAGTTAGCACTTCCTCTTCGGCGAAAATCTTGGCTGCCAAGATTCTATCCTCCTCTTCTTGTTTTCTCTTTTGTGCCAATTCTCTCTCCTTTTGAGCTTGCTCTTCAAGTTGGATCTGCTGTAAAGAAGTGGTATGTTTTAGTGTTTGGGTAGTAGTTGCCCATGGAGCCAGAGCTGGTTTGGATGCAGCAGTAGGTTTCTTCACAACTGGTTGTTCAACAATGACTGGTTCTTCTATCTTGACGGAAGAAGCAATCGTTGATGCTGGAACATCCACAGGCGCAGCCACCTTTTCTTCTTTCGTCTTTGGTGACTCCTGCTTTGGCAATGCCTTGACTTCTGGTTCCTTTTGAGCCAACTCTTCAAAGCCACTGTTGGTGGTAGAAGTGGTGGTGGCAACAACTTCAGGCAAAGATGGTGTTGATAATCCTGATGCTGCGCCAATGGTGAAGTTCAGTTCAGGCTGTAAAGGTAGGTTTGAACTTGTATCCTTGTTGTTTTGCAAGAATGGAGATTGGGTGTACAGTCTACTTCCCAAGAAATCTCCAGTGGCTCCTCCACCTGTGGACTGTGACCAAGAGTTAGTGTTAGTACCCGGACCAGCACCGGAAACACCACCACTGAGAGGTTGAGGCTGATGGAATGAAGATGTGGAACCACCATTACCAAACAGTTGAGAGGTTGAATCGTGGGCATGTCCACCAAAGAGACCTTGGAATGAAGAAGTATGGTGTAACATTGGAGAGGCTGTTCTTTGATGTTGTCCAAACGGATCAACGACATGATGTTGGTTGACAATGATGGCAGGCAACGGGACGGCAAATGGAACGTTGAACTCGTTGATTTCTTGCATGAACTCAACCAAGGTTTTGAAGTTAGGTTCATCAACACGGCGGATTCTCAAATCTAAACTGAAGAATTTTTGGGAGTACCAAAGTTGCATCATTCCAGATTCGAACGGACCACGTTCGTTACCCTGTGGGTCGACGTACTGCCATTGGATCTGGGATGGATCGACCGTTGGGAATTGAGAATTGGAAGGAAGGGACAGGCCAGGAGGCGGATGAGGAGCAGATGTAGCCGATGCCAAAGGCGTTAATGGTGAGGATGATTCACTCTGTTGGGACAGTGGAGCAAACGAAGCGTTTGAGTTCAACAGATCTTGGTGCATCGACTGGATGAATTGAGACTGATGTTGGGACAAACGTTGATGGTCAGTGTTGCTCTCTTGTAGTGCTGCTGGTGTTGCTGCCGGTGTTGAAGATGAAGCCTGGCCAGGCCATGCCATACCATTGTCAACAGACAAACCAGAAAGACCGTCAAATGTCAGTTTGTTCAGATCCAGGTCAAGATCGGCCGCCACAGATGCATAATCAACCTTGCTAGACATTGACTTGCTCTGATCTTGGTTCACTCCAGATGATGTTTCGTTCAAGATCTCAGCATGTAGAATGGTGTTCAGGGTTGACGACCTAAAAGGTTCGTCTGCTGCAACTGGAACAAACTGATTTTTCAAAGCCATTTGGTTGTATACATTCAAAAGTTCTTGAATTGAGTAATTGCTCTTTGCCACAGTTGAATCCTTTTGTCCTTGCTGGTGCTGCTGTTGATGTTGGTGGTTCTGATTCCACTTTTCATTTTGAAGGGTCTCGGTGAGGTTTAGAATGCTGGAGGATAACTGTGGAGTTAAGGGTGAGACTGTATCTTCGCTTGGTGTTGCTTCGCCAAAACTCATTATTGGGGTGTTTGAGTTCTGTCTAGCTTCTTGTTGAATCCTGAATCAATAATGGTTGGTGGTGAGGGTTAATCTGTTAGTAAAGATGGACGTCATCATGATGGGGACAAAGAAGAGAAATTTTCACGGTTGGAACTTACCATGTGTTTGCAAATTGTGACATTGTTTGAGGTTGATTTTTTTTTTTGTGATTTGAATACAGATTTTGAATGCTCTTTTCTACTGAATACTGTTGATGTTTGGAATGATGGATGCAATAACAAGCTGTAGATATGGTTGATTCGAACAAAATGATGCCAAAAGTATGCTACAGGTTCTCAAGTCTGGAGAGCGTCTTGCTCGATCAACTTTTTTTCTTCCTCTTCTTCTTCTCCCTGCGAATCTGCACCGGGGAAACTTGTCGTGGGGAGCAGCTTTGGCCGTAGTGCCCGGTGGATGCCCTGGGTAGTGCCCGGTGCTTCTCGCTTATTCATTTCCCTGGCAAACTGGATCTGTTTGGAATCTGATCCCTGTTTCACGTTACTCAATGCTTTTTATTCTTTTTTGTAGATGGAGATGAGGAAAGAATTATCAATCACTACAACGATTTACAGTGAAGAGAAAAGAGAAAGGGGCATTTGCCACTGAAAGAAAGAAGTTTGGTACAGCCTGCTTTCGATTCGATATGGCCTCTAGTAAGAACAGTTTCGTGTTGCATTGTGTCAAAAGACCTAATCTATATTCTTGTACATATCGTATCACCCACCTGTGATCAAATGTTGAGCTTCCTTTCAAGCTCGGTGTGGAAACTAGGGGTAGGTCTAGAATCCATTCCGGTATAGACATCTTCCCAGTCAACCGTGCATTCTCTGTTCAACAGAATGTCTCTCTGTAGACTGGTTGTAGTACTGTTCGAGTTGCTGTTCAAAAAGGCGGTTGGTTTCAGCTCGCTATCCTGAACAATCTTCAACTCCATCTCTCTCTTGATCGGATCGGCAGCACCAAAGATACGCCTGTACTGTTCCAACTGTTGGTTTCTCTCGTTCTGTTGCCAGTTCTGGATACGCGACTCCAATGGATGTCTGTTGTTGATCTTTGATGCAATTGACAATGGACCTTCACCACTTCTTAGAGTATCGTGAAGTGCTGGAGCAGATGGGGCTGCTGGTCCATAGGCGTTACTTCTCACCGTCGACTCGTTGGTTGATCCTGGTATTATTCTTAGTGCGTTTGATGAGGATGACTGGTTTGAACAATTGTTAGTAATCTGTGCTATGCGGTTTCAAGCTAGCTAGAAGAATGACCAACCAGATGGTTATTCTTCATTGATTGTTGTATCATTTGACAGCTCCTACCGGTGGCTCCTCCTTCCCCTATAAGATAGATTGGAACGAGCCAGGCAGCCAATTGGCCAACGTTAAAGCAAATCTCAGAATGAAATCTCACTTACCATTGTGTATGCTGTGTATGTATAGTCTGTATCTATCTTGCCAAGTTGGTGTTGACAGTGAACATAGTTGTATACTCTTCAGTTCAGCAGATCTTCTCTCAAGTACCGGCTGTTATCCAACTCACTCTCGTTTTGCCCTTTGCCCTTTGCCTTAGCGTCTGCCAATTCACAGTTGATGTGTCACTACTGCGGCACAGCCCTGTATCACTCTACGTCTGTTGGTTACCCTCCCTGTGTGGGGTGAGAGAAGAGTGGAAGCCTCTCGTTTGAAGAGCATATACACCTTCTTTGAACCCGTAATTGCTCAGTTTAATTGTTCAATCATACTATTGAATGATATGAGATACAGCTAAGAAAAAACAGGTGTGTGGTTCGCCCAAGGCACAGACAAAGGCAGTGGATCTTTCCTCCTCTGTTTATTTATCGGACATACTAAAATTATTTTTCGCCAGAGGCTGAAATTTACAGCGCTGGTGCTGGCTGGAGCTGTTACTTTTGACCACAACCATCTCCTTCAAGACAACAGCTTTGTCCCTCTATAGCAACACTCTTTGGTCCCAGTCTCAACTTTTGCCATCACTATCACTCTCCTGTTTATAAACGATACTCATATCTCGCAAAAAAAAATATGTCTTGGGGTATGTACTAGAAAATAGAACGGCGTATTCCTCCCTTCCTAGGCGTTGAGAAAAATTCAGAACTTGATGACTTGACTGAATACTAACATTCTCCAACATTTTCACTGTAGACGACGAAGACTTTGATATTCCAACTACTGCGGGTAAAACCGAAGTTACTGCCTCATGGGAGGATGATTTTGCAAGTGATGGTGATGAACCAGTCTTGGAATCGTGGGACGCTGAGTCCGACCCAGAGCAAGACTCTTCTGCTTCAGCATCGGCACAACCAAAGAAACCAGTGACTACAACGGCAAAGAAACTTACACCAGCAGCAAAGAAAGCAGCAAAGGCCAAGAAGGGTACCGAGAAGAAGATGCTAGATATCGATCTTGTTGATGAAAGGACAAGGCAAGAGTTGCTAAGAGAGGCCGAACTCAACTCTGATTTGAACAATGCTGCCGATCTGTTTGACGGTTTGGGAGTTGCAAATGAACATCCAAGGGCAAAACAGACTCTTGCAGAACAGGCCTCAAGGCAAACACAAAGCTCAAACTTGACCGTTGATACCCCATTGACCGCACATCCAATATTTGACGTTGAATCCAAGCAAGACTATGAAAAGTTGAGAAAGGCCTTGTCACCAACACTAACTGACTTGGCAAAGAGATCACAGTTGAACTACTCCTCCAACTTGGCCATTGATCTAATCAGAGATCTATGTAATCCCTTGACGGTGGAACAAACAAGAAAGGTTGTTAGTACCTTGAACGCCATGATCACCCAAAAGGCAAAGGATGAAAGACAGGCAAGATTGGCAAAGACTGGAGGTACCTCTACCGGTGGAGCAGGTAAGAAGAAGGCAAAGGGTACTGTCAACGTTGGATCGGCATTCAAGAAGGACAACTATGACGAGTACTTGTCCACGGGTGGTGATGACTTTGGTGATGATGATTTCATGTAATCTCTTTCTTTCTCTCTCTTGATCAGGATCTCCTGTTCGTTTGCTTGTTGTTGTGTAGATTTAATTTCTCTTTTCTGAATCATTCTTCAATGCAGTTATATATACATATAGATTGATCTTTGTTTGTAGGTGTGAGTAGCTCCATTCCAGTTTGGTTCCATCCAGGTGTGCTCCCGTCTTCGCAGGGCTGTGCACACCCAGTTGCCGCCACTGCCCGCCGCAGCATTGCCAAAGGTCAGGTGCCTCACCACCATAGAGAGGCATTTTGCGAGTCAACAACCGATACAGAGCAAGAGTTTAGAAGAAGAAGAGAACCCAACCATCCCACACCCGTGTAGCCACGTCCAATGACAAATCAGACACTCAATTGATGGCGGCACATAAAAAGGTTACTTATAGGAGACCAACGAACCTGCCGGAGCACTTCATAAACACACTCCTTTTCATATAGCTCTTTCTTGGCTTCCACTTCAGCAGCATCTCATCATCATCTGTTTAGCCTAGCATCAACTCACTTTACCACTATGTTTGTTAGATCGCTACGATCTTCAAGGCTTGGCGGCCGTTTTGCCGCCCAGTACTTGCAAAAGAACCGCTTGATCCGTCTCAATTCATCCAGCTCGTCAGTTCCTCCCCCACCAAAGAAAAACAGGGATTTTTCATCTGTCTGGAAGACTGGTGGTGTCTTCTTGTTGGGTCTCCTTGCTGGTGAGATATATTTCACCTTTGGAATTGTCGAAAATACTCCAGAGTTCCTCTTTCCAAGTTCATCAACTACAAAACTCAAAGACTTGAATTCGCCTCAATATGGAGACTCTTCAAAGGCTATAGAAAGGTTGACTGCCCTACTTGGTCCTTCCAAAATCTCCAACTCTACATCGGAGTTGGACTCTCACTCGGACACATCCTGGTCTACACATCATGCCAGTCCTTCCCAAAGACCAGACTGTATCGTCTTTCCAGAATCCACCGAGGAAGTGTCAGAGATCTTGAAGATCTGCCATGAGTTGAAAGTTCCTGTTGTTCCATTCTCCGGTGGAACCTCTTTGGAAGGCCATTTCATCCCAACAAGAAGAGGAATCTCTGTTGATCTGGGTAGAATGAACAAGGTTTTACAGTTGCACAAGGAGGATCTTGATGCGATCGTTCAACCTGCTGTTGGATGGGAAGACCTCAAAGAATACCTTGACGATTACGGATTAATGTTTGGACCAGATCCAGGTGTAAGTATCAAATCAATTCGAATATTCTAATCATCGTTGGCCAGCTTGTTGCCTGTTTGTCAAACCATCCATATCTCATTTCATCCATCTTCTTTTGCCAATCGCCCAGCCATCCCACGCTTTGCTTCCCAAAGACGCGCGGAACAGATCGTGGGGTAAACGCGTGGGATGGTTCCCGCTGCCTGCCATGCGGCGGTGTGGGATGAGAGTTGGTAGCAGACACATAACTACAATTGAACCTTTTACAGTTACAATATACTAACACACAAACCGATTTACTTTTTGAATGGAACAGCCAGGAGCATGTATTGGTGGAATGGTTGGTACCTCCTGTTCAGGAACAAATGCTGCCCGTTATGGAACCATGAAGGAGAACGTCATTGGTGTCACAGTTGTTCTTGCAGATGGTACCATCATCAAGACAAAGAAGAGACCTAGAAAATCGTCTGCTGGTTACAATCTCACTGGACTATTCATCGGCTCCGAGGGTACCTTGGGAATCGTTACAGAGGTTACTTTGAAGCTTCATGTCAAACCAAAGTTTGAAAGTGTTGCCGTTATTTCATTCCCAAAGCTTCAATATGCTGCAAACACAGTTGCTGCGTTCGTTCAACAGGGAATCTCGTTGAATGCAATGGAACTCTTGGATGACGACATGATGAAGTTTGTCAATGCCTCTGGAGAAACCACAAACAGGTACGACGAATCTCCAACGTTGATGTTGAAACTAGGAGGAAACTCGTTGGAGTCTGTCAGACTCCTCACCAAGATTGTCCAACAGATCTGTAAGGAGAACAACAATACATCTTTCAAATTTGCAGAGTCTGACGATGAAAAGTTTGAACTTTGGAATGCCCGTAAGGTTGCCCTATGGTCAACGATCAGCTATGGCAAGGCCAACATTGATCCAAACATTCAAGTTTGGACAACCGATGTTGCTGTTCCAATTTCAAGATTCTGCGACTCTTTACAAACTACAAAGGACAAAATAAGGGAGGCTGGATTCACTTCCTCAATAGTGGGACATGCAGGAGATGGTAACTATCATGCCATTATCTTGTTCAAAGATACCGAGGAAGATTATAACAGGTGCAAATTGTTGGTTGAAGGAATGGTCACTAGGGCCATCGAAGCGGATGGAACCGTTACCGGTGAGCATGGTGTTGGATATGGTAAGAGAGATTACTTGTTGGAGGAAGTTGGAGATGATGTTGTTGATCTCATGCGTAAGTTGAAGCTTGCATTGGATCCTAATAGAATCCTGAACCCTGATAAGATCTTTGTCACTGATCCCCACGAACCTGCTGAGGTTCATCATGCGGATTTCAAAGGTTGAGCAAGGGGATGTTTATACTGTGAAGTGTATATGTACCTACATCATGACTTGTTCATGATGATATTAATAAAATAACTCTAGATTCATTACTGGAATAACACTTGTCAGTGATCACCAATGCATATGATGCATGGTCATCGAGCTTTCACCAGTGAAAAGTTTCACCATAGGATACGCGCCTGTGCGAGGGCCCTCTTACGCGCGCTGATTCAAATCAACAGATAAACCACCATCAGATGAAATAAAAGCAAACATATACATAGGCTTATAGTTGTCAGAAAGAAACAAACAAACAGGAACCATCAATTTTTATGCCTCATAGAATGTCTGCAGCCAACAAGGATGAACGTCCGAGGATAGAACCTATGACGATTGCCCGTCTTTTCCAAACGGTTTCCTTTACGCATGATGGTACCGGCTCTGATTCGACCAAGATTACTACAAAGACGTTACAGCTCGTGTCGGAGTACACCAGGCTATTCACAGCAGAGGCAATTATAAGGGCCAACGAGGAGAGGCTGGATGAGAGCAAGAGGAATGGGGATAGGTATACCACTACCAACGTTAGAGCTGAAGACGACGAGCAATTTGATGGTGGCCGTGACAATAAAGTTCTGGACACTAGGCACTTGGAGGCAATTGCTGGGCTTTTAACTTTGGATTTTTGAAAATAACAAGAGGATCATATATGGAATATGCGTTTTATGGCAGAATGAAGGCTTTGTGGTTTGATTTCTAATTCTATTATCTAATATACAAAATTGTCGGACATTTTACGACGGTACGATCTCACCAAGGTTCAATGACATCCAGGTTCCAAAAGATCCAGCCTTGGACCTGACACTAGCAAAAACAAGGATGGACAATTGACTCACCTTGACGTCAGCCAGTATATTAAAGCTCAACTTGATTGTTGCCCAGTTGACACCTGTGTCTAGCGGCACGTTTGAGTCATCGTCACAGTAATCACCACCATCACCCTGAACCAACTTTGGCATTTCTTTCCACGTTATGTTTTTCAACCCTTCTGGTGATCTCTTGATAAGCTCGGCACGAGAGAGTCGAGTTGCCTTCGTCAGCTTGACAGTTGGAATCAGCTTTATGTATTGGTCTAACTTCGACGACTTTTCCAGTTTTGCTCCAAGTGTAAACCTCGTACATGGAAGATGAACCATTACTGAACGCTGGTGTGGTTCAGCGTGTAACGGTGACAATGGTTTGCCGTACTGATCAAGCAATTCAAATGTTGAGATGTCCAATTCTATGGCTTCTGATTGTGGATTCAGAAAGGTCAGTAGTAAAGAGTTGTTGCCATCACCATTTAACTTGAATGGATCGTTTGGTTGGTTCCTGAATCCTGTAACTAGTATTTCTGGTAGATAGTCTATAGCACATGACAACTTTTCAAATTTGGTTGACAGAGGTTCAACCGATGGTTCTAGCAACATGTTTCTACAGCTCTTGCACCTCAAAGACCTCTTTGATATAAGGGTCTGTGGCAATGGGTATGAAAACCGTTTATCATCGTTTCCCATGTCTCTTCTACTGATAGCCCTCTTCAAGTCTTGATTTTCATCAAGCTTCTGTGGTTCAAACTTTGGTAACTCGTCAGACATTGTGAGCTTTGCAATCTCCAAAGATGAAAATTTCGACAGCAGGTCACGCTTATGTTCATACTTCTTGCCCCTCTCTTTGAACTTCAAGATATCGTATTGCTTGGAGTAGAAATCTCTCAAGTTCTTGAAGCTCAAGTCGGTTGAGCGGCAGCCCTGTGATGATGAAGATTTGACTATGTTGTAGAGCGATTGAGGTCTGCTTATCAAACCGGTGTCAAACTGCCATCTACAGTTGACACAATCAAACTGGTAAGACCTGCCTTCAACTTTCCCACTAGCTGTCTGATGATTCTTGGATGTTATTTTCAAAAAATTGAAGCAATTGGGACATTTGAAACAGTTCTTGGTGCAATGGAACGAGTCTGGGGTATCGTAAATGGTGAAACATCGAGGACAACATTTGACTAGCACTTGGCTCTCCGTGCATCTGTCGCATTTTACTGATCGACAATCTTGACAGAATTGTAACAATGAAGATTCATGGAGTGTCGAGTCATCATATATTGTCAACGGGAGGGATGTGAGGGATGAAGAAGGATCGGTTGGCAGTGTGGACGTGTCGTCTTTGGAGCTATGTACCAAATATATCGGCTCCCTGCAAGGGCAAAAAACGGTTACTCTGCGCATACCATGAGGAATTCACCAATTGAAGAAAGAAAAGAAATAAACGATGTTAAACTTAGCTAGATGTGATTGTATATCATAGGCTTAAGCTTAAGAATGTGTTCTTTTTTATTTATCGTTGATTATTGATTGAAAGCCTCAGAGCGATTTTGGTGTTGATAATACATCACCAGTCACATGACGTTCTGCACGTCTGATTATGGCACGATATTATGGTATGGCAGAGAAGACCTACGTGGTGATTCTTCATTACGTATCTGTGGAGTTTGAATTGAATCGGACTATACTCAAAGGAAAAGCAAGGGCGGTTGGGTATACCTTAACAAAAGAAAGCTAATAGGCTCACGGAGACTCATCTTAAACGATCAATCACATCACATCACATTAACATCAACCACAATTGACCGCTACCATGGTAAGAATATCGAGGTGTTGGCTGCTTTGGCTTTCCATGTTAGCACTACCCGTTCTGTCAAGCCATGAGGAGGAAGAGCATGCCAGCTTGGGCAGAGATGAAGCATCACAACAGCAACGCCCAATGATCATGAGTGGTGATACCATGGACACATTGATGGATTACAAAGCTGCATTGGCGGTATTGACAGAGGAACAGCAGAAGATAAAACTAAAGTTCCCCAGTTACAGTTTGTCGCCGCAGCTGGATGTTGTTGAATCAGACACTCCGCTTCCCATCCGTATCAATTTGAACGTTGATTATTATGATGCATATGAAGATCTCAAAACAAGAAAGTGGCTGGGTCTTCTCTCAGACAATCAAAAATTGGCTTTGAAAAGTCTTGAAAAACTCTCGGATGAGCAAGATTTCGATGCTACACTCCTACTTGCCGAAATAAATCTGATGGGAAACTTTTCCCTTCCCACCAATGCATCCAATGCTCTGAAATATTATGAAAGAGCAACCACACTCTCGGATGATCCAACGGCAAACTACATGACTGGTTTCATACATGCCACTGGACTGTTTGGAAGGGTACCAATGGATCAGGGTAAAGCATTGCTTCATTACGAACTTGCAGCAGGTAAAGGCCATGTCAAGGCCGCAATGATTCTGGCATATAGATACTTTGAAGGATTTTCAGTGCCACAGAGTTACGATACGGCATTGTATTACTACAGCATGGTGGCAAGAGAGTGCTACAACTTTCTAAGCGAAGGTCCGTTGGGCGGACCCAACATTGACACGTTCAATTTGAGAATATCCGACCTAAACTATGGTCTATACGGTGACGGTGTCAACGAGACACCGTCCAGATTTGCAAACGATAATGACGCCGTCAACGATGCTAATTTGTTCCATGATGTGACTATTGCCGATCCAACATACGACTACTTCTCATCCTTGCTGCGTCTAGCCAGCTACTATTACAACGGCGATTACAACAGGGCAAGAAACTATGACTTGGCCTTTGAAAAGGCACTTCAGTGTGCCACTGAAGGTGTTCTTTCACCCGAAGTTTCACCGTATTTGAATCATCCGTTCCGCGAAGAGGTGCAGCTGTACAAGAAAAGCTATCCAAGAGCTGTTTCCACGGTTGGAAGGTGCTGCAGCAGGTTGGCAAACATGTACCTTCGCGGTGAAGGAACTGAGAAGGATTGGAAGAAGGCAGAAGAGTGGTTTCTCATTGCCGCCTCGTTGATAAATTCATCCGATGTCTTTGTCAAACTTGGTTTGATCTCCGAAGTCTATGGCGGCGAGGCCAATCAAAGTAGAACCTTGCTCATGTATGAACATGCAAAGACGATGCATGGTATCGGTGGGTACTTCCATCTAGGAAGGTATAGGGCAAAGACACATCAAGATTCAGACCCACAGCAGTCTTTGGAACTGATCGAAACTGCAGCATATAATGGTCTACCGGAGGCAATGTACTACTACTGTCAGGAGCTTGAAAGAGGAAACAAAGCGGCCACAACAGAACAGATTGCTTATCTGTACAAAAGGTTTGTTGAAAAAGTGGAACCCGTTGTTAGTGATCTGCAGTGGGCTTTCAATAAGCTGATTGCTGGCGATAACGAAATGGCACTTGTTGGCTATGCAATGGCTGCAGAACAGGGGTATGAAGAAGCACAATCGTCGGTTGCATATATACTCTATTCTCCGGTGGGGTATCTTGAAGACCCTCCCAACGTTCCATTGGATAGATTCAAGAGTGCCATCAATTACTACCGAAGATCAGCGGCCCAGGACAACCTTGATTCGGCTGTGTTTTTGGGAGACATGTACTATAACGGTATGGTGAACAGGACACATCAAAGACTCAATGGCAGCGATTCAGAAAAGAAGTACATTGTCGAGCCTGATTTCAACAAGGCTGCAATGTTGTACCATGATGCATCTGCAAAGGGAAGTGCTCAGGCAAAATTCAACCTCGGGTACATGTACGAGATGGGACTGGGAGTTCCAAAAGATTTCTATTTGGCCAAGAGGTACTACGATCTTGCTTTGCATCTGAAGAAACAAGCGTACATACCGATCCAGTTGTCTTTGATAAGGCTTCATTTCAAGATTTGGTGGTATGGCTTCTGGAATATGGAGATGACAGGGTCATCAAGCAGCAGCGAATACTACGGTTCTTTGAGTGAGAAAGATAATGGTGGTAACGGTGGTAGCAATGGTAAAAGGACGTGGTCGGACTGGTTGGCTTTGTACAGAAACATCAGGGGAAGGGAGATTGCCATGTACAACGAACAGGCGGAGTATATAGAGCAACAACAGGGAGAGGCCCAGCAGCAGCAGCAACAACATCTTCCTCACCATCAGCAACAACCACAAGGAGAACAGCGACAAGGAGAACCACAAATAGACGCTCAAAGTCTATTTGAGGCTGCCTTTGACGAAGATATGGAGGACGTGATTGTCACTGCTGTTGTGTTTGGATTCATCACGTTTGCTTTATTCAACCGTTGGAGAGCCCGGAGAGCCAGAGGTGCCAACAACAACAATATCAACGACAACAACAACAACAACAACGGCGATAACAACGGCGATAACAACAACAATAACGACGACGATAACGATGACAACGAAAATGGTGAGGCGAATGGCGATTTGCAGAACGGAGATGGTGCGAACAGGGGAAGGGTCCAAGGCCGATTTGGTAACTTCCAGTTCCAGTTTGTAGTTATTCCATTGTAAATTTATACTAGCTCATTTCTATGGGTTTGTTTGTGTTTGACAGGTTGGTTGTCCATCTTGATCTGTACATATTATATAGGGTTTTGTCCTTGTTTCTTACTATGGTTCATGCCGTCAATTTGGCAACTTCAATGGCAGTTTTCAGTAGATGTGAAGGAAACAAAATCTTTAACAAACAAGTACAAAGAGAACAAGTAAAAAAGAATACATGACCAGAGAAAATACAAACAAGTGGAAAGATGCGACTATTGAACGTTGGTAAGAAATTTTAGTGGCTGTATACATTGTCTTCCAACTTCGACTGTAGTTCCATCTATTGGTCAACCTCACCAGCCAACTCCCAGTTTCCTGCGAAGTTCTCCTTCCAAAGGGTGACCTTGTTATCACCTCCACTGATGGCCAACACGTTACCACTCAAAGACCAACTTGCCCTCCAGCAGACATCTGGGAACTTGTCATCCGTTAGTAGCTTTTTCTTCCAAACGGTACTCTTGGAGTCGCCACCTGTGGTCTCTTCTTTTGTCCATATAATGACGGTTCTATCCTGGGATGCACTGGCAATGTAAGATTTGGAAAGGAGAGAAGGAGACCAGGCAACATCCCTAACCCAATCGGTGTGTCCGGTCAAAGTAGCCTCTTCCACGTAGTTCCCCACCTGTTGGTCAAACTTCCAAATCTTGACGCTGTTGTCACAACCACCAGTGACCAACCTTCTCTCCTGCACATTGTCCTTTGAAGGTGGAGCCCATGAGCCAGCATTGGCACCGATTGCATGAGCCTGGAAAACTATTGCCTTTTGGGTTCCATCTTCCAAGAATTCAACAACGGATGCCTTACCATCGCTCGAGGTACATAGTAACAATGCACCGTATTCATTTGGTGCCCATGAGATTGAGTTCACTGATGCTTGATGGATCGAGTGTTCGGCAATGTTGGACCATATACCATTCTCTTCTTTCCACATGAGCACCTTGCCGTCGTAGGAGCAGGATGCTAGTATGACGCCGAATTTAGGGTGAGCCCAAGAGACTTGCCAGACCGGACCTTCGTGGCCTCTTAGTGTATCCACCAACTTATGATTGTCGCCATCAACTTCAAATATCTTGATTGTCTTGTCTGATGAGCATGTTGCTAGTCTCTTGCCATAATAGTCTAGCACAGCGTCGTGAATTAGATCTTCGTGTGCGTTTCCGATTGTAACCTAGATGAGTAAGACGAGATGTCCCTCTCCAAGAGAGGAACAAATCCAATTTGAAGATAGGTTAGTAATGTGGTCTTCTAATTCATAGAGATGTAAACCATTGCATTCGGTTTTTGCTCTCTCTCTATGGGGGACGTTGTATATTTTTCATCTGATTACTTGAATGCTAACATACCATTGTGTTATTGGACTGGGGGATATAGTTGCTCTTCGTGTGAACGTTTAAACCAAGCTGTAACTAGTGGAGCCAAAGATGAAGTGTAGAAGCATGCTCAAATGTATTTGTTTGAATGTGATCCAAAATTGTATGATAAACAACCCCGATCAGAAATGGATATGGAATAGGCCTCGTTACTACAACGTGTACGTCTCTTTCTCTCGCTCTGGCTCTGTGCAAAGCTCTCATTACGTCATCTATTACGCGTCAGATATCTGGAAGCAAGAGGTTGATTCTTCGAAAAATGAACTTCAAAAAGAACTTTCTGTTTGACTCCTCGTTTGTTGTTAGACCAACCGTCTCAACAATGCATCATCACAACATGGTAGTTCTAGATATTTAAAGAAAGCAGTTGTCTCACTAACAAAGTAACCTTCAAAGAGTTGAGAAGACCAGCCGCTGGGGCCGTCAGTTGAGACCTAGTTGGCATTTCCATCCAAAGTGGTTGGTTTGATCATTGGAAGAATGACACTTCTGAACGCCATTGTAATGGATCTTCACTGATAAATAAAGAGGTGTATAAAGTTTACATTCGCTTTTCCAAGAAAGATAGTAAAATGGGTCCACTTGGACTAGAATTGATTTCAAAAATATTCAAAAGTATTCAAAAATATTTCAAAAACTTTGAGCAACCGGCAGAAAGCTACCAAATCCTAGTGAAATCCAGATTCTTAACACTTCAGGCAAAGAACGATGAGTCGTAACTGCCAGTCTCCATTGATCAGTCTCAGTGAAACTTGAGAGGAGTGGCTTAGTTAACACGGGTGGTAGAGGTAGAGTATACGGTTGTGCAACTTGAAATCAGTCTGGACAAAACCAGCAGTGCTATCTAGACTGATCAAGACAAGAGATTAAGTGCCCCAACTGGCTACACATGAAGATCCTTGTTGATCTCCTCATGATTGAAGTGATCGAAGAGTTTGGAGGTTGGGAGCACAATGCGGTGTTCTGCAAGACATTCATGGTTACCGTCAACAGCAGCCACTTCTGCAGCTTCACCAATGAAGTTTGTCCAAAGACAAGGATATTTGGTGGGTGGTGCTACTGATCCTGTCTGTCAGACTGTCTCTGTGAAACCTTGTTACGGCGTTGTCAGAAGGAATCGCACTGTTTCTTCAACCTGGCTCTTGAGATCTGGATCTTAAGATTGACTGACTATTTCTGCTGTTGAAGAAATGACGGTTGTTCAAGGATGTTAACAGAGAAACAATAGTTACTTGCTGAATTCTGTTGATTGTTCAATTAATTTGCCGTAAATGGTTACCAATAGATGTCCCGGTGACAGCGAAATAAAGAAAAGAGATTCAATCAAGAGCTCAAACAGGGGCGGCAAAGCCAAAGACTCTTGACTCCCAAAGCTTTATTATGTGAGAGAAATATGCACAAGCCTGCATACTGCAGCATGCTCATGCACCTCCTGCAGATGCATGTTGAAATTCTATTCATCTTTTCATGTCTGATGCTGAGAAACATCTCCTGTTTCGTGTTTTAGCTGGGCCCAATGCTTCAAAGCAAATGTTTCTCCTGCAAGTTGTTTTAGTAGACTTGTGGTATCTATTGTCAGTTTGTACCTTGTTGTCAATGCTCGTGCTACTACCAGTCAATGTTTTGTTTACCGCGCATGCCCCGATGTAAACATGCCCGATCAGTGAGGAAAAAGCGAGGACGACTATGGCAAAGAGAACCTTGTTATTTAAGTCAGTACCTGTGATATAAGAAGGGGGGAATCCCCATCTACGGGCTGTCTCTTTAGAAATAGTAGATAGTCAGACTTTGCTAGGAAAACATGGTTTCAATCAATCAATCCAACACATCACTTACACAATCAATTCTCACATGAAGTCCACGGTGCTTTGCTCGATTGCCTGTTCGCTCCTTGCTAGCTCTACAGTCACGGCCGAATTCTCAGCCGGTAGAACACTTTCATTTCTATCTGAGCACAGGTATCGTGAGCCTTCCAAAATCCATGAATTGAACAAGCAGAAGCTAATGAAAAGAGACGACGACGAAGTGATAGTGTCAAGTGATGTCCATCAAACCTTGCTGACGTTTCCTCTATACCTCGGTAGTCAAAAGATGACCGTTGCTGCTGACACTGGTTCTTTCAAGCTTTGGGTTTTGAACGATGCCAGCTATTCTAACAGCGAAACGTTATGCAAAGCTGGCTCATGCTTCACTACTACATCCAACACCGATGTGACTACTGACGACTTTTCCATCTCATATACTTCGAACTTTGGTGCTTCAGGTGTCTATGCAACTGATGACCTTTCATTGGACGGTACAGATGCTACCCAATTCAAGTTTGGCCTTTGTGACTCTTACTACGGTGACACCGGTGGATACTCTTTTGCTGGTCTATCATACTCTAGCGACTATGTTGGGAATGACACTTTGATTCTTGATGCAATGGTTGATGGTGGTTTGGTCGACAACAGAACAGTTTCATTCTTGTACGATACCGAGGATATCAGTTGGGGTAACGAAATCATGAGTAGTGGTTCCATCACGTTTGGTGGTTACGACCGCAATGCATCTTCAGACTTGAGATTCTTCGACTTGAACTCCACCATTGACATTTCTATTCCTTTCCAGTATGTTGCCCACGGATCCAATTCCATCGAAGCAGCCAAAGATTCAAAGACGTACATCATGATCGATACAGGATCCACCAGTGTCAGTATGAAGTCAAAGTACTACAATGTTTTGCTTGATGACTTCAAGACAAGCACCGACTATCCAACCTTTTTCAAATGTGATGACTACAAAGACTACAATATTGATATTGCATTGGACGATGATTCTGTCTTTTCCGTTCCACTATTGGACCTTTCCTGGAGGTACTACGAAGATTCTTACGGGCTCTGCCAACTAATGATCTCAGAAATTGATGATTCAGCATCAATGGAGTTTATCTTCGGACAGTACCTTCTAAAGAACTTCCATACTGTCATTGATATCGAGACCCAATCTGTTGGTTTAGGTCCAATATCCGAAAATGTTGCCTGGGTTTGAAACTCATCTGCAATTTTTGTATTACTCTTTGCATGCTTTGCTAGAAATTGAACTTCGAGCATTGTACCATTTCACTTCTTCATACCAAAGCTTTACTGGCTAAAGCTTAGTTTCATTTCTCCTTTAAATTATTATCCATAGAAATATAGATTTGCATATCCTATAATACTGCGTTGCCTACTGGTATCCACTACTTGGAAACAATGAATGATGGTGCGTGAATATGTGGACCAACTGTTCTGATCTTTATCCCATAATCAATTCCCAAGACATGAATGTAGTACGCATGCACCTTACAATATTCCCTGTAGAGTCAACTGGCAAGGCAATTAAGCTGTTCTTCAGCTCAAACTCACTGAAACATTCAGACAAGTGCTGCTCGAAATGAAGCAACCAGATATGAACTAAACTGATATATGCTGTCTGCATTATCATTCTCAACCAGAGCCATTCTTGGGCAGAACCACAAGCTGGGATTTTGACCAACCGTGTCTCATTTGATCCTTCCAGTAATTGCGATACCCCTTTGCTTTTTATGGTCAAATGCCCGTTCTCTTTGGCTGAATCTCCGCTATAGGTTGACATCACTTTATGCCAAAACATAGAGATGCTGATATGCGCGTTCGTGCATACAAAGGGTTCTCAGATGCGCGTTTGTGCATCAAACCTTATTATTGTTTACGTTCAAATAACAAGAGCCCAAACATTGCGTTTTAATATGCACGGCAGAAGATCATTTCGAAGGAAAAAGTTCAATTTACACTACTTCTTTCTCTATCTACTGCTTTGGCTTTCTTCGAATGGCCTGTGCTTCGATTTACGGACACAACACGATAGACACGCTTGCTCGTGTCTACTCACTCCTATGAACAGGTGATTTTCAAGATTGAAACCACCAACTGGCTCTACAAGAATGCTAGAGGTTTGAACAGTAAACAGGAATCCATCGGAAACTTGCATCAAAAGAAAAGACAAACTAATATTTTACTGATGCCGTTCGATGGATACTATGCCTGTGATGACTATAAAGTGTACCGATGTTAGTATGGTCAGTATGGCGAGACGTAAGAGGAGGTGTCGATATCCATATCAAGACTCTCTTCGGGAGCACCACCAATTTCACCACTGAGCGCAAAATGGCTATCGCCGTGCATCACCGTGCAGCACGCAAAACTTTAATTGTTACTGATCGATCTGCATGCTGCATGCGGGAAAACTCTAAACTCAAAATTGTACTGGCTTCTTCTAAGCTACCACTTTGGGTTAGATGAAAGTGCAACGATCAAGAACAACCTCAAATGACCGAGTTTCACTGTGTCTGTTTGACAGTGTAGCAAGATCATTCATCAAAGGCTGGGTTTGGAAGAGTACAAAAAGAAATACAATGGTGTCACAGTTCCAGACGACTGGCAGAAGTACCTTTGACAGAGATAGTCTTGAGAGAAGCAGCTTTGACAGAAGTAGTGAGATCAATCCTGATTTGGAATTGAGAAACAAAGATGGATCAATAATTGTAAGGGCTATATAGATCAACGTGAGATCTTCAATGATATGTAATTTTCAATCCTGCAATCAATATAACCTGTTTGATCTCGGGATTTCGACTTTCACCTAAGTATCTACATCAGGTTCAATTGTTAATTGGTGCATTGCATTCACAACTTGTGGGATGATCTCTAGATTTCCGAGTGATTATTACAAAGCACATGATCGTACCATAACCAACAAGAGCATCGAGAAGGGTTTCAATCAAGCCGATTCGAGAAACGAGGTTTGTTAAGCGAAACGATCGTCCATAGATCGACAGACATGATCAAAGGTTTTTTTTTCAAAGATCGTCATAACAGAGGTCTCAAAATGCTCAGTACTTTTAGATCAAAAGAGCAGTACAAGAACCATCCCAACCATCCCTTTCGAGACCTTTTGTCTGGCTTCTATTGAACATGCGTTGAATGAAGCAGGTAGAAACATGGACCTGTAAGCAGCATCCTTTGGCCACCCTAGTCCAGGCTTGTATACCTGCTGCCAAATCACTCACAAAGGGCACTGCCACGCTTTCTTAAAGTTTTCAAAGCCCAAGTAAGAGGCATTCTTCTGCCCAACCTGGCACGTCCCTATTATGTTCGGCAAGAAAGACAATCAGGTTGACTTCTTGCCGATAAATCAGTCTGGTTGGAGCTAGAAGTAGCTTTGCGGCGACGGTGTTGCTGTTATTCTACCAAGTACAGTTCTGCCAGTTCAATCAGACAGGACACTCTCTTCTTGATGAAACTGCAAACTTCTGCAGCAATTCTTGGGTCCAATCGCCGCTCGCAGATTCTTGCAGGCTGCAGCTAATCATTTATTGTTAAAAACTACAGCCAGATCTGCATGCACGATCTCATGCACAACCTTATGCCCTGTTGCTGCGTGTCGTCACTGACAGTGCAGAAAGTGCTGTCTCTTGAAGCTTTGGTAGAGACGCTCCAGCGATGTAGTGGCATTTGGAACTAATTGGAACTAATTGGAACTAATCTGAAGTTGGGAACCAAACAGAGCCAATTAGATCAAACTGTAGTGTTATTTCAGCACTGCAACCTAACTCGTCTATCAGTCTGCTTGTTATGACTGATGACTGATGACTGATTACCCTTGTACAAACCTGTTGCACTCAACAGACGAACGGTGCCAGCGGCCATGTCTGTGTAAACCACATTCCTCTTGATAAAGCTTTCCTGGATAAATGGTGGGGTCAGAAGCAGGCTTGTGTTGCAACATCGTTCGATGTCAAAAAAAGTTTAATCAAAGACACACAATTCATTTTTGCTGCAAGCTGAGGCCGCAGTGCTGCTCGGACCATAATTCCTTGTCAAGACCATGCAGATCCTTCCTATTCTCACCTGCCAACCACTTGAGACAGTTTTTAACACGATAATAATCAAACCACATGTGTGTCATGTGTGAGTCATCTATTTGTACGTCGTGCATGCCTGTAAACGTCGAATGGTTTTGGTTGTAGTGGTTGGTAGACGGGTATGCATCTGTTGATAACGAATCTTTCTCTGGATGTTATCTGATGCAGCAGCAGGCTCTTGTTAGTTGGTGCTCTCCTGCTCTCCTCTCACCGGTCGGTACAATATCGGCAGCAGCAATCTCGATGATTTGGTGGTAGCTTGGAGTTTGCTTCTGTTACTTTACTCTATTCTGCCAGACTCTTTCCACTACTTCCGTCTCAGTGCTGCACCACCAACTTCAAATGCAATCTGAATATCTTAGCAAGTAAACTGTTCGAATCAGGCAATTTGAGTTAGTTGCGATCTTCGTGGAGAGATAGGAGTACATCTGCAAGTACTCTGTTCAAAAACAGGCAATTTCTCTTGACTATGATCTTCATGGAGATCCTGCAGTTTCAATTTTACTTCTCTGCATTATGGCTTGCGATCAAACGAGCAGTCTTGTATTAAGGTGTATATTCTAAAACATACAGGTGGCGAGAAACATCCAAGAATGATGAAGAAAGAAAAGAGAAAATGGAGAGAGAAAGAAAGAGGAAAAGATTAAAAAACAGCAATCACAGTTGCGAGTCAGATCTCAGCTTGAAAGATATGCAGAACTGTACAATTTCAATCAGTTTCTTGGCCGTCTGGAACTCCCACTGTTGTTAGTCTTACCTGCATTCTCGGAGACCTCGAGAGAAGGATCGGCAAAGCCACCAGGAACGTTCTTTCCATGAGGAATACCTTGTGAATCCAACCTCTTGACAAGTTTATCCTTTTGCAGCAATCTCCACCTGGTCAATTTTGCGGAATCGTGGATCTGGAAACCAAATATCTTTGGAGTGTAGATCTCAACGTTATGGGTAGGGATCAACTCGGGATAGGTCTGGAAGAACATTGCTGGGAAGGACGTTCCAAAGAAAGCACCGTCTATGGAAGAGTGTCTTGAAGACTTTGGATTGTATAGATCCTCACAGTTTGGACAGTATAGTTTCACAGATGCCAGTCTTGGAGTATCGCTGAGCCCCACCGGTAAGAGCGGAGTGAGCTTGCAGTAGACCCTTGGACAATAACCAAAGTCTCCGTTTCTATACTTGTTCAACATCTTACTCAAACCTTTCAAAGTTATGATGAATCTGGCATGGATCAGAGCATACAGGAATTTGGCATTGTCTTCAAGTTTAGCTCTTGTCTGCTCAGGCTGATTCTCGTTGATTTGTGATCTATCCGTTATTATGTCAACCAACAATGAAATCCTGTCAACGTATTGGTTCAAACCCGTTAGGTTGAATCTGTCCGTGATGTACTCAACGTCAATGTCACAGAAGTATTCGTTTCCACGGCTTCCTAGAAACCAATCAATCCAGTATTCTGTGTAGTCCGAATCCGAATCGCTTATGTATTCTGCCGATGCCATTGTAGTTTTGTGCTATGAGAAGGGAAAAGTGGTTGTTTAGAATGTGTGATTGTTGGTGGTTGAGGTGATACTGTGCTGTTGAGGTTGTTTCTGCAAGTCAAACTAGACCAATCGTTCGCAATGCTCTTTTATCGGACACTGCTTAATTGCCATCACAGCATGGACTGTTCACTGTAACCATCCTCATCAACAACAAGGAATGGTGTTGATAGATAGGCAACATCCATCTCCATGTCCACAATCACTTCGTCATCCAAAAGACACCAAAGAAAAAAAATTCACTGAGACCCTCGATTAGAACTGGCACGTTGCTGGAAGTTGGCAGACATCTGGCGCGCCTCACCAACGCCAACTTCAACATGATCAACATCAACATGGATCGTTTGAAACTCTTGTTCCTTCATCAATGTACCCCTCGACAACGAATTATCAGAAGGGATTATTATCAGGCCATTCAATTGGACAGTCAGATTATACCAAGAGAACTTGGATTTGCTCTGAAGTTGCGAGCGAGTGTTTGTGTCATCCACTGGTTACTCTCTCTCCCCATCGTGAAAATTCCAACATGTATTTCTTGAAAGCAGCAATTACCGAGTTCAATTCTTTCTTGGTAACGATAAACTCGACCAACGATTACGTCTCTACAGCAGGAAGTGATGGAAATGTGGTGGTTAGATCAATGGCAAAGTTTGCCAAGTTGACTCCCCATGTCGATAAGTCTCCATCCTCTACCTCTCCCTCTGTATCTGTTCCGGTAATTGTTCCGGCTCCTACTCTTCCAGAGGAGACAGCCAATGCCAGCACGACAGCAATAGGAGATGGAAATCCAGAACCACAAGAGCAAGAGCAGAAACAAGAGCAAGAGGAAGACGCACAACAGAAAAAACAAGAGCAACAGCAACAGCAACCCGTTGAAGATGCTCTCAAAAAGAACGTTACCCAAGAAACGAAAGAAGGCGTCGAGACAGCTCCAACCATCAACAAAACCACATTAGGTCTTGCCCAAGTTGCCGACCATATAATCAACATTCGAAGCAGAAGCAAGATCACTGCCATGAGATATGCCAACTTGAAAGCCAACAAGAATCTTCTAGTCATTGTATATAAGAACGGAGAAGTTTATCTGGTTGAGGATGCACACGAGGCTCAAGGCTATAAGGTCAGTCTCCTCTTCAAACATGTTAACGGCTTGTTGTTGGACTTCTGCTGGTCTGCAGACGATCAACTACTTGCGTTCTCTTCTATGAGTAACGTGATAATGTATGATGTCATATACCGAAAACAGCTCCAAGTGTTACAATTGCACAGCAGCTCCAACCAAGAAGAAAAGGTTGCTAGCAATGGCACTACCAGCACCATTAATTACAATGGAGCAGCAGTGAAAGGCCTCGCATTTGATCACAATTCCGGCAAGTATCTAATGACAATGGGAGATGACAAAATTGTCAACATTATAGAGTACACCCTAGAAAGAGATCCAGAGGTTGGGAGAGTGTTCAACTACAAAATCCTACAGCGCTTTGATGACCTCATATCTTATCCAAAGTGGAACAAAGCTTCCATTAGAAAGCTGAGTTGGACGTCAGATGACAGAGTGATATCATGTCCCGATGCAGCCAGAGGAAAAAATGCCCTGATTTCATTGTTGAGTAATTCATCCCCAGCTCAAGGGTCACCTTGGCAATCTTGGTGCAATTTTGTTGGAATTGGATTCAAATGTACAATGACGCAGTTTTCGCCTTGCATTTACTCCAACCCCAACAATACAGACAGTGACGACTTTTCACCTAACAAGGGGAAGTTTTACTACGTTCTTGCAACAGCTTCTGTTGATTCAACTATAGCAATCTGGAATACGTCATCAACGGCCCCTTTGATAATTGCAAATGAGATAACGAGTTTTCACATACAGGACATTTGCTGGAGCAACGATGGGAAACTATTGTTTATCACTACCTCTGGAGGAGAACTACTTGTTGGAGTCTTTGGTGACAACGAATTGGGTACCGTTGTGCTTTCCACCGACAAAGAGTGCAATCTGATTGATGTTGAACAACAATCAAAGGAAAAATTACAAGATGAGCTGGCTTTCAAGGAACAGTGGATGAAGTTACAAGAATCAAGGCAAGTACCAGCTACTGCTACTGCTGATGTTGCCAAGTTTGTAAAGTATGAACCAAAAGACACTTCACTCAAAGCTTTGGAGAAAAAGAAACAAAAATCTCCACAAAAAGAAGGTAAACCTGAGGTAGCCGAACCTAAGGACCCTTCACTCGACGTGTTGCAGAAAAAGAGACAAAACACTCCACAAAATGAAGGTAAGGCTGAGGTAGCTGAGCCAGCCTCAAAGAAGCCCAAGCTGCTGCCGGCTCCTACTCTGTCTACAACGGTAACAGCACCTGTTTCACCCACGAAGGCATCCAAGACGAACGGTGGTGGATCCGTGTCGAAGAATGGAAAGAAAAAGATAACACCTACACTTGTTAGTGGAAATAGGAAAACGGCGACTCCTCCTCCAGCCCTTCCCCCTCTCTCCGGTTCAGACTCTTTGAAACTAAAGAAGAAACCAATATCAACATCCGAGTTTGACGCTCCTTCAAACTCAGTCTCAAAAGATTTAGCAACAAAAGCAGCCAAAATGTTGAAAAAAGATGAAGCAAATACAACCACGTCTACCAGTGATGTTCCAAGTGCTCCTGGAAGGAAGAAACGTGAGCTGGAGCCAACAGAGTTTGTCGGATCAGTTGTGTTGAATCCTCAAATGTCATTCAGTAATATCCGTATATCGGTGCCAAAGGTGAGGCTAAACATTTCAAAGCAGTTGCCAGCAGATGATTCCATCTACCTTGAGGTGAAAAACAGTAACGGTAATGAATCACAACCGTCGAGGATAGCATTGATCAAGAAGACCTCAGAGGAGTCCAAAAGAGAACTATTTGTGGATTTTCTCCCGTTGAAAGTGCATTTGGTTACGGGCTCGACTCACTACTGGGCATTGTCAACTTCGAATGGCCAAGTGATAACTTATTCAGAGTCAGGAAAGAGACTCTTGCCTCCTATTGTTTTGGGATCACCTCTGTCCTTTTTAGAAATCAAGGACCATTATCTGATGGCAGTCACGAGTATAGGTGAGCTCTATGCTTGGGACTTGGACAAGAAGAAATCGTTGTTCAAACCGGCTTCCCTTTACCCCTTGCTTCAACCACTCTACAAATCCAATGCTCAAGATACCATAACCGAATCGAACGGAGTGGTTCTAGTGAATGGCGATCTCTTGACAAGGTCTGAGAATCTCACAATGTGCTCAATTTCTTCAAATGGTTTGCCGATTGTTACTCTGAGTAATGGAAATGGTTACATGTTCAACAGTGATATGAGCTCTTGGTCTTTGATAAGTGATTCATGGTGGGCATTTGGGTCCCAATATTGGGATACAACAAAGACATCGAACAATTTGGACTCTCCCGATTCTATTTTGTCGCTCTTGGAATCATATACGAATGAGGAGATCATTAGAAGAGGTAGAGGCAAGTTCTTCAACAAGATCAGCAAGGTTATGTTGATGAAAGATGGATACGAGAATTTAGAGACAGTCATCTCTTTGAATCATCTGGAAAATAAGATTCTCATATACCAGTACCTTGGTGACTTCAAAAATTTCAAGCATTTCTTGATCGTTTATGCTCAAAGGTTGGGTGAGTTGAATTTCAAGCATAGGTTGATAGAGATCTTCCAAGACTTGTTTATCAATATGGATGAGACTGTGTGTGGATTGAAAAAGAAAGAACTTTTACAAGAATTGATTTTGAGTTGCTCAAAGTTCAGAGAGGTCCAGAGAGTTTTGATCCAGTTTGGTGAGTCGATCGGTTTGATCGAAGGCGAGCTATTTTGATCTCATAGTCAAGTTTATCGCGGAGTGGCAGTATTGAAAGAAGGTTTAGTTTGAAAGTAATATGTAATGATGAATTGTATATGTATGTACATGGGCTCTATTTGAAGAACAAACAAGCTCAACCAAAAGCACTCTAATCGTCCGACTGAACTGTAACTTCAGTTTAAACCAACTATTCTATAAATCTCTTTCAGATTCTTGTCAGCCAGAGCCCTAGCTCGGTCAGCACCTTGTCTGCTTATTCTACCAAGATAGTCCTCGTCACTCATCAGTTCACTGTACACCCTGCTCGGCTCTTTGAGCTCTGCAACCAACGATTGGCCAACTAACTCCTTGAGCTCTTTCTTGTTGAGATCTTCAACTTCGGTCAAGATTTCACTAACTTGTTTACCTTTCGTCGCAGCGTAGATCGTCAACAAGTTAGAAATACCAGCTCTTTCAACGGTATCATAAGTAATCTTACCCTCTATCGAATCGGTTGTAGCCTTGTTGATCTTTTTGACTATGTTATCTGGTGATTCAGTAATAAAGATCTTGCTCAATTCATCAGGGTCAGACTTTGACATTTTCTTAGTTGGATTCTTCAATGATAAAACTTTACTAGTTGGGGTCAGTAGCGTCTTTGGAAGGTTAAAATAGTTGCTCTTGGTGGTCTTGTTGAATGCTGTTGCAATTTCTCTGGTTAGTTCTAAATGCTGTGCTTGGTCCAAGCCCACAGGACAATGAGTTGCGTTGAAGAGTAGAACGTCAGCGGCCATCAAAACTGGATACGAGAACAAACCGAGCTTCACCTTTCCTAACTCGTCAGTGATATCAGCATTGGATCGTATGTCGGCTTTCGACTTCCATTGTGTCATTCTGTTGAGGTATCCCATCCCGACAAAGCAATTGAGTATCCACTGAAGCTGTGTGTGTTCGGGAACCTGAGACTGATGATACACAATTGCATCGTTCGGATCAACACCGCATGCAATGATTGATGCTATTGCCTCAGAGCGCTGTCGCCTTAGATTGTCAAAGTTCTGTGGAACGGTAAGAGAATGTAAGTCTGCCGTGAAGAAGATCAACTGAGACTGGAGGCCATCCTGTTTGACTCTTTCCGAGAGTTGCCTCCACGATTTCGTTGCACCGAAGTAATTACCAAGATGAAACGCACCAGTTGGCTGAATTCCACTAACAAGGACAGAGTTGTTTGGAATCTTGTAAGATGGATCGGTGATCAGAGGAACTGTTTCGACCGTTCTGGTAGAGTAACGCCTGAGTTCGGACCCAACATGAATCTGTCCGAGTGACCTTTTGAGCATGCTGTGGAATAGAGGCAACGTCTGATCACTACCAAGCAAGAAACGCAATTGAAAGGTCGGCTGCCACTTTGATTCACCTTAGTTCGATCACCAATGTGCCTCAACAAATTCTGTGTACGATGTACTCAAGCAAAATAAAGGAAAAAAGGAGTGTCAAAAACTATCAGTTGGCTGGAAAATGTTGAAATGTGTGCACTGTTTACTGATTGTGCATATGCACTGCGATGATGCTTTGTCTGAGGCTCTTTACACTTTTATGTGAACATCTTCCAAACTCACACATAGTTCATCCTCCAAACCAAAGACATCCTTGCTTATCTTTATACACTAACGCTTATCAAGAGAGTAGGCCTTTCAAGCGATCAAGCTCACCGAGTCTTGCCAAAACATTGCTGAGAATAGTACCACGCTCCCCACAAAGCAGACCATACAACTCGAGCCATTTGACATTTGCCAAGGGTCACTTGAAGACGAAGAATACTTCCACATGACCTCAACGAATAGCAGCCCTAACGCGGACAATACACATACTTCCATAGGAAGCACAGTGGCTGCTCCTGAGGATGACTTTTTTGCGTTCAACGAATACGCTGATTTCCAAATGGAGCAACCGAAACATAGAAAGAGGAAGAAGAAAGACAGAACAAAACCAGAACACTCTGTTAAGAAGAAATCTCTTTCAAGATCGACATCAATACTCTCAGACTCCTTTAGTGGCGTAACCAGCGATGATCCGATATTATCTTATACTCCCAACTCTAAAAGCTCAAGGTTACCGTCAAGTGCTTCCCAGAAAGCCAATGATGATTTGATACATCTGTTGGACCTTGATACTGTTCCAATTCAGATCGCTAAAAAGCCGCGCAAGATCCATGAACAATCTCAGTCCTTCAACAAATATGAAAATCAAGATACAGGAGATGACAAACTACTGAAAGAGCTGGACGACGGTGTTGCCGATCATGACGTTGATCTACGAGAGCTACTCAAAAGACACACTCAAAAATTGCATCATTCCAACACTGTGGAGTTTAGAGGTGAGAGGGTGAAGCTTGAAAATGTACAGCTTGACTTCCATATTGAAATCAGGGTTCCTGGGATTAACTCGTACGTTGAATTGTCAACCACTGCCACTACACATTTTAAAAGGATGATAAAACCTATATTAGAAACGTTTGCCCAGAAGGGAATTCTCTTACAGCCAGATCTTGATCCCGACTCTTTTGTCTTTTACATTTTGCACTCCAACATCATTGTCAACCAGATTCTCAGGGCCGGATCCTTGATTCAAATGGACACCACGTATCCTTTGAACGAAGCAAAAACGGGCTATATGATAAATGCCTGTCTCACTACCGAGGAGAATGCCAAATCACTCAAGGAAGAAAGGCGGAATCCCAAAGTGACTAACCGTGTTGAGGATATTGATTCTGCTGTGGAAAGTCAGATATCTCTCACTCTTGTTGATAACATTGGAGGTTCTCCAAATACGGTGATATCGTGTAAGTCTTCACTGACCATACGAGAAGTTTTGGATATATATCTGATCCGTTTGCACTATCCACTTTCTTTGAAAATTGAACTTTATCAAGATGGTCTTGCACTAGACAATGAATCCACTGTTGACATTTCAGACCTGAAAGATGGTGAGACTTTGGAGGTGCATTACGAAACGGAAGAACTCAAAGAACTTCTGTCTACCGAGTCTGCAGATCTTGATGATCTTGACGATGGCGAAGATGATGGAGATTTAGAAGATGTGACAGTTGATATGGGGCTGAACAGTGACATTGGCCATACCAAGGCAGACAGTGCTGAAAAGCTGGCATATTTCACGATTGACATGAAGGGCAAAGACAGAGTGTCATACAAGGTGCAAGTTAGTAGGACTACAACCATCAAACGCATGGCTGAATACTATCTAACGAAAGCTGGGCTTGAACCTTCCACGAAGGTGACGTTGGTCTTTGACGACGAGTCTTTAGATCCAAGGGAGACCGTTGGGAATACAGAGCTTGAAGAAGACTATTTGGTTGATGTTATCTTGGGATGACATGGATTGACCTCTTTCAAGTCCATCCATATACCCATACATATGCGACTTTGAAATGTTGTTTGGGTTGACATTACTACGAGACTATTAAGAAAGACATTCAATTAATCATGTATCATTAAAAACAGTTTATTTACACAGCTAACAATTCGTAAAACTATTGCAGCCTTTTAACGTTGGTCAAATCCCAGCCTTTATCCTTTAGAAGCCCACCAATTTCACCAAAGTCCTTACCTTCCAAGTTGTTGAGCTTTGGTCTCCCAGAGACATAAGTTATGTATCCTTCAGGACCACAGACAAAAGCGAACGACGGGGTTGGTAGCTTCTCTTGGCCAATATTGAAGAAATTTAAGTGATGAAAGGCACTCTTTGGTTGTTGTTTCAATCCAATTTTTGGAATTAGTTCGGATCCGTTATAGATGAGAGGCTTTTCAGTGACAGTATCCAACTGATATTGGATCCCGTTGCTCTCTTTCTTCTTGCCTGCTATTTGATCCTTAACCTCTTGCTTTTTCTTAGCAAGTAGTTTCTGCTTGTACAACTCATCACTCACCTTCATATCCATCAACCCAGAGAAATGAGGCAACGTTGGACTTTGCACATTCTTTGCTGTCAAACTTTCACCGTCTTGTGATATGAAATAATGGAACTTTACTCTCCCAGTTTTTTCGGCAAAATAGTTCAATGTCTTCAGTTGATCCATCAAATCAGACTCCTTTCTAAATGAAATATAGGCGTTGATAAAACCCTTTGGTGGATTTGGAGAGTAAAGAAGCTGTAGAAGAGGCAAGATACCTGTTCCAGCACCGTAGTAAGAGTACGTTTCAGGTGCCGGCAAGTTTTCCGGGTATTCGGGGTCAAGTTGTATCTTTGAAAGCAAAGTTGTCAACTGAGGCCTGTCCTCATACCTATCTAGTGGATGGAATGGAAGCTGGTGCTCAATATGTGGTCCTCTAACCTGCACCTCACTGAGTAGCTTGAGATTGGTCAACCACCTTGAAAACTCACCCACTTGGTACCTCTTGACAATGATAATAAACCGTCCTTCCTCTTCAGGTTTCGAGATGAATCTCAGATGTGGCTCTCTGGTGTTTGGATCTAACCCAGCAACATACAGAGGTAATGGGGTATAATTTCTAACAATGTTGATATCAGGTTGCATCAATTCGATACTCCACAATCTCTTACCATCGAATAGCTTATTCGGCCTGTGCAACAAAAACTCTGCTCTGTTCTTCCTAGTTAACTCAATCAGGTAATGATCGTCATCGTATTGATGCTTGAAAGTAACAACATAAGGCAAGAACTTGTCTGGTTTCAACAAGTCCTGATCTTTCTTGCTTTCTGGATCCGGTCTCAAGTATTCATAGCTGAACACAAACCAGATCACAGCAGCACCACCAATAAGAGACGGCAAAACAGCCGAAAGCTTTGATCTATTGCGCTTTGATTTCACAGCTTCATTTTTCTCTTCCAATGGCGACTTTGGAGCATGAAACTCATACGTCACTTCTTTCTTGTTATCCATAGGATTATATTCGAACTGAGGCTTATTCATCAACGAGGAAAGTTTTGAATCAATGTTTGGAATCGAACCTGTTGGTTTTGTAACTTTTGAGGATAGATCTGGAGAATACCTTTCAATGTCATTCTCTGTGGATGTCAACCCATTCAATGATCCGGCTCCATTTTTGTTGGTACCTCGGTCTTTTGGGTCGGTGGTACCCTTCGAATTAGAGCCTGAAGATTGGAATCTTAACGATACCCTGAGAAGAGTCTTTCCTCTAACCAGATTTTTCACCGATACGTTCAGCATTATGATAAGCACAAGTCTGTATATTCAACCGCTGTAATAAAGAGAAAAGGCGAGACAGACTCCACACAAGAATTGACAAGAATGAGGTTTGAAGTTTAACTGTCAATTGCACCAAACATCAACAGTGTTTCGCTACTCCACCTTTGGAAAGTTGGACAATTTGTAGTGCATGCACCAGCCGGTGGTAAGCACCGGGGTATGGTGAGTTTTCGAGTGAGAGTAAGCACATTATCTAGTCTTCAGCACCATCCAGTGCTTACTACTATATCAATTTCCACCACCACCCTCATGGTTGGATGAATATTGGCATCTATAAAGCAAAACAGGGTGTAGATCATTGAAGGACACAGTCAAGAGAACAAATGCCATCATCTCACAGTGCAAGCACAATGTCAATAACACTTCAGCATACCTTTACAGGCCATACCGACAAATGCTGGTCAGTGTCGGTTCACAACAAACTGCCACTAATGGCATCCGTCTCCTCTGATAAGACATGCCGCCTATACAATCTAGACACTCTCAAGCATATCGCAACGCTAGATGAAAATACACATACAAAAACGATGCGTACGGTGGCGTTCAAACCAACGGGAGACTTTCCTTCCTTGGCTATTGGATCGTTCGATTCCACAATCTCGATATGGGGCAAAGATTCGGACGAAATGGATGAAGATTTCAACCAGAACAACGAATGGGTCTTGATGGCCATCATTGAAGGACATGAGAACGAGGTCAAGTCTGTCAGCTGGTCTCATGATGGTACGTACCTGGCCTCATGCTCTAGGGACAAGTCCATCTGGCTCTGGGAGACTGACGAAAGCAACGAGGAATTTGAATGTATCAACGTTATTCAGGAGCATGAGCAGGATGTCAAGTATGTGGATTGGCATCCAATGAAGAACGTATTATGCTCTTGCTCTTACGATGATACGTGTCGTGTGTTCAAACAGGACACCTACGATGAGGATGATTGGCTGTGCGTTTCCAATCTTAGCGGTGCCAATGGTACAATATGGTGCTCTGATTTTGAGTATACTGATGGAGAGTCCAAAATGAGACTGCTGAATTGCAGTGACGATTCCATAGTTAGAGTGTGGAAGAAGTTGTTTTCAGAAGACTCCAGTAATGGGTCTCTGACATTACCATCCACAGTGAAGGATGAAGAAGAGTGGGTTTTAGAAAGTGAATTACCTAAAGTTCATTATGGATCAGTGTATAGTGTTGCATGGAGCAAGGCAGGACTTCTTGCCAGTTGCGGATCAGATGGCAAGATTGTGGTTTACAAAGAGTCTTTTGACAACGAGGGAAAGTCTCTGTGGCAAGTTGCTGCTACTGTTGAATTGAGTCATCAGATTTCTGAGGTGAACTGCATCAAATGGTGGAAAAATGACCACCTAGTATCAGCTGGTGATGACGGTAACGTGAACTTATGGAAGCTAGAAGGTTTATAGATACTTTGTAATTAATTTCAACATGATGAATGGTGTAAGAAGATTGATGCATTGTAAGTCATATGGCAAGAACAAGCAGATGAGAGGATAAATGGCCTCAGTGAACGATTGTTTTCAACACTGAGAAGGCCAGATTACTAGCTAATATAACGAGTTAAGATACAAGTCACGGGAAAACTAATGCGAAAGTTATTTCGGGGTCTCTATATGATAACTATAGTTGGCACAAACAACCAAACAGCCAAGAGTTTGACACTTACTCGCTAGGCTAATATGACCAACAGTATAAACAGCAGCACGATAACGAATATAATGAGAATCCAAAAGCATAACCTTCTCTGGTTTCTATGGTAATTATCTGCTTTCACCAAATGTCTATTGGCGTGTCTTGTGTCATTTAGGGTGCTATACAGGTTGTTCTCAATGTTGTCAATTATCTCACCTTGTGAAGTGACCAAGGTTGACAGGTCGTGGAAAATTTCATTCAACTCCTCAATTCCGTTCGATATGCTCTCAATGTCTCTTTCTCTTTCCTCTATGAGGTTTCTCTGGTACTCCAACTCTTCAGCGTTTATTGGCTCGTACTCAATAATCAACTGCTGCTGTTGTTGCTGTTGCTGTTTCGAAACTGTTCCATCTTCACCATCTTGTGATCTTCTCTTTTGCTCCTCCACTTGCAATATATCGCTCGAGTTTTTTTCGTTCAGTTTCTTTTCAAGCGATGTGAAGAAACCTTGTAGCTCGTTGAACCCATCGAGTGACCGCCTTATACTTCCATGTAACTTGTCCTTCACAAACAGCTGTGATTTGTTCAAAGTTGACGAGTCCAACAAGTTCAACTTTTTCGCCTCTCTCGAAAGATCCTTGAAGGAGTCCATAAGTTTCGTTATTAGTGCCATTGAATTTTTTTGATACTTGGCAATCGAAGAAGAGGAAGTGGCACTCTTTCCCGTTGTCTTTTTTCCCGCCGAATTGATCTGATCATCCAGGTAATTCAAGTTTTTGTTCAAATTGTTCAAGTTGTTGTTTATGCCAAGTAGTTGGTTCGATAACTTATCGTTAACCTCGTCAAACTCAGGAACATCCCTATAGATGGGTTGCTCTTCCAAGAAGATGGCATCGTTGAAGGAAGACGATGGGGAAAATGATGACGATGAAGGCGTAGTCATCCTGTTGAATAATAGCTATTTTGATAACAATAGAGTCCGAAAACTATGACAATGATTGCTGCTCAAGTGGTGCTTGTCTAAGCTTCAAAGATTTCCTATTATCTTGTATGATTAGCAGGCAAAGATGAGGTTTGATTGCCCATGTTTATATGGCTTTTGGCTTGCCTCTATCTTGCACATGTATCATCGACGCATTGTCTGAGCCATACAGGTCGATCGACGCATTAATAAGGCCCTCAAGTGCATCGACATATCGCCGTCTCTGCCTGCCTGCCTGCCTGCTTGGCCACAATACCAATTGATCTACACAGCCATTCCATGGACTACCATAACAACACTTTGTTGATAATTATAACATCTACATATAGGATTAATGAATGGACAGCTAGTTAACGAGCAGCAAACTCAAAAAAAACGTAAAGATAAAGAGTAAAAAAGCAATCAATGGAAAAGCGCCAGGATTAGAAAAAAATAAGAAGTGAAAATGACAAACAGAAAGTAAAAGCGTGGTTAAAGCGTTAAAGTAGGCTTTTGAATAGTAACAAGCAAACAGACAAAAAAGCAGGCAAACAAAACAGGAGGAAAACATCCGTAAAGTAAAAGCGTGGTTGAAGCGTTGAAGTAGGCTGCTGAATAGTACCAAGCAAACAGACAAAAAAAGCAGACAAACAAACCAGAAGAACACCCGTTAGTCAACCACGTTTGGCATAAGAAGAAAGTTCCAAGGAACCAGTCCATTGGAAAGAAACAAAGAATGTACAGTTAGTTCATGCAAACTTGCCAACACCAAGAATGACACTCTCAGGAGTGATGCTGCTATCGTTCTGACTTCCACTGGCAAATTCGTTATCGTCGGTATACTTTTCCGCATCACCACCAAATGATTTGCTCTTGTTGTTGTTATTGGTATCATCTCCATCTCCATCGTCTTCGAGTTCGCCATCTCCATCCCTACCACCACTGTTGCTGCTACTGCTACCACCTGTATTGACAGCATTTGGTGATTCGTCATCTTCCTCATCATCATCTTCATCCTCGCTAGAACTGTTATCATCATCGTCATCATCATCACCATCATCGTCATCGTCATCGTCATCCATGACTTCTGAATCGTCCAAGCGTAATGATTGCTTGAATTCGAGGTATAAATCATCCTCTTGTAATTCCAAAAACTTCCACAAGTGTGCAAATTTGGAGAGATCGTTAGGTTGAGAGATGGAGGTTAGTTCGGAGTGGTATCTTGATAGGTCTGTCTTTAGGTTGAGCAACTTATTTTCCAAGTATTTGTTCTTTCTGGACAAAACTCTATTTTCCATTTGAAGCTTGTCAATGTCCGACTGTAACTGCTCCTGTATAACCTTCTTCTTCTGTCTACATCTGGAGGCTGCAATCCTGTTCCTTTCCAAAATCTTTTGCCTTTTCCATTCCGATGTTCCAGGGATTGGTCCATCGTTAGGATTGAAGATGATCTCATTGTTGTACATTAGAGGATGCTGAGGTATACCGTCCTGATTCACTTTGATCTCCTCCGTTAGGACTGCTGATTGCTGCTGGTGAATTTGATCATTAGAAGGACGGTGATGCTCTTGTTGTTGTTGTTTCTGTTTATTCGACTTTTGCGATCTTCCAGCAGCTCTTGCAGAAGCCTTATTTGGTGCCTTTTTTCCTCTTGATTTAGCCACCGCTTGTACTTGGGCTTGAGGAGGTTGCTGTTGTTGCTGCTGTTGCTGCTGTTGCTGCTGAGACTGTTGTTGCTGCTGTTGCTGCTGCTGCTGCTGAGACTGTTGTTGATGTTGCAGAAGCTGTTGCTGTTGGTGCTGTTGCTGTTGGTGCTGTTGCTGTTGCTGTTGGTGCTGTTGCTGTTGGTGTTGCATTACGAAATGATCGGGTTGCAGATGCTGCGAATGGCTATAATGATGATGGTGGTGATGATGAAGAAATCCCGGATCTCCAAGGACGCTTGACTGCGTTCCTTCTTTAGGATCAGGTTTGTGGTACATCATACTTATCTGACCAATCTGACCGTTCGAAATGGAGACACGTCTTCTCAACTGAGGTTGCAAACTCATCTGCTGGTTACCGTTGAAGTCATTATGAGCCATTTGAATCTGTTGGACTTGGGGTGAAAGAAACTGTACCTGTTGAGATGCCAATCTAGCCTGATGCTGTTGCAATCCTGTGAACTCCTGTTGCTGCTGCTGATGTTGCTGTTGTTGAGAAAATGGAATTTGATGTGACTGGTTGTATGCGACAAACTGGCTATCGAAAGGATCAACACCAGTAAAATCTGCCGTTGAGATGTCGTTCGAAGTTGTACTGGAAGACCCTGCATTGGAAGACGGTTCAGCCTGTGCCGTTGCCGAGTTTGAGGATGCAGTTGCAGTGGTAGCCATGGAAGAAGGGACTGGTAACTTTGAGGCAGAATTGAACTGTTCTTGCTGTTGCATACCACCACTGCTGTTAGAGTGTGACATGTATGGGCTATGTGGCTGTGGTGCACCCCCGTTGAAACCTCCACTGAACTGTGAATTGTTGTATGCTGAGTTGTAACCACCAAAGGAAGGAGCGCCATTCATCAAGAAAGAGGTTGAATATTCCAATATGGGAGGATTTGTCAGCAAGAAGCTTTGAAAGTCTTGCGGTTCTAGGTGAAAGTTATCCAGGGTCATTGGAACGTTCCTTTTAGAGGTTTCTCTCTTGACGTTGAAGTAGTCTTGTTTCTCAGACGGAGGTGCTGCTACAGCGGCATCTGGCAAGATAGTATCAGCGTTGGGATCAATATTCATGGCTGTCTCTATATGTTTCTGGCTCAATGCTGAGAAGGCGGAATGTCAGTTTGACGAGAGAGTATTTGTGAAGACCGTGAAGATATAGTGCAGAAGGTCTCGCTTATTGCCCTATTAGATATTGTCCTTGACTAAAAGATCACCTATCAGGGAAAATGTGGGCAAGGAATAGAGATATGGGGGAGGACAGAATATGCAAGACTTTATTTGCGCTATAAAGAACAATGATATCTGGTATTTGATTAATGAGCGAGATAGAAGCGTGAATCAACAGGAGACTGGGATTTTGTGAGTTGATGCTCTTGGAAGGGAAGGATGATGTGAATGGAGCGGGATGAGGTAATGATAGATTCTTTTTCAGTAGTGGAGCTGGACTGGTATCATTCGCTAGACAATCAACAACGTGCAACGGTTGTAGGCAGGTGTTGATATCCACAAGTAAGAAATCGATAAGACTGAGAATAAGAGTGATGAGTATGATGAGGAGAGAGAAAGTTTGGAGAGTTTCAGGAAGGGCGAGAGAGGAAACGGGAAAAACAAAGAAAAGCAGAGTTAATCTTAGGTGGTTGTACTCAAGAGGGTGTTTCTCACTTTGGATCCAACAACTGATGATATTAACAAGGTTGGGTCTGGGCTTTCCCTGGAGCCCCGCCGGAAAACAGCCACCGGGGATCCACCGGGAACTACCGGGGAGAGAGCCCGCAAATCGCCATGGCCACTCAGCCAAGATTTGCCATGTTTTCTGATTACGTCAGTGCTTACGCTTCTTTACTTTTTGCTTCTGGACTTTCTCCTCGAGACAACAGGGGTAATCAACCGTCAAGATGATGTAGTTCTTAACATGACGGTAAGAGGAGCCATGCTTCTAAAGCTGGTTTCACTCTGATCCAACTTTTGAAACCACACACAAATCGACTTATTGCAATTGTGTGTTCAATTGAAGGGAAAGGTAAAACAGTCTTTACTTATCAATTGAACTCCAAAGAGCAATCATAGTCATAATCATATTCACATTTCAACTTCACTTCTTAAACAATATCAAACATGTCAAGTTCTAGTGAGTCCATTCCTTTCTTTATAGCTTTCAAGTGGCGTATTTTACTAACTTTGATACAATCATTTTCTGTACCATAGACCGAGGTGGATCAAGAGGTGGTGATAGAGGCGGAAGAGGAGGTGGAGACAGAGGAGGAAGAGGAGGATTCGGTGACAGAGGAGGAAGAGGCGGTGGAGACAGAGGAGGAAGAGGAGGATTCGGTGACAGAGGAGGAAGAGGCGGTGGTGGCAGAGGAGGAAGAGGAGGAAGAGGTGGATTTGGCGGAGGTGATGCTTTTGTTCCTCCACCGGTGTACAACTTCAAGGCTGAATATGAACCACAAGCATTTGGTGAAGATTCAATGCCACTGATCAAGGCACTACCGCCATTACCAAAGAAGAAAGGAATGAGTGGTTTTCAAATTGCACTAAGACCAGGATATGGTACCCTTGGTACAAAGGTTGACGTTGGTACCAACCATGTCACAATGAAGGTTGTCAATCTTGTCTTGTACTCATACTTTGTCACTTTCCCAACCGCTTTGGAGTCAAAGAGAAAAGTCAAGACTGAATTGCTGGACCTACTTTTAGAAAAAAGTCCATTCTTATCAAGCAAAAAAGTCATCTCTCATAACGGTTCAGATACCCTTTACCGTTCCTATTCCAATTGAGGATGGAGAGACTAAAAAGGTGCCATTCATTCTAAGCGCCGAAGAAATCAAAGGTATCGTTCCTACAGAGAGACCAGCAAAAGGTGGCAAGCGTGATGATGGTCCTCCTCCAGCAGCCAAAGATCTGAAGATCACCGTTGAATTTATCCACAAGCTTGACATGAATGATCTTCAAAAGAGCGTGACTTTGAAGGAAAATCATAACCTTGAAATTGCCCCATATCTAAACGCATTGAACACAATGTTGGGCTGTCAGATCAAGAAGCAACCCAACGTGTTCATGGTTGGTTCCAACAGATTCTTCATGGTTGACAATCCTGGCCAGTGCCAGCCTTTCCAAAAGGGTCTGTACTTGGTTAACGGTTATTTTGCCTCCATCCTGCCAACCTTCAACAACATTATCATCAATGTGAATGCTGCCACTGGTGTCTTTATTAAATCTCACAAGAAGGATGGTACTCCAATGAGCGTTGCCGATCTCGTTGCAGACTATTTTGGAACCGACTTGGCAACTCTTGATAACAACCAACTCATGCGTCACAAGGCCTTCTTCAAAGGTATTAGGATCATAAGGGGTTATTTGGGACACAAGGTTAGACCAAAAAATCTTCACGATATCGACACAAGAGTTACTGCAGCCAACCATAAGTTTGACGTTGAGGGAACGGTGACCACAGTTGCCCAATACTTCAAGGATAAGTACAAAATGACAATCAAATATCCAAACTTGGCAATGATTCATCTAGGTGGTACAAATTATGTTCCAATGGAAGCATGTACAGTTGTTCCAGGTCAAGCATTCAAAGGTGAGCTTACCGATGTCAAAGGTATGCTAAACTTTTCAACGCACAGACCACCTGCCATCTCAGGTTTGATCCAAAAGGATGGTTTGAAGGTGATCAAATCTGGAGATGCTGAAAACAGAGTTGGTGGAAAGTTGATGCTTGTTCCATCGAGAGTTCTTGATCCAGTTGTTGTTGAATATGGTAATGGTAAGGTTGTCTATTCACCAAAGCCATTGGACGGCAAGTCTGAAGATGCAAAGGGTTCGTGGAACTTGACAAACAGAAAGTTCTTCAAGCCTATTCCAAAGAATATCAATTTGGCTGTCGTTGTCCTTGAAGAGAGAAACTTCCCAATGAGAGAGCAAGAAAAACAGTTGGTCACTGACGCTGTCAATACATTCATTATTGAGTCGAACAAGTATGGTGTTAAGTATCAGAAGGCCTTCCAACTAAGAAAACAGGAAGCTTCTCCTCCTCATATTCTTGTTGACGATTTGGAGAGGACTGTTAAGGACATCAAAACGAAGTGTGGATTTGTGCTATTCTTAATACCCCAAAATGACAAGGGAATCTATTCTGCTGTGAAGAAGGTGTGTGATGTTAGAGTTGGTATTCCAAACCAATGTGCCATCTTTAACAAGTTTACAAAGATGTCGTTTGGTAAGTTCCCTCTACAGATGTACGGTTTGATGTCCATGAAGTCTTGTATCAAGTTGGGAGGTGTTAACCATTCTTTGGGTACAGAGTACGATCCTCTGTTGAAGAAGAACGGCTTACCAACCTTGCTGTTAGGTGCAGACGTTTCCCATTCCACTGGTGCTGCTGGAAACGAAGAAGCACCATCCATTGCATCTGTTGTTGGCTCCATTGATGGTGCTTACAACACATTCCCCGGCTCTATCTCCTATCAAACAGGAAGAGTTGAGATCATTCGTGATATGGAAAAGATGTGCGTTCAAAGAATCCTGGCATATCACAAGTCTGTTGGTAAGTTGCCACAAAATGTCATGTTTTACAGAGACGGTGTTTCTGATGGTCAATTTGACATCATTCTAAAGGATGAGGTTCCTCTTGTTAAGGCTGCCTTCACAAAGATTAGAAGCCAGTTCAATCTTCCTTCATATGACCCAAAGCTCACATTCCTAATCATTGTGAAGAGACACAACACCAGATTCTACCCAATTTCCAAGAATGCCAAGACTCCAAAGGGAGCTGAGATTGCTGTTCAGGCAAAGGAAAACATCCTTGCTGGATCTGTTGTTGACAAGGGTGTGACCTCGCTAAAGTACTACGACTTTTACTTGCAATCACAACAGGCTCTACAAGGTACTGCCGTTCCAGGTCACTACTACGTTCTATACGATGATGTTGGATTTAAGCCAGATGATATTCAAAAGGTTACCAATGGTTTGTGTAACGTGTTTGCAAGAGCAACAAAGTCTGTCAGAGTCGTTCCTCCTGCTTACTATGCCGATCTATTGTGCGAGCGTGGTACTTGTTACGCTTATGGTGCTCAAGAAAGCAGATCAAAGAATCTGATTGATGCTTCCATTGACATGTTTGGTGCTGGAATCCACAAGGATGTCGCCAACACAATGGTTTATATTTGAATTTTTTTTTTTCAATTTCTGTTGTTGTACAAGGTTTCTTTTTTGCTATCCCTCCTTCTCCCCTTATACCTTATTCGTTTCGGTTTCCTGTTTCTTTGGTTACGAATTGTTAAGTAAGGCTTCATTAGTTTCTTTTTCTGATAATCTTGAGTATTACCTTTATTTTTTATTTTGAAAAGCATTACTCCTAAATATAACGGTGTGTACAACCAATTAGGTGTGTATCGTTAACAACCAAACGTGCAAAGAGATTGATGGGTATGATTCAAGGTTGACATCTGTTCTTGCAACATCAGTTTCTATTTGAACCAGTCAATCTTTGGAGAAGCAAGCTATTCATTCTGGTAGTTCTTTCCAGAAGCAACGATGAAGTTTCCATTGATATCTTTATCACCTGAACCCCAAACCCTTTGAACTTGAGCCTCGTTAATCTCATTAGCACTTTTGAAGTAGACATCTCTATAGAACCTCAACTGATTGATACTTTCAATAATGTCACTCTTGGCAGTATGGCTACCCACTTTTGGAGGTAGAAGGGAATGAACCTTCCTGTTGTGTCTAATTGAAAACTCCATCACGCTGGAAACGTCCAAGATTCTATAGGACAAAAAATCAATCACCTTTGGCATCTCACGCACCATGAACAATCTATCCATATGGATTGTGTTTCCAGCCAAGAGCCCAACACCTTTGGTGACAAACTTTGAAATGTAGTTCAATAGTTCGTCCTCAACCTGCCTTAGTGAATTTTTACTTGCAATAACCTTGGCAGTAAGTCCCGATGATCCATGATGATCAACACACCATTGAGACATTTTGTCCAGTTTTTCCTTTGGACAATGAATGACGGCTTCATATCCCTTCTGATCCAGCAAGTTCAAATCTTTGTCAGTTATCATACAGCATATTTCAATGATGTTATCGTTGATATGATCCAAGCCCGTCATCTCACAGTCGATCCAGATCAACGGTCTAACCTTGTTGTACTTCTGATTTGAATGTGAATGTGGGACTTTTGCTGCTTTAAGGGGAGGTTTAGGAGGAAGATGTGTATCGATCATTGACGATGCTGATATTCGTAATGGCTTTATGTCGTATGCTGGTTGTTCGTCCAATGCTGTCTGCTTGCCCAATGCTGGTTGTTCGACCAATGCTGGTTGTTCGTCCAATGCTGTCTGCTTGTCTAATGCTGGTTGTTCGTCCAATGCTGGTTGATTATCCAATGCTGGTTGATTATCCAATGCTGGTTGATTATCCAATGCTGGTTGATTATCCAACGCAGGCTGTTCGTCAAATGCTGCTAGTTCGTCGGCTTGTTTGTCCAATACAGGTTGTTTGTCGAATGCTGGCTGCTTCTCCAATGCTGGTTGATCGTCGAATGCTGCTAGCTCGTCTAATACTGGTTGTTTGCCCAATATTGAGGGCTTTGCTGTTTCGGTGACAGTTGGAGCTGGCTTTATCTTCTTGAATGCCGGTTCCAACGATTCGACCAGTTCGTTATCACTGGAAATCTCCCTCTTGACTGTTGTCGGATATGGGCTCTGAGACATCTTGTTCCGTTTGAATGTTTGGTACAGTAAAGGACTTTTAGTTGTAACTATGGTTTTGGCGCTCGGTTGCGAAAAAGAAGTTTTAAGGAGTCGAGGTTTGATGCTGGTCACTTGACGAAATAACACTTGCATTACAAAACTTACGCTGCACAGTGCAGTCAAAAATGAAAACGGTTGTTGGTATTATTAATTCAGTACAACTTTTGGCCTTCTCTTGTTGTTGTGGGAACTGGAAACGTTGATGGAAATGTTTCTCGATGTAAAACTTCATCAAATCAATACAGTGAGCACTGCCCTGGAAATGGACTCTGGCCAGTAAGGAGAAAAATGATTTTACAGTAAAAGCACTCAATTGCTTTGATTATTGACAAATTGTATTCACCTTGATGATATAATGGAGAATAAGATAATGATAGGAGTATCTGCTGATAATCTACCGATGGATTCTAGTGTATGTAAACACAAAAAACGAGGCTTGTCACTCTTTCTCTCTTTCACTCACTATCTTGATCAAATCTTCTTTCCAAAGTAGACCCATTGATCATCCAACGGTTTTTCCTCCAAACCTTCCCAAGCCTTCCATTCTGCCATCTTACCAACCAGATCATACTCCAAATCTGCCTGTATGATCAACTCTTCAATCAACCCACATCCGATTTCGTTTTCAATCTTTTCAACAACTTCGTTCTTCTCAACTATAGCCAACCTACTCTTTGTCATATTTTCCACCGATTGTCTATAAACTGAAGTCTTTGGGATCTCTTCCTCAAGACGTTTCAACGTTGCACCGTATAAAGATATAAGTGCCGGTCTTGGATTTGGATGTTGGAGGATTCCAGTTAGGCCTGTTGGATTTCCTTTGCTACTTCTGATTAGAATCTCCTGCGCCTGTCTAAGGTAACTGTATGCTCTCATCTTCGTCGTATTTTCTTTCGCTATACTTGAATTCGCTTGACTTCGAACGGTTCAATAGCAATAGCTCAAGACAAACAACACTTCAAAGAGCAATCTTTGTAGATATAATTGGCTTCCCCTCATTTTTTTACCCCGTCTCAATCTTCAAAAAGATACGGATGCATTACGTGATGCATGACACAATACATTTTTACAATCTCTTTTTCTGGAATCTCGTCATGTTTGCGCTTATATACACTCTACAATAGAAGTACAAAGTTATCGTTGTATCTCACAGTTATGAGACAGTGGTGGAACCAAAGGCTGGAACAGGAGCAGCAGTAGTGGCTGTGGTTGTGGTAGCGTTTGTGGCTGTAGAAGCTGTTGCGATGTTGGAACCTGCACTGTTAGAAACAGCGTTCAAAGCAGCCTCGTTGATCCCTGAATCTGGCATTTCATCCAAATAGATCGAATTGTTCTGAACTGACAAGTTCAACAAGTTGTTAAAGGCATTGGCTGAAGTCTCTGGTATTCTGGCTCCAATTTCAGCAGCAGCAGAGGCAGTGTGAGCATTGGAAAATGTGGACGTTGTGGAGGACGATGATGACGGTGCTGTCAATTCTCCACTACTCGATTGTTGTTGGTTGAAATTGTACTGATGACCTGTAGATGGTGAAAATGTTGGCAGTTCTTGTAAGAGACTCATCGAGTTTCTCAAGTTCAAAACACTACTCAAGAACCTACCTGACATGATCGAATGTATCAGTGGTGCCATGTATACGCTTGATCCAATTATGTAGTAGTCTGATATCGTTATTGTGTCTTTCTCGTTGAGTCTGTTTTGCTTTCGAATGATCCAGAAGTCTGGTTCTCTAACCATAGCTATCACAAACTCTACACCTTTCATTCTTTTCAAATCCTGTAGCATTAGGTCGTATGGTTTGGCATTGTAGTTGGTGTCTGTAAATTGATTTTGCATCTTGAGCACCTGATTTGAGGATGTTCTATCGAAGAATGGGGATTGGGAGAAGTATTCAAGAACGTTGTCCGTCCTAAGGCCAAAGGTATTGACCCATTCTGGGGATCTCCATTGGAGCTCGTCCAGTTGCGGCTGTGGTTGTTGCTGTTGCTGCTGTGCTGTTGCCATTCTTGATACTTGACCTAAAAATCAAAAGAAATTGTATTGCTCGGTATCTTTATTTATGTCTTTTCAATCACTCTGTTCAACTTACGAGTTGAAGAAGCAAAGAAGACAGTCTTGAAACCCACAGGTATGGGTATGTTTATCACCCTTGCGGTTGTTGGCACTACTGGCACGCTCAGGTGCACTGGCAGCCGGTGTTCGTTGGATGGCAGTTGAAAAGATCGCACGCAGTAAAAGACACTGAAAAGTTCATCTTATAGGTTGTGTATACACATAGGATCTATATAATGCCATCTTCCTCATTACAGGAACAACAGCAAAGGGTATAACATCTTTTTGAAGGGTACCAAACAACAACCATAATGAGTTTGAACATGCTTAGAAGCGCACTCGTTTCTCCTTTATCAAGGAGATCGCCAAGACCAGTCTTGATGACGATGGTCTCACCAGCAAGATATTTCACATTCACACAAATGAGCCATCAAAGTACAGCAGCAGCAGCAACAGCAAAAGCAGCAACATTCATTCCACAACCAACCACAGAGGTTCCTAATGTTGACACCTTTTTAGAAAAGATTGGCCACGAGGCTAGTGAACATTCTGCGCTTTTTGAAAACGATTGGGAGAAATTTTTCAAGCTTGGATCTCAAGGTATGAAGAAGGAAGGTGTTGACGTCCAGACTAGAAAGTACATCTTGGACATGCAGGAGAACTTCAAAAAGGGTATTGAGCTGAAACCTACAAGGATATCAGTCAAGAAAAATGGTGGTGAAAGGAAAAACAAGGATGGTAAGAAGAAAAGAGAGATTCAACTAAAGGTTTCTCGTTTGCACACGATACTAAAGGCCAAAAAGAAGATGAACTATGAGGCAAACCTCCAACGTAGATGGGAGAAGCTACATATCGACAGACATCATGTGTAAAAATCCAATAGAAAGTGTATAATTCTTTGCTTTTGAGCTTTTTATCTTGCCTCTCTATGAAATGTATATAGATCTTGCCATCAAGGCACCAAAATAACAACTACAAATCCTTTTAAATTGTCGGATGAAGTTTGTATTGTTACAAGCTAGTGTAGACGATAGAGAGCTCAGCTATTAGCCTTCTCTTCACTAAAAGAGTCCATCTCTTGAGCCAACCATTTAGTCTCCTCTTCCATCACGTTCATGGATCTTGGAACCCTATCTTCATCCTTTGCAACCTCCATCTTTTTCAAAACCTGCTGGAAGAATCCACTCATGTTCATCTCGTTCTTTTCTAAACTCTCGTAAATCCCATCTCCAAATCCATCCACAAGGTATCTCGGTATGAGATGACAGTGTAAATGAGGAACAGACTGGCCTGCAGCTATACCATCCTGAATGGCAATGTTCAACGAATCAGCCTTGTATACTTTCTCTATGAATCTAGAGACAAGCTGAATAGTTCTCATATAGTCTATCGACTCTTCGTCGGTCAATTCTTTCAACCTATGAACATGGCGTAGTGGAACAACGAGTACATGGCCAGGTACTATGGGTTTGAGGTTGACTAGGGCATATGAGAATTTGGATTTGTAAAACACCTGACTCGTAACAGGGAACTTGTGGAAGAGTATCTTTGAAGTCATTATAGAACCAACCAAATCACAACGGGATAGGTCTAGCCTGATATGGATTTACTTTCTTCCTCTCGACAAATAATCATTGTTGCTATGGTTGATTTAATAGACGGTTGTTACCTCTTCAAGTCTCTCTCCGCATTGAACACTTCCCCGAAAGAAACAGGTGGAATTCAGTCACGTGAGCTTTCTCTTCGTGCGCTTGTTTTTTTGTGTTTACATATGACAAAGAAGCTGAGTATGAGTATGAAGGTGATGAGTTACAAAGCAACAACAAGAAACAAGATGATTGTAATTTCTTACACTATCTTGTTGATCAAACCCACTCCGAGACTACAACTATATCCCATGGTAAACATTCCACTTTTTCTGTGTTCACTGTTGAAAATATGTCCCCGGAAGTGATAGATCATTACAAGCTTCTGGAGGTGGACAGAAGTGCATCCCAAGTAGACATCAAGAAGGCGTTTAGAAAGATGGCATTGAAGTACCACCCGGATAAAAACTCCAGCAAAGATGCAGAGGATAAGTTCAAACAAATCAGCGATAGCTACAGGATATTGAGCGACCCATCAAAGAAGAGTGCCTTGGATAGCGAGCTTCGAAGACAGCCCTACAGTCACTATCCATCTCCGTCCTATTCCTCGTACCACAACTCGTCGAGGTATACCAACGCTTCTTCAACAGCTTGGAATAATTCAACATACACTGAATACGAAAATGCAAGGAAACAATACGAAGAGTTCAACAGGAGAAAACAGCAAGAACAGAGAGCAAGAGATGCTGCCAAGGCGGCATTTGAAGCAGAGCAACAAAGAAAGGCAAGAGAAGAACAAGCAGAACAAGCGAGAAGGGAAAGGGAAGCTGCTGAAGAGTGGCAACGAAGGCAGTTTGGCAAATCTACACGCTCTTGGTTCAACGCCAACGAGTTTGCCAGTTATTCGAGCTACACCAGAGAGGATCCTAGACAGCCAAGGCAACAGTACACGTATGGATACGAGCATCCTTTTAGCGCAAACAATCCCGGTAACGGTGACTTTCCAAAACAGCCAAATCCCACGTTTCATAATGATCAGCATCAGCAGCAGACACATCCCACGTTTCACAATCATCAGAACCAAAAACAGACCAGTCCCACAGTACAAGATCCAACTCCAAGTGTTCAAAGCACAAACGATGGAAAATGGACATCTTCGAAGCACTCATACTCATTTCTGTCGGGAGAGAAAACATATACAGGAAGACTCCCCGACCTCAAGTCTCCGGGCGTTGAACAAGGTTCTAAAGCTGATGGGATGCAAGAAAACAAGGATGAAAGACCAACTGCGAACCGCAAAGAGGAGGAGTACAACTCAGACGAGTCTGAAGACGAGGAAGAAGAAGACGATGATGATGACGAAAGTCAAGAATATGACGAAAGTGTTTACGAAGAAGAAGAGGAAAGTGAAGTTGAAGTCGTTGAGGATGAAACTCGGCATTCCATAGGATCTCAGACCTTCACAACTACTCCAAGCGGTACAAATGCAAACAATCAAAAAGATCACAGCAAATCAGCAGAGGAGGAGCTTGCAGAATTGATGTCAAGAAAATATACCAGCGGTCAGTTTCAGTTTAAGCTTCCAGATCACATACCTAATTTACAATACCAGCATAAACAGCAGCATCATAAATCCACGGAAGAATTGTTTGCCAATTCAGGCAACCCCGATGACCCCATCGTACTCGATACAGGAACGGAGGATGATCCAATAGTGTTGGACGATTCACCTGTCCCTCCCACTACCAGGACAGACTCTGCTCCTTCACTGTCCAAGTTGAAAAAGACAGGCTATAGATCTTCGAAAAGTGCACATGTCAGCAGGGGTGGCACTCAGAGAGTGTGGACAGCTCCCAGGACAAAACAACGCTCCAATAGGATGAATGGTCCTTTCAGGTTTCCTAAGTCAGTGTTCGAAGAAGAAGATACAATTTCTTCTGGTTCTGTTTCTGATCCTGACATTGAAGAGCTTGATACAAGAAGTTTTAGGACCAATGACAAAAAAGAGAGACCTATCTCCTCTGATCAAGTTGATCAATCCGATAAAAAGGAGAAGTCGCAACCTGAAGGTTTCAACATTGATGTTACAAACCTCCCACCATTTACTCAAACAAACGGTGATTTCAACATGACATCAATTAGTGAAAGCTTGCAGGCAGAAGCAGGACGAAAAAGAAAAAGCAGTAATACTGGTGATGCCAAACCTACTGCTGGTGCAGATGATCGCATGGTGATCGGCTCTGATGATGATGATGATATGGATGATGCCAACAGCAATGCAACCACCGGTGCCACTGGAAACGTGAATGATGCATTTGATGAGTTTGAGGACTTGCTGGATAGCATGAGCAAAGAGGATAACGAGGATGCTATCAAGACGAAAGCTGCCGTGAACATGGAGACTGATGCTGAAATTCCAATCCATCAACCTGTCAATAACACCTTGCCTAGAAGACAACCGATACCTCCTTTAACATACAGAGACTTGGGATGTGCCGAAGAGATAGTACTCAAGCTTGTCGAGCCAGTAGTTCCAGAGATACCGGTGACGATTCAAACAAAGGCTAAACTGGTATCAGCTTTTGAGGTTTATCTGCAACAGGCCAACGAGTATGATAGGCTCATGTCAGAGTACAATCGGTTAAGAAGTGAGGCCAACCTTAGGTACATGGATAGGATACTTGCATCTGCTCAGGATAGGGTGACATATATGAACTCTTTGGGGATTGACGAACGATTGCACAAGGACTGGTTACATTTTGTTGAGAAGCACAGGCTGGTGATGGCACAGCTGTTTGCTGTCCTGCAAAATCTTGATGAGTGAATGAACATGTGAGTCGTAGCGTTCAAGGAAAGAAGTGGTTCTTTTCTTTAGAACACTAGTTTCAATCTCTCTTTTTGTAGAAAACATGAATACAATCATATACGCCATTTCTGCTGATGTAAATATAAACCAAGCAAGAACGGTGGTGAAAAATGGTTGAATCGGTTGTCTGTCAATGAAAAAGCACGTGCCAACAAGTGATGCGTTTGCCATTGCCGAGATGAGAAGTTTGTACTGTGTTGTGTGTATCTCTTCTCCACTACTCATCTACACAGGGAGTTTTTATCGATCGGTAATAACTATCACACTAGAAGTTGGAACTACAGATATAGTGCGGAAAGAAACACGAGTGAATCCTACAAAAAATACAGAACAGTAGTTTATTCTGTTGACTATGAGCAGTGGAATAACGTCGCAGCAGCAGCAGCAGCAACCGCAATCTGGCTCACATGCCAATGGGTTAGGATCGCTCCATCCCAACGACAACAGCAATCCAGCAACAAACATCAACGGTTCCAGCAGTAGTATAGCAACAGCAACGGAAGTTCCAAGAGATGTGAGGTTTCTTCATTTGATATTTGCCACACAGGGAATACAGTCATACCAGGACCATGTTCCGTTACAGTTGATGGACTTTGCCTATCGTTACACATCTGGTGTTCTACAGGACTCCTTAATCTACAACGATCATGCCCATGCCAACATCACTAATGCTGGAAATGTGGGAACGAATAAACCGTTGACTAATGAGGACATTAGGTTGGCCATTGCAGCAAGGACAAACTATCAGTTCAAGCCTGTTCCTCCAAAGAAACTACTGATGAAACTTGCTGCAGAGAGGAACGAGAAGCCTTTGCCTCCAGTCATGCCATCTTGGGGTATCAGGCTACCACCTGAAAAGTACTGCTTAACTGCAAAGGACTGGGATCTCAGCGATGAAGAGTTGGAAGAAGTGAGTATTTCATTTATCTGTCTTCGGCATTTTTTACAGTTCCCTTTATCTCTCTAGTCTCATGCTGTGAAAAATAACTACAAGGGTTCTACATAAGTATCCAAAAGTTACCAATTACTAACATCCACATTATCATCATTGGGAATTTGTATTAATCTAGGAACGTGTTACCAAAAGTGATACTAATGGTGTTGTTGGAAGCGAAAAGAAGAGGAAGAGGACAGAATGATTGCTAGCTGTCCTGTCTTGTTATACCTTGCTTGATGCTTTTGCAAAGAAGAGCCTTTTGTGTTTTATTGTATACTATATAAATCTTAGTTGTAGTACAAAGTACTGTTGAATCTAGGCAGAAGCCTTAAAGGAGTAGACTTTGTAGAAGCTGAAACGGTCCAAGAGAGGCTGTGCAGAGCCATCTATTGTAGTGCGCTGTGCTTGTGTTTGTTATGCGTGGAGTGTCCTTGAACCAACACAGCAGTTATTGAGCTGGCTTTGAGACCTTTACCATGCGTTCTTACAAAACTCAACCAAGATCACACTTGAAAGTTAATTATCCACATCAATTGACCCTGAAAAGAAAGCCTACAGTTGATAGTCTCTTCTAAAATCAGATTATTGTTTGCAATGACTTACGTTACACAAGGTTCAATCCCAGAGTAAGTATCCAACGAGACCTGTTGGGTCAATACCCACCACTGGTGAAGTTTGATCAATCAATTGTCGAAGCAATCATCCACTAACATCACATTTTGTATTAACAATCTTGTATAGAGTCGTTGAGAAGAGAATAGGCGAATCCTTGGATGAACGTACTTCCGTCTTGGAGGATATCACCGATCTGGGTCCGCCAGACATGGTGCACCTCAGGAAACACAACACGTCATCCAACTCTAGAACCCCAAACATTGGAACATACTTTTACTACACAGGTGCTGACGTCTCTAGCACCTCCACTGTTGCAGCTTTGCTTAACTCGCTGTCTAACATCATTGGAGAAAAGCCCCAACTATGGTTTGGTAGAGAGAGGACATGCAAAGTTACAGAAGCAACCTACTGCACGTACAATGCCTTTTCAAGGATGGATGTGAGAGTGAGCGTTAACTTTCCAGGAAAAGTGGAGTCGAAGATGCTTGATAGTGCTGGAAATACAATCATTGAGAATGACAAGCTGTGGCTGGAAACTTTTCTGAGTGCCACTGTGAGATGCATCATTAGCGCAGATAACGATAGTGCTGATTTTGCATCCATTGTTGAGATTAGAAGAATCAATCCTTTCATAAGTAAAGAGTGTGCCACCTTGTTTCTCAAAGGGTTTGAGGAACTGTACTTTGAAGGGATAAAGTTGGGCTGCTCTGAGGAATTACAGGCACCAACAAACTCGAACAACTATTTGGTTGATGCTTTCATCAAAACCATTGAATTGACAGGTCTGTTTGAGAAAGGTATAGAGATTCTTCAGAGAATATCGATGGAAGATCCATCCGTCAAATACTTGATTGCAAAGCTCTACTTGCTTGGAGATGAGGAGGTAAAGGCTGTCAACACATTGCACGAAGGTATCAAGTCGAATCCATTGGATGGGGAGTTGCTATCACTACAGGTTGAGTACTGTCTGGAGAAAAACAGACTGGATTTGGCATTACCTGTTGCAACGAAAGCAGTCAACTGTGCTCCATCATATTTTAAACCATGGTATTTGTTAGTCAAGGTGTACATTGCTCTTGGACACTACGAACAGGCATTGCTAACGTTGAACTCATGCCCAATGGTGACACACAAGGATAAGTTCTATTTGAAAAGAATCAACAATCCAAGATCAGAAGATCTTCATCTGCCCTTACCAATGGATGTCACATTGGACGAGGTTTCCACTCTCAACTCTGCCGATATTGCCATCGAGCATAGTAGAATTGATCAATCGCTGTTGAAACTCCCGGCTGCAAACTTGAGATCAACTTTTGCTAAGGCTTACAAGTTGCTCACCGAAATTGTCCACAAGACAGGCTGGGAACCATTGCTCAAGTTCAGAACAAAGGTTTTTGTCATGGAGGAAGAGTTCAAGAAAGATGCCAGAATTTCCATTGATAATGACGCATCAAGAGGGGCACCTGAGCCTCCCGCTGCCACTGCAACTCCAGAGGAGACCACTGTTGATGGCACCACTGTCACGTCGACATCAAAACAGACCAACGGCATCCACACTCAAGAGTTCAAGAGAAAGAGGTTGTGCGAAAGATGGCTAGATAACCTATTCATGCTCCTCTACGAAGACCTGAGAATTTACACCATGTTTCGTGCAGAGATAGTCCACTTCGAGGCCCAACAGCTGGAAATCAAGAAGTCTACATTAGAATGGGAATTGTTTGGAATGGTATCCAACAGATTGGGACACACAAGAGAAGCAGCACAATGCTTTGAGAAAGGTTTGAAGGGAAGATTCTCGGTGAGATCCTCAAAGCTTCTAATGTTGAACTATATCGAATGTAAAAAGAAGACGAATGAAGTTGCAAAGGTGAACGCTTTGAACGATTCAATTTTGGAAATGATTGTCAAGTTGCTCGTTTGGAACCACAGATGGTATTGCTCTTTCTCTCCTTCTTTAATACTTGCTTTGAAAGATTTGATTGGTGAGGTTGGTAGAATGAAAATTGAAAGCGAGATCAAAGTGGGTTATGATTCAAAGGATACTGGGGTGTTTAGCCTTGTCAGCGATACGTTGAAGTATTTAGAGACGTACAGTTTGGTTGAGGATGATTGATAGGCATTCATTTTCTAACACTCTTTTCTTCTTTTGTTTTGCTATTTTCGCCCAGCGTTTTCAACGTACAGTTTTGCTATCTTGCCATCCAGCTTTTTGTAACTTTGTTATGTTCTTGTGTTGTGAATTTTTTGTATTATTGTGCAGCCTGCCTGGTCATCTACAGTTTTCTAAATCAAAATGTTACAGTTTTTTTAGCATTGGTATTCCTCGGACCTTGTAATAATCAAAGTACATCAGATGTGACATTGTTTATGATCTCTCTGAATGCTCTTTCGGTTACAATCTGTTGCAAATAATATCAATGCATTTTGGTAAACACCTATGGAGAAACACGTTAATATTGTTTCAATCAGGACAATTCACATCAAGGTTAAGTCTCGTTGCGTAACGTTAGTCGATGTTGATTGTTGTTGAGCATGATGTAGATGGTATCAAAGGAAGGGGGAAGGATAGAAGCTCTGAAGTAGTTTCAATCTACCAAATGTGAAGCACTGAGCTATCAAACCATTTCCGCAGGAAAATATTTGCTAACGGAACTGGTTTTCAATTCATAATTGATACAATTGGAACTGACGCAGTATAACGAATGATCTAAGGATAGAATGGTCAAATGACGTCAAACGGGGGAATCAAACTGGCCAGTTCAACATATTTCAAGCTCTGAATAGCATTTCCAATGTAGCTCGCTTATCGGCTGTGTAGGACTGTAATAGTTGTGAAGATAGCAGCTGGATAGGGCCCAAGCTGAACTGTCGAACCCGTCAAATACGCACAGTCAACAAGGAAGTTTGACCAAACGCAGCAGAATCTCTACCACAATGCTAATTCGAATCGGCAAAGCTGTAGACATAAATGACCAGTGACCATCAAGAGGCTTGTCAGATTTGAGTGTACAAAGTCAAGTGTTCAAAACAGATCCTGGGCATCTATGAATGCAATGTCATGTCTTCAAAATGATCACATTGACGTTCCAGCTGTGGTGTTTTGCACTTAGTTGTATAAACAATTGAACAGCAATTGGTCTAACAACCTTTAAATATTGAAGTCCAAATGTCTGGAGATGGTTGGCTGCAACAAATCAAGAGATAAAAGAAGACGGGATA